>CM048744.1:899519426-900216093 GCA_026315105.1 Locusta migratoria
TGTATTGTTTGTGCAGACTCTTGAGCTATAATTTGCTGTACTGCCTTGCATCCATTAAATGCATCTCCTGTGTAGCTCTGCATGTTGGATAAAGTTCAGAACTGTATACGTTAAGTGATCTTAGATTATTGAAAGTTCAGCCACAGTGTTGAACATTTCTACGTTAAAATCCTCAGGTATGGAAATTATTGTTTTATATTTCATATTTTTCTAAACACTAACTCAGATTTTTCAAAATGTAGCAGTCACTATCAGGAGACCTATATAAGCTTAAAACTATTATGTTTTCGGTGATGATTTTTATGTGACTTAATTCTGCATATAATTCTTTATAGTATGTAGTTACATCAGTTTTAGGCTATTTGATATCTCTAATAAAGATACCAGTATACCATTTCATCTCTGTTGCAGCAGATGTTGTGTGTACAAAACAAATATATTAGAAACGGAAACATTTATCTGATTTTCAATTAACCTTTGCACAACATCAACATTCACGTCACCACAGAAGTGTCAGAGTATGGAGTACCTTACTTCTAATACAACACATATTATGTTGTGAGGACCTTGCCTTTCTTACTGTTTTTGTGGAAGTCATTTAGTTTTGGGACAATGTTTACATTCCCTGTATGGCTGTCAGGTTGTGCTGTTGCCATTTTTTGCACATCGGAATTGTGATTTCTCACAGGTGGTTGCTCTTCTAGTTGGTCAGCTGTTGCTGGGTTCAGGTATGTGAGGTGTGGCTGCTATTCTTCTTTGCTGCTGGGGTTCTTTTCTTTCTGTTGCAGTTCCCTGGGTATGTTTCTCCTTAGTGGACTACTTTGTGTCTGGTTTGCTACTGCCTTATATTCCTTTGTCCTTTTTTCAGACACTTTAAAATGTGTTGGAGAACAATTTTCACTTAACTTTTTGCAACATTATTCGAGCCATCTTAAATAAGAGCAGAATCTTTTATTAGTTTATGTTCATCGTTACAGAGTCATATGTCTAGCGTTAAATTTTAATTAAGTTAGCATCGGCGGCGTAGTGTTCTAATGTTGGCAAAAAAATTTTCACCTTATGACGGCAAGCACAGAGACAAGAGTCTGTCAACAATACAGCAGCAACAGCATTAATTACTTATCTCATGTTCGACACTATAAATTATTCCCTCTAATTCCGTGTGACAGATTTTCGAAGAGAAATCAGAATTCATTGCCAACATCAGCACACAACGTTGTTGCTGAAGCTGGAAGTAAGATTTTAGTCCTTATGGTACCTTTCCCATGTTGTTTGCGCTTAAGTGCTTTATGTTGGCTGCACAACTTTTGCCGTGATTGTCTGATGAAACACATTTTTCATTTACAATACAGGGGCTATTTACCTGCTTTTCAGGTTAATTGTGTAGGTGTGATTGTAGTTCTTAATGAGTGTCTTTCGTTATCAGGTTATTGCCTCGGTCTTGGTTGCGCGTTGTTTATATTTCAGACGGGCCGAAACAAATGTTTACAACCGGGTTTGTTGCCCGACCTCATTATGTTCCGTGCATTGTACATACCTTTCGCGTCTTTGTAATTTATTAGTTAATCAGTTACTACCGTTTCCATATTCTTATGTTAATTTGGTGTTGTTGAACTTCGCCTTCCCGAAGATTATCAGAAGCACCAAAAAGACACGATTTTGCTTAATTATCTCCATCGTTGGATACACAAATTACACTTCCAGATTTTGACTCAGGAAGCTCAGATACAAACAGCGAAATATTCTTCTACATTTTATTCAGCTGACATCTTTCCTTGACATTATGTTGCAATAACATGGCTAATTTCACTCGCTTTATGCTCAGTGTGTAACACTGCACTACTACAAGCGAATTCTCATTTTAAACATTTTGTTGTTTATACACTGTTTTTTCCCGCTGCCGTACCCTAGTTCTGTTAGTGTAACTCAGTTAATGACACATCACACGGCAAATTTAACAGGCTATTGTTTTTCAGAATTTAGGAAAGTACCGATACTTGAAAAGCTGATATGCTTAATTTCACACATCCACCGTAAAAAACAAAAGAATCACTAGAGTATGTGCATATAAATGGTATTTATTAAATACGGCACTTAAGCTGTAGCAGTTCGGTTTCCCGTACATTTCATTTCAGGCGCGCCTACGCTGCTGACGTCATCAGTAACCGATGACGACGCTTCCGTTTGGAGCAGATGCGCCTAGGAGGTTTAACGTCTTGTCTCCTAAGCTGCCTCCAGTCGCCTGTAAGGACCACCGAGCGAGGTGGAGCAGTAGTAACCAAAAAGGAGGGGCCACTCCGGCGAAAACGCTTGCTATTGGCTGGAGCGCCGTGACGTCACGGCGAGGACGCTAGCGCAGCGCAGCCGCGTGTTTACACGGCAAATGCGCCGCTCCACTGACTCAGTGGCGTATTATTCGTTCATTTTACTTTCGGTTACGTTCGATACACATTTGTACAAGTCAAAAGAAGCGGCATCACAGGTTTTGTACACACTAAGATTAAATAAATTACAATTAACATGAAAGATTAACGAAGTTCTACTCGAAAAATTCATTACTAAGTACTATGCAACTACATTAATTTTTCACAAAAAATCAGAAAAATACACAAAAGCTATTAACTATCAATGGCATAAACGACTACAATGGTTAAATTTTATTGTTAATCTAAGTAATGCCAAAATGCTGCTTCACCCTATAGATGTTAAAACTGTTTATTATTATAGCAATAGGCCTATTTCGGCACTGCGGCCATCATCAGGCTATTTCCATATGGCATCGTGTAGATATAATTTATTACAATGACTGCATATAATTGCAGTAATATGATCTTTAGATGGTATATATATTACGTTTATAAGGTATTAATTCTTTACAGCTAATCTGTCAGTTTGACATATCCTCCAGCGATGCTCTATCAATAGAACAGAATTCTATTAATTCTGCAATTATACACAGTCATTGTAATAAATTATACCTCCACGACGCCATATGGAAATAGCCTGGTGATGGCCACAGTGCCGAAATAGGCATATTCCTATAAATATTTACTGCAATTATAAGCAGTCATTGTAATACATTATACCTCCACGATG
The DNA here is from genome assembly GCA_026315105.1 of Locusta migratoria. Taxonomy (NCBI): domain Eukaryota; kingdom Metazoa; phylum Arthropoda; class Insecta; order Orthoptera; family Acrididae; genus Locusta; species Locusta migratoria. The sequence continues at coordinate 899,522,523 of CM048744.1, forward strand.
CCATATTGAAATAGCCTTATGATGTCCACAGTACCGAAATAGGCCTATTGCTATAATAATAAACAGTTTTAACATCTATAAAGCCGGTCGCGGTGGCCGAGGGGACTGAGGCGCTCCAGTCACGGTCTGCACGGCCACTACGGTCGGGGGTTCGAATCCCCCCTCGGCCATGGATATTTGTGCCGTCCTAGTTCATAAGTAGTTTGTAAGTTTTGGGACTGATGACCCCGTAGTTAAGTCCCATAAGCTCTACAAACATTTGAACATCTATAAAGTGAAGAATAGAGCATCGCTGGACGATGTGTCAAACTGACAGATTAGCAGTAAAGAATTAATACCTGATAACGTAATATATATACCATCTAAAGAGCATATTTACTGCAATTATATGCAGTCATTGTAATAAATTACACCTCCAAGATGCCATATGGAAATAGCCTGATGATGGCCATAGTGCCGAAATAGGCCTATTGCTATAATAATAAACAGTTTTTAACATCTATAAAGTGAAGCAACATTTTGGCATTACTTAGATTAACAATATGTCCTTAAAAGACATACACAATGCTGCAGGCCCAAATGAAATGAAAGAAAAAAAAGATTTCAATTTTAGTTCCTATTCCGGCGACTTCGGATGATAACGTTGGCAACGGATGCTAAATGCCGGCAATTGCGTGTCTGCGTAAACGTTTTGTCATGAAATATTCGTTTTTACGAAGGCAATTACGTATACTGAGCGGACAGGAGCACATATAAGAACCTGTCTACCGTAGAGGAACGGCTTTATTTATTTCCTTCATGGTCTATATCAAAGTATATAGAAACACTAATCAACTCATTTTATGTGGTTCAGATTTGAATATTAGATCTTGGCAAAGATTTTCTACCGTCTTGTTGATGTTACCAACATAATCACACTAGAGCGCCGGGATAATTTAGTAACTAAAATTTTAACTGTATAGGCAATAAATAATGTTGCTCAGGTGAATTTACTTTTCATCCTGGATATAATGGCTTCAAGAGGCTTAGCAATAGCCGTTAGTTTTGCGTATTCCCGATATGTTAACTATTTTAAACTGGTTTATAGTTCAAATAACAAAACCCGCATATAGGGCGTAATTTGTAGCTTTACATCGGTAAAATTTTACTTTCTATTCCGCGTGATTATGTTGGTAACACCAGTAGAATGGCAGAAAATCTTTGTCAAGATATAATATTTAAATATGAATCACATATAATGAATATGGTAGATTAGTGTTTCGTACAGCCCATGAAGAAAAATAAACAATGCTACACCTCCTCTATAGTTGACATGTTCTTGTATGTGCCCTTGTCCGCTCAGTAAAAATAATTTCCCTCGTAAAACGAAGATTTCATGACAAAACATTTAAGTACTCGCGCGATTGGTCAATCCCAACGTCACGTGATTGCCGGGATTCAGCATTCGTTGCCAACATTATTACGCGAAGTCACCGGGGTAAGACATAAAATTTAACCGCCTATACAATATAGCGAGTCATTCATTGTCGTTGAGCAACACAGTAAAGCATCAAAAGATGTTGAATTTGTGTTAATTCATTTATATCGTCATAATTTTTTGTTTCAGTTATTTTAAGTGTTATGTATGTGCAGACTTTTTACCTTTTCGTTTGCATCCATACTTTCTACAATTTCTTCTCCATGCCAGTTCGGAATGTTTATGGAGGGGATTGCAGTTGGTAATAACTTCTTTCTTGAAGTTAGCGCTAGAAGCTCATTTCTCAGATCCCGTTCATAATCCTCAGACCGAAAATGAGCTGAACACACACGTGCAGTTTTCACATTCACTTTGTCCTTGCGTTTGCATCGAACAAGCCATTCACGCTGCATGTGCTCATACTTGGGAAAAACGTGATAAATAACGTTCGTCGTAGTTCGAGCAGTATTAGTGCATTGTGCCACGGCACAATTACAGTGACCCTTGCTCATGACAGCCTCAAAACAAGTTACTTTTCTTGGATGTACAGCGCGACTTCCGTGTCCTGCTCAGTGCACAATACTGCAGCATCCTCGCCGTGACGTCACGACGCGCAAAGGCGTCTGGGAGTTTTCTGCTCGCCAGGCTCCGGAATGGCCTACCTGCTTTTTCTATATACCTTGGTAGTAACGGCCCGGAGATATCAAAGCCTCATTCAACAGGGAGATAACACGTCATACAAATATCACTCGATTTACAATACAGCACCATGTGAAGAGGAATGTGATGAAATCGGAATTGAGCGCAACCGTTGCTAACTACAATTTCGGATTTACTGCATTTTGAGTCAGAATTCGCATCTATATTCGCGTTTATCGCAAATGCGAATTTTTCCTGTCCCTAGTAATACCTCTAAAAACAAACAGCTGATCAAGGCACTAAAAGCAAGGGCAGATCTTACTACAAATAACTAAAACACAATTTGATCGTGGAATTATATACAATCTCATTATAAAGGTTTTTTTGTAGGTGGTTGTGAGCAGCTTTTAAATATGTTAGGAATAGCATTATGAAATATAGACAGCTACACCTTATGTTTATTATGAGATATCGATTTCGGCTAATTTCAGGTCATCTTCAAGTCTCAAACAACAGGTGTTACTTATGCATTTTTCCAGTGGCACTCATAACCTTTAACTGTTTACACACGAGGTCTAACGATGTTAATCGCGTTAGCGATGAAAACAGAACCCAGAATCTTTGCGTCTAAATGATGCATATATTGGTGTGATGTCTTGTTTCGAAAGAACAGACATCACACCAATACATACATAGCTCTCGGTAAAATGGAACGGTATGATGTCGTTACATAGCACAGCACAGACGACTGGAAACGCAGGAGAAGTGCAAACAACGTTCTCTCATCAGAGGTATGATTAGGTTCGACGTAGACTTCTACAACATACAGTCTACACGTCGAAGATTACACCAAAACATTTAACGTTTCGTCTACTTTGGCGATAGCAACCAAATTTTAAAATCGTGTCTACTATGTAAAGATTTAGCAACACAAAACGCTTCAAGTCCAAAACTTCACTGATTTTCGAGTTCTGAATTTTTAATATGTTTTTAATGTTATTACAGAAAAATCATATTTGGGACTCACACTACAATTTTCATATGGCACAATTTGTAGGTACATTCACAAGACGTAAGTTCAAATGTTCAAATGTTTGTAAAGTCTATGGGACTTAACTACGGGATCATCAGTCCCTAAACTTACAAACTACTTATGAACTACTTACGAACTAGGACGGCACAAATATCCATGCCCGAGGGGGGATTCGAACCCCCGCTGTAGTGGCCGTGCAGACCGTGACTGGAGCGCCTTAGTCCCCTCGGCCACCGCGACCGGCGAAACACTCGATATTGGAGACTGTGAATCTACAGACAGCAAAGAAACGGAAGAGAGTTGCACACGCGAAGACTCTTCGAGTGATAGTGCCACGTACCAATCATCAATTATCTCCGAAAGCAACACCACCAACAACAATTACATTATCAGACAAAGAAAAAGCGGTGAAGTATTGGTTGAACGAAAGTAGTAAGAAACGCCTACGTGTCAGTACTGTTCAAAATAGGTATCGCTTTGCCCGTTCTGAACGTGAACTGTATAGATGGAAAAAGGAAGTCGCTGGACGAAGTAAGAGTCGACTGGAAATTGCGACGGAGATAAATGCGCGACTTTTTGAGCAATGTACCGATGCCAGACGACAGTCATTGAGTGTCAGCGACACGATTGGGCGTTAGAGATTGCCAACGCGATAGGCGCTAAAGAATTTACAGCTTCTCAAAGTTGGATTAGTCGCTTCAAAAGATCACATAAAATTGTGACACGAAAAATAACAAAATTTGTATCGAGAAACAGGTCTGAAAATGAAGTGACTCAAATGGAAATGATAGAAGCTTTTCTTACGACTGCAAAAATAGTTTTAGTGAATCTTACGTCTACAATGCAGATCAGTCAGGTTTTGAAAAAGAAATGCGTGCGAAAAGAACACTGTTATTCAAAGGGGAAAAACACATTGAGGCAATTGCGCAGTCCACGACTGCACTCACCCATTCATACATACACTATACTGCCCATAATTAGTCTGCATGGTTCATTGCTGACTAAAGTATATGTGTGTCTTCAAGAACCAACTGGACGTTTTGTACCACGTGTCAAACAAACAATGTTTTACGCAGACAATCTTGTGGTAGACACTTCGAAGTCTTTCGAGCTCACCCTTACAAAGAATTAGAGATACTTCAGATTCCACCCGGCGTAATTCAACCGTTAGACAGAGAATTTTTCTGCCAGTGGAAAGCATTTTACAGAAAACTAACGGAGAAAATTATTGTGTGCAAGTCACTGCAGCATCCTGTCTATCACCGTGACAATATTCTCAAGTTGCAATCAGTCGTACATTATCAGTTTACCTCCCCACAGTTTCAAAATGTGATTAAATATGCGTGCCACGCCTCGAAATATACTGATATTAGGCCTGATTCCTTCCTAACACCGGCCGAGGTTTGTCTTCAGACGTCTAACAACGTCTGTGATTCGCAGGGCTGTCATATGTCATCATTTTGCTGTGGTCATCAGCGAGAAAAGTTTAATAAAGGTTTGAAATTATGTTTAATGTTTGTTGCAAGTCGCTAAGTATTCTCATTCTCATACAGTGTATCAATAAAGTCTCATCAGTCGACATCGCAGTGTATTGAGATTCGTATTCTTTATGGCGTCATATCTCCTGGAACATGTGTGTATGTTGTTCTTACCCCTACATAAATTGTTACCTTACGGTACGGAATATGTGTACCAAATTTGATTGAAATCGGTCCAGTGGTTTAGGAGAAAATGAGCAGCACTGTTACTTCATGATGCAGTTTTTTTCGCATCTCGTTGTTTATGACGTCAAATGTTATACGTGATTCTTACAGTTACGGCGACCGACCTCATGGATTGAAGTTTACGTGTACAAAATTTCATAGAGATTGGAATAAAACTGTAGAGTTCTATGCAATACTGACACACAAACATATGGACACTCTGCTTTATGTACAAAGATGTTATAAAGAATCGCATAGTTTCTGCTGCGAGCTATTTTTGGAACAGTGTGTTCAGAAGAAAGTGATGAAAGTTTACAAGAGTTGAGTCACATTGATGCATGAAGGAGACTCTTTTATCGGGATGCACTTTTCTGTAATGCTTTTTTCGCCATTGTTTGCGAAGATTAAAGCAAAATCGTATGAATTTGCAACTGCACGAGTCATCGTAATTTTTAGTAGGAATGCCCGAAAACCTTAATTTTTCCAAAATATACAGTCCATGTCCTTCTGAATGTTTATCAGCGTGTGGTGTAAAAATTTGTAATAAATGGATCAAGAAGTTTTCGAGATTTCGGTAAAAACGTTTCCTCTTTATATGTTAAGCCAAGATATATACTTCTATGTCTTTTATATACCGTACCGTAATTATAAAACGTACTTATGAAAAAAGTGTGACAGCAGAACCGTCTTAAAAGTGACCTGAACATTACACAACGTTTCCATTTTTAAAATTTTTTTGTTATCATTTTTTATTTTATTTATTATTATTATTATTTTTTTTTATTGATGAGGGGGCGGCAATTTTTCAACTCGTACGGAACTGCAGTTGGGCTTGCACCAGCCCCGGTAACCATCATATGTACTTCTATTAATTTTTAACAATGGGATTTCCAGATTGAAATGTTGATAATATGAGAATAGTTAGAAGTTCACCATAAAGATGATCGCCGAGCTGCCAACAAACTCAGGCACATTCATACAACTTGTAAATTTTCTGCCGTGACCTTCGTCGCCGCGCGGGTGTAGCCGAGTGGTCTGGAGCGCCACGTTACGGATCGCGCGGTCTCTCGCGTCGGAGGTTCGAATCCTCCCTCGGGTATGGTTGTGTGTGTTGTCCTTAGTTTATCTTAGTTTAAGTAGTTTGTAAGTCTAAGAATTACAAACATTTGAACATTTGATGACCTTCGTCACACAACCAATCACTCAGTCATAACTCATCCATACATGACCGCCATCCTCAGTTGCCATACCCCAATCAGTGCTGGAATGTATTGTATTGTTGTCGTATATTGAAACAACAGTAGGTTTTATTTCATACACAGCATTACAAGTAAACATACTGAAAACACAGAGTAACGCTATGAGGGGCCAAAGTGACCCTGCAGACTGAGCCGTGCCGGCTAGATTTTCTTGTACTCAAGCGAGTATCGATATCTATTCGTCACAGGTGGCGTGGCCAGTCTCCTGTCTGCTGTCTCGCGGCCGGCGCGAGTTGTGGCGTTCTGGGGTATTTGTTTTTTATTTTATTTTATTTTTTTTATTGTCGTTTCAATTCCCCGAAAAAGGGGGCGGGCCGGCAGCGCTCACTTGCGCTCTTCGGCCTACAGAAATAAAAACACAAAGGAGATAAAATTTTGGAGGTAATACAGACATAAAATGGAGATTTAAAATGGAGATAAAACAAAGTACATAAAATGGAGGAAACAGTGGTGACATAAAACACTTGGAATGGCGAAAGTGGTGAATAAAAACAGAATGTCAGTGGCGCACACACACAATTAAAATGAGCATAGGGCGGCGGCCATGGTGAGACCGTCCGCTATTTGGAGTTAAAACAAAAAAACACAACACACACTTCCAGAGATACACAAGTTAAAACTGACGGTGTCGGCTGCGGGTTGGCCGTCCACTGTTGTAAGATAAAACAATTTAAACTAAAACACACCACACTTGTCGAAGCACAAAGGAGGTTCCATAGATGGTGGGGCACTGCATTGAAGATGTGGTGTGGGGGGAAAAGAGATGAAGGAGATGGAGAGGGTGGGGAGGAGCCACAGAGCCGGTAGGGAAGGGACGGGGGGGGGGGCTGACGTCCCAGGAAGCCACAGGGAAGAATGATAGGGGGGCGGTAAGAGGAGGATCCGGAGGGACGGAGGAGGGGAGAAGGGACAGGAAGGGAGGGATAGTCGGGGCCCTCAGGGAGAGAAGGGGGAGAGGGAGCAAGGAGAAGGATCAAAGCTGGTATGAAGGGTAGATGTCAGGTCAGAGGGCATCATCCGGGAGGGGGAGGGTACGGAAGTTGCTACGGGAGAGGATCCGGAGGGTGGACAAGTGGAGAGCAGGGGGAATACAGTGGTGGAGGCGCGGCAATGTACCTGGTGCAGAGAGGAGGGGATGGACTAGAGGATTAGGCGGATCTGATTTGTGGGATATGTAACGGAGGCGGAGATTTTCAATAAACAGAACGAGTCTGGGGAAGGTAATGAGATCATAGAGGATCCGCGTGGGGGAAGGGGGATAAAGTGGGATACGGAAGGCAAGGCGGAGGGCATGGCGTTCCAGTATCTCCAGAGATTTGTAGAAGGATGGGGGAGCGGAGATCCAGGCGGGATGGGCGACACAGAGGACTGGGCGGATGAGGGATTTGTAGGTATAGAGGATGGTAGAAGGGTTGAGGCCCCATGTTGGGCCAACAAGGAGTTTGAGGAGGCGGAGGCGGGAGCGGGCTTTTTCTTGGATAGTGCGTAGATGGGGAGTCCAGGAGAGGGTGCGATCAATAGTGAGGCCCAGATACTTTAGGGTAGGGGTGAGACGAATGGGACGGTTATGGAGGGTCAGATAAAAATCTCGGGGACGGAAGGAACGGGTTGTACGACCTACGATGATCGCCTGGGTTTTAGTAGGATTTATAGACAGGAGCCACTGGTTGCACCAAGCGGCAAAGAGGTCAAGGTGTTCTTGGAGCAGGCGGTTGGAACGGGCAAGGGTGGGAGCTAAGGCAAGGAAAGCGGTGTCATCAGCATATTGGAAAAGGTGTACGGGAGGGGCAGGCTTAGGCATATCCGAGGTATACAGGAGGTACAGGAGGGGAGAAAGGACAGAGCCTTGGGGCACACCAGCCGAGGGATAAAAAAGACGGGAGTCGGTGTTGTGGACGGTAACATAGGTGGGGCGGTCGGAGAGGAAGGAGGCAATGACCCGGACGAGGTTGATGGGAAGAGCATAGGTTTGGAGTTTGAAGAGCAGGCCAGAGTGCCAGACCCGATCGTAGGCCCAAAGATGGCGGCACGACGGGAATTTAGCTGGAGGGAAAGGAGTTGCGTAAGTCGAAGGAGTTGGTCATCAGTGGAGAAGGAAGGACGAAAGCCACATTGGGTGTCTGGGAGAAGGCGGTGGAGGTGGTGATGGATGCGACGGGATAGAATGGATTCGAAGACCTTGCTGAATACTGGGGTGAGGCAAATCGGGCGGTAGGAGGAGGCATCAGAGGGGGGTTTGTTAGGTTTTAGGAACATGAGGACTCGGGAGATTTTCCACAGGCGGGGGTAGCAGCCAGTGTAGAGGATGGTGGTATAGAGGGAAGCAAGAGTGGTGAGGAAAGGGAGGGGACATTCTTTGAGGTGGCGGTATGTGATGCGATCGTGGCCGGGAGCTGTGTTTCGTTTGGTGCGCAGTATCAATTGTATGTCGTGTGCAGTGATGGGGGTGTTAATGTCCGACGGGGGGATGTGGTCCAGGTAATGGAAGCCAGGAGCCAGGGGTGGGATGGAGACATCGGTTTTTTCATGGACATCTGGGAACAAGGAATAATCAAAGTTAGGATTGTCAGGGATGGAGAATACATCAGAGAGGAAAGAGGCAAAATGGTTAGCCTTACTGGCATTATCAGGAAGGGGCTGGTCAAGGTGGAGGAGAGGGTATGTGGGCATAGGTTTCGATCCAGTGAGGCGGTGGAAGGCGTTCCAATACCGAGACGAGTTGATTGGGAGGTGGGCATTAAGCCGTGTCACTGTCTGATGCCAGTCCCGGCGTTTTTTGGCAGTCAGGAGGCTGCGCACATGTCGCTGGAGTTGCCGATGGCGGAGGAGTGCGTTCTGGGGTATATCTGGAGGCAAGATAAAAGGTTGGGTCCGAAGCGAAACGACCTGCTATTGGCCGTTGAAATGACGTCAGTGGCGAAGCAGCACTGCCAGCGAGAGGCGCGAAGCGGCACTGCGCAGTCACATAGAACTCCACTAAACACACGAAAGTTGTTTACGCTTTGCTTACTGCATTCACATACCTCGTTAAATCCTTTCGACAGCCGATGTATGCAACTGAAGTGATTTTTCGCCTCTGTGATACCGCTGCTTTCTCTTTCTTCAGCTTCATGTTGAGGTAGCAACTCGAATAAAAATTGGGATCCGTAAGAATATTTTCATGACGTCCGGCGCCACGTGAGGATATTTCTGCGAAATTACGTCGGCAAATCTCTTCGAATTTTTTTCTTATCACGTTAATCTCGTTGATCAGAAGCTAAAACTGAGATAAGTCGCATCCACTTGTCAGGCAGCACTAACAAACCTCCTCGTGATAGAAATTCTAACCACCCGTATTCTGCGATATGTTTTGGAGGAGGAGGAAGTAGTTCATTAGACGACGCCCCCAGTGAGGTGTCATATTTCGCAGCACGGCGAGCAATGTAGCCTGTCAGATATCTGAATCCTTAAGCTGGGCAATCAACATCTGTCACAGCAGACGGTGCAACAGCTTCACTACTAAAACATGTCCTGGATCTCTGCTTCCCCATCTAACATGGACAGTGCTTCAGACATAACTGGCAAAATTCCACACAGCAGACTAGATGACAGAAATTGTTGTGAGTCTTCTTCCTGTCTCATAGGCGAAGTATTAGAAAGTGGAATGTCTTTGGCATTCTTTCCCAGAAGCAACAAAGGCAGCAGATGTTTTACTTCTTTATGGGGAATATGCTGTCAGAAATAGGCCAAACCTCTAATCTGTAAAACAATTTTTCAACACATCCTAGTTCAGCCGTGCTGTTAATATATTTTTAATACCTAGTGACAAAAGGTCAGAATGGATGCCAAATATAGAATTAATTGACATTAAGAGTCCTTTCTGAAATCGTAACAGCTGCCTTCGGTTTTCCAATCTGCATTGTTTCACAGCACAAACACATTTTGCTGAGAATTATTTTTTGCAGCGGCTCGTTTGTTCCAAAGGCACTTGCTAATGGTTTTTTCTCAACGATTCTGCGAGAATTTAAAATATCAAACGAATCATTAACATATTAAACTGAATTAGAGGCATCGAATTTTCTGACGTGAAACACACGAATAAACGAAACAAAACTTTCTCGCTAATACACAGTAAACAAGATGCTACCGCAGGGCTACCGCTACATGTGCCGCCAAGTGCTTCGGCGGTGACGTCATGCGCAGTACGACGAATTTCTACCTCGGACTGCGCACTCCATTCGGGCCCCCTCTGGATCTGGAGGCACCTGCGCCCAACGGGCCAGTACGGAGTTGCAGTTCTTGACGGCGAAGAAACAGCGAGTGGGTCTGCAGCTGCGAGGACACCGCGGTTTGCTAGTTTAGTAGAGGGCGAGGGCACTTAGTTCCCGGCGGCCGTATTTACAACAATTCTACGCGGGCCGATGCAAGTTGTTACTGGGATCTCGCTTCTGGTCGCGGCGCGCTCGTTCTGGTATTATTCCGCGCGTGCTGTTTCTTCTGTGGTGAACATCATAGTGACATCCGACTAGTGTATTCATCATCGGTTGACCCAGTTGGTTATTTGAGTCATTGCAGCGCAGTACGTCGAGTTGTGGCGTCGATGACTTTGGGAATTTTTTTTTAAATTTTCATTTATTTTATTTTTTAATTCGATGTGTACATTCCCACTCCTCTTAGTGTGAGGTGCAGGTACTTTTTCCCTGCAGCTGGTTAATGATACTGTCGCGTTGAAATGGAAGCAGGCTTGACTTCGAAGGCAACTGAACACAGCACTTATACTGAAAGCTGGTTTATTACGCACTTATCATACACGCAGCACTAACTGCCTCTCGGACAGAGTGCTCTGCTATTTATACCACAGAATAAGGAGTATACAGAAAGGAAACTCCCGCTGCACTCTGTCGTCCAAAATTTAGTGCGCATGCGCGGAAGCGGCCATCTTGAAAAGCAGTAAACGCGTGGTTACTCCCTACTCTGTGGCGTGGTAATGCGCCGTCTTTGTTTGTTAATTGTGTGTTTTAATAGCCTGAATCGCATAAAAGTAAACAGGTACTTGGTACAGTGCACTGCAGTGAATAGAAAGAACTGTGTTTCAGTAGTTGGAGCTGTTCAGTTTTTATTATGAGCAGCAATAAAAGAAAAGGCGGCCGATGGTGTTCAGCACCTAATTGCCGCAATAATTCTAATACAAATAAGGATATAAGTTTCTTCACCTTCCCAAAAGATGCTGAGCAGTAAGTGAACGTCGCTATATGTGTAGTGAAAGTTAAATGTCATCAGTTTCGAATGAGAGCAATGTGTGCATAATTATTAAAAGTAGCCTTGCTTCTTCTGTTGACGATAACTATCGCTGCTGCTGCAGCAGTTCAACAGCATCGAAATGTTGAAGTACATTTATGTTTTATAACTTTAACGTTGCAGGGAATAATATAAAATGAATGACAAAGAATAGTGCGAAAGTAGGCAGGTAAAATTTTACTGACGGCATTAGAGGCGTAGTGTGCTAATGTTGGCAACGAATGCTCTTCGGATACTCAAACAAATAGATTAAGGGGAATAATTATTTTATGCTGTCCCTGCTCTGTGGTTGACAGATTCCTCTATATGCCCTTCTCCCATCAGTAAATTAATGATACCCCTAAAGCAAATACAACTTTTATATATGGCCAGACGTCATTAGTTCTGTGTAATCACAATCTACTGTTAAGCCTGACTCAATATTTTGTGCGAATTTATTCGTGTCAAATAAAACCTGGCAGTTGTAAAGTCACTTTCTTGTTTGTAACTAATTTCCCAAACATAACTCCGCGTTATTTGGGATTTTTCTAGAGATAAGCACCAAATAAAACGATCATCGATTCCACCGTACATTTTCGTAGTTGTATTAAAATTAGGCCTATTTCTTTCGTTGAATTATAATTAGGTGCAAGAAGAGGGCGCAAAATAGATGAGAGCATAACGAAAAGCCGTTTCCTTTCGTAAAAGTCGGTGAGATTAGGTGCAGTTCGTAAAAAGTACTAAGTGGCTATAGTTCCACGTTTACTGCTTTACAATATGGCGTCGAGCGCAACGCTTGGTAACATACAGATCAAAGGCGCCGCCCCCAGCTTTCCTTTCTGTATGCTCCCTATTCTGTGTTTATACACAGACAGAATTTACCAGAAATTAAAAGAACGGTTAACATAAGAAACAAGTAGAATTTACAAGTGAACATAAGAAAGATGTAGAACATTCTGGAATCGTTAATTACAAAGAAATAAATTTTTGTGGGTGGGCGGGATTGAACCGGCGACTTTCAGCACCGCAGTCCGTGACGCTATCGCCTGCGCCACGCTGGCAGTCTGTGTATGTCGTCTCTCGCGGCAATACTATTCTGTTGTTGGTGTCGAGTGTTCTGCTTTGTTCCATCTTTCCCTTGATGATTTGATTTTTGGTGTCGCACAAGTATGAAGTGCGCGCCACATACTTTCGCCGCGTGCCGCCATGCACGCACGGCGCGGCGTTCTTTCGACGTCAGCCACGAGCGCCCTCTGCTGCAACTCCGCTCGTGGCCACGACTGTTGCATCGGCCATTTGGGAATCAGATAGGCACCAGTTAAGACTTGCTTATCGGGTAGGCACTAGGACTCATCAGTAGGCAGGCCTCTCTCTAGTTTCACTATGTATCAGCATTCTGCAGTCTTGAACTTTGTAAAAGATAAGTATTATCTTATTTCTATGAAATATACAACTTGTTCTAATTTAGCTTAGTGTTTCTAGTTTCTGCTGTTCCACTGGCTGGTCACCTTCGTACCTACACACGCATGCATCCTATTTTCCTGTATCGGTCTCTCTCTCTTCTCGGCCACCGACACCCAGGACAACCAGCGGAAACGAGACACAAAAATTTTATATACCTGTATATGTGTTCGTCGGTTTGACTAACCCTCGTAATCGAACCCCAGCGGTTACTTTGGCCTGATGTCCGTGTGTCATATGTGTTATTGATCTTGAAATTTGCATTCCCGTTCCCGACGTGTCTGTACTAATCCTCTTTGAATTAATCTGTTTAAACTTACTATTGCTAACATTGCTAAGTGCGTCTGGGGTATTTATTTGCCAGGTGGCCGTTTGCTACTCCGTTGTATTGCCCGAGAGTGTTCTATATTGTTAGGGCCTATTCCTTCTGCTACTGCCGCCCGTGGATGTATTTGTGCATTTTATCTTCTGATTACAGGTTACTCTTTCCCTTCATTTCCCTTCCGTTCGTAGCTTTGATCACTAACTGATGTAAGTTTATCTATTGCTGCCATTCCTGTTCCTACGATATTTGCTAATTATAAATCTGTTTTGAGCATCGTCAGTCAAGCTTATTTCTTGAATACTTGTCCAAGCTAACTTGCTTATATTACCTGATTAATTGTAACGTCACTCACTCTCTAAAAAAAAAAAAAAAAAAAATAAAAAATAAATAAATAAATAAATAAAAAAAATTGTTTTTGTTTGTGGTCACTTGAAGAGTTTGACAAACGGTTTAACTGTTGTGCTGTTCATTAATGAGCTTGCCCTTGCTCAAATTTCTTGTGATTTTGGCTGTCATATGTATGGGGCACGTTAAACTGTAGGTCCCCCTATAACTGGCTGGGTAAGTCAGTTCGAAGGTCGGAGGAAGGCATCGGCATACCACCTCCGAACAGGACCATGCCTAGTAAAGCACTGTGGTGTTCAATCCAATCTTCGGATTGTTGACTGCTTTACCTTTTATGTATGGGGCATTATCTAAGTGCATGTTATTGTTAATATCTTTGTGCTTGATTAGAATTGTTGCAACTGTGAGACTACTCAATCATTGTGAATCTTGCACCTTTCAAAATTAAGTTTAACTGTAGCTTATTCTACCTCTACCTCCAATTTGTTACATCTGGGCTACCTACTTAATTATGACTTTATGCTTTGTGTGGTGGATTTTAATCTATGGTTTATTCTAACTGCCTTTTCTAATTACACTGCCTAAAGTATTATAAATTATTGTCAAGAGAACTATACTGTCAGCTCTGTACGAGTTTTAATCAAGTCAGCCTTGTTGTTTGAAATACAGATTTTCTAAAGTGATAATTATCTCTGACACCAGCCCTTCCATTCCCCCCAATGTTCAAACTATCACACTCCTTCTAGGTAGTAATCTTAATATTTAGGAGTCTGTTTGAAGTAGAACGCTCTAAACACAATACTTCGGTCACGTTAGTTAATACACACATACAATACCAACCAATGGCCATAACTAAGAGCAGCAATCGAAGTAATCGTTTAAGATAAACGGTTTATAAATATCTACTACAATATCCTCTAGAATCTTCTAAAATGTCGTTGGATGAAAAATATTCAACATGTTTTTTCTAGTTTATTTATAATTTCAGTAACCAAAAAACTGAATCAGTTAGGGGTGGGCTCGAGCCCCCTTCAGCACTGGGCCCTGGACCCATGGGTACACCCAACCCTACCGTTGTGGGGGCCATGGTGGCAGGAGAGGGCATGTAGCTAACGCCACCTTGTCCCAAGATGGCGTTGGTATAACGTAGCGAGAGAGGTCAGGGTTGTACAACAGGGAGTTATAAGCGCGGAAACAATGCGACAATAATGTCATACTTCATAAAAGTTTTTACAGACTTTCAGGCCATGTCAGCAGCTAACAGTCTGCATACAGACTTCCTTTAATGTTAACTCACAGTGGTAAAAATAGCAACACAGGTTTCTACATGACAAGTCTGACCATTCCCTTGTGAGAATACGTTAAGCAACCTACATCCTTTTGAATCTGCTTACTCTGTTACTCGGTCTCCCTCTACGATTTTTACCCCACACACTTCCTTCTAATGACGATTCCTTGATGTCTCAGAATATGTCTCACCAGCCTATCCCTTCTCTTAGTCAGGATATGCCAGAACGTTTCTCCCCAATTTGGTTAAGCACCTCCTCATTAGTTATGTGACATACCCATATAATTTTCATCATTCGTCTGTAGCACCACATTTCAAAAGCTTCTACCATCTTTTTTGTCAGAACTCCTTATCGTCCACGTTTCACTCCCTTACAATGCTACACTCCAAACAAATACTTTCAGAAAGGACTTCGTAGTGGCGGCGCTAGATGACAACTGGACGTCGTTGAACTCGTCTTTGCAAGGCCCCTTTAATTTTTTCAGTAAGGAAGTAAGTGTTAAACGAGCTGAATAATCATTATACTAAAATTTTATTAGTATAATATACAAGTATTATTGCAATGACAAAAATTACAATAAGTAAACACAAAATTAAAATAGAGATACTTTTTGGCTTTTCGCTTCACTCATTTTTTTTAAGATCACATCATAATTAATACGAGCCGATATTTCGGCTTCAATTGATAGTACCGACAACGCAGATAGTCTGTCTTGGCTCACTGAGCTTCTCAAGTAAGTCTTAATCAATTTTAACTTTGAGAAGCTTCTCTCGGCTGAAGCTGTACTGACTGGAAGTGTGAGCATGATTCTGATTGTTATGTAAACATTTGGATATACGTTTTCCAAATTGTTTTCTAGAATGTACTGAAGAAGTTGTTTTGCGTCATTTGTTGAGTCTAGTGGTTGGGATTTTAAAAGCTGGAGTTCCTCGTAAAGTTCTAAAGGCTCTATGTCACTATTTTCACCTTCTCTGAATATCATATCTAAATCATTACAATGCGAAGGTTCACCTTGGAAACAGATTTCAAATAATTGATATATATATAAAACCAAATCGCTCAAAACATTCTTCGAGCACTTTCAATCGACATTCAATCTAGACTATTACAGCATCTATCATTGCGTTAAAGAAATTAACTCTGTACTGCTTTTCAGCAGATTGTATTGGTACAACAATTTGTAATCGACAATTCGTTTTTTTTTCTGTGCTATTCTTTTCTTTTAAAACTCAGACTTAATTTCGTAACTACTTTTTTCTACAAACAGTCGAGCTTCTGCAATGCATGTTTCAAATCCTGTAATATGGAATTCTCGAATCCACTCACGAAATGAACGTGAAGAGTCAACAGCTACTTTCAGGTTCACTTGATATGATTGCCGTTGTTTATTTATATTGTTCACACATAGTAAAGTCTCGTACCACACGCGTATTGCAACAATAAATTCAAAAGTTTTTGTTCGAGAAGGCTTTACAGTAACTAAAAGTTTCAGAATTATCAGTTTTACTTTTCAGATCATTCACGCTTTCAATGACATCATCAAATTGAAATAATATAGCTTTTAGTGCTCCGATTCTGCTTTCCTATCTTATTTCAGACACAGGTTTCAATAATTTAGTTTTTATAAGTTCCCAACGCTTGCTAGACCTTGTAAAGACCACATAAATTTTATTGACGAAGCCGAAAAATGGTGTAGCTGAGTTAACTGCATCTATGAGAAGCAAATTCCAAGAATGGCATCCGAATGGCGTGAAGAATGCTCGTAAATTAATATTGTGTATTCTTGTTCTAACACCTGAATTAATTCCAACCATATTGGGGCCGTTATCAATTTTCTAGTAAAATAAAATTTAGTAAATGTCTTTTATTTGCGTCTTTGGGATAACTCTCGTCAGATTTCTGGAGTTTTGTTTGGGACCATTTTGAATTAAGTCATGACGCTGTGAATCTGTTATTGGAAACACTAACTTTCCGGGATCTAATTCTGTAAATGACTCTGTTTTATGTCCTCTCGAGTTTCTGAATCACAAATATTTTCACTTCTTCTTATTCGGCTCAGAATGTTGGATAGCCGGCCGCGGTGGCCGAGGTGACTGAGGCGCTCCAGTCACGGCCACTACGGTCGGGGGTTCGAATCCCCCCTCGGGCATGGATATTTGTGCCGTCCTAGTTCGTAAGTAGTTCATAAGTAGTTTGTAAGTTTAGAGACTGATGACCCCGTAGTTAAGTCCCATAAGCTTAACAAACATTTGAACATTTGAATGTTGGATAACAGCAGTTTCGCCCAATTCTGATGCTGTATCAGAAAGGGTAACAGATTCATTCGACCCTGGTTCTGTTTTGGTGATTACAGAAACTTGGAGGACAGATTCATCAGAGGCCTCAGGAGTAGATTCACCCTCCGCCACACAGCGTCGGGTGGCTTGCAGAGTAGGTTCTAGATGTAGCTGACGTACGTTTATTCAGAAATTTCATCATGCTCAAACTCAAATCTTGGTTGGACATAGCCGTCTCAGCCTTTCTTCTTTTTGAAGCACTGGACTCCCATTTCCTCCTATGTCTCTCTCTCTCGAGGGTCCTTCAGACATGATGATCTAAAACTTATTTTTTGTTTTTGTTTTTATCATAACTTCCATAGGTTGTATTAGATTTCATTCTTTCGCAGTGAAGCGGGAGGGTGTATGCGGAACGAATGAAACATCCTAAAAACAGAAATGGCGAAATGCCGTAGACACATAAATAAAGTGGATAATGACCTGGATAACAATTGCAGTTAGAACACTTTTCCGCTTGTCGGGTCATTAGAAAGTTTCTAATTCACGACACTGTGTGAAATTTCAGCCTCGAGACTGTTAATCGGCTATTTATCAAGGTTTACATAAGACTCAAAACAAAAATCGCGCATGCGAATATACAGTTTCTCACTTTCAATAATTAGCGTACGAAACTGAAAGGCAAATTATTGCTATGCAGCCCGAAAGAGCAAATACACCGTACTGTCCTAAATTACCCCATTTGACGGTGCTTAAAAGTACTCAGTGTTGTAGTATAGAAAGAAATGGACGTGGTATGGTCATACATGGTGTCATTGCATTGTTGTCTACCTTGTTCTCTTATTTGTAACTGAGCTGGGCTGTCCCTATTGGTTTTGTTGCATTAATTTCATTGTTTAGTGTTTCAAATAGTAAACTCAGTTTCAATAACATAAAGTATTTAACTGAAAATTCCATCACTGGTGTACTCATAAGGAAGTAAATACGGTCAATTAAATTTCTGCCGGCCGGGAAAGATCAAGTGCACTAAGGCGTCATACCACGGTGTGCGAGGTCGTTCCAGTCGGGGGCCGAATCCCACCCTTGAGTACACATTTTGTGTTCGTCCTTAGGTTAAGCTAGTCTAAGTTAGATGTAGGTCGTCGCTATTTAACCTAGCAGTTGAAAAGCACCCTTAAACATAGAATTCAAAATAAAGGTCAAATTTTAAGAAATGTTTTGCTAGACCCCCACAGGCGCGAGGCCGTCGGCAATCGCCGACGTCGCCGACGCACAGCGCCGCCACCCTAACATTTAAATTAATATTGGATGTTAACAAGTTTCGTTTCTTTAGAAATGCTTTTCTTCTGATAGCCATTTTGCATTTTATATCTTTTGTATTTCGACCATCACAAGTTATTTTTCTATCCAAATAACAAAACGCATCTACTACTTTTATTGTCTCATTACCTAATCTAATTCCTTCAGCGTCGCCTAATTTTCTGACATTACATTCCATTACCCCCGTTTTACTCTTGTTAATGCCCTTTCAAGACACTGTCCATTCCATTCAATTGCTCTTCCAGATCAACTGCAGTCTATGACAAAATTACTATGTCATCGGCAAATCGTAAAGGTTTTAATTTCTTCTCCCTGAACTTTGATTTCCTCTCCAAATTTCTCCTCATATTCCTTCATTGCTTGCTCATTGAACAACATTGGGGAAATTCTACAATCCTGCCTTACTCTCTTCCCAACCTCTGCTTCCCTTTCTTGTCCTTCGACTCTAATAACTGCTGTCTGGTTTTTGTATAGGTTGAATATAACTATTTACTCCCTGTATTTTACCCCTGCTACCTTCAGAATTTGAAAGTGTGTATTGCAGTCGACATTGTCAAGAGCTTTCTCCAAATCTCCAAATGCTACAAATATCGGTTTGCCTATCTTTCCTGATAAGTTGTAATGTGAGTATTGCCTCTCGTGTTCCTACATTTCTCCTAAATTCAAACTGATCTTTCCCGAGGTCGGATTCCACAAGTTTTTCCATTCGTCTGTAAATAATTCGTGTTAGTATTTTGCAACCATATCAATGAACTACAGTTCTACATGTCGTTTACAATATTTGTACTAAGTGTAAAAGTTGCCGATTCTAGAGTATACAAAATCTACTTCAAGTTGCAGCTAATAAGGAAGGAGCAGCACCGACGTCATCGTGGAAAACCAATCACCATTCCAAGATGGCTTGTCAACAGATGGGAGACATTCCTCCGTGGCGTTTGGAGTCACAGTAG
The DNA here is from genome assembly GCA_026315105.1 of Locusta migratoria. Classification (NCBI taxonomy): domain Eukaryota; kingdom Metazoa; phylum Arthropoda; class Insecta; order Orthoptera; family Acrididae; genus Locusta; species Locusta migratoria. The sequence continues at coordinate 899,541,832 of CM048744.1, forward strand.
CAGCCGTTACTGAGCAGTGTGCTGAGAATAATGCTGTTCATCGCCGGTCGCCGCCGAGAAGACATCGTATTTCTAAGGTAAAATTCTTAAACATCATCCACGGGTGATACACGTGAAAAAGTTAATCTGTTGGTGGATGATGGACAGCAGAAAGTGAATGTTAATGATGTAAAGACAGAAGTTTGCTTCGATAATGTGGGCAAACTTGGGGAAGAATCAATACCTTAGAGGTTATAAATCTGAGTTAGATCAATCTTATCAATCTTTGTACGGCAAGTCTGATGTAAGTGGAATAATGGATGAAAAGCAAAAACTTCATTAACTATGATAAGTAATGTAGATGAAGGTTGGGCAAAGTTATTTATTGCGAAAGTGAGTCATATTGAAAGCAGTAATTCAGAAATTGACAAAAGCTATAGTTAGCTTAATAGTGAAGTAATTCAGAAACTGGATGAAAACAGTAGCATTTTGAATTAGGAATTTACTGCAATAAATAGTACTTTATTAGATTTCAATAAGAAAACTGAAGTGGAAGCTAGTTGTCAAAATAAAATAAACATTGTAGAAGAAAATTACAACACGAAGTTAACTAATATTAATATGTAAGATCAGGTAAGATCTGAATTGGAACTAGGTTGGGCACTGTAGTGGATAAAGTGGAAGGACACTCAATATCTATGGTAAACCATTTTGAGGATGTGGATTCTAAACTTGTAGAAATTGAGCAGAAAGTGATAAAGGTAGAAAACATAAAGTATAGTGCACGTAATATTTCTGTTGTTAATTGTAAAATGTTTAATAACTTTGAATCTAATGGTGCTGTGCATTCTCTTCATTGGGGAATTTAATGAGTTGCCTGAAATTTGGAGTGATAAGGAGAAAATAACTTTTGTAAGGGGTTCTTGAAGGGTGATGCTTACAGTTGGGCAGCTGGGGTATTAGATTCCTGAGCTTCATGGGAAGAATTTAAGAAGTCATTCTTGAATGAATATTGGTCTAAGGGAAAATAACAGAGAATTTTGAGTGAGTTTTGGAATGGGGAAAGGTATGACTCTAGGAGGGGTACTGTTAAAGGGTTTTGCCAGTATTGGATCAATAAAGTTAAATATTTAGGCAAAATACTGAGCAGTGAAGATATTATTATGGGTCTGGAAGCAAAATTGCCTCATAGAGTTAGGGAGCTGCTTTGACCCCTTCCCCAAGAAGTAACAGAGTGCCTTTTTGGATTATGTAGACATAGTAGAAAGGGCTAAACCGAATGTAGAGGATCATAGAGGGAACTCTGGCAATAATAATCACCAGGGGTGAGATTTTCAGGAAAATGATTATGGTAGAAACAATGGTAATGACAGGAGCAAATGGAATGAGAATGGTCAGAATTGCCACAGGAATGATAGGAGGAACTCAAGAGACAGGAGTGGAGGAAGAGGTAATGGTTCACATGCCAATCGTTTAAACTAAGATACGCTACAGTTAAGGCTCTTACTTGGGCGAGAAACGGAATAGAGCCATATGTACAAAGTAATGTAAGTGTAGATGAAGTATTTGATGATAGTAATAGTCACAGTAGTAGAAACTGTAATTCATCTAGCTTAAGTAATGAACATGCACTTAGAAATAGTCATGATAGTGTAAGTGGAATGGTATCTGTTTCTGGTTCACCAGAAGTGAAAGAGTATTATGAAACTGTTCAGAGCATGGAAGGGTCAAAAGAGAGGTGCCAGGAAGCTTCTGGTAATGGGTAGTCATTACGACAGCATGAAGAACTTACGTGTGTGGCATTATAGCCAAATATTGAGGATAAAGGTAAGGTGATAAATTGTTTGAACTAAGTGACAGTGACGAGAGTGCAGGAACAAGAGTAGTGATGAGGAATTTTTGATGATAGTGGTAAAGTAGTTAGTAAGACAAAGGCGGAAGGAATAAGTGAACAGGAAGAGAATGTTCATAAAATTATCCAGACTGTTATGGCGTGGTCAATTGAATTTGTTGTCAAAACCCAACATTTCGTGCCAGTCTGCAGAGGACATCTTCAGGGGGGTCTGTAGGATTGTAGGTCCAACACACAACCACACGGGCTCTACTGGCAGCCGCTAATTTTGTGTCCATGCGTTCCCGCGCAGACGCGAGATGTCACATGATTTGAAGACGTCAGTCCAATTGGCTGTCGACCATTGCCATCGATCGCTGTTTCCATTATACTGTAGTGGGGTGCCACACCTCTTCTTCAGCACCGGTACCCATATACCGTTTAGTTTCATGCCCCCTTCCTTACAACTGAAATTATTCGGATTTTTGGTGATTTCAGTTGCCTCCCTGTAGAGCCTTTCATAGTATCCGCTTGTGGCAGCTAGTACTTGCGTCTCCTCGAAGAGACTGCGGAGGTTACCTGGCTGGAAAGCGTGCTCCGCAACAGCTGATTGTTCCATTTCTCCCCTTATACAGTTGCCCTTGTGCTCTTCCAAACATTTTGTGACGGTTATTTTGGTGACACGGCAGGGAGGTACTAAACTGGTTCGATGAACATTTAAATAGCATAAATACGAAAATTCAGTTCACAACAGAGGAGGCAGACGACAAATTACATTTTCTCGATGCACTTGTTTTCATAAAAGAAAATGGTAGTTTGGGCCACACAGTATATCACAAGCCCACGTACACGGAACGTTATTTGCATCGGGATTCGAACCACCACCCACAACAGAAGCGGGGTATTATCAAGAGTTAGAAACATCTGTGAACCTGAGTTGCTCGACACTGAGGTGAAACATCTCCACAATGTGCTAATGAAGAACAGATACTTGTCAGCAGACATAAAACTTGTGTTGAAACAACCACGCAGAAACCATAATAATCTACAGGACACTGCGAAATCTAAGGTGTTTCTGCCATTTGTTAAAAATGTAATGGAAAGAACTGGGAGATTTTTGACGGAGCAGAATATTTCTGTAATTTACAAACCAACCCGTAAGATACAGAAACACCTTAAGCCTGCCAAGGACACTTGCAAACCATTCGAAAAAGCTGGAGTGTACAGGAGCCCATGCAGTTGTGAAGATGTTTACGCGGGTACCACCAAAAGAACTGTCGCAAAACGTTGGAAGAGCACAAGGGCAATTGTAGAAGAGGAGAAACGGAATGATCACCTGTTGTGGAGCATGCTTTCCATTTCGATAACCATCACATTCACTTCTAGGAGTCGCAAGTACTAGAGGCCACAAGCAAAGACTATGAAAGCCCTACAGGGAGGCAATTGAAATCGCCAAACATCCGAATAATTTCAGTCGTAAGGAAGAGGGCATGAAACTAAACAGTATATGGATGCCAGTGCTGAAGAAGAGATGTACCACACGTCCACTATGGTAACGGCGATCGACAGCAGCGGACGATGGCCAATTGCACTGGCATGTTCAAAACACGTGACGTCATGTGAATGTGTGGTAACGCGTAGACACCAAACTTAGCGGCAGTCAGTAGCGAGCCAGTGTTTTTGTTGGAACTGCAATTCGACAGACCCCCCTCCCCCTGCAGATATCCTCCGCAGATGGGGATTGAAACGTCGGGTTTTGACAACAAATTCAACCAACCACAGCAAAACAGCCCAGATTATTTTAATGGACATGATATTTCCGGCCGTGAAAGTCTACATTTTACTATCAGGAAGAGAATGTAGAGTTAGAGCTGGAAATTAGTAGGGTAGTGGAAGCAGACCATAATGTCTGTCACTCAACAGTAGCTACAAATAATTGGATACCTAGGGAGAGAATTAATGAAGATTTGTTGATGAAGAAGAAGTAGCAGTAAGTAATGATAAGGTGTGGCATCCAATAACGTCAACTAAAGTCAAGGTGTACCTGTAAAATGCTTGTTGGACAGTGGTAGTGATCTCAGGCTTTGTTAAAAAAAAAATCAAATGTTTGTTAAGCTTATGGGACTTAACTACGGGGTCATCAGTCCCTAAACTTACAAACTACTTACTGACTACCTTATACTAAGGACGGCACAAATATCCATGCCCGAGGGGGGATTCGAACCCCCGACCGTAGTGGCCGTGCAGACCGTGACTGGAGCGCCTCAGTCCCCGCGGCCATCGCGGCCGGCCTCAGGCTTTGTTTGAATCAATTAAGGATACAGATGGAATAGTGATTATGCATGTTTTTGGAATATAGATTATTGTCGCTACTGGTAAGTTATCCAAGAGTGTGAAACAGGAAGTCTCTGTATCAGTGGAGTTAGTTCCTTAGTGATATCAGATCTTAATATTGACATGATCCTTGGAACACAATTTTTATGTAGATGGTGAGTCATATTGATTTTGCTAGTGGTAAGTTTAGTCAGCAGGTAGGGGGTTCATCAGTTTTTGACAAATACATTTCTTGGCAAGTAATGCCTTTCCTCAGCTGGGTGATCGTATTTTTCATTTCTTAGGTCACTCCATTCCTCTTCCACTATTGTATGAATAGTTCGTAAATTAATAAATTTAGTATAGTTAGATGTAATAGTATAATTGTAGGGTAATATAGTGTAATGTATAGTATGTAATGTTTGAGTGAAACCAGTACCATCCAACTGAATTATGTATCTTCTGTACAGCTTATTTCGCAGCAGCAAAAGATTACACCTGAATTTGGTGCATTGAAAGTTAAGTTTGGTATTTACTGAGATACGTCGGTGTGTTATACTTTCTATTAGTGCAATATTGATCTAGCAAGTGAGTTGTGAGCATAATGATCTGTAGGTTTGTGAAGGATTTGTATCTGGGGCCATGTATTTAAAGCAGTATGATAATGGAAAGAGATATTTTGAAATTTATATGGTTCTGTCTGTGTTGAAGTAATGAAAGTAAAAGCTGGTGAGTTGCTGTGGAGTAGTTTTCTGGAGATTTGTTGTGGCCTAGGTAGTATGTTCATATTTTCTTTGATTGTGTATGGAAATAAATATTGATAGAGTAATGAGATATGAGTAATAAGGCAATGAGTATTATGAGGATATAGATAAAATGTGAGGTAAGATGAAGAATATTAATTGATGAGATATGATGAAGAGCAGTGGCAGAGCCACCGAGGGGGAGGGGAGGGGGGCTAATGGGGCTGATGCGCCATGCGGCACTTCCAAATGAATTTCAAATTTTATTACTTTTTTTTTTCATTTTTTTATTTTTTAAACAGGATGGCAAATAGGACTTCAAATAGTAGATATTTAATAAATCACAATGTTACTATAATTTGTGAAGCACAAGTGAACCTGACAATGCAACGCCAAGATGATGCCGCCACTGAGAACATGTGCTGCTGTTTACGATATTACTGTGTTACGTGCAATTACATATTCAGTGTCAACTGCGTTATTGTTCGTCCTGTCCTTCCGAGGAGGACGGGTGGCAACGTCCTTTGTTAAGCGGTCGGGCAAGTGGCCGAGCATGTCGACAATTACTACCCTACTAATAGTGTTATTTTAGTTTAATTTTTACACATAGAATTCATGTTAATTAAATGGAAAAGCCCTTTCCCTTTCGCTAATAACACAGAATCTGCTTAATTATTTTACGAGCTGATTATATGTGCTATAGTCAAAACCCGTTTTTAGTTAGAATGCGTCCTTGCTGGCTAAAAATAGTTGATACTTAGCCACTTCGTCAAAATGCGAGTTCGCTTTTAATCAGCAGTAAATTCTAGTTGTAACTAAGGCTATCAGCATCAACTAGTTTCAACTAGCGAAAACGCGATCTAACTAAACTAGACAGAGCTGGTTTTCACTAAATTTATTTAGGGACAAATATTAAAATTAAGAGCAACTATGTGTTGATTGAAATAAAAAAAAACAGAATTTTTGTATTTTGTGCAATGAAATATTTATCGTACTATTGATCATACATCCAAAAAAATTCCAGCTATTAAAAATGAGAAGGGGCTCACATGAAAATAGCGAGTGTTGCTGGAAACTGGATGACAACAGGAAAAAAAGAAGAAGAGAAACGCATGTGTATTGTGAAGAGTGCGATGTTGGATTTTGTGCAATACCATGCTTTGAGCTTTCCTATACAAAGATTCATATGTATTAAATATTATTCAAGAAACTGTTTCCTTAACATCTACCACTAAAACCCTTCCTCATTATATAGAAATTAATAATACATAATTTTTAATTCTGCAGTAGCATTACCACTGCGAAGACCTTCGAATTGTTAGCTATTCAGTCACTATATAATCAGTTGCTCCCACAACAATCGCACATAAGCTTGTCAAATATGCGCCGCTACAATAAGCACTAGAGGCACGGAAAGAATTACACTCGCGGGAACTGTTCTAGGCGCTATTATGTATATAAACCATAAAATTCAGCTTGTTTGGATAATTGAACCGTTGGATACCAATCGTAAATATGCCTTTCCTTATGCACAACCACAAATCTATTCATAAAACACTATAATGTGATACAAGACTGTTTAATTGCAACAGTAGTTATGTTTTTTATATTATTTTGTTAAACTGTTTCTGTTCATAAAAAACATAGCATTAATATTATGCAATAATACGTTTTTGCTAATTATATTTTTAAATAATATAATGTGATGTCTATTGCAATGTACTGGTTTACTTGTGAAGCTCTGTTTACCTCAAACTGTGTAATTACTTTAATTTAGCTATTATAAATAACGTCAACAAATAAAATTACTGCTTTAATCGTAAATTACTTACGAATTTCTGTTTTGTTTTTATACAATAATACTTCCATTACATTTGTAATAATTTTATCAAAGATTCATTTATGTTCTACAAACAAACTATTTAATATTTTATGTTGAAACTTCCTTGTTCTAGAATGTTTTAGAAATTTTCAGTCTAAGTCTACAACATGTCTTAGAAAGACTTTAGTCAATCTACAATAAGTCTTACATGTCTTGGTACAATCATTTATTGCATTGTTAAGAATGTTGGTGTGCTTCTTCAATAATGCAAATAAACCAATATATTAAATGAAACGTGACATGTTTGAGATTCATAGACATTGAAGAACCCGTCGTTTTGATAATAATATACAGGCAGGCGAGCTACTGGATCTACCACTGAACTACCAACCAAAGGTGATGTATGACATGAAACACCTTTAGAGCGCCAAAACACCCCGCCTGAGTAGCGCTGTAGCGTTCGAAACAGCCCGCCACTGGACGCTATTCGCCACAACAAACGGTACGCTCGAGGGGTTAAGCATGTGCAGATCTAAATCAGGAAAGGCGATGGAAAGAAGAATGTGCTAGAATGATGTTTCATATTGAAGAACACGACAAAAGAGAAAAGCACTACAATGTTATGACGAAAGAACCTTATGATAAATTAGTGCACAAAATTGAAGCATAATCAGCTAAGGAAAAGACACAGAAGCAGTACATAAGATTAAATCGATTCAAGGTTATTAATATTTGATTAGATTAGATAGACCATATATGGCATTTCGTAACGATGTGGAACGTGTCAATTTGTGGGACCAGGAAGTCAGAGACAAGAAAACAGCATGTGAATTACTACTCATGTGTAGAAGAAATTTTCGACACTATTGAAGCAGCTCATCTGGTCGTTGGTCATGGAGGTCGAGACAGATTAAAAGTTGAAGCTTCAAGAAAATATGCAAACTTACAATGTAGCTGATAAACATTTATCTATGTGTGAAACTTGTCAGTGCAAAAGGAGCATTAAGAAAAGGGGACATGTTTCGAAACCTATACTTCATTCCGAAATGGACAGTCATTACCAAGTTCATCTCATCGACATGCAAACCTAATAAGATCGTGGATTTCAGTATATAATGGTGTATCACGACCACTTGACATAATTTGCTTCGTTATGTGCACTGCAAACCAAGAGGGCAGAGGAAGTGGCACATCATTTAGCAGATATATTTTTTTGACATTTTGTGCTCTTTTTATTTTACACTCTGATAATGGCAGAGGATTTTGTTAATTGTGTCATAAATGAGCTGGCTGTATTTTGGCATGAGTCTAAACTGGTTCACGAAAAACCAAGGTACAGCCAAAGGCAAGTTTCTGTTGAATACACCAACCAAGATTTGAAAAAATTTGGCTTCATGGATGCAAGACAATAATACCACCAACTGGTCAAAAGGTCTTCGCTGACACGTTCCACATCGTTACGAAATGTCATATATGATTATGGAACTAGTATTAATCTAATCTAAACAACTAGTTTATGAAAAATTGGGCATATCATTCTGGTATTAAGCAAACACCTTACAAAGCTATGTTTGGCATAGAACCACGAGTAGGGCTTTTAACTTCGAGTTTGCCTATAGATGTTATTAAGCAGATAGAAGATGATATTAATGAGGCTTTGAATAAAATTAATGCGGTAGACACAGTGAATGAGACACCTGATGAACTGTAACTATCACACGACTCAGAGGAGATAGCGGTTATGGCTAGTAGCAATGGACAGACTACTTCTGCAGCCAGACAAGAAGATGCAGAAGCTTTGCCCAGGACCAGTGTACAGTCTCCAACAACAGCAGCAGCCAATCAAGAGGGTCCAGAAGCCATAGCTAGTACGAGTGCAGAGCCTCAAGCGCTCCAGTTTGTCACGAGTGTCCATACGCTGAAGCTATTACGAATTGACAGTCTCAAATACAGCTAGAGAAAAAGCTCATGAAAACTTGACGAAACACTCCAAAAGAATGAAGATGACTTCACATTCAATACATGCCACTGTAGAAATCAGTGCCAATATAATTATACGGATTCCTGTTATCGACAGAGCAAAAGCAGATATCTGCAATATTATTGGAGTTGTTCTTCAGAAAGATGAACAGGGCTTGCACAAGATTGGTACAATGTATGGAACACTCGACAAATTGTATTTCAGTTATTTATTTCTGAAATAATATCAATCATTAAGAACAAATGTCACACATATTCATTACTTCATTGATTTAATGCACTGAAAATGTAGTTAACATGTCAAGTAATTAATTAATTTTTTAAGTTTTAATACTTACATTGTAATATATTTTATGATATGTATTAAGTACCTAATGGTCTTTCAAACAAGTTAATTAAAAGTTCTCTTCCAGAACCGAATTTGACGTGTCCAAAGAAAAATTCTTGCTGCTGGAAGACAAAGGTATTATTAAGAACTGCTGCCAAGATCAGAAAAAAAAGACATGGATTGTTCGCTGTGTGTGTAAGCAGGCATGTATTAAAAAATTACATTTCTAGAAAAAAAGGAAACCTTTGTAACTCAAAATGTCACGAAAGTTTGCCTTGAAATAACAAATAATCAAAATTTAATTGTTAATTTTTTTGATATATTTCTCATTTATTAACCCTTAACTACTAAGACGTTGACAGGAGCGCAACTACTATGGAGGGGTCTTTTAGACCACTCTCTTATTTTCCATATATTAAACTAGTATTTTGCTAAATACATATTTTCATGATTTCCTATCGTTCATTACACTTCTTAGAGGTGGTATTAGTAGAAATTTGACTTTTTTGTAACAATGTAGTATGAGTAACATGACGACAAGTAAAACACGGCGCAATTTGCAATTTGTTTTTTGTGCTACGAAAAGAAAAGCAAGTAATTATTTCTCTACAACCCCATAGATTATCATTATATAGGTTATGTTACAAATTCACTGCGTGATTAGATACAAAAATCCCATTTGAATTATAGTAAACTGTATGCGAAATCTCCTTTCCATTTACGATTTTCCCAGAAAGGTTGCCACATTTTCACCATAAAACTAAAGATATCCTTCTGTGTGCCACTAAATACTCTTTTAGTCGCTTTGATCCCGCATACACTTCACGCAGACCTTTCTAGAACACCCCAAACAAATAGGAACACCACACCCTTGGCAGGGATATCGTGTTTTCCTCTTCAGATGAGGAGGACAAAAGGCACACGTTCTTCGATTTTCAAACTGTTTTGGTGTATGAGGCTCATCACCTCTCGTGGCAAATGTCCAGTAGAAAGTCTACGCTTCATATGAGGCTCAAGGTACAAGCATTTCATCGACAAATACTGTTGTACCTACAGAATAGCAAAGTTCACTGTTTTCGATTATACGCAGAAAGATTTGTGAAACTGCTGCTGCCTCGTCTATTTCCTTTCTTTTCTCCCGATCTTCTGGGTTGTCAAATCGTAATGAATACAGTAAAAACAGAAATTTTCCCTTACTAACAGCGCATCTGAAAATATCTCTGCCTGTTCCATCAGTCAAAAACAGGCTGTAAACCGATTCTTGCCCCGATTTGAAAACCGCTGAATACACCAACAGGCCAATTAGTGCCTTCAATTCAATGTCGTCAACATCTTGTAGATAGGACAAGCGATCATTCGCATATTGTGCTCTAAGCTGCGATATTTTCAGTTTTGTCCATAGAACGATTTCGTCTAGAGTATCTTGTGTAAAGAACAGATTCCATACCTCCAAAGCAGAAGGGTTTTCTCCAAGACTGTGAGCCGTCTGTCACAGTCCAGGATGCTGTAAGACGATGTCGTGTTGCCTTGTTCTTACGTTGGCTGCTGGCTGCTTTTTTCGCCATCGATAACATCTGTTCTTACTGAAGTAAGCTGCTTCGTCAACATCAGGTGTCACATCTTCATCACTTTCTGGTTCCTGCTCTGAATTAGTGTCATGTTCACTAAATACCTCAAAATCAGGGTCATTATCAAAATCATCGACGGATTCACCGAAACGTTCTTGATCATTCACATCTGCTTCAGGTAAAATGCGTTGTACAGAAAGTTCAGCTTTTCCTGCCACGGAGAAACACGACACGGAACAACAACAGCGAGAGAGAAGCCGCAGCCACAGCGCTGTCGCTTTGCAGGCTACACTCACGAAGCCGACTGGCCAGGCGCTACGAGGCAGAGCCTGCGTCAGCGGCACGCAAACACTGAGGCCGCGCAAGGCTCATAAGAGCAGCAGCACTGCAAGAATGCTGGCACATGGACCTTGTCGGCCACCAGGAAGGTACACGGAAGAGTCCTTTTAGCTTGGCAGGGGTGTGTGAAATATCTCGACTCAAAAAGTCGTAGCGGTCTGAGAAACCGCAGATAGTAGTTAAGGGCTAAGACTTTAGCAACTTTGTCAAATGCATGAGTAATTAATATAATTTTACTGTATGATTATTTTGTTTCCACTTTCATAACTAATACTGTTAATATGGCTCTGTAATGATCGTTAAAATGATTCTTCAGTGTATGGTTACTTTTGTATTGCTGTAGTTAATGTTAATGACTGAGATGCATGACAAATATTCTCAACAAATATTGCATTGCAAAATACAAAAATGCTGTTTTTATTATTTCATTCAACATGTAGTTGCGCTTAATTTTGATTTTTGTTCCTAAATAAATTTAGTGAAAACTAGTTCTGTCTAGTTTAGTTAGAATGCATTCTTACTAGTTGAAACTAGTTGATACTGATAGCCTTAGTTATAACTAGAATTTACTGCTGGTAAAAAACGAAAGTCAATGAAAACTAGTTTTAACCAGGCAAAACACATTTTGATGAAGTGGCTCAGTATAAACTAGTTTTAACCCTTTGAGGTAAAAATTACTTTTTTTTTTTTTTTTTTTTTTTTTTTTGTCTAATGTTGTTGTTATGGTCTTCAGTCCAGAGACTGGTTTGATGCAGTTCTCCACCCTACTCTATCCTGAGCAAGCCTTTTCATCTCCTCATAAGAACGGCAACCCACATCAATTTGAATCTGCTTACTATACGCGTCTCTTGGTCTCCCTCTGCGATTTTTACCCCACACACTTCCCTCCAATGCTAAATTTACGATTCCCCTATGTCTACATCTACATCTACATCTACATCTACATGGGATACTCTGCAAATCACATTTAAGTGCCTGGCAGAGGGTTCATCGAACCACAATTATACTATTTATCTCCCATTCCATTCTCGAATAGCGCGGGGGAAGAAAGAACACCTGAATCTCTCTGTTCGAGCCCAGATTTCTCGTATTTTATTTTGATGATCATTTCTACCTATGTAAGTGGGAGTCAACAATATATTTTCGCATTCGGAGGAGAATGTTGGCGATTGGAGTTTCGCAAGTAACCCACGCCTCAGCGATAAGCGCCGTTGTTGTAATGATTCCCATCCCAGATCCTGTATCATTTCCGTAACGCTGTCTCCCCTGTATCGTGACAATACGAAACGAGCTGCCCTTCTTTGGACTCTTTCGATGTCCTCCGTCAAACCCACCTGATAAGGATCCCACACTGGGCTGCAATACTCCAAAAATGGACGGACAAGCGCAGTGTATGCAGTTTCTTTAGTAGTTCTGTTGCATCTTTTAAGGGTTCTGCCAATAAAACGCAGTCTCTGGTTCGCCTTTCCCACGATATTATCTACGTGTTCTTTCCAGTTTAAGTCTGAAGTAATAGTGATTCCTAGGTATTTTGTGGAGTTTACGGCCTTCACATTTGATTGATTTATGTTGTAAACAAAGTTTAACGGATTTCTTTTCGTACTCATGTGGACGACTTCACACTTCTCATTATTTAGAGTCAATTGCCAATTTTTACACCATACTGATATCTTATTCAGATCGTCCTGCAGTTGGTTTTGATCTTCAGATGATTTTACTAGACGGTAAATGACGGCGTCATCTGCAAACAACCTAAGAGAGCTACTTAGATTTTCCCCTAAATCGTTTATGTAAATAAGGAATAGCAGAGGACCAATAACACTACCTTGTGGAACGCCCGATATCACCTCTGTTTTAGTCGATGCCTTACCATCGATTACTACGAACTGTGTCCTCTCTGACAAGAAATCCCCTATCCAATTGCAAATTTGGGGCGATATACCATGACCACGCAATTTGATTAAAAGCCGTTTGTGAGGTACGGTGTCAAAAGCTTTCTGGAAATCAAGAAATACGGAGTCGATTTGCGAACCTTTGTCGATAGCACCCATCACTTCGTGTGAATATAGAGCTAGTTGTGTTTCGCATGAGCGATATTTTCTAAATCCGTGTTGACCTTGGATCAATAGATCGTTCTGTTCGAGATAATTCATAATATTTGAATACAGGATATGTTCCAAAACCCTGCTGCAAATTGACGTTAATGAAATAGGCCTGTAGTTTAGTGGGTTACTCCTACTGCCTTTCTTGAATATAGGTGTGACCTGTGCAACTTTCCAATCTTTTGGTACAGATCCTTCTATGAGAGAGCGGTTGTATATGACTGTTAAGTAAGGAGCTATCGCTTCAGCATAATCAGATAGAAATCTAATGGGTATACAATCCGGACCAGAAGACTTGTTCTTATTAAGTGATTTTAGTTGCTGCACTACTCCGATGATATCTACTTCTATGTTACTCATTACGGCATCTGTTCGTAATTCGAAATCTGGAATATTGGTTTCGTCTTCTTTAGTGAATGAGTTTCTAAAAGCTAAGTTTAGTAACTCTGCTTTAGTAGCGCTGTCATCGGCAGGATCGCCATTACTATCACGTAGTGAAGGTATTGTTTGTGACTTTCCCCGAGTATATTTAACATATGACCAAAATCTCTTTGGGTTTTCAGTCAAATTACGAGAAAGAGTTTCGTTGTGATAAATGTTGTAGGCATCTCGCATTGAAATCCTCGCTAAATTTCGAGCTTCTGAGTACAATCGCAAATCCTGGGGATTTCGTGTTCGTTTAAATTTAGTATGCCTTTTCCTTTGCTTTTGCAACAGTGTCCTAACCTGTTTTGTGTACCAAGGGGGATCGCCTCCTTCTTTTATTAATTTATTAGGTATAAAACTGTCAATTGCTGTCGATACCACTTCTTTGAATTTGAGCCACATCTGGTCTACACCTACGTTTAGTGTTAGAAACGAGTGGAAGCTGTCTTTCAAGAAGCAATGTATTTTGTTTCTATCTGCTTTCCTGAACAAATATACTTTGCGTTTATTTTCGGTAACTTTGGGACTTTCGATATTCAATTTCGCTACTACAGCTCTGTGTTCACTAATACCTGTGTCCTACCAAGCGATCCCTTCTTTTATTCAGGGTATGCCAAAAACTCCTTTTCTCACCAATTCTGTTCAGTACCTCTTCATTAGTTATGTGATCTACCCACCTAATCTTCAGCATTCTTCTGTAGCACCATATTTCAAAAGCCTCTATTCTCTTCCTGTCCGCACTGCTTATCGTCCATGTTTCACTCCCGTACAAGGCAACACTCCACACCAATGCCTTCAGAAAAGACTTCCTTACACTTAATTTAATATTCGATGTTAGCAAATTTCGCTTTTTCAAAAATGCTTTTCTTTCCATTGCCATTCTGCATTTTATATCCTCTGTACTGCGACCATCGCATGTTATTTTATTACCCAAGTAACAAAACTCATCTACCACCTTCACTGTTTCGTTGCCTAATCTAATTCCTTCAGCATCGCCTGATTTTCTAAGACCGCATTCCATTATTTTTGTTTTGCTCGTGTTAATGTTCATTTTATACGGTCTCTTCAACACACTGTCCATTCCATTCAACTGCTCTTCCAGGTCCTTTGCTCTCTCTGACAGAATTACAATGTCATCAGCAAAACGCAATGTTTTTATTTCTTCCCCCTGAACTTTAATCCCTATTCCAAATTTTTCCTTGCTTTCATTCACCGCCTGCTCGATGTACAAATTGAATAACATCGGAGAAAGGCTACAACCCTGTCTTACTCCCTTCCCAACTGATGCTTCCCTTTCATGCCCTTCGAGTCTAATAACTGCACTCTGGCTTTTGTACAAGTTGTAAATAACTCTCCTTTCCCTATATTTTACTCCTGCTGATTTTGTCTAAAACTGAGTTGAAATTATGTTTTTATTACAGAAGTATATCATGGAAACTGTAAAACACACACACACACACACACACACACACACACACACACACACACACACACACACACACACACACATATATATATATATATATATATATATATATATATATATATATATATATATATATATATATATTCGTTATTATGTCGCAAAGTTGTTGTTTCAGTGTGAAACCAATGTAGCGATACAAACTTAAATAGACATGCACATAGAAATTGACATATTTTTATTTATTCATTACAAATGAACATTTTAATTAAATAAGTAATTTGTTGAAAAGGAAAATTATCATGAAATTAACAAAATGAGTTTACAATCACAAAATCAATATCTGTAACAGTTAGTTCTATGATTATTTTCCACGTCAGACACATAAAAAGTGCTAGTCAGATCTTCAAAGGAGAATGTATGACAAGCTGAAAGCACTCCCTTCCCTTCATCATACATAGTCTTACTATGAAACACATTTAACTTAGTCGTCTGCAATTATTATTATTATGCTGCAATAGGCAAAATGATTACACATGCTCTTAATAATCAAGGGTGTTGCTTTATCTGTATACAGTGACTTGTACTGATACTGGGAAATTTTATTCAATTCACTGGCATGCTTCCAGCCATTATAGCTGAACTGCTTCAGGGATGTCCGGCCTTTGAATTTGACCATACATTCATCAATGATTTGGCATTTTAATGGGTGAATATATATATCAAATATCTCAAGGATAGAAATAGGATCTCTGCCTGCTCTCCACATCTGGCAAAACAAGTAATATAATTGTCAGAAGTAATCATTGTCGCTTATATTTGTTAACTTCATCGATTAAACATCAGAGTAATTTAGAAAAAATTATATGTAAGAGAATTTCAAAATAAAATCAGAGAGTCATAATGTTATTCGGCAATATGTTCCGTTTTCAAGCATTCAGTACATACATAACATAACAATCGAAAATGTTTTGTGTCAGTGTGGTTTCAATTGAAATCATCAACAGAAACGTAAGTATGCTTTATTAAAACTTTATGTATATTCAATATTATGTAATATTTGGAAACTGATATTATTGCTGAACAAATAAAATACGAAAAATCTTACCTTACGAACAAAACACACGATTATTGCAAAAAAATAAAAAAAAAAAAATATCGCAATGTAACGACATACATTTTTTTCTTGATTTGCCCTTGTTTCAAGTGGAGCTGCATCCACATAGTGCGTGAAGTACCATTTTGTCACGAAATGGCTACACAGTTTGTAAGGATACATAGTAGTTTCTTAAACATAGGCCTATAGTCTTTGGAGTAATTCTAATATCACTGATGTGCGGCACCAGTAGTTCAGTGACTGAGCATCGGCAATCGAGTAGAGTTGTTGAGTTGGACAGTCGTGGTGTTATATGAGCTATCGAAATTAGGCTGTATATTTTAATATTTAGTGGCACACAGTTTGGTATTAATTTTTTTGTGAAATTTGTTTTATATGTGTGTGAAAATAAACGTGTGATCATGCCAAAGCAGTCTGCATTTCTCTGTTGAAAATGTTTAGTCATTGTTGGACGTAAGATATTAGATGATGCAGGGTCTGATAAAGAGTGCCGGCCGCGGTGGCCGTGGGGACTGAGGCGCTTCAGTCACGGTCTGCACGGCCACTGCGGTCGGGGGTTCGAATCCCCCTTCGGGCATGGATATTTGTGCTGTCCTTAGTTGTGAGTAGTTCATAAGTAGTTTGTAAGTTTATGGACTGATGACTCCGTAGTTAAGTCCCTTAAGCTTAACAAACATTTGAACATTTGATTTGATAAAGAGTAATAATGCCTTTAGTTGTAGCTTCTAATAACTGCTCTGTGAGTAGGGTAAGGAGAGCTTACACATGGCGACATGTGTGACGGACTTTGAAAAATGCTGGCCAATCTTCGGATCCTCGGAGAAAACTGTGATGTTACAACAACATGCAACGCCCATCTAGAGTGCAAAGCATGCTAGTTTGACAGTGTAGGGCGTCGAAGTTTGCGACGAGTGAGCAGGCGATCGGCCGCTGCGAGGAGGTGAGCCTCACCAACATCACCTAGAAGACGAGGCCTTACAACAGGCCGTGCCTTCGTCACACTTAGAGGTCGCGGCCGCCATCTGACTGGCTGGCCGCTGCGCGGCGGTAGGCGTGCCCCAGCGGCCAGCCAGTGAGGTGGCGGCCGCGGCCTCTAAGTGTGACGTAGGCACAGCCTGTTGTAAGGCCTTGTCTTCTAGGTGGTGTTGGCCTCACCCGGTGCCCCAGCGGAGGGCCGAGAGCACACTGGCGGATGTGACGTCATGTCCAACCGCCGAAAAATTACATTGTCTTTAATTTTAGATACTACGCGGACACTATTTGAGTTACAGATTAACACCTAGTAGCAAATGAAAGAGGAGAACAGCACAATTCAGATGATGTTTTGACATCATTTATATCAAAAGTTATTCAGAAAACTAATATTTATTCACTTGGAAAAATCCAGAGGCTAAACTAATTGAACTACAGTAACGAGTGAGAGTTCAAATGAAAGGTCTTATTGAGATGCAAAGTTTGGTACAACCATATTATCTGCAACATTTATATCGGGCATAACAATGCACTTTTAAGGAGGAACAATAGTGATTTGTTAATAACAATTAATAAAAGACAGATACAAAAACAGCGAGGCAGTGATAAGTTTGCAGGTGTCGTAAAACACATTATGACCTGTTTAGAATATATCATTTTTGTTTATTTTAATATATTTTCTTTGTGTAAAGTAAATTATTTTGTTTATCGACCGCAATTTGTTTCAATTTTTGAGCACAGTAATTCTGAACAATGCATTGAAACGAGAATTAGAAAAGTACCTGAAAAACACTTTACCAAAGTGATTACTTAAATATTCATTGTGTGACAAATTTCAAAGTTGTTAGTAACTTGTGTAAACCAGAATATAAGAGGAAACTAATTCCTTGCTGCCACATATACTCCATGATATGTATATACACAAATCTTCAAATAAGAAGAAAAAGGAAAGGAGACTTCAACTCACCCCTTCAAGATTTTTACTTAAAAGCTTAGATAACAAAACATTATGCAAGTAATTCTTGATGTAATACTATCGTTAGCAATCTCACTTGTATGTGGGCCTATAAAAGTTCTCACATCTAGCCTTATTACTATGAGTTTGCAGGATTTATCAGTCTTGCTAATTTTGCTCACTATATTTTCACTTTGAATCACGATATAAGTCAAATAACCATTGGATCCTCTATTTTAATCCCCAGCAGAGGGATAGCTGTAGCTGGAACTCATGGAACGTAGGTTCCTTCTTCTCCCAAGCCGTAAGGTGAGGCTGCACCAGTACGCAGATAGTAAGAACCTCGAGTATTCCTGAAACAGAAAATGCTAGATGCTCATACTTTGTCAGATAAATCTGAGTTTAAAAAGTTAAAAAGTTCTTTGAGGAATGATACACAATACATTCTGAATACTGTTTAGTACTGTTAGAAAGACACAATATTGTGTTTGTAGAAGCATGTACTAATTAAGCAAATGCTGTTCATTGGTAACCACTTCAGTTGAGAACAACTAAACGGTTTTTTTACAGAAATGTTCATCTTAGTCTGACAAAATTGGCAAATTGCCCAGGAAATTTTAATATTCGGGAAAAAAATGCTTTAATCAGTGGAATTTCTGTATGAACTGAAGACCATAATTCACGATTCGCACAATAATATGCAAATTTTTGTTTTGGTTTGCTTTGATCCTTTGTTTTCAGCAAAACAAAACAAAAAAAGGGTGAACTGCAAAGAAAAGTTGGAAAATAAGACAAAGTGTAAAAAGCCAAATTAACTTTTAATTATGGTGGGAAAAGTAGTTCGTTTTACAGAACTGTTCATTTCGGAATAGTTCTTCTTCTTATAATTCAATGATCTAGATCAATGAACTAGTTCAAATGAGCTACGTAGTCCACTAAGTAATTCAGTGAACTAGTTCAAATAAAATATTAAGTTGTTACCATCAGGTGCACTGACGAACTGAGGTTCTGAGGGCGGGCGGCTCTCTTAAATCTCTGCCCCCCCCCCCCCGAAGGTCCATGGTCCCACCCCACAGGCGTCTGTTGGTGGTCGTTGAGACGCTGGCGTCAATATCTGTGGTCAAGTCGATGTATTTCCCCCGTCATCTCTTGTTGCCAGATCACTTTCTTTACTGAATGTCCGCCTCTTAATTAAACCCAGTGCTGGTTCCCAAGCCTTGCTCAGATTGTAGCCGCAGTCTCAGTTGAAGAGCCATTTCCTGCTGTGGTTCTCAATGGCCTCTTTAGCAACGCTGTCCCAGTATTTTGAAGTCTTTGTCAAGATCCTGGTACATTCGTAATTCATCTCCTGATTTTTGGAGAAACAGCGCTCTGCAATCAACGACTTGTTAAGATATTTACATGTAGTGTGCCTCTGATGTTCACGGTAACAATCTTCGATGGTGTGCACTGCCTGCCCGATATAAGTCTTTCCATACAGACATGGAATCTGGTATATGCCAGCAGTCCGCAAACTGAAATCGTCTTTGACACTTTCCAATAAACAACATAATAAGGACAGTTTATAAATAAATGAATTGCAACTCACCGAAAAGATGTGACGACGAGCTGTGACAGGCACATAAAAAAGATACACACATACAACACTTAAGCTATCGGCCATGGCCTTCTTCACAAAACAGAATATTCACACAATCACACAGGCACACAACACAGTCACACGACCTTCATCTCCTGCTGCCGCGCTAAGAATCACACTCTGCGGCGTGGAGAGATGGGAGTTGCGTCACGGTGGTGGGGATGGATACAGAAGGACGTTACAAAGCATATACGTACTAGATGAGCGGAACAAAATGCAGCTTAGGAATGGAGTGGGGAGGCGGGTGAGGGGAGGAAAGCAAAACAGAACAAAACAAATGAGCGCACGGAATCACGCTTACACACACACACACACACACACACACACACACACAACACACATAGCACATGAAATACGAGGGGTTTAGAATAGAGGGGATGGGAACTGTTACATGTGGAAGAAAAGGGGAGTTATCATAGGTTAAGACCTGGATAATTTCGTGATCGGAGAATGTACTGTAAGGAGTAAATCCAACAGCAAAGTAACTGAATATACTAGGAATACAGGCAAATGGAAAAGTCATTGATTTCAAGTTGTTTCCATCGATATCTAAGCTATAGACTATTGATTTTTTGTGGCTTTAATGGAAAAAATGGCACTTACATTGATAACTTTTGAATTCGCACGGTTTTTGCACTGAATTTCAACAACTATTATGCGCTTGACTGATAAGGGGTCCGCGGTGGACTTTCACGTGAAAAAGGGGTCCGCCAGCTAAACTGACTGGGAAGCCCTGCACTAGATCCTCAAGACACTGTTGGTCCAGATTGTCGGACACCTCAGTGGCAATTTGGAGCAGAACTTTCAGATTGGTTGATGGGTCGTCTCGTCCACAAATAGCCTTTTCACTGTATCCCAGGCGTGTTCGCCAGGGTTAATCTCAGGAGAATATACTGGCTATTCTAATCCTTCGATGCCATTATCATGAAGCAATGTATTCACAAGATAAGTGTGAGAATTGTCGTTCATTAAGACGAATCCCTCACTCAAGTTCTGCTGATATGGTTGCACTATACGTCAAGGAGTCATCCCTGTAGCGTATGTTTGATCGCGTTCTATGACCACGAACAGCGTATGGTGGCTCCACATAATTCCACCCCAAAGCCATCAACTTGCTGCACTCGTTGGAAGGTGTGTGTAAGACGTTCAGGCTGACCAGGCTGTCTCCAAAGAGTCTCCGACGACTGTTTGCTTGAAGACAGATGCGAGTATCATCTGTGAAAACACTTGATGTCAATTCTAAGGTGTCCATTCAGCATGCTGTTGGGCTCATCTGTACCGCACTGAATGGTGTCTAGGAGTCAAAGTTGGACCTCGCCATGGACGTCAGGAGTGGAGTTGCATGTCATGCAGCCTATCACATACAGTTTTGAGTCTAAACACAACGCCCTTTGGCTGCACAAATATCAGCTTGGCGGTGTTCTTCTCAGGGATCCTTCGAGCTGAACTTTGTAAGTGCACTCATCTTAACCATTGGACAGACAGAACGAGATAATTAATTGATAGTTCCTGTATCTCGTACCTCGTTCACGTCCGTAAAACATAGCTTTGGTTTGCTCCTAAATGTCTGGAAACTTGCCTGTCTGAGAGTCCCTCCTGATACTAAGTAACAATGCGTATATTAAATTTTTATCTTAAATACAATTTTGACACAGCGAATGTTTAAGAACCACGAAAACTGGGTAAAGAAAAGAAATACAGTTTTTAGAAACCTATGGTTGTACGTCCACCTCCACAGCTGTGCAGCCACTTCAGCTGAATGCCATATGGAGGACCTAGGGGCTGCCGAGGATTTTCTTTCTGTGCAAGGATGAGTAGAGAGTACACTCGGCCTCGTGATGCTAGCTGAGGAGCTACTTGGCTAAGCAGTGGCGGCTCCAAGACAAGAAACCTGACAATGACACACAGCCATGTGCTGACTACATGCCCCTCTATGCCGCATCCAATTACGCCATTGGTCAGCGGTCACATGATTGGCCCATTTAAGTACAGAACGTTGTGTAGTGTGTCATAATTTCAGCTGGCTGAGCAACGGATTTTGTAATGTCAATAGTGGTTGCTTGCATGATATTATTTTAGAGTGTTTTTCAATGACGACTCTTGATACCAACCCTATACAGTGACTAAGGATGACACTATAATCGTTTATTTTATTAGTTTCACGTAGAACAAGTGCCATCAATAAATGTAAACTTAGTAGGCAATTGTGGCTTTTATGTGCTACAATGTGTGTTAAATTTCATACATAAATTATATCCAGCTGTCACAGAGCAGATACTGTTATTGCTTGGGGGCCTATTGCAACTTCACCTATCCCTGATGTCATTGTGAATACAGGTCCCGACGTCTCTGCCAGTCGACAGTTGCCTGACTGTGATTAGCGAACTGTGTCAGGGTCACGAAACTCTAGGCAGAAACGAAACCGGGAACCGGGTGTAAGGCTGTCCCCTTACGCCTCAGCAACAGATCTGATGTTTCGTTACGCTGCTGATAATACCGCTGAAATGGCACTTCAGCCATCACTCCTAGTTGTCGGCACAATGTATATATAGATGATCAGTTTGGCATCCCAACTATTGGGGCGTTTCCTGGCCCTCTTCGTTGGTCATCGGGGATCATTTCGGAGCCGAGTGTGTCTGGTACCGCTGCTTACAGGCCTGGTGTGCAGAGGTCAAGAGGTGCTGTGAGTGTAGCCCCCTTAATAGTCCTTGCGGCCACTGAAGTCCCAATCATACGTTGGATCGATGATAATGATGAATTTGGGGGATCCGACAGTTGGTCAGTTCTCGCCTTCTGTCGTCTCGGTAGGGTGACTGCTTCGTTTGCGACATACCCAAGCTTCGCAACATCCTCCAACAGTGGCATCGCTCCTTTGCAAATGTCGAGCAGTTCTTCGCTTACGCCAATCAGCTATGCTGAGCCCATCTACACGCCCTGTAAAGTGCTAACGTCTGCATATATTGCTCATGTTCTTGTCTGCTAGACAGAACTTTAACAGAACTACTAAAGAGACTGCCAACACTTCGCTTGTCCCTCTTTCTACCTCTTCACATTTACTCTGCAAAGTCACTTTTAAATGCCTAGCAAGGGGTTTATCAAACCACTTTTATGATGTTTCTCTACTGTTCCAGGCTCTAATAGTGCATGGTTAAAAGATACATATAAATCTTTCCGTTTTATACCTAATTTCTCTTATTTCGTTATGATGATCGTGTCTCCCTATGCAGGTGGATGTTAACAAAATATGTTTGCATTCGGTGGAGACAGATGGTGAACGAAATTTCGTAAGTAAGTCTCGCCGCAACGAGTACGCCTTTTTTTTAAATGATTTCCAGCCAACTCGGGCGTAATTTCCGTTACAATCCCTCCGCTGTTCGTCTCTGAACTTTCGCTATATCTTCCGTCAGTTCCACTTGCTGGAGATCCCACAATGCCAGCAATACTCCAGATTAAGACGTGCAAGTTTAGTAAAATATTTTTGGAGTATTGCTACACAGTGTGGGATTTGTATCAAGTGTGATTCACAGAGGACATCGAGAAATTACAAAGAAGGGCAGCTCGTTTTGTGTTACCGCGAAAGAGAGGAGAGATTGCCAAGGGCTGCGCGGGAATTGCCGAGCGGTTCTAAACGCCTTATCAGGGACTACGACACTGCTTCAGTCGGAGGTTCGAGTCCTCCCTCGGATATGGGTGTGTTGTCCTACTGTTAGTTCAATTAGTTTGTAAGCCTAGTGACTGATGACCACAGTAGTTTTGTCCCATAGATTGACAGACATTTTAACAAATTTTTGATTGCTACGGAAATGATACAGGAGTTCTGGTGGGAATTATTATAAGAATGATGTCTATCTTTGCGGCGAGATATACTTCCGAAATTTGGATTGCAAAGTAAGTTATTGACTGCCACCTACAAAGGGAGAAACGTGCATCATAATAAAATAACTCAAAACCGAGTTGTGTTCTTCCTTCCTGCGTACTGTTCGAAATTGGAGTGGTAGAGAAATGATATTAAAATGGATCGATGATTACGTGTGATTTGCAGAGTACCCATGTAGATGTGGATGAAGTACACAAAATGAAATTCGGAGAGACTTTGTGGCGTCCCCTGTTTAGTGTCCTTGCTATAACTGGGTGATGAAATTGTATTGCGGCGTCACATATACACCCATCTACCGTCAAAGTTCACGATGTTGCATTTTCCGTCGATACCTATGTGAATATGAATTTTTAGCTAATTTGGATATCTCTTTCGTGGTTTCGTGGTGCGTCATTTTACCGTTGAATAGTGTATAAGGATTATTGCTACAGTTATTATGAGCGATGTGTTTACTGAACGACAAATTACTGATAGAACTGGAAAAGTACATTATTGTAGGACTATAAGATGCTTTTCAATCTTTGGTGTTATGAGATTACCACCCAATAGAAATATTGGTAATTAATAGCATTTGATAATTAAACAGTATGAAATTCACTGCAAACATTGACCATGCCAATGCACTAAATGTTACACAATTTTAATCTTATTAATTATGGTAGGAATGTATGTACGCAGTTGGGTGACAACATTTATAGTTAGGCCATAGGTAGAAATTCTCCACGTTGAGATTTGCTGTGTGCTTGTAGCTGACGGGTGGCTTGTTCCAGCTTAGGATTTTCCAGGTTCGTTTCCGGTGAGGGGAGAGAGGGACAATGGCGAATGCCAGGCGCTGTGCAGTGCACAGCGTGAAATAAAGTCTTCTAATACTACTTGCATTTGAAGTAATACGATGCAGTTAGGAACTTTTAAGGCCCTCATTACAAAATAGCCTGTTGACAAATAAACAATACATTAGCTGATATAGTCACATCTGGCATAATATGTTTAATTGACAATGAAAAGTAATAAAGTACCAATGAATACAAGACAGTTACACGCCTAGCATGGCAATGTTTCTTTATAAAAATAATATATTAACTATTTCTCATTTTATTTTCAATTAATCTTGTGTATTTTATCTTGAAATATTCAGTTAAATCACTTATCTGTGATATAAGAAATTGCACGATTATAATAAATAGTACAAAGGATGTTTATACCAATATAAAAACCTAAGAAGACATTTGTTTAATGGGTAGTGTAATTATTTTGATTTTAAGTAAAGTTTTAGAAATGTATTGGCTGAGCGCTGTACGTTGGCAAGTCGGTTAGAACAGCTCACATGGTGAAGTTGATGACGTAGGGAAAAAACCCGGCAGTTGGGCTTTTGGCGCGTGCGCGCGCGTGGCCCATGTGAGGAGTGGGGGAGCGAGTGGTGTGGCTGGCCGGGCGCGGCGTGGCTCTGCACAGTCGGCATGTGGCTCTCCAGGTGGAGACTATAGATTTTTGTGTGGCAATTGCCAGGTGTGGTTGCTCGTCGTAGACTGCACCAAGTTGAATCGAGTGCTACTGTGTGTTGTGAATATTTAGCCGGTGGAACAAGGTGTGCATCGCACTGAATTAAAGTGGCTGTGTTTTGTTAATGTAACACGTGTCATTGCATAGGCATGAACATAAACGGTGTTTGAGACAGGCACATGGTGTGAAAACAATTTATGACAAATATTTATTTTGTCTTGGGGCTCACGAGCTATACCTTTTTTTGATAAATGTGTCGACGTACAGACGTATCAGCCACAGGGTTTTACTATGGTGTAATAAACAACATAAAGTGAACTTTCACGTGTTTTCAAAAATAATAGTTAGTACACCCTTTTCTCACATGAACTTACTTTATTATGAATTTTTTTTGTTAATCATATGCAGGGAAGGAAAGCTGCGAACGTGTGATGTCATCCCCTAGAAAACGAGTCAAACAGTAGCAATCACAGTTCCAGTGTTTTGGCATGTTTAGGAATTTGGTTTGCAGTTGATGGTTGTGAGTTTCAAAAAATTAAACTATTCCCTAATTTAAACTCTCAACCCGATCTTTCACCCTCGCAGTGTGTGTCTAGGTATTGCCAGTATATTCATGAAATTCTTTCTGATAAATTATGGGTTAAGCGCACAAATGACGTTGGTTAACGACAAGGAAAGTGTTATTTATCTTTACAGGGCACACAGTGTATTCTAATCAGAGGTTTTTGCAATGCTTACGTGTGCTTCGTTGCGAGGATCCCCATGTAGGCGGCGTTAGTGCGGCTGCAGCCTCCAGCCTTGAACTTCCTCCAGGAAGAGCAGCGGACAGCGCGGAAGGCTTTTGGCCTCAGCAGGGACTCCGCGTACAGCTCCCAGGACCGCGAGTGGCTGCACACGTCTGGTTTACAAACGTCGACAGCTCACAGCCGTAGCAGAGTTGGAGCACAACACAAGAACTTAATGTACTTCTGCCGCACTTGTCAAGCAAATTACCAAATTCTATTTGCTAGCAAAATTAGATTAGATTAATACTTGTTCCATAGATCATATATACTATATTTCGTAATGATGTGGAACGTGTCAGTTTAGTAAATGTTGTCTATACTTGACAATCAATATTTTAAGGATTCTTTTTTTTTTATTATTTAAAAATTTATCTACATTGTAGAAGGAGTTGACATTCAGAAATTCCTTTAATTTCTTTTTAAATACTAGTTGGTTATCTGTCAGTCTTTTGATGCTACTTGATAAGTGACCAAAGATTTTTGTGGCAGCATGATTCACCCCTTTCTGAGCCAAAGTTAGATTTAACCTTGAATAGTGAATATCATCCTTTCTCCTAGTGTTGTAGCTATGCACACTGCTATTACTTTTGAATTGGGTTGGATTGTTAATAACAAATTTCATGAGTGAATATATATATTGTGAAGGTACAGTGAGTATCCCTAGATCCCTAAATAAATGTTTGCAGGATGCTCTTGGGTGAGCTCCAGCAATTATTCTGATTACACGCTTTTGTGCAATGAATACTTTTTTACTCAATGTTGAATTTCCCCAGAATATGATCCCATATGAAAGCAGTGAATGAAAATATATCTAGTTAAATGAAAACAGGCAGCTTACTGATTGTTACGATGTAGCTTACACATTACTGCAAGTGATATGTAACTAAAACTGCAAAACGAGTTTTCGTAATGGTACTGACACTGAAATGTGTCGTTTTTGTTAGTAAATACGTATTATTCGATGGTGTCAACGCCTCATTCGCAAGTCAACGGAACTAAAATTCAAATGTTTGTATAGTCTATGGGACTTAACTACGGGGTCATCAGTCCCTAAACTTACAAACTACTTATGCACTACTTACGAACTAGGACGGCACAAATATCCATGCCCGAGGGGGGATTCGAACCCCCGACCGTAGTGACCGTGCAGACCGAGTTTTGCATATGCTGTCAAACCACGAAGGAAACTGAAACAAATTACTATCAGCGCAGAACATAGTATTGGTATTGTTGTTATTATTTAAACGGCGTAAATCTTGTCTGATTTTAACTGTCCGGGTTTGGAAAACTCTAAATACTTATGAATTTTTCTATCGGCGACGACCCTCTCCGTGGATAATCATACGCTTACTCTACCAGTACCTTGTATCAGAGAGGCAATTAATTCTTAACAATTTTATGAGTTTCAGAAAAGTGATTAACTTAACCATTTACAATTGACCTGTGTATTGTATCGGTATGGGCAGAATTTCGTTAACATTGTGATCTGCATCTACATCTACATACATACTCCGCAATTCACCGTAAGGTGCGTGGCGGAGGGTACACTGTACCACTACTAGGCATTTCCTTTCATATTCCACTCCCAAATTGAACGAGGAAAAAAAGAATGCCTATATGCTTCCGTACGAGCCCTAATTTCTCTTATCTTGTCTTTGTGATCTTTACGCGAAAGGTAAGTAGGCGGCAGCAAGATCGTACTACACTCAGCTTCAAATTCCGGCCCTCTAAATTTACTTAACAGAAATTCACGAAAAGAACGTCGTCTTTCTTCCAGCGATCCCCAATTGAGTTGCCGGAGCATTTCCGTGACACTCGCGCATTGGTCGAACCTACCGGTAACAAATCTAGCTGCTCGCCTCTGAACCGCCTCTATGTCTTCCTTCAAACCGATCTGCTGCGGGTCCCAAATACTTGAGCAATACTCAAGACGTGGTCGTACAAGCGTTTTATACGCGGTCTCCTTTACAGGTGAAGTACATCTTCCCAAAATTCTCCCAATAAACCGAAGTCGGCTGTACGCCTTACTCACAACTGTCCTTACATGCTCGTTCCATTTCATATCGCTCTGCAATGTTACGCCTAGATATTTGAACGACGCGACAGCATCAAGAAGCTCACTACTAATGCTGTGTTCGGACATTATAGGATTGTTTTTTCTACTCATGCGCATCACCTTACATTTTTCTACATTGAGAGCTAGCTGCCATTCTTCGCACCAACTAGAAATTTTGTCTAAGTCAACCTGTATACGATTACAGTCAGTTACAGACGACACCCTCCCATACACCACAGCATCATCAGCAAACAGCCGCAAATTACAACTTACTCTGTCCATCAGATCATTTATATAGATAGAAAATAATAGCGATCCTATCACACTCCCCTGGGGCACGCCTGACGATACACTCGTCTCTGATGAACACTCGCCGTCGAGAACAACGTACTGCGTTCTATTACTTAGGAAGTCTTCCAGCCAGTCACAAATCTGTGAACCTATTCCATAAGCTCGTATCTTCGTTAGCAAAAGGTCATGACAGGTTTGGGTGAGTGTTCCGTAATTTACCCTCATTGGTTTGTTGATTTGTCTTCATGATATCGCCCTCTGTCTAGACGAGAGCGAAACTTTTTGGATGTTGCGGTTGGTTCGGCACGTTCATCCCTGTCTGACGACGTATGAGAGCTTTTGCGTTTCCGTTTGTTGAATTTCCCGCTGACTACCGTGAATTATGTCAATCTCAACATTCGCCTTAGGAAGCAAGGAGTCGCAATAAAGGGCCTCGTTTTTCAGTTTTTCCTCTCCTGAAGATGGTTTAGTACGACTGTTCATTATTGGGTGCATCGAACTGCCCTGTCTCAGGCTTCTTTGTCTCGTAATTGACTGTCATCATTGGTGATTGGATTAGGCCGTTCGTCAGATGATTTGGGAGGTTTATAGGGAGGGTGAGGGCTAGAGAGTTGTTCACACGACTCTAGCGCTAATTTCGTCCCCATGAAGCTGTGTCTGTTTCTTGATCTCTACCTTTGCCTGGGAGGTTGTGGGATGACCGGCCGTAGCTGGGGCCTTAACCCTCCATCATCCCCTGCTGTGTCCATGCTCTCATTCCAGCTATCGCAGAATATTCTCGCCCACCCAGCCTATGTCAGATTGTCAACAGAACAGGTGTAAAGTGCAAAAAAAGAGATGGCGTGTCTGTCGCTCCAGAGTTCTGTCTGCTTTCAGGACTCCAACCTGATTGCCAGGCTGGTCTAGCCTCACACTGCACACTGTCAACCGGGCGGGTCGCAACGTGCGGGTAATCGCTCGGGCCCGCCCGGGCTCCTGTTACACTTGACAAGTCACGCATCTGGAGTCGCCGAACTGTTGTGGGAACACAACAAAATGTCTGTGACTCGTTTGCTAGCATGTTTCTCCCTCGCATAAAATACGCCAATACAGTATTTAACCTCAGGACTTTGAACACCAGAAACAAGATGAATCCTTAAAACTCATCCATTGCTTGCAATTAGTAAATAATGTGCAGTTACATGCTTGTGAAAAAGTCTCTGTACCTTACAATGCTGTGATAATCGTATTAACTTCTAGTAATTATTGAATTTTTCTCCAAAGATACACCAGAAACCTTTTAACCATGACGAAACACTAGGCTTGGCATAAGACATTCACCCGTCTTAATGATATGCTCCCTATCAATTCCTCCAAGTACTGGCGCCGGCCGCGGTGGCCGAGGGGACTGAGGCGCTCCAGTCGCTGTCTGCACGGCCACTACGGTCGGGGGTTCGAATCCCCCCTCTCGCATGGATATTTGTGCCGTCCTTAGAATTAGTTAGTTCACAAGTAGTTCGTAAGTTTAGAGACTGATGACCCCGTAGTTAAGTCCCATAAGCTCTACAAACATTTGAACAAGTACTGGCAGTCTTCCACTGCCTTAATGGCAGTCACCTCTTCCCCAACTACCCTCTCCTTCACAATGACCATCCTTTTCCCGACAAAGCCAGTACGGCAGAAACATCTCGCCTCTTACCTTTCCAAACTCTTTTCCGTCCCTGACATTCCTCACTTTGATTATTCCCTCTTTCTCTCAGCCCAAGTGCACTGATACCTCTTCTCCCCCACTTGCTGCCAGATTACACTACATGGACAATATTCCTCCTTGAAAATTAAACACACCTGTCACTGCCACTGATATTCAGCTGAGACTTTGCATGAAACACAACACCACTCCCGGCCTCGATCACTTAACATACCGCCACCTCTATACCTGCCCCCTTTTTTCCATGTCGCCCTCGTTCCCCAAAACTAACAAGCCCCCATCAACAACCTCTTCCTATCGTTCCATTAGCCTCACCTTATTTTTCACTAAGGTCCTGGAAACTTTCCTGCCTGTATCTATCGACATCTCTGTCAACACCAACTCCTTCCCCTCTCCCAATGTGGCTTCTGACCCTCCTTCTCAGATGCCGACCAACTCCTTCGCCTGACATACCCCACCTGGTCTCCTTTTCAAACTACAAACCTATTCCCTATCAATTATGTCCGCTTCATCGCTTTCTTTCTCTGCAATCTGCCGTTCTAGGTTACTGTCTACAACTTCCATTTGTTTTACCCCTCTGTTGGGGTGCCTCAACGCTCCTTCCTCTAGCCCCTCCTCTATGTCCTCTGTTGATATGCCTCATCCCCAGCTTTCCACCCATCTCCTGTAGTATGCTAATGACCCTGCCTTCTTTGCCTCTCCCCCTCCATCGTTAAATCGCAGCATCCTCACCAATCCCACCTTTTCCGATTCTACACTTAGTGCAAGCAGTGGATCCTATCTGTCAATCCCAATAGGTCGCAGACAATCATCATAGGTCGTACCACCCACTCCTTCCGCCTCCATGACTTCTACCTCACCCTCCATAACTGCCCCATCTGCCTTACCCCTACCATCAAATACTTTGCCGTCAACCTCAATCGCTCCCTGTCCTGGAATCCTCACCTTAAAACGGTCCGACAGCTAACCCATTCCCACCTGAGCCTTCTGAAGCTCCTCTACAGCTGGAGATGGGCCTTCCACCTTCTACTGTACTGCATACCTATCATTCCAAGATCCCACCCGTCCTTTTTAGCTTCCACCCTACTCGAATTTCTCGCTCCTCTAACTACTATAAACCCCTTCAAATCCTGGAACGACACACACTCCACCTCACCTACCATATCTGCCTCCCCTCTAAATGTTCAAATGTTTGTAAATCTCTGGGACTAAACTATGCTGGTCATCAGACCCTAGGCTTACAAATTACTTATACTAACTTATACTAAGGACAACAAATACGCCCATGCCCGAGGGCTCCTCCCCTCTTCCACGTGGATCCTATACGATCTTATCCCCCTCCCCCACCTTCAGAAATTGCTGGAGCATAACAGTGTCTTTTACATTAACTGCAAGATCAGTTCCCACAACCCACTGTTTCATTCTATCCTCAGTGGGCCTCTGCCATGCCTACACCACTGTATCCCTCCCACCCTTCACCTCCATACACTCCACATCCTTTCCCAGGGTATCTTCCGCCACCTCCCCTTCTCGGATGACGCCCTCTATCCCGATATCTATCTTTCACGCGAACTCTGATCCTTTCCCCTCCCTCGTAAATGCAGCATCCACTCTCCCCCCGCCTCCTCCTCCTTTTTCTTTCCCCTTGTTTGGTTTCCCCTCCCCCTGGAGTCCTTGAGTTTCGGGCGCAGGACGGAATCCTCCTAACGACAGGTAGGCGAACAGGGGACAGGACTGAATCCTCCCGAACTATTCTGGCACAGTGGCACCTCCTGCAGGTACCAGCCCCCAGCCCCCTTCCCCGCCCCAAGCCGTTTCCGGCCTTACTTGTCACTTCTAACAAAACCAACAGTTTACTACTTTACTTACTCTATTGTATTATATGTGATTACATTTAGTAGTACTTGTGGTCTTCAGTCCTTAGACTGGTTTGATGCAGCTCTCCGCGCTACCCTATCCTGTGCAAACCTCTTCATTTCTGAATAAGAACGACAGCTTACATCCTTTTGAATTTGCTTACTTTAATCGTCTCTCGGCCTACCTCTGAGATTTTTACCCCATACACTTCCCTCTAATGCTAGTTTCACGATACCTTCATATCTTAAAATGTGTCCGACCAATCTATCCCTTCATTTCGTCAACATATGCCAAAGACTTACTTTCTTCCCAATTCTCTTCAGTACCTTCTCATTAGTTATCATTAGTTATGAGATCTACCCAATCCGACCGTCAGCTCCGTCTCTAATGACGACGATCTCGATGGGACGCTAAAAATTAATCTTCCAATAGTATAAACAATAAGCAGTGCTAATTGCAAGATTCTCAAAAGGTCTCCGCATCCTTGTATACCAACCAGTGTTCAGAGTTGATTCATACTGTCATCCGGTATGATCAATGTTGATTACAAACAAGTGTTGAGGTTTGACATTATATATCTCGTCTCCATGCGTAAGTTCTCTACTGCTCCTGCCGTTTCTTCCAAAGTTGCAACATCATTCGTGCCGACAAATTTGATGAGTTTTTGTTTTTTTGTTGTCTTATGTAATGTTTACGTTTGAAGTTTTTACCCAGGTACCACTAGCAATAAACAAATTTTTGTGAAAAAATACGCGAATGCAACTGTCATTCTCCATTGTTGTAATGTTTTTGTTGTACTTGTTTATAACAGCCCCATGCTTCCTTATATCTCTTCCGCGTTTCGGCGTTGATTAATGGAGTTTTTTTTTTCTCGTGTTACCTTTTTCTACTTATTACCTTCCGATTTCCTATTAAGGCAAGTTTTACTAGAAACTACAGATGTTCATAACTTGCTTCTATTCACGTTAAGTCAAGCCAGTTCAATAAGACTCATGTCCCGCCCTCCCGTTGAAAGCAGAATTTCTTCTTCCTTAGGAAAAAAATCAGCCTGTCTTGTCCTCTGTTTATAAATCGACGCTATATCAAATATACTTGTAAGAACCAAAGTGATATTACTGTACGTTTACTCTGACTCTAAAGTTAACTGGGCCTTCATTCTCACTCTTACTTTACTGTACAATGTAGGAACATACACTGGAACGTATGCTAGATAGCTTTGCTTGCCTGGAATATTCATAAAGGTCTGGCCACACACTCTGGTCTCGGGCCGCCACCAACTCCCTGTTTAAACAGGTTGTGGTAGGATTCAGTCGCGTCCTTTTCCACACCCTTGCAGGCTCGGGAGGATTCAGTCCTATTTTTCTGACCGCGGGAGGAATGGCTCCTGCGCCCTGCGTTTCGACTCACTATGCCCTTCCCCCCTCTCCTTACTTCCATGCCTTCCCCTCCCAAACCCTGTGGGGGCCCTCAGTGCTTCGTCTGTACTGTAAAGTGCATCGTCTCCTTCAGTGTTCTTTTTCTTGTTGCGACCGCCGTCACAGACAGAACAAGTATCGCCTGTACGCTTTCAATTATGCTCCGTCTCCGCATTGTGCTAGTGACTGTGCCAACTTTCGTTTTTAGACATTGTGGCCGCTTTTAAACTCACAACATAGACTCAATTCATGCTGTCTGTTTTACAATATTCAAACTGTCATCATATCAATGTTTTAATTCTACATTTTTATATTCTTGTCAATGTCATTCACACACCCTGTAACATCATTCGGCTGAAGAGCCTACCCACTCCTGGAGTTGAAATTCAATAAAGGGGAAAAAATCGAATTTTGTAGTACTGTCTGAGGAAATGTGAATACTTAATACTTTTTATAGAAACATATAAAAGTTCACGGTAGTCAGCATGGCAGAAGTTAATCAAGTGTTATGGTGTGTGTTCGTTCAGACAGTGACACAGTGGTCGAGTGCGCCTCATAAGGAGGAGGACCAAGGTTGAAATTCCAGCTGGGCACAAATTTTCAACTTTCCCTGATGATTTACACCGATTCACACTGGCAGCTGGCAGGTTTATTGTCTTGTATTTGCATATATTATTGTTGCGCCACCACCTGTAACTATCCCTATTGCCGCCCACTCTGCTGCAGCTTATCCACTATTTGCGCCTCCGCCGCTGTCTCCATTGCCAAATGATCTAACACAAATTTTTCAGTTTCAGATTCAATTGACCGATTTCATAACATCTTTCACAGAAAGCCAGAAACAAACTGCAGCAGCCACCAGCCCGGCGCCCTCGCCTGCGTACAGCCTGCAGTACTACCGCCGTTTCGAACAGTTTGATGAGGAAATAGAGGACTGGGCGGAACACTTAGCGCAATTCCGGAGCCACGTATCGGCGCATCAAATACAAGGTACAGTATTGCTTCCTTATTTTTTGTCTCGAGTAGAAGTGAACATTTATCGTCTCTGGCTAAAACTTTTCCCCACAACTCGTCCAGAACAAGTGCCGTTTCAGAAATTACTGCAGGCGATTACTAACCATTATGAACAAACAATGAATGTAGCAGCAGCAAGATTTCAGTTATGTAACTGTCGTAGGCAGGCAGGACAAGCTTATAGACAATGGGTAACTGAACCTCAAGGTTTAAGTGGGAAGTGTAAATTTCGTTGTGACAGTGGCAAGCACTATTCAGATTTAATGGTCCGGGATGTGATTACTAGGAATGTCTCAGACTCGCGCATACGTGTACAAATCTTAAAATATTCTGATCCTTCACTTGAACACGTGCTTCAAATTTTTGAGTATCAGGACACGTGTGACTTTGCTGTAAGTGATTTTCAAGATGTCCATATGTGCTGTAGCCTGAGACAAGGAAAGTGTACCGTCCCAGCACGAGAGACTTGTGGACCAGAGCTGGCCGCTGTGAACTTCCTGTAAACAGCCTCGTGGCTATGTAGCCCATGTTAAGTCCTGTCTAAACTTATTGTTAGACGAAATCTGCCCTTCGCGTAAAGCAATTTGGTTTTCTTGTGGCGAACAAGGTCATGTTCAAAGTTCGCGTTTGTCTCTTATGATTGCTCTGTGGCGGTAGCACTTGCAAAATTCACGCACACGACGTGCAGACTCAGTTCCTGCTATTCATTCAAAGCCTGCTGCCTCCAAGAGCGACTCTAGTGTTCCGGTAACTGAAGGTGCTGATGACTCTTCTTTGCAACACCACACACATAAACTCTTTGTACATTTGAAAATTCCTGGCAAAACAGTGAAATTTTTGCTTGATATGAGTGCCACAGTGTCGTTAATAAATCGTAGCACGTATGAAATGCTAGGCGCACCTCATCTGCGAATAGTGCACACTTTGCTTAGGCATATGTAGGACAAGACATGTCAGTGCTAGGTACTTATGGCTTTCCTGCAGTGTATGGGGATATACAGAAGACAGTTTCTCTTTTGGTTCTTGAACCCTATGACAGTACAAATATTTTGTTTTGGATCTGTTTGATTAGTTTGTTCTTAGCATCACCAGGACCGTTCTGTCAGTGACGTCATTAGACCCAAGTGAACGTATAACTAACCTGTGTGCCGAATTGCCTGAACTCGTTTCCGATGGACGTGGACGGACAAGTAATAATTATTCTGCACATGACATTAAAAGACCATGAACAGCTACGTTTTTATAGGGCACGTCCTGTTCCTTTTGCATTACACGATCAAGTTACATAGGCATTCACAAAGTGACAAAATCAAGGTGTTATTGCGCCCATTTCAGCAAGCCAGTTGGATTCTCCTTTAGTGACTGTCAAGCAACCATCTGGCAAACTCGGAATTTGTTTGGACTTAAAGCGCAATGTGAATCCTCAGACAGTGATTGACACTTTTCCACTGCCTCACACTCACGAGCTTATGGACAGATTAGGAACTGGCAAATATTTTTTCCAAATTTAATTTTCGGGATGCATATCTGGAACTTCCGCTAGCAGAGCAACCACAGAAATTTCTTGTTATCAGTACACTCACAGGTCTCTGAAAGTTTCTCAGGTTACTCTGCTCCAGCAATCCGTCAAAGATACCTCGACTAACTAACAAAAGCAGTGCCTTATCGCTCAAATTATCTAGACGATTTTGTTGTTTCTGGCAGCAAACTGAACAACATTTCAACAATTTACGTGCACTTTTCAAAGTCCTGTCGGAAGATGGTCTCTAATGTAACAAGGACCAATGTGTTTTCTTTCAAACTGAAACAAAATATTTAGGACATGTTATCAATTCGCAGGGTGTTCATGCGTTACAGTCGCATTTGCAAGCCATTCGCGGCCTCACGGCTCCCACAAACGTTACAGAATTGCAATCTTTCCTAGGCAAAATCTCATATTTCTTTCTAACGTAGCGCAACTAGCGGCACCGCTGCATCGCCTAAGGCGGAACAATATTAAGTTTGTTCGGTCAAAGGAGTGTGACATTGCTTTACTGCGTGGTCGTTGTCTTGCACATTTTGATCCTGACACGTCAGCCTGTGGCATTGGAGCAGTCCGCTTGCATAGCATTTGCTTTTCACCCTGTATGGTCACAAGTTTACCTGGTAACTGACCACAGTCCTTGTTCTACCCCACCAAGCCCATACCTAGTCGCACAACACAGAAGTTGCAACGTTGGGCGCTCATATTGTCTTCCTGCAATTATGAAATTATCTACCGGCTGAAGTCAAAACATGCTAATGCTGAGACACTGTCACGTCTTCCTGTTGGCCCGGATATTGATTTTGATGCCTCAGAAGCTTCCTGTTGCCACATAGATGCTAGGGATTCGAAGGCCCTCGATCAGTTTCCTCTTGATCATCGGAAGGTTGCTCAAGGAACAGCGGCGGACCCTGATCTTCAAATCATGTTGCGCTACGCCTGCACAGGGTAGCCTCGCACAGTGATGCAGATTGTTAGCCCAATGATTCTACGATACTTTTCGCGCCGACATGGCTTATCAGTGTTACTGGGTGTTCGAACAGAACTGGACCAGGCACGTGTGGTGCTCCCTCAGTCATTGCAACGTCAGGTCATTGGGGTGTGGTCAACACCAAACAACTGGCGCACAGACATTGCACATGGATTGGTATGGACGCACAGACAGAGAGGATTATGGCTCATTGCCAAGCTTGTGTGAAAAACCAACCCGCTTCTCCTCAACGGTACTCAGCATGGCCCACCCCAAAGGATGGCTCATCCTAGTGGACGCTTACAGTAAATTTCCTTTCGTGATCCCCAAGAACTCTACAACTACTCGCAGCACCCTCTAAGCCATTCAGTCTGTTTTTTGTATCAATGGTCTACCGGAACTGATAGTGACTAACAATGGTCCACAGTTTTGCCAAGCCAACAGTATTCGTCGTCTGACCAGTGCTCCATCCCACCCTCAATCTAATGGTGAAGCTGAACATTTTGTGAGATAATTCAAGACGCAAATGACCAACGTCAAGTACCGCCACGCGCATGAACAAGCTCTTTTGCATTTCCTCACTTCCTACTGCTCCCAACTCCACAACGGACCATCACCTGCAGAGTTTTTCCATGGATGGTGGTAACGCACTCTGCTGCATCTCAATCTCATGCACCCACAACAGAAGCTGTCCGCAAATGCATCGGTCTTTTTCAGGTCCTATGGCAGGCGCAGGCGTTGGGAGTGTAGTTGATTTGATGATTTGATTTGATTTTCTCAGGGAAGCCAAAACAGTCTTGGTCCAACCCGCCACTGCCCGCACCGAAACTAAGTTTATTGTGTGGTATCGCTCCCTGCAATTCTAGTAAAGCTAACCAATGCCCTTGAACAGTGCAAGGAGTCCCTTTACCAGTTCTTTATTAGACACGATTTCTTCAGGTCTGGTTGTCCCAAATGTTCAGTGCCTTTTACTCTCCAATGCAATATATTCGAAGATTATATGTGATGCAGTTTCATCACCGTCATCACAGATACTACGTTTAGGGTCCTCTTATGTTATTCCCATTGTATGTAAGTGTTTTTTGAAATTTCCATGGCCTGACAGCAATCCAACCAATCACTCCTGTTCAGGCACGGGATTGCAGAGCTTCTTTTAAAACATGGCTTTGGCATCATTACCTTGCCGTGTTTTTGTTGATAGACTTTGGTCCTATATTCTACGTGCTGTCTTCTGAGCCAGTTACGTAGCTCCAATTTGATCATTGCCTTGGTGAATGTCAGGACAGGTTCCGGTCCAATAAATTAAGTCTCTGCCCCCATCCTGGCTAATCTGTCGGCATGTTCGTTGCCACTGATTCACGAGTGCCCAGGGACCCACAATATGTTTACTCTATTGCTTTCCCCTAGCTCCACCAGAACCCTGTGACATACTGCAACAATTTTAGACCTTGTTGCAGGAGCTGCCAGTAATATCAAGGCTGCCTGGCTGTCTTTGTAGCACCTACGCAAATTCTCCTCCACACACGCCCTGATGGCAGTGATTTCGGCCTGGAATAGTGAGGCCAGTTTCCCTAGAGAGATGATACCCTCCAGTCTTGGCTGCACCCGTATACCCCAGCCCTGGGAGTGCGGTACTATCATTCGGCGGCTTGGCGCTAACATACTTTTGTTGTAGGGTGCAGATGGCCTGCAGCGTCGCCATAGAAACCAAATTTGCCCTTGTGAACTCGAGGATGCTGCTGCTGAGTTTTTGTCAACAGATTCACTGTCCCCTCGGATGGTGGCGCCTCGCCTCATACAATGTCACAGGCTGGGCTGACTTCCCTTCTCCGCCCAGAGCCATGGAGCTGGACGCTTCGCCTTCAGCATCACCGCATCTGACAACCTATCATCCATCGGACGTCGTGGGTCAACCGACGTCCGCCATCGCGGTATCATCATCGCGCATCGAGTGTCCTTCCGTCGCAGCAGTCAACCAATGGGCTGCCTCCGCACCAGTCGTCGATATCGTCTTTGCTGCACCTGTATCTGTTCCTTCTGCACCCGTTTCCATGAGAGCGCCGCGTTGGAGAGGCCGAGTGCATTGAGGCGCTGTGCTACAATTCACGAGGCC
The DNA here is from genome assembly GCA_026315105.1 of Locusta migratoria. Taxonomy (NCBI): domain Eukaryota; kingdom Metazoa; phylum Arthropoda; class Insecta; order Orthoptera; family Acrididae; genus Locusta; species Locusta migratoria. The sequence goes on from CM048744.1 coordinate 899,580,456, forward strand.
TTTCCCCGTCGGGGGTTCGAATCCCCCCTCGGGCATGGGTGTTTGTGCTGTCTTTACTATAAGGTACTTAATAAATAGTTTGTAAGTTTAGGGACTGATGACCCCGTAGTTAAGTCCCTCAAGCATACATTTGAACATTTTCCATGGGAGCGCGACCTTTGGTGCTTTTCCGCACAGCATTTCGTGCCAAACGCAGGTTGGATGGTGGCTCGCGACCGATGGTTCAGCGCTGGGTACAGATTCGAAACCCAGTCCTTCAATTGCTCCCACGGTCACACGTTTCCCCCACCATCGTTACGCTCATTATGCAACAACGGAGCGAAGGTTTGGAGGGGGATGTCGTGGCATCGCTATTTGCAGCAGTCTAGATACGTCGCCGCGCAACTTCAAGAAGAGGCGATAAGTCGCTCCACAGTACTTCGGCCGCCGGGGGCGCCCACAGTCTCGTTACCTCTTTGCCTGCTTTGCGCGCCAGCCAATAGGAAGAAAGGGGCTCGCTCTAGACATGCCAGCACACCAGAGCAACGACATTGAGTATGGAAGAGTACGGAAGTTCCAGTCAGTACGAGGCAGCCCCAGGAATAATACAGTTCCAGAAGTTCATCATAGAAGAGCAAGTCTTCTGCCCATGCACAAGAAGGAACAGTTTTCTATTTCGTAGCAGAACTGTGTAATAGTACAAGCAGTTTGTTCCAACACAAGCACACCAAAGTTAAGTATTGATTTCTCCTGTCAATAAATCGTTTGAGGACTAATCCCTTCCTTTAGTTCCAGACATTGTGCACATCCTTGCTAGCCACAGCCCACTTCCTTATACTACAGTATCCTGAGGTCACAACACAAACATTATTAGACCAGTCCTTTATTGAAATGTTAATAATTATATGTAATTTTATTTTCGTCTTTGATGCTTGAGAAGCTCTTGTTCCACCTTCTGCGTTTATTTCTGCTCTAAACTATCTTTCACAGGCGTGATTGTTAAAACATTTTCCTCATATTTAGTTTTTGTTTTGGTAATGGTTTAAAGTCACAAATACTTCTACATAATTTTGGTTTATCTGGATGGGTACATCCTGAAGGTCCATTTTCTTCATTCAGACTTTCTGAGGACTGAACATTAGGTTGTTCACTCGGATTTTTATGTTAAGTACGACTGTCTGTAGCAGGAGAATATATGTGTGTATGAAACAAACATTCAGTTCTTCAGATGGCGACGTACTGTGGCTTCAGGGATATTGTAAACGTTTGCTGCAACAACGCAGGTCTTTTTTCCCTTCTTTGGCATCTATTACTGCAACAGCCAAAGCATTTCGGTCCAACTCCCATCCGGTTAATTTTTTTACAAGCTCCCGCCATATCTGGATCATAATGTGTCATTAATTAGTAATGTAGAGAGTATCAACTTGCGAAGCAATACTCTGTGAGTCATGACCTCGACAACTTGTCATAAACGACAATGTTAGAAACTTTCCATTGTTGTGGTTGTTTAAAAAAGAATGAGATACAAATACACAGTCTTTAGGAAAAACCCATTGTTTAAGTTACTCATGTATGACAAAGTATAAAACAATATCTTACCTGAATGAAACTTTCACTCTGCAGTGGAGTGTGCGCTGATATGAAACTTCCTGGCAAATTAAAATTGTGTGCCTGAACCGGGACTCGAACCTGCGACCTTTGCCTTTCGCTGGCAAGCGCTCTACCACTGAGCTACCCTGACACGACTCACGACACCGCCTCACAACTTCAATTCTGTCAGTACCTCGCCTCCTACTTTCCAAGCTTCACAGAAGTTCTCCTGCGAAACTTGCAAGACTAGCACTCCTGGAAGAAAGGATATGGTGGAGACTTGGCTTAGCCACAGCCTAAGGGATGTTTCCAGAATGAAACTTTCACTCTGCAGCGGAATGTGCGCTGATATGAAACTTCCTGGCACATTAAAATTGTGTGCCGGAACCGGGACTCAAACCTGGGACCTTTGCCTTTCGCGGGCAAACGTACTACCACTGAGCTACCCCGACACGACTCACAACACCGCCCCACAACTTCAATTCTGCCAGTACCTCGTCTACTACTTTCCAGGCCTCACAGAAGTTCTCCTGCGTCACTTCCAAGACTAGAACTCCTGGAAGAAAGGATATGGTGGAGACATGTCTTAGTCACAGCCTAAGACCTGTTAATCTGCGAAGTCTTAATTCAGAGATGTAGCACGTCACAGAGAATTTTCGATTAGATTAGGTTAGGTTAGATTAATACGTGTTCCGTGGATCATATATACGACTTTTCGTAATGACGTGGAACGTGTCATTTTAGTAAATAGTGTCTGTACATGACAATATTTTAAGAATTTTATAATTTCCATTCTTTTAATTTTTAAATTTTTTATATTTATTTATTTTAAAAAAATGTGCGTCACTGGAAGGCTCCGAGCTACCTGCTAGCTCCACCACATCGATGGAGTCAAAATTCCTGAAGATGGTCTAAATTAGACTGAAACTAGTTGAATGAAATAAATTATTGCATTCTATACTGTTTTTTATTCATAAATTTAAATAAGAGTGCTGTTGATTTTGTGTCCCAACTTCGTCGCCGCTTTTGTGTCCCAGCCTCGTCGTAGGTGTCGGTGGCCGAGGGGAATGAAACCGACACGCTGGTGCAGGTACGGAGGGGAGCAGCCAGAAACTATAAACACTCGAGTAAATTAGAAAGAGATATATTGCACAGAATGTAACAATACTTAACTTTTACATAGTACTGCAGAATGTTGATACATAGTTATTAGAGGCCTGCCTAGTGCCTGTACAATAGCAAAGTCTTCACTGGTGCCTATCTGATTACGAAGGTCCTAACTCGTTGCTATCTCAGTCCGAAGTGGCCGGTGTTCTTCAGTGGTGGCCACGAGCGGCGTTCCAGCAGAGGGCGCTCGTGGCTGTCGTCGTGAGATCGCCGCGCCGTGCGTGCATGGCGGCGCGCGGCGAAAGTAGGTGGCGCGCACTTTGTACTTGTGCGACACCACACCCCTCCCCCCCAAACCGCCGCGCCGTCGTGGCGTAGGGCTGAGGGCCACGGCGACGGCACTGGGAGGAGGGCCTGAGCGGGGGCGTTACTGGTGGGACGGGCGTCGTAGCTGAGGCCGGGATCGAGACGCCGTCCGCGCCCCGGCATCCGCCTTGCGATCCTCCAGGGAACCCGCCGAAACCTGGGGAAGGGCGCCCGCCCCCGCTCAGAGGGAGCAGGCCATCTTCTTCTGAGGTGCGTGGCCCAAGTTGGGGGGGCCCGCACGGTCCCGGAGTCCCTCTCGGTGACGCTGTCATCTGCGGCGGCGACAGCGGCGGCGGCGACTGCGTCGGAGGTGCGTCCACCTCCATGGGTACGATCTCGTAGTCCGGGGACGAACGATGTGGTTGTGCTCCCTGGCGGTGAACTGGGTCTGGAATCAAGAAACCGGAGACAGGATCGCGCGGTCTGTGCAGGCGCAATTGGTTTGCGTGGCGCCGCAGCTCCGACCCTGTGGAAGAACGTACAACAAACATATTGCGCCCGAGCACGCGCTGAATGGTGCCCGGTAACCATTTCTTCTTGTTGCCAGCAAACACCCTGTACAGCACCGGCGTAGAAACCTGAAAACGCGTAGCGCCATACGAACCGACTCGGTGCGTGGGAGGCTGCAGCAGGTGAAGGAGAGTGCGGTGACGGCGGCCGTGTAGCAGCTCGGCAGGAGACGGGCCGCCACGTGGCATGCACCGATACGTAGACAGGAAAATTTGAAGAGCTTGCTGCCTGGAGTGCTGACCTTTCATCTTTTCCATGTGTGACTTGAATGTTCGGACGAAACGTTCTGCTTCACCATTGGACTGAGGGTGAAAAGGTGCAGTGGTAATATGCTGAATGCCATTCACACGACAAAACTGTTGAAATTCCGCACTAACAAACTGAGGTCCATTGTCACTGACGATAGTTTCAGGCAAGCCTTCGATGCAAAACACTGATGTTAAGGCACTGATTGTACTAGAAGCTGTCGTTGAGTTCATGGCAATCACGAAAGGAAACTTGCTGAAAGCGTCTACAACAATTAACCATCGCGTATTCCAGAAAGGTCCGGCAAAGTCAATATGTAAACGTTGCCATGGTCCCTTGGGGCGTGGCCAGTCTGAGAAACGTTGCGGAGGAGCCGCCTGATGCTCCGCACAAACTGTACACTGTGATGTCATGCTCTCTATCTGAGCGTCCATACCAACCCAGGTACAATGACGTCTGGCCAATTGCTTTGTCCGAACAATGCCCCAATGTCCTTGATGCAGGAGGCGTAACACTTCTCGTTGCAGGGAACGAGGAACAATCACTCGTGCATGGTCGTTGTCGGTATGCAACAACAGAACACCCTGACTTAAAGATAATGCATGACGTTGTGCAAAATAACGTCGAACCAGAGGCCGATCAATGTCTTTGGCTCTGGCAGGCCACCCTGAGCGAACAAAACGTGCTACCACACTTAGGTCTGCATCCGCAGCTGTTTCCTGTGCAACCCGACGAGAGTTCAAAGGGAAATCTGCGACAGCGGTAGCATCTCTGGAATCTATCTGACAACATGCCATTTCCGAAGAATCAAACGACACATCCTGGCCAACCGGAAGTCGGGAAAGTGTGTCCGCGTTGGCGTGTTTAGTGGTAGGTCGGTACAAAATCTCATACTGATAATTAGACAATATCAAGGACCATCTCTGAAGCTTTTGTGCCGTTCGTGGCGGAATTGGCTTTGTGGGTGAGAACAACGACGTGAGAGGCTTGTGGTCTGTCAACAATTAGAATTTTCTGCCATAGAGATAATGATGAAACTTTGTGACGCCGTAAATGATTGCTAAGGCCTCCTTTTCTATCTGACTGTAATTCTGTTGCGTCGGCGTCAGTAGCTTGGATGCAAAGGCAATAGGACGATCGTGACATCCAATACGATGTGAGATTACAGCGCCTAGGCCGTACGATGAGGCGTCAACTGCTAACACTACAGGCTTCTGGGGGTCAAAGGGAATCAAACATGCATCACTCAGTAGTGCAGACTTTAAGTTGTCAAAGGCAACCTGGCAATCTTTGGACCAAACAAAAGGAACATTCTTCCTACGTAAGTGATGCAGTGGAGCTGCAATCTGAGAGGCATTGGGAATAAATCTGAAATAATAGTTAAGCTTTCCCATTACTGCTTGCAATTCATGCACATTCTTAGGAGGAGGCAAGTCTTTGATTGCTCGAAGATGTGACTGTAAGGGATGAATTCCTTGGGCATTAATCACATGGCCTAGGTACTCTATTTCAGTTTGAAAAAAACGAACACTTTGCTTTATTGCAACGTAGACCTGCTGCAGTCAAAACTTTGAAAAGGCACTCCAGGTTTGCTAAGTGTTCTTCAACTGTACGTCCGGATACCACAATATCATCTAAATAGTTCGAACAACATGGTACAGAAACTGTCAGCTGTTCCAAAAAACGCTGAAAAATAGCGGGAGCGGAAGAACTGCCAAAGGGTAGGCGTTGAAATTGAAAAAGGCCCATGTGAGTATTAATGACGAAAAACTTTTTCGACTCGTCATCAAGTGGAATCTGTAAGTATGCCTCTGCTAAATCAATCTTGGAAAAGAAGCGAGACTGTCCTAATTTGTCCATCAGTTCCTCAGGTCTGGGCAGGGGATAAGTGTCGACAATTGTTTGACTGTTCACTGTTGATTTGAAGTCCGCACAGAGACGAAGTTTTCCTGACGGCTTGGGTATAATTACTATAGGCGAGGCCCACTGACTCGCAGAAACAGGAGAAATCACCCCACTATCTTGCCAACGTTTAAGTTCTTCGGCAACTGTATCACGCAAGGCGATAGGCACTGGTCTAGCTTTACGAAATTTTGGAACTGCAGATTCTTTTAAAGTTACATGTGCCACGAAGTCTTTTGCACAACCTAGTTCCGGCGAAAACAAGTCACTGTATTTGTCACACAATGCATTGATTTTATCCTGAGGCACTATTGACGAAATCTGAAGCACATCCCTTTGAATAGATAAACCAAATAAGTCAAAAGCATCTAGTCCAAAAATGTTCTGCGTCGATTTGGCCTGAAGAACTACAAAAGCAACTGTTTTTGTTATACCTTGGAAAGAGGCAGGCAGGCTACACGTTCCTAGCACGGGAATATTTTGACCCGTGTACGCTGTTAACACTTGCTGTGACAGCGACAATTTTGGCGAACCCAGAAGTTCATATGTATCTCTATTTATTAATGTGACAGCGGAACCAGTGTCAAGCTGAAATTGCACAGTCTTATTTTCTATGGAGAGATTCACAAACAGTTTTTGCTTGCGGCGCTCGACAGGCGCGCGAATGTGGGCAACGTCTGCTACGGTTTGTTTGCTGCACTTGCGCGGGCCGCGTATTGAAGGAAGCGGCTCAGACTCGGCACGCAGGGGATTAACAACACTGTCACTAGATGACACTACCGCCGGATCGGCGTCCGCGCAATGCGAGGCTACTGCACTAAAATTACTTTCAGTATCTACAACAAGTCTACTGGCACTATCTACACAGTACTGGGCACTTTTACAATAAGAAGTTGCAGAAGGCACTAGGTTCACTACAGGAATGCACTGTTCATAGTCATTTTGCGTGTCCCGAACCCGTTTCCGTTGCACTGTTTTACGCGCTCGTCGGCGCTTGCTACGTGGCGCACTATATAGTTTTGCCATAGGCGCAGAACTACTTTCTTGCAATGGAGAACCAACTAAAGCACTGTTAAACTCCACAGCGTCTATGACATTGACTGTATGCACTGCTCTCGCACTATGCGAAGCACTGTTTCTAACGTTACTGTTCTTTGAGTTTTTAATTTGCATACACACAGACTGCACATGCCCCGATTTGCCACATTGATAACAGGTTGCGTTGCGACTAGGGCAATGAGCACGCTTGTGGCGAGACACACACTGGGGGCAAGATTTACGGACATTTTTCTGAAATGAGCGTTGGCGCCCGTTATGCAAATTACTGTGTCTAACACTACGGGGCGACCTTTGCGTCGCACTTTTACTCTGGCTACTGTTCACTGTCTGTTCAGCACGGCCTGTACTATTATAAGAATCACTAGTGCTACACTGAGAACTACGGCTAGGAAAGCGTCCGTTGCGGCGCACTGAATTTACACTGTGGCTTTGCATTTCTACATCTGCTAAGTCAAAAGTATCATGAGCTTCAATAAGCTGCAGTACACTGTCTAATGAGGGGTCAGACTGTTTCAGAATTGCTGCTCTAATTCTGGGGTCCTGAATATTCTGCGTAATCGCATCCCTCAACATCACGTCACTATACGAAAGTCCACAAGAGCAAGTAAATTTACATTGGCGGGTTAAGCCCTTCAATTCCGTAATCCACTCTTGGTGTGACTGCTGCGGTAACTTTTTAAGTCTGAAAAATCGGTATCGTGCAGCGGCTACAAGAACTTTTCTCTCATAATGAGCATTCAGTGCATCTACAATTTGTTCAAAGTCTACATCACGAGGAGATGCGTGCGGGAATAGTTTTTGCAGTAACACGAAAGTTTTGGGGCCCACCACAGACAATAAAAGATGCTTAACAGTCTGACCTGTAAGTTGATGAGCCGCTACGAGTTCTTGAAACTGCGCCAGATAATCACTCCATTCTTCCTCACGTTCGTTGTATTGGCGAAACGTAGGAAGTGTTGCGGCGGCAGGTGTGGGCTGCTGATGTGACGACTGTTGTTGTTGGTGAGCAGCCTGTGTCGTCAACTGCGACACGGCCTGGAGAAGCTGGGTAATTTGCGCCGTCTGTAACTGAATAATTTCCATTAAGTTTGGCTTCGGGGTAGTGGCCATGCTGACCGATTAGGCGCCGCGTATACAAGTAACTTAGTACAAAACACAAATGCAATATGAAAGAGGACGCTCTGCAACAAAAAAGTCCACAAAATACGTAACAGAATATGTTCCCCCAAAAATCTTATAATAAGGGTGGGTGGGCGGGAGCAATTTTTGCGTGCTCCGACTGCTGCTGTCTGGCTGCTGTAAGCGGGCTGGTCCAAGGTTCTATCACTCCTCGTCGCCACTTTTGTGTCCCAACTTCGTCGCCGCTTTTGTGTCCCAGCCTCGTCGTAGGTGTCGGTGGCCGAGGGGAATGAAACCGACACGCTGGTGCAGGTACGGAGGGGAGCAGCCAGAAACTATAAACACTCGAGTAAATTAGAAAGAGATATATTGCACAGAATGTAACAATACTTAACTTTTACATAGTACTGCAGAATGTTGATACATAGTTATTAGAGGCCTGCCTAGTGCCTGTACAATAGCAAAGTCTTCACTGGTGCCTATCTGATTACGAAGGTCCTAACTCGTTGCTATCTCAGTCCGAAGTGGCCGGTGTTCTTCAGTGGTGGCCACGAGCGGCGTTCCAGCAGAGGGCGCTCGTGGCTGTCGTCGTGAGATCGCCGCGCCGTGCGTGCATGGCGGCGCGCGGCGAAAGTAGGTGGCGCGCACTTTGTACTTGTGCGACACCACAGTTGACCCAAACATAGAGAAACGAAAATTTTTCCAAAAATATGAGATATAGTTCCCTTTTTTGGTTACAAGATACTTTTATTCCTTTTTAAGTTATGGTTTTTTGCATGGTTTCTTACAATTATATTTAACTTGTTTCTTGAGGAAACAGTTTTCAAATAGCCTTACACATTTATCGTGAAATAAGTTATATTATAAATTAGCAACAGGTTCCTTAAAAACTTGATCCCAGTGTAATTGCTGTAGGCCTTCTTTTAAATCTCTTAGTTGTTAGGTCATTAATCGAGCGCACAACTCTGGATGAGCGTTATGAATTACTGAATGGAGCTGTCATATACTGTTACTAGCTGTGCTCCAGGATCAGAAAGACCATTCTTAACAGGACAAGCATTTACGTTGTTAAACTTATCTTGGTCTATAAAAAAGCTATCTATCAATATACTGCTGTCATTTACTAACAGAGTAGGACAATCAATAACGGATGTCAAATTTAACGAGTTAAGTAAGACTTCCATGTCATTCTTCCTATTACACTATTTCAGGGAATCAACAGTGAAATCACCACAAATAATAATTTGCTTCTCCCTATCTGACAGATAGCACAACAAGGCATCCAAGTTTTCCGTAAATAACTGTAAGTTTCCTGAAGGGACCTATATCCTGTGACAATTATAAGAGAGTCATCATTGAGTACAAGCTGACAGGCACATGCTTCAATATGTTGCACTACGTAAATTAATTTGTTTCAAAATTTTTTATACTGTGATAGCTTTTGACATATATGACAACTCATCCTCTTACCTTATTATCTCTACTTACATTTGCAGCTAATTTATATCCACTAACATTCACATTTTCCATACCAGTGACATTGTGACTCTCAGACAGGCATAGTATATCTATTACATTATCAGTTTCTATATCATCTAAACAAACCAAAAGCTCTTCTATTTCATTCTTTAGTCCCCCAATATTCTGGTGAAAATGCTGACTTTTTTTTTAACTTTACTTTTGTGAGAAACATTTGATTTTTTAAATTTTTTAGCACCTGCATGCCTAAGCTTCTCACTGGACACTGAATTTAGCCTAAAAAAGAAGTACTTCCATGAATTGCAGTATCCCCCCTTAAGGATTTTGCTATCAACCCAGCCAGTTCCCCTTTCCCACTGAGACTACAGCAAAGAATGCTACAACACGAGCGGAATTAGTACACTTTATTTTACTTCCTAATCTTGTGGAGCGCTAGCAGTATACATACAGTGCTGCTACCTCGAAATTGGAATTTAAACTACATTGTTATTCATCTTGCCCCGCTCGTCAACTTGTCCCAGTTACCCCTAGGTCTTCGAGATATGTGGAGTTTGAGGAGGCTTGTCTCAGTGGACTACTTTGTGAAGCTTCAGTAAACCAAATTTCGGACTGAAGAACATGAAAAGACCAATTACAATAAATAAATTTAGTTCCTTTTCAGATATCAGTTCTACGCTGATAGAAGGAGCTTTACATACCGTTAACATAGGGCAACAACCACCTCTTACATCCAGGCTGTATCCTATAGCCACCATTGGGATAAAAGTCTATGGTTCCCAAAGGCCGCATGATGCCATATACCCCACCATCCGTGTGTATGACGTCAATGTTCTGAGCATCATTGACGTTGATGGAAGGAACAAGTGACACGCCTTTGAAGAGTGGTAGTGCGGGGTCCAGTGCTGAAAACAAGAAAGGGTGCTAGGTTCAAGTTTCGCTTCTTGTTCTGTCGAGTTTGTTAAAGTCAGAGCAGGAGAATAAAGAAGTAACTGACGTTTGCTAAATCGAATGAAATGATGTAATTAGCAACGCCAATACCGATAAAAAAAACGGGGAAAATGCGAATAACACTGCGCTCTGAGGGTTCTGAATAAACATAAAGTGTGTATACAGATAATTCATCGGAACGTTTTCACGAGTTAGTTGGCGAATATCAAAATGTGTGTCATAAACGGTAGTATTATTTGTTTACATTGACATTTTGCAATGCGAAGGATGTATACCTTACTATCTGACATAAATTTCATCTTGCTATCTCTATATATTCCTGAGAAAAACAGCTCTTAACACGGTGACAGAACGACCGACTAACAAAAATGGATCCAATTACTCCAATAAGGGGTCTATTTTTCTGATTCAGGTACAGAACCCTACATTTTGAGCATAAAATCTTTGTACGTTTTGTAACATTTATATATATGCACACCCTAGATCACTACCCATTAGTGTCAGACCCAATATCTTTATGAAATTATCCCAATACGTGTTACCTTTGGGAGACAGCATTAGTTAAAAAACTATATAATGCATTCTAATTGATTGTAATTACACCTAAATGCCAGAATAACAGTACATAACTGGACCATCCATAATTTTACCCTAACTCAAAAAATTGATTAACTATAACACAGCAAAAAGTACATAATAGTAGGCCTAGGCCAAAATATATTTTCGTGAATAAAAAAAAAAAAAAAAAAAAAAAAACACAACAACGTGACACCCCCTTTTTCTGTTAATAAATAGAAGTAAAAGCAAATAGTGTTGGGTGACACAGGTTGCAATAGTCTGAAAGTATAAATAAAATTAGAACAGGGAAACCTATTAGCACAAATGAAACTTTAATGCTCACTGACAACGAATACTAAGTTTATAGACTCAATGACACTGAATCTTGCCATTAATTGCCGATTTAATAAATATAACGGGACTGTCCAAATTCATGTAAACATTGGTCACTGATGAACGAAACAGATACACCAACATATATTCACGAAAATAATAAGTCATTTAATAACACGCATAAACAACATTAAACTCGTAACAGATCTGTCAAAACATTTAATATTCTCGAAGTAAACAAACAGACGCCATTTTTCAAAGTCATGACAACTACTTTGTTAGACGTACATTTTAAAACTATTTTACAAATAACTAGCAAAACACAAACACCATTAAATTAAACAAATGAAATATGTATATTGTCTACTACTTTTACGTAATATGTAAATAACATTTACCTTGCTTTAAAATTTTAAGTGGATAAAGACATACTCAGAGTGGGAATAAAAGCATCGAACTCGCAGACGCTGGGGCACTCTCACTGTCGCAGGACACTTGCAGTGACACGCTGACTCTTGCTCTGAGGCCATGTATCTGATATTGTGTTATTTATATTTGTGAAAGTTTGCGCAAGAGAAGAAGTGCAGTAATAGTTAATAAAAAAGTATAAACTCTACTACGCATTTTCATTTCAACAAATATTTCCTGGAAAGTGCAGTAATAGTTAAGAAAAAAGTATAAACTCTACTACGCATTTTCATTTCAACAAATATTTCCTGGAAAATATTTACAGTGAAATAACAAGACAGCTAATGGTACGCAACGCAAGAACATCGCAACAAGCAAAGCAACCGGCCACGATAAAAGATAAGTACAAGGTTTTATTTGACGTGTGTTTAACATTAACTGAGTGGACTCCTCTCCATAACAGCCATCCAGCAGATACTTAATTGTCCAATCCTACGTCTCTGTAGAGGACAAAAAGATATCAGTTGGAGGAAGAGCAAAAAGGGAGAGGGACGTCGCAGTTTCACAAAGTTTAATATTCAGGGAGAAATAGGGAAGCTATTATGCTTGGGATGTTGAACGGAATCACTCTGACAATGGACTGGAAAATGTTTCAATGAAAAGGAAGAGGTTTATGACCCTTTGGTGATTGCAGTCGAGCTTAAGTGAAAGGGTTTTCTTCACTTTCCATGCTATGTGTGATTGTAACGTCTCATCAGTAAGCTTTCGTGATTTTGCATGCACAAAACATACGAATAACTATCAGCTGTATTCACACGCCAAATAATAACAGTAGTGTTATGTAGTACCACAAACTATTCGTGAGAAAACAATTAATAATCACCATAAAGAAAACACGAGAAACCAGGAGACGTAAAATAATTCGTAATAAATAACATAAATAGCGCGTATTCGACCCAAAAATTAAGTAACAAGAAATATAAAGTTTTCTTTGTCTTGAGTGACAAGCTGTGCTAAATTATGCCAGCTAAGTACTACACTCCGTCCTTCTAACGTCCTTTTAACGGAATGTATGGTATGTACAAAAAGTGAAATCTTGTATTCTAGGCCTAATTTTCGACAAAACAAAAACAGATAACTTTGACTACCAATTTAAGTGAACTGCACAATAAAACCAAAATGTAAAAACATTTTTAGATGCATCTGAAATGATATTTGCTGCTACACACTACTGATTAAAGGACGCAGTAGCTTATACGAATTCCAAATATTTAAACATTTCGACCGTCCGAAAAGAACAGACATCATATCAATAATCTATATCTATAAATGTGAATGTCTGTTCGGTGTACGTTTATCACGTCTGAACCACAAGACATAAAGAGCTAAAAATTTGTACAGTTACTAATGTTTACCCGCGGAAGGCTTTAGGCACGGTTTTATGGCGATCGGATAGCTATTTATCTATATGTATTAATGTGAATGTCTGTTCGGTGTACGCTTATTACGTCCGAACGACAAGCCGCAGAGACTTAAATATTTGTACAGTTACTAATTTATACCTGAGGAAGGTTTTAGGCACGGTTTTATAGCGATCTGATAGATATTTGGTAATTTGAAGAATATAACGCGAAATGCCGAACAATAATGATTCTTTGAAACTTATATTTACTCTTTGAAAATGGTTTTATTGGTTGCACTGTTCCTTGAGGGTTGATAATGATAAGAGGGTGGAGTATATTGGCATGGAAAGTTATCGGTGTATATAAAATTCTACGTGTGCGTGTGTTAATATTTCACTCTGTAGCGAAAACTACAGAACGCAAACGAATGGTCTGCGTGTAATTGTTGTCCGAAGTCTCCTGTTGTACACCATAGCAGTTTCATACCGATAGCTATAAGGGGGTGGAAGATATGGTGGTTGAAAGTCGTGAAAATAAAAAAAAAAAAAAAATTCGGACTGAAGGCCAGCGATGACACTTGCGACTCTATAGCAAGGAGGTTACATACAGCGAAACGTGATGCCACAGACCTTTCTTTGGTCTATGCGTGCTACAATGTCTTCAGCTCTTTCTCTGTAAGGATAAGCATACGAATAAGGAAATATAAGAATAATCGAGAGGGTAGGATAATTCAACACCCGGGCAACGCCGGGTTTATAGCTAAATGTTCAAATGTTTGTTAAGCTTAAGGGACTTAACTACGGGGTCATCAGTCCCTAAACTTACAAACTACTTATGAACTACCTACAACTAAGGGCGGCACAAATATCCCTGCCCGAGGGGGGATTCGAACCCCCAACCGTAGTGGTCGTGCAGACCGTGACTGAAGCTCCTCAGTCCCCTCGGCCACCGCGGCTAGCGGTTTGTAGCTAGTTGTATATATGCCCCCAACAGGCAATTGAGAGCTTCAATGCGAACGCATTATACGCTTGCGGGAATCCACTATAGGCTGCGAAAAAGTGGAACTAAAAGGCAGGGGCACTAAGATCGTAGTGTGTTGAGAATGTGAGTTGGGTGGGGAGCGTTCCTAGATAGTCTAAAGAAGTCAGTTGTTGCGAGCGATGAACATGATACAAAAGGTGACATTCATTGATATTTATATGGCATTCCGCATAACACATATTGCACAAATTTTACCGAGCTCTAGAGTGATGGAACGTCAGATTCAAGCAGCCTTCAGTTATTTTCTCAGTACCGGTCACATATTCAAGGTCAAGTACGTCATCCTCATTCTCCTAAACGAAGAGGGGCCCTAGCCTCGGTCAACGTCCTGGCACACGCGACGACTCTTTATGAGCGTACAAGTATTAAGCTACGGGATCACAGCCTCTTCAGTATTACGGGACATTTGGTCGACGAACTCGCACCTATTTCATGACACCACCGATCGCGCTGGCCCACATAGCACCGGCGCTGCCACACATAAAATTCTCTTCTCTTGAATATAGTTACATTCATCACGACTTCCCTCGTACCTGAGCTCCCACTACGTGCGGTATTTATCACCTGTTAATGCGAACGCACCCACGAACGCCGTCGAAGGACGTCGACCAGAGGTTACGTGGTCGACGGTGTGGCACTCAGTGCATTGACCGTACTTCACCACAGAAACGAACACCACTATGTATATCATCGTCAATGGTAAACATCCGATACGTCACAAACTCTATGCCATCTCCCAGGCGGAAACCCCGTTCTGTCTGAGGTGTAATGTGGACAACACCGACGAACACTAGTATGTGGCGAGGCGGCGGTCGTATGGGACCTAATCCAACAGATTATAGCCTTTTATCTCCGGGTGCCAACACATATGATTACCACCAAGATGCTACTCCATCCGGACGCGGCGTATTTTTCACCACCAAAGATGCATGCGGTCACCTGGATAAGGGGCACAGCCACCCATTACCTTTTGCGAGACGGACCCAAAGACGTGATCGATTTCTGGACGTTGTTACTAACACGACACCACAGTATGAGACAGAACGTCAAATACCAGTCTATTTTGCCAACTACTTAGGAAGCATTTTTAACAATCCGCCCCGCAGTTGGAACCTCCCCGGTAATCGGAGCTGATAGGTACAAAGGGGTGTCCTGATAATGGAACCCAGTGACATTAGCACCCAGTTCTGGTCGAGGGGCGATCCGCTAATCTCCCTTTCCGACCTCTTCCCGACAGATAGAAGAGCAGACGGCTGTGAAGTCGCATTGACACACGATGTACTTTACGGCAATGCTTGGCGACAATACCATTGTTGCAGTTTATAATGGAACTGACACTAAAGAAGAACAAAGACATATTCATAAGGTTTATGACTTGAATAAAGCCTTCGATAATGTAAGGTGGTGCATGATGTTCGTAATTATGAGTTGTTGTTGTTGTTTGTACAGCTTATGGGACTTAACTACGGGGTCATCAGTCCCTAAAAACTACTTGTGAACTACTTACGAATTAGGACGGCACAAATATCCATGTCCGAGGGGGGATTCGAACCCCCAACCGTAGTGGCCGTGCAGACCGTGACTGAAGCGCCTCAGTCTCCTCGGCCACCCCGACCGGCGTAATTCTGAGAAAAATAGGAGTAAGTCAAGATCCGCAAAACATGTAAGCTGTGGGGAAAGGAGGGTAATAAATAGTTGGTATACGAACCAAATGGATACAATAAGCGTCGGTCAAGAACGAAATGCTAAGATGAAAAAGTGGGTAAGAAAAGGTTGTGGACTGTCGGCATCACTGTTCAACTTGTGCAATGAAGACGTAAATATCGGAAATAAAGAAGAGGTTCAAGTCTGTGATAAAAGTTGTGGGTAAAACTATAGCAATGATAAGATTTACTGATGACTTCGCTATAGTGTGTGGAAGTGAAGGAAAATTACATAATCTGTTGAATAGAATGAAAAGAACTAATAGCCGGCCGCAGTGGCCGAGCAGTCTGCGGCGCGCCAGTCACAGTCTGCACGGTCGCAACGGTCGGGGGTTCCAATACCAAATTCAAATGTTCAAATGTTTGGAAATCTATGGGACTCGCCTGCTTGGTTATTAGTCCGTAGCTTACAAACTAATTAATCTAAGGCAAACTAAACTAGGGACAACACAAACACCCATGCCCGAGAGGGGACTCGAACCCCCGACGACGAACGGCCGCGCGCACCGCAACACGGCGCTCCAGTACGCGCGGCTAATCCGCCGCGTTCCAATCCCCCCTCGGGCATGGATGTTTGCATCGTCTTTAGTATAAGGTAGTTCATAAGTAGTTTGTAAGTTTAAGGACTGATGACCCTGCAGTTAAGTCCCTGAAGCTTAACAAATATTTGAACATTTTCATAAGTCTAATGAGCACATACCATGGATTGAAGGTAAACCAAAGAAAGACCAAAGTTATGAAAAGTAACAGAAGTAAAAATAGCGAGAAAATAACATCCGAATTGATGATAACAATGTACACGAAGACAAGGAATTCTGCTACCTTTGCAGTAAACTAACCCACGACGGAAGAAGCAAGGGGGGAATAAAAAGTAGACTAGCACAAGCAAAGAGGGCATTCATGGGAAAGAGAAATCTACTGCTGTCAAACATCGCCCTGGAACTGAGGCACAAATTTCTCAGAACATACGTTTGCAGCATTGAATGTTTGCGAAACTTGGGCTGCTGGGAAATGAGAACAGAAGAGAATTGAAGCATCTGAGACGTACTTTAGAGAACCGGCCGCGATGGCCGAGCGTTCTGCGGCGTGCCAGTCACGGTCTGCACAGCCGGTGCGGTCGGGGTTCGAATCTCCCCTCGGGCATGGATGTTTGTGCCGTCTTTAGTATAAGCTAGTTCGTAAGTAGTTTGTAAGTTTAGGGACTGATGACCCCGTAGTTAAGTCCCATAATAAAAAATAAGTACTTTAGAGAGCAGTACAAAATATCACGTTAGCTTCGTAGGTACTGTCCGAGCGCATTGAGGCGCTATGCTACGATGCGCGAGGCCGTTCTCCGTTGGGGGTTCGAATACCCCCTCGGACATGGATGTTTGTGCCGTCTTTAGTATAAGCTAGTTCATAAGTAGTTCGTAGGTTTAGGGACTGATGACCCGTAGTTAAGTCTCATCTACAAACATTTGAACATTTTGAACTTTTAAATCTATAAATGCATGCGTATTTATGAATTTTGGGCATTTTCCCAGACATTTATTCTGGGCATTTGCTCCTACTTATAAATGTCGAGGCATTTTACATCTCTAGGGAAACACTTATTGGAATACATCCAGCAAATAATTGAGGATGTAATTTACAATGCTACTCTGAAATGAAACGGTTGGCGAAGGAGAGGAGTTGGTGGCATGTCACATCAAACCAGACAAAAGACAGATGACTATGGATGCAAATGATACATCGATGTATTTAAAATATCGATGTTTTGGAAAGAAATATATCGCCGATGTATCGGTCATCGTTTACCCTGGTTCTAAGCCTTTTTATGGTATATTAAAGGGATGTACTACAATATTGTATGTTATTTACATTTCCACTTGATTAGAAAACTAAGGAAGAAACAAATATTTGGGAGTTTATTTCCGAATTAGTGACAATTTTAGAATGTGTAGTTAGGTTACAAAATAAATAACATTTAATAATACACGACTGTCCTCAAAACGAACCACTAATTATCTTCTCAGATGAATAGAATCGGTGAAGTACATTCACACGGGTAAGTACTTCCTTATTTAAACATTTAACAGATATTATTCATAGACGAAATCTTTTGTAAACATAAATGTTTCCACCCTAATCGGTTTCTGTCTACGTAGTGTGTGCATAAGAGGATTTTTTATGCTGCTTTTGGTCGGCTAAAAAAATAGCACTTAATTGAAAGATTTTCATGAAATGATGCAAATATATATATATATATATATATATATATATATATATATATATATATATATATATATAATCGATCTTTACTACACTGGTGGATGCAGATATTGCAAAGACATATCCTAAATTCTTATCTGCAACAAAATAATTAAATCTTATATGAATATTATTTGACTTACTGCCTGATTTCGTCTCTCCCCTTTTTTTTATGTCGATGTTCGAATGTTAATCAAAGGTTTCACCCGCACGGGCGGCTGGCATTGCCAAACTTTCAACTGCAGTGGAATCGAAACTTCGACAGTGTTACCACTGATATCGTGCTGTCGAAACTTCAGTTAAAACATCAGAAAATACCGACCGAAAAATTCGAGACAGAAGACAACAAACTTAAAGTACCTATAAAACAAATGACAGATCTCCGTTTCTGCTACGAACATGATTTTATAAACGTCATCGATGAATAGGACTGTTAGTTTTAAAAATACGTTCATGATTAAATAATAAATGATAGGTACATAATGTTTGTTTAATTCTTCTCCACATCGACAGCTAAGAAAAACGGCAATACGTAAATAAAACGCAAGTTAGTAATCAACAAATCAATTTAAATCTCAACTCAGTCAGCACAATACGTTGCGAAACGTCATTCCCAACTTCGTTTTCATTCAAATCTGCCATTTTGCTGTGTATTCGTAGCCTAGGAAAAGAACATATTGAGGCATATAGGCCCTACTTCACATTTTAATGTCAAATTACATGCATCCCGCCGCTAACGTCATGTGTAAGTCGAGTTTTGTAAAGAAACAGGTAATTATTTCCAGTTCGTTTGTATTTCAAAATGTCTCTGACAACACACCTTACTTTCAGTTATTATGATACCGAAAAATAAAATTATTTGAGTGCGTTATCCATATTATTTCTAAAATGTATGGAAACATCGAAGCCGCGGTGGAGTAGCCGAGCGGTCTCAGGCGCCTCGCTGCGGAGCGCGCGGTTGCTCGCCGTCGGCGGTTCGAGTCCTCCCTGGGGCATGGGTGTGTGTGTTGTCCTTAGGTTAGTTTAGCTTAGTTGAAATAGTTTGAAATATACGGACTGATGACCACGCAGTTTGGTCCGATAGATTTACAAACATTTGAACATGTTGAAAACATAGATATTTTCAAACATCTATGTTTTCAGAGAGAGATGTTTTTTAACATAGACGTTTTTCCGTCTGAACATCGATGTTTTTCAGAGGGATGTTGCATCCCCACTAATGACTCAAAAAAAGTTTTGTATTTTTTCGCAGATGATTGGCTTGCCCTGAAACTGATTATAAATAAAAAATTGTGACTGCAACATAGAGACAATGTTCTGTCTACCAACTATTCTTAATAAACCGACTCCCACCACACTTTTATCCAGGCTTTGGAATGGCTAAATGGCAAAAGTAATTTGTCATTTAGGCGCGTTTAAAATCAGTTTTTTTTTTCTTTTTCTTTTTATACACCTTTTTATTTTATTTTTATTCTTTCCTTAAGTTTCTTTTTTTTAATTTTGTATTTATTAACATTTTTTTTCAAGTTCTCTTGTCTACGAAGACACCTATGAAGTTACTCAAGTTTTTGGAGGTAGGAGATTGCTTTCAGACAAGCCCTGATGTCACCATCTTCTTCGTACTTTCTTAGAATTTTTTCCAGCCTTTCATCTATCTTCATGCAGTTTGTTTTCTTTCGTTTGCCTTCCATACTTAACTCTGACGGTATTAACGCGCACACCAAGTTTTCGGCCTCTGTCTTCATACACCGGATGACGCCTTTAATATCTGCATTTGGTCTACCATGAAAATTATTAATTTTGTTGTGCCAGCCTTCTGCTGAGTTGATGGTACGATGGAGCCGTCTGTAACAACTCCAAAGACTGATCGGAACTTCGTCATTTTCCAACAGTCTGTCAACAAAGTAGTCGAAAAACTGAGAAAGTTTGTCGGTGTCCGGAACCTGTGAATGAATCTCGACCCAGCCATCGCAGACATCTTCTGGTGGCAGGAACGCCGGAGCAGCACGCATAAGTATTTGCAGTCTTACTTGTTCATTGTCTCTGTATTCGGAAGTCAGCCTCAACTCTTGCACTTTCATCCAGAGAGCCTTCTTCATGTGGAAGTGGCAGCCATGCACGTTAACCGAAGGGAGCGCAACTCTTAGTGCAGTTATTGCAGCTGATTCGAAATCAACAGTAACGTTCTTTGGACTCCATCCTGGCACTTTATCGATAAGATTACGGAAAAGTCGGACATATGTCTCTTTCCTTTCGTTTGGTAAGAACGCAAACGTCACTGTATAGATTTTTGTTTCATATTTCGAACTTCGGAAGTCTGCATGAATAGTATATATCTGATAAAACTGTACGCTGCAGCATTTGAATGTTCCATCTGTAAAAAAAGTCTTCTTTACTCCTGAAAGCCTCTCTTACTGCTTTTCATCTGAAAACTATCATTGTGTCTCCAAAGTTGTCATCACTTAAAAGAAAGTGCCCAGCGGACGTCGTCCAGAGCACACCTCTCCAGTGGTTTAGCAGTAAATTATCAGTTGTAAGTGTAACCGGCTTCTCTCTAGAAGCTACGTATTTTTACTTTTCAGTGCGTTTTTCCCTTCAGTTCATTAAATTTATTGTGTGCTCGCGTTTTTATTTGATTCATATTCGCGTTAAATATCTCGTTAGTGTATTATTCCGCCGTGTGAACCGCGTCGCGACAGTCGTCTGTCTTTATTTTCTGGTTAGAAGCGACATATAGTATTCTGATTTTCGTCTGCACTTCCTCGTCTCAATTTTTAAATTTATACTGAGCTGTCGTGCGTATTAGTTTCACATCCGCGTTTTAACAGTGTAGTTTTCCTTTGAACGCATCGCGACTGTAGTTTTTGTTTTTGTTGGCACTGTAATCATGAATAGGGACTGTGACTGCTGCGTGCGGATGCAGTCTGAGCTGGTGACACTTCACTCCCAGCTTCAAGCTGTGTTAACCTCGGTTGCACAGCTGGAAGCTGCGTTCGATGGGCGTCGTTGTTGTTGGCCGGCAGTGGGGACCGAACGGACTCCCGTCGTCTCCACCGATCGGCCTGCGGTAGCGACATGCCCTGAAACTGCTAGCAGTGAGGCAGACATCCCACCTGTGGTTGCGTGGGAGGTTGCTCCAGTGCGTGGCAGGAGGCGCAAGACATTCCGGGGGACCGATCGTGAGGCCTCCCCGGTTCGTCTTGTGAACAGGTTTGAAGCGCTGTCTGCTCAGGACGATGTTCCTGAGTCGGATGGTGTCTCTTACCCTGTCACCACCCAGCCTGCAAGATCCGGGCTTCCACAGAGGGTGGGTTTACTTGTAGTTGGGAGCTCCAACGTTAGGCGGATGATGGAGCCCCTTAGAGAGGTGGCTGCCAAGGAGGGGAAGAAGGCCAACGTGCACTCCGTGTGCATACCGGTTGGAGTCATTCCAGATGTGGATCGGGTCCTCCCGGATGCCATGAAGGGTACGGGGTGCAGCCAACTGCAGGTGGTGGCTCACGTCGGTACCAATGATGTGTGTCGTTGCGGATCTGAAGAGATCCTCTCGGGTTTCGAGCGGATAACTGAAGTGGTAAAGACTGCCAGTCTTGCTTGCAAGATGAAAGCGGAGCTCACCATCTGCAGCATAGTTGACAGGACCGACTGTGGACCTCTGGTACAGAGCCGAGTGGAGGGTCTGAATCAGAGGCTCAGACGGTTCTGCGACCGTGTAGGCTGCAGATTCCTTGACTTGCGCCATCGGGTGGTGGGTTTCCGGGTTCCGCTGAATAGATCAGGAGTCCACTGCACACCGGAAGCGGCTACACGGGTAGCGGGGGCTGTGTGGCGTGGACTGGGCGGTTTTTTAGGATAAAGAGCTTCGGGGAAATAGAAAATGGGCAATCTCAAAGGGTGCAGGTGGATGACAGGAAAAATGTACATCCGGAAACTATCGGTATAACAGTTGTAAATTGTCGTAGCTGTGTCGGGAAAGTACCAGAACAGCAAGCGTTAATAGAAAGCACCGAAACACACATCATTATAGGCAGCGAAAGTTGGCTCAAGCCGGAAATAAGTTCAGAAGAAGTATTTGCAAAAGATCTATCGGTGTTCAGAAAGGATAGATTAAACAAAATAGGTGGGGGCGTGTTTGTCGCCGTCAAAAGTAGTATTTCATGTAGCGAAGTTGAAGTTGATAGTTCCTGCGAACTATTATGGGTAGAGGTTGTACCCGAAAATCGTAAGAAGTTAATAATCG
This sequence comes from Locusta migratoria, assembly GCA_026315105.1. Classification (NCBI taxonomy): domain Eukaryota; kingdom Metazoa; phylum Arthropoda; class Insecta; order Orthoptera; family Acrididae; genus Locusta; species Locusta migratoria. The sequence goes on from CM048744.1 coordinate 899,602,697, forward strand.
GTTCCTTTTACCGGACTCCCGACTCTGACGATACAATAGGTTCAAAGAAAACCTGAGTCTAATTACAAAAACGTACCCGACTCACACGATAATAGTAGGTGGTGATTTTAATTTACCCTCGATCTGTTGGCGAAATTATATTTTCAAATCAGCAGGTAGGCATAAAACATCGTCCGAAATTGTACTCAACGCATTCTCTGAGAATTACTTCGAACAATTAGTTCATGAGCCAACTAGAATTGTAAATGGATGTGAAAACACACTTGATCTCTTAGCAACAAATAATTCTGAGCTCATAACGAGCATCAAAACGGATACAGGTATTAGTGAACACAGAGTTGTCGTAGCAGATTTAATATCGAAAGTACCAAAGTTACCAAAAATAAACGCAAAGTATATTTGTTCAGGAAAGCAGATGGAAAAAAATACATTGCTTCTTGAAAGACGCTTCCACTCGTTTCTAACACTAAACGTAGGTGTAGACCAGATGTGGCTCAAATTCAAAGAAGTGGTATCGACAGCAATTGACAGTTTTGTACCAAATAAATTAATAAAAGAAGGAGGCGATCCCCCTTGGTACACAAAACAGGTCAGGACACTGTTGCAAAAGCAAAGGAAAAGGCATACTAAATTTAAACGAACACGAAATCCCCAGGATTTGCGATCGTACTCAGAAGCTCGAAATTTAGTGAGGATTTCAATGCGAGATGCCTACAATATTTATCACAGCGAAACTCTTGCTCGTAATTTGACTGAAAACGCAAAGAGATTTTGGTCATATGTTAAATATACTCGGGGCAAATCACAAACAATACCTTCACTACGTGATAGTAATGGCGATCCTGCCGATGACAGCGCTACTAAAGCAGAGTTACTAAACCTAGATTTTAGAAACTCATTCACCAAAGAAGATGAAACCAATATTCCAGATTTCGAATTACGAAGAAATGCCGTAATGAGTAACGTAGAAGTAGATATAATCGGAGTAGTGCAGCAACTAAAATCACTTAACAAGAACAAGTCTTCTGGTCCGGATTGTATACCTATTAGATTTCTATCTGATTATGCTGAAGCGATAGCTCCTTACTTAACAGTCATGTACAACCGCTCTCTCATAGAAGGATCTGTACCAAAAGATTGGAAAGTTGCACAGGTCACACCTATATTCAAGAAAGGCAGTAGGCGTAACCCACTAAACTACAGGCCTATTTCATTGACGTCAATTTGCAGCAGGGTTTTGGAACATATCCTGTATTCAAATATTATGAATTATCTCGAACAGAACGATCTATTGACCCAAGGTCAACACGGATTTAGAAAATATCGTTCATGCGAAACACAACTAGCTCTTTATTCACACGAAGTGATGGGTGCTATCGACAAAGGTTCGCAAATCGATTCCGTATTTCTTTATTTCCAGAAGGCTTTTGACACCGTACCTCACAAACGGCTTTTAATCAAATTGCGTGGTTATGGTATATCGCCCCAAATTTGCGATTGGATAGGGGATTTCTTGTCAGAGAGGACACAGTTCGTTGTAATCGATGGTAAGGCATCGACTAAAACAGAGGTGATATCAGGCGTTCCACAGGGTAGTGTTATTGGTCCTCTGCTATTCCTTATTTACATAAACGATTTAGGGGAAAATCTAAGTAGCTCTCTTAGGTTGTTTGCAGATGACGCCGTCATTTACCGTCTAATAAAATCATCTGAAGATCAAAACCAACTGCAGAACGATCTGAATAAGATATCAGTATGGTGTAAAAATTGGCAATTGGCTCTAAATAATGAGAAGTGTGAAGTCGTCCACATGAGTACGAAAAGAAATCCGTTAAACTTTGTTTACAACATAAATCAATCAAATTTGAAGGCCGTAAACTCCACAAAATACCTAGGAATTACTATTACTTCAGACCTAAACTGGAAAGAACACGTAGATAATATCGTGGGAAAGGCGAACCAGAGATTACGTTTTATTGGCAGAACCGTTAAAAGATGCAACAGAACTACTAAAGAAACTGCATACACTGCACTTGTCCGTCCATTTTTGGAGTATTTCAGCCCAGCGTGGGATCCTTATCAGGTGGGTTTGACGGAGGACATCGAAAGAGTCCAAAGAAGGGCAGCTCGTTTCGTATTATCACGATACAGGGAAGACAGCGTTACGGAAATGATACAGGATCTGGGATGGGAATCACTACAACAACGGCGCTTATCGCTGCGGCGTGGGCTACTTGCGAAACTCCAATCACCAACATTCTCCTCCGAATGCGAAAATATATTGTTGACTCCCACTTACATAGGTAGAAATGATCATTAGAATAAAATACGAGAAATCAGAGCTCGTACAGAGAGATTCAGGTGTTCTTTCTTCCCGCGCGCTATTCGGGAATGGAATGGGAGATAAATAGTATAATTGTGGTTCGATGAACCCTCTGCCAGGCCCTTAAATGTGATTTGCAGAGTATCCCATGTAGCTGTAGATGTAGAAAATTGGAACCATCATTAATTGTTAATAACGCTTCCGAAAGATCAATTTCTTCTCTTGTTTCTGGTGCTTTCTTATTAGTGTGAGTTTTGCCCCGGTGGCGGTATAATGTCCTCTTCGCTGTCTGCTGTTGTGGCATTTTAGTCTCAAAATCATATCTACGATTGTGCAAGTCACCTAACTCTTCGGAGTATATTTTTGCAACGGAAGTCTGTTCTTCTCGTGATCTCTTCTTCGCCTGACTAATAGTCTTTTTTTTTTACTTCTACGCGAGCATCATCAGGTGCTCCACACTGGTACTCGTTTGCACTAAGCACCACACAGTCCTTTGTCTTCAGGCTTCCTGGACAGTGCGTTGTTCTATGTTTTGAACAGCACCAAATCACTGTTCCGTCTGTTTTGGTTCTTTTTATGATGTAAGAGTAGCCTTCATAGTGGCCACATGGTTTACCCTTGTTGGTCGTCGATATCTCCATCTCGAAACTATTATCTCACGAACACACAAGCTGCACGAACCGAACACTACGATATTCAGAATCATACTGACAGCAGTCATCCGCTGAGGTGGACAAGGACATCGGGACTGCAGGCAGACTGTGTCGAGAGAGCGTTTCCGCTGAGCGAGGATTCCCGGGGTGAGGGCGGTGTGGAATTTCCGCAGGCACAGGAGCGGCTTAGTGAGCGTACAGGTGCAGGTAGTGAACAGGTAGTAATCCAGTCAGACTGGGTGCAAATGTCACAGATTTGTGGTTGGCTGCAAATGTCACTGGGTGCAATTGTCACATATCCGTGCAGAGGCCCGGCGTCCTACAAGCATCTCGGAGTTATTTAACCTGTTCCCAATGCCAACCAAGAAGTTATTCTATTACTCCTACCACGTCGTGGATATAAACATTAACAAGTCAATGAAGTTCAAAGCCATCGTACAATATGCATTAGATGAGTATGAACCTAGCAAGGTCCTAAGAGATGGAAAGGAGCCACAGTGGTACAACAACCGAGTTAGAAAGCTGCTACGGAGGCAAAGGGAACTTCGCTGCAAACAAAAACATATCCAAAGCCTTGTAGACAAACAAAAATTACACGAAGCGAAATGTAGCGTGAGGAGGGCTAGTGGAGGGCTACGCGAGAGGCTTCAACGAATTCGAAAGTAGAGTTCTTTGTACTGACTTGGCTGAAAATCCTAAGAAATTTTGGTCTTATGTCAAAGCGGTAGGTGGATCAAAACAAGGTGTCCAGACACTCTGTGACGTAAATGGCATTGAAACAGAGGCAGAATTACTAAACGTATTTTTCCAAAGCAGTTTCCCAGAGGAAGATTGCACGGTAGTTCCTTCCCTAGATTGCGGCACAGATTACAAAATGGCAGATATCGAAATAACTGACAGAGGGATAGAAAAAAAAATTAAAATCGCTCAAAAGAGGAAAGGCCGCAGGGCCTGATGGGATACCAGTTCGTTTTTACACAGACTACGCGAAGGAATTGGCCCCCCTTCTCGCAGTGGTGTATCGTAGGTCTCTAGAACAGCATATCGTTTCGAAAGATTGGAAAATGGCTCAGGTCATCCCCGTTTTCAAGAAGGGTCCTCGAACAGATGTGCAGAACTATAGGCCTATATCTCTAATGTCGGTCAGTTGTAGAATTTTGGAACATGTATTATGTTCGAATATAATGACATTTCTCGAGACTAGGAATCTGCTCCATAGGAATCAGCATGGGTTTCGAAAAAGGCGTTCGTGTGAAACCCAGCTCTCGCTATTCGTCCACGAGGCTCAGAGGGCCATAGACACGGGTTCTCAGGTAGATGCTGTGTTTCTCGACTTCCGCAAGGCGTTTGATACAGTTCCCCACAAACGTTTAATGAACAAAGTAAGAGCATATGGTCTATCAGACCAATTGTGTGATTGGATTGAGGAATTTCTAGATAACAGAAACCAGCAGGTCATTCTCATTGGAGAGAAGTCTTCCGAAGTAGGAGTTATGTCAGGTGTGCTACAGGGCAGTGTCGTGGGTCCGTTGCTGTTCACGATATATATAAATGACCTTGCGGATAACATCGGAAGTTCATTGAGGCTTTTTGCGGATGATGCTGTAGTACATAGAGAGGTTGTAACAATGGAAAATTGTATTGAGATGCAGGAGGATCTGCATAGAATTGACGCATGGTGCAGGGAATGGCAATTAAATCTCAATGTAGACAAGAGTAATGTGCTGCGAATACACAGAAAGAAAGATCCTTTATCATTTAGCTACACTATAGCAGGGCAGCAACTGGAGAGGAGAGACGCTCTGTCGCTCGGTACAGGCTTTTGTCGAAGTTTCGAGAACATACCTTTACCGAGGATAGCAGTATATTGCTCCCTCCTACGTATATCTCGCGAAGAGACCGTGAGGATAAAATCAGAGAGATTAGAGCCCACACAGAGGCATACCGACAATCCTTCTTTCCGCGAACAATACGAGACTGGAATAGGAGGGAAAATCGATAGTGGTACTCAAGGTCCCCTCCGCCACACACCGTCAGGTGGCTTGCGGAGTATGGTTGTAGATGTAGATGTAGAATCGAGTAACAAGGATACGGCCAACTGCAGAACCTTCCAGATTTCCACCAGACTTCACTAAATAATTACGCAGCATATCAAGGACGTCGCCACAGATTCGTAGCCATACATCAAGGATCGTCCCCGCAAATGGGGCTACCCGGATAAGATATGCCGATTAAAGTGAACACTAATTCGAACCCAAATAAAACACGGAGAAAGAATTCTTTACGCGAAGACGAACCCATTGCGGAGAGTTTTGGACTGAAGAATGTTTATTTCCTGATACCTCAGGAGGACATAGCTCTTCTGCCGCCCTTCCAGAAGCGTATGTACAGTTCTGTTTATAATGTTTAGTATTATTAATTTTTAAATTTTATTTATTTTTATTTTTGAATTTTTTTCCTTTATTCCATTTCCAAAAATAAAAAAAATAAAAATATTGGTTAAGGTGACGGTGGCCCAAAGCGGGAAATTCTGGTTAGAATCTCAGTCCAGCACAAATTTTGAACTTTGCCGTTAAATATATTTCAGTGCCCTGAAACGGTCGAAATATTTAAATATTTCGTATTCGTAAAATTATGTCCGTTAATACCAACAAATGGTGTCTGTTCTTTCGGACATGTCCATATCAATAATAGCAGTAGCTTCTGCTCACACACATTTTCCATTGCAGTTACACATTCACTGCAGAGGACAGCACATTTTACAGTCAACAATACACCAGCAGATGGTGTAAAAGTCTTTATTCCCTTACATCTTGTCCGCCCTGGTCCATCTCGAGGGTGATGATCAGCTGGCCCGGTAGACAGATCTCCATAACTTCTGACTGGCGGGGAATGAGGCATCTTATTTTATGTCTCTGCCTTGCCGCAACTCTTCCCCCCACAGCCCATTTCCACAAATACCGTAGTTTGCCTCTCCAGTTCTTGGTTTCCTCGGCGAAATCTATCCCTTCACCTCACGGTAATGTCTTAACACCATCTACACCGAATGTCCTCATCGACCTTTTGCCTAAGTTGGAACTCCTTGGCAATGACCATTCTAGTTGCTGGCTATAGCCCACAAGCAACAATCGCTAGTTTCCCACCAATTAGAAAGTGACCTGACATCAACACGGTATTGCTCTTAATCCACCTGAGACCAACCAAGAACTTTGCCGGCAATTGACATAGCCAATCATGGGTTTCCTCCAGCTTCAAGCCACATCTGGTGGTATGAATTTGCAGCTAATTTCTTGGTATGGACAGTAGTATTGTGTGTCGTATGCTGCATGGATTTTAAGAGCTCTGGCAGTTCTGAGTAGGCAACCTGGAATGTGGTAACATTATGTGAGTTGATGCTGAGAAGTAGGATCCTAAATCCTGAAAAATGTTGCATGACCATAAAAAAATCTTTCGGTGGACACATCGGTGGCAACTTCAATATGAATGGTCCATGTTGTGGCACATGTGACGAAAACCATTTAGGATTTCTTTGTTTAGTGTACAGTTTTCACATATAATGTTGTCGAAAAATCAGTTTCCTTTACTGCAAATGGCCTTGCAGTCTAAACCCTGTCCACTACATCTAAATCTACATGGGATTATCTGCAAATCACATTTAAGTGCCTGGCAGAGGGTTCGTCGAACCACCATTATACTATTTACCTCCCATTCCATTCTCGAATAGCGTGGGGGAAGAAAGAACACCTGAATCTCTCCATTCGAGCTCTGATTTCTCGTATTTTATTCTAATGATCATTTCTACCTATGTAAGTGGGAGTCAACGATATATTTTCGCATTCAAAGGAGAATGTTGGCAATTGGAGTTTCGTAAGTAGCCCACGCCGCAGCGATAAGCGCTGTTGTTGTAATGATTCCCATCCCAGATCCTGTATCATTTCCGTAACGCTGTCTCCCCTGTATCGTGACAAAACGAAACGAGCTGCCCTTTGGACTCTTTCGATGTCCTCCGTCAAACCCACCTGATAAGGATTCCACACTGGGCTGCAATACTCCAAAAATGGACGGACAAGCATAGTGTATGCAGCTTCTTTTGTAGTTGTGTTGCATATTTTAAGGGTTCTGCTAATAAAATGCAGTCTCCGGTTCGCCTTTCCCACGACATTATCTACGTGTTCTTTCCAGTTTAGGTCTGAAGTAATAGTAATTCCTAGGTATTTTGTGGAGTTTACGGCCTTCACTTTTGATTGATTTATCTTGTAAACAAAGTTTAACGGATTTCTTTTCGTACTCATGTGGACGACTTGACACTTCTCATTGTTGTTGTTGTTGTTGTTGTCTTCAGTCCGGAGACTGGTTTGATGCAGCTCTCCACAATACCCTATCCTGAGCAAGCCTCTTCATCTCCACATAAGAACGGCAACCTACATCTGCCTGAATCTGCTTACTGTATCCATCTCTTGGTCTTCCTCTGCGGTTTTTACCCCACACACTTCCCTCCAACGCTAAATTCACAATTCCTGATGTCTAAGAATGTGTCCTACCAATCTATCCCTTCTTTTAGTCAAGGTATGCCAGAAATTTCTTTTCTCCCCAATTTTGTTCAGTACCTCCTCATTAGTTACGCGATCCACTCACCTAATCTTCAGCATTCTTCTGTAGCACCATATTTCAAAAGCCTCAATCCTCTTCCTGTCCGCACTGTTTATCGTCCATGTTTCACTCCCATACAAGGCAACACTCCATACAAATGCCTTCAGAAAGGACTTCCTTAGGCTTAAATCAATATTCGATGTTAACAAATTTCTCTTTTTCAAGAACGCTTTTCTACCCATTGCCATTCTGCATTTTATATCCTCTGTACTGCGACCATCATTTGTTATTTTACTGCCCAAGTAACAAAACTCATCTACCTCCTTTATTGCTTCGTTTCCCAATCTAATTCCTTCAGCATCACCTGAATTTCTTACACCGCACTCCATTACCCTAGTTTTGCTCTTGTTAATGTTCATCTTATATGCACCTTTCAGCACACTGTCCATTCCGTTCAATTGCTCTTCCAGGTCCTTTGCTGTATCTGACAGAATTACTATGTCGTCGACAAAACGCAATGTTTTTAATTCTTCACCCTGAACTTCAATTTCTTCTCCAAATTTCTCCTTGCTTTCCTTTATAGCTTGCTCAATGTACAAATTGAATAACAATGGAGAAAGTCTACAACCTTGTCTTACTCCCTTTTCAACCAGTGCATCCCTTTCATGCCCTTCAACTCTGACAACCACTGTCTGGTTTTTGTACAAGTTGTAAATAACCTTACGCTCCCTATATTTTACTCCTGCTTCCTTCAGAACTTGAAAGAGTTTATTCCAATCAACATTGTCAAAAGCCTTCTCCAAATCTACAAAAGCTAGAAATGTAGGTTTGCCTTTTCTTAATCTATCTTCTAGGATAAGCCGTAAAGTGAGTATTGCCTCCCGAGTTCCTACATTTGTCCTGAACCCAAACTGATCTTCCCCGAGATCGGCTTCTACCAGCTTTTCCATCCTTCTGTATATAATTCGTGTTAATATTTTGCAACCATGACTTATTAAACTGATGGTTCTGTAGTTTTCACACCTGTCTGCACCTGCTTTCTTTGGAATGGGGATTATAACATTTTTCTTAAAGTCTGAGGGTACTTCGCCTGTCTCATACATCTTACACACCAGGTGAAACAATTTTGTCATGGCTGGTTCTCCAAGAGACTTCAGTAGCTCTGAAGGAATCTCATCTACTCCAGGGGCCTTGTTTCGACTAAGGTCTTTCAGGGCTTGTCAAATTCTTCTCTCAGTACAGTATCTCCTATTTCATCTTCATCTACATCCTCTTCCCTTCCTACAATATTGTCTCGAAGTTCATTTCCTTCGTAGAGCCCCTCTATATACTCTTTCCACCTTTCAGCTTTCCTTTCTTTGCTGAGAACTGGTTTCCCATCAGTGTCCTTGATATACATAGAGCTGTTTTTCTTATCTCCAAATGTTTCTTTTATTTTCCTGTAGGCTGTATCTATTTTTCCCCTATTTATACATTCTTCTACATCCTTGCATTTGCCTTCTAGCCACTCCTGCTTAGCCATTGTGCACTTCCTGTCAATCTCATTTTTTAGTCGTCTGTACTCCATTTTGCCTGTTTCATTTACTGCATTTTTATATTTTCTCCTTTCATCGATTAAATTCAGTATCTCCTGTGATATTTAAGGATTTTTTGTAGGTCTTTCCTTCGTACCTATTTTGTCCTCTGCTACCTTCACTATTTCATCTCTCAATTTTACCCATTCCTCCTCTACTGTTTTATTTTCCCCTGTTTCTGTCAATTGTTGCCTAAAGCTCCCTCTGAAATTCTTAAGAACCTCAGGTACCTTCAATTTATCCAGTTCCCATCTCCTTATTTTCCTACGTTTTTGTAGTCTCTTTAGTTTCAGCCTATAGTTCATAACCAACAGAGTGTACATCTGCTCTTGGGTATGTCTTACACTGTAAAACCTGGTTCCGAAATCTACGTCTTACCATTATAAAATCTATCTGGTGTCTCCCCGTGTCTCCTGGTCTCTTCCACGTATACAGCCTTCTTTTGTGATTCTTGAACCAGGTGTTTGTTATAACTAAATTATGTTCTGTGCAAAATTCTACCAGGTGGCTTCCTCTTTCATTCCTTTTGCCCAAACCATATTCACCTACTATCTTTCCTTCCCTTCCTTGTCCTACTACCGAATTCCAGTCTCCCATAACAATTAAGTTTTCCTCTCCCTTAATTGTCTGAATAATTTCCATTAGCTCCTCATATATTTCTTCGATTTCCTCATCATCGGCAGAGCTAGTTGGCATATAAACCTGTACTACTGTTGTCGGTGTTGGCTTCGTATCTATCTTGACAATGATAATGCGATCACTGTACTGGTAATAGTAGTTTACCCGCATTCCTATTTTCTTATTCATTATCAGTCCTACTCCTGTGATACCCCCAATTGATTTTGTATTTATAATCCTGTACTCACCTGACCAGAAATCCTGTTCACCCTGCCACCGAACTTCGCTAATCCCCACTATATCTAACTTCAACCTATCCATTTCCCTTTTTAAATTTTCTAATTTTCCTACTCTATTAAGGGATCTTACATTCCACGCTTCGACCCGTAGAATGCCAGTATTGTCTTTCCTGATGATCACATCCTCCTGAGTAGTCCCCGCCCGGAGATCCGAATGGGGGACTATTTTACCTCCGGAATATTTTACCCGAGAGGATGCCATCATCATATGTTCATACAGTAGAGCTGCATGTCCTCGGGAAAGGTAACGGCTGTAGTTTCTCCTTGCTTTCAGCCGTTCGCAGTAGCTGTGTGGCAAAGCCACATTAGCTGATGTTACAAGGCCAGCTCAGTCAATCATCCAGACTGTTGCCCCTGTAACTACTGAAAAGGCTGCTGCCCCTCTTCAGGAACCACACATTTGTCTGGCCTCTCCACAGATACCCCTCCGCTGTGGTTGCACCTACGGTACGGCTATCTGTATCGTTGAGGCACGCAAGCCACCCACCTCGGCAATGTCTGTGGTTCATTATTTAGAGTCAATTGCAAATTTTTACACCACACTGATATCTTATTCAGATCGTTCTGCAGTTGGTTTTGATCTTCAGATAATGTTACTAGACGTTAAATGAGGGCGTCATCTGCAAACAACCTAAGAGAGCTACTTAGATTTTCCCCTAAATCGTTTCTGTAAATAAGGAACAGCAGAGGAGCAGTAACACTACCCTGTGGAACGCCCGATATCACCTCTGTTTTAGTCAATGCCTTACCATCGATTACTACGAACTGTGTCCTCTCTGACAGGAAATCCCCTATCCAATCGCAAATTTGGGGCGATATACCATTTATTTTGCAGCATTTATTTCCTTTCATTTCCTTTATTAAGATTAGATTAATTTTCATAATATTTTTAGCTTGACCAAATTCCAGTACAAATTGTAATTTAAAGTTGTTGTTACATCTAATTGTCATTATGGCTAATTGTCAGACTTTGTAGTTCATTGTAAAGTAGATTATTGAATTTCAACCATACAATAGGATTCACTTCATTTATAAAATATTAAAACTATTTAATCAGTTATTTGTCATACTAATACATTGACATTATATAATAAATATAAATTATATGAATTTGTTGTATATAAAAGAACCGATTCATAAATTATCATTGTGATAATAATGCATCACTTAACATTGTTAATAATGTAATAAATACATGTAATGCGCAGGAATTAGTGGTCAGTCGGTCAGTCAGTCAGTCAGTTGTTGTACTTCAGAATTAGAGTTCAGTTCAAGCCAGTTGTATCTTGTCTGTAGCAATAAATCAAAGTGGATTCCGAAGAAGTGTTTGTTCGTTTTGAAAAACACCCCTTCACAATTAATATTTATCATCGAGTCAAATTTTATAAGAAATTAATTATTAAATGTGGTGATCACCTTATTCAAAGAGGAATCGTCATAGTATGCATCGACTAAATAGTCGCATAACAACGTAATGTTCACGTTGAGCTTAACAGTGGTGATGACTTTGGCACAGCTCAGAATCTGTGTATTTTATGTTGACTTTCTGCTTTTTCGTGAAACACGCCAGGAAATTATTTTCTTGGTTCTGGTCTCGGGTGTTTACCATGTCTAGGAAGTCTTGAATCTGACATAGATGATGAACTGTGACCATATAATCATCAAATGATAATTTAATTCAATAGGCACAGTTCATAAGTCCGGCATAGGTGACCAGCCAAATCTAATTATAATTGCAGCAAGAAATTAAATTAGCGACTACTATTACATGTTTTCAACTTTTTCAGTTTGATCATTGAGCAGCCCTATTAAATATTGTTAATAGAGGCGAGTATGGTGCCATCAGGTAGATTTCATAATAGAAGTTAATGATTAGCACTTCCAAAGATCAAATGAATACAATTGCCTAGTAGTGGGTGAATAGCATCAACAACCCCTGCATACAAAGCATAATAGGACCCATTACATGCCAACTATTCATAGCGAAATGTCCCAAAATTACATGTTCTTGCGAACGACTAAATTTCCTTTGCAATGTTTTGATTTGAGATCAAGCTGTTTTTAGCTATGCCACATAACATCTAAAATACTACGTGTTCATCGGGACTCGTACAGAGAACCAAAGCAGTCTCCACTAAATAGGCCACACGCTCCCTCATATCCAGCAAGAAGCTACGGTGTTCCTTACTTCGCTATTGCCCCACTTGTGGCTTCTCATCTTCAGCGAAAATCACTCTGATGACGCAATGGAAATGCTGCGAAAAATCGATAAATTTACCAGCTTAATTCTGTGTTATACAGGAAGTAACCCGTCGGTCACAGACCGCTAAATATATTCTGGGTTGTTGGAAAGATTCTATTACACTACCATCATTAAGAATACCAGGCTACCTGTTGCTAAAGTCAACAGTTCGCGTCTCAGAGACGCGGCAGCTATGGGGTGCATGGCGTAGACTGGATTTACGGACTGGAACGTAATTTTTAAGGGGAGTAGTAACGCACTAACTCGCCAATGTTGAATTGGCTGCATAAATGCCGTATTTTATTATGAACTTTTAAATGTGGTGTTTTTATGGCATATTCCCGTATGTTTTGCGACTGTATTGCTCTACAATCACTTTAAAATAAAATCTGGAGAAAAGTTAAACATATAAACATATAATTTTGGGTGTAAATTTACACAATTTGAATTTCTTGAATTTCAACTATTACGTAAAATACTACTGAAGCAGAGATACAACATCATTTTATTATGTACGTTATGTGGTAAATAATTCACTGATGCAGATTCAGAAGTCTGAAAGAAAAATGGGCATTTATACTGAAAAATGTCATTTAGAGAAAATTGCGTTTAAAGAAAAAAATTTTAATATACAGCCAACTGATACGTAAAAAATATGTTAGAATCCTCCTGGATGGTAGTTGTTATCTCGTCTTCATCTTCCTCACCCAGTGCTGCCATCCTTCTATTGGATCCGCCTTCTTTAGACATATTGTTTGTTACAATATCTGCCTTCATGATTAGCAGTTGGTGCAAGTCCATCATACTTGTAGCGGTGTTGATACCTTTATGACTTCCAAGATACAAAATCTAGAGTTTTTCAGAACAGCCATAATTAAAATTAAGAACAGCATCAAAAACAAAAAAGTTCAAAGACTGAACTTCCAACAAACACAGAATCTAAAGCACAATTTGTGGATAACTTTTGTTGTGAAACAGAAACGAAGTTACTCTTCGAAGAGTTTCCTGCGAAGTACCGCTAGTGTAAGCAACTTCGGAAACGGACAGTTCTCTGCAAAACAAAAGCGTTCTAAGCTATATAGTTCCAGAAAAAAAGGCCAATATGCGAAATAATGGAAAACAAAATTCTCAAAAATATCACTGCATGATTATTTATAAATATTCATTTAAAATAGAAAATAATCGAATATTTCAATAAAACCAACACCAAATTAAGCGAAAATGCCATATTATCATAATTTGCATTAAAGTAAAAAAGTGAAATTTTGGCATTTTGGGCGTTACGACTCCCTTTAATTGTACCTAGATACACCTAGTGCAAAGTGAGCATCATTTGTGAGTGTGGGGAGGGAGTAGGTATCAGTCAAATTGTTACACAACGTTTCAATGATCGCAGTTCCTCACCTGCATCTGTTATCGCGACTTGAATGGGAAAACCCGTTCCACTAGGACGATCTTTCTGGAAACGATAAAGTCCTTTTATGACGTGATATGGCCAAAACCACTCACACCTTTCGCATTAAACGTTTTTAGCTTCTTCCAATGCCTCCATCACCCATCCCGAAGAATAAGTTTTCAATAAACTGAACATTCGTCAGGTGACAAAACGGACTCGATACCATGATACCAATAATGTATTTAGCTCCACCTCAAAATAATAAATAATGAACAGATGTCCTTTTACACAGATATCAAGGCAAATGTTTGAAAATAATTTATGAATTAATTTCTGGGAGTTTTTGCTATTACTGGTGGTTTAGAAAGTTAAGAGTATTATATTAACACCGTAGCTACTGCCTGTGGTTTAACGAATGCATACGAATATACTGATGAAGTAATTGCATCAAGAGTTAAGTTTGAAAGTAAAAGAAACGAGATATTATATAATAATTATACCATAACTGAATCACAAATTACTTTTTTGGTTGCGTCATTCCTGTGGCTTATCATACTTTCGTGAGTATATCTACTTGAGAAAAAAAGATCTGAATTGCTGCGAATCCGATCTACAGCAATTCATTTATTTAATTATTGACAAACTCGATTTCATAATTTCCGTGCACAGTATCCAAAATTGTGCCCTTTTTCCAAGAAACTTCGTACCGACGATAAAATTTATGGAGACAAGTAGCTTTGAACTCGGCACCTTCAGTTTAATATTCCAAGACTTTAATCAATACGCCACAAGTAACTGCGAAGACAAGTGATTCTTTGAGCAATTCATTACATCCACTCTAGAAAGAGTGGGCTTAATCTTCATTCTGAAAAGTTCGACGTTATAATTTCAGTTTGCAGAAGACGTAATTCAGAAAAAAATTGTTACTAATTTTGTATCCCATCCTCGTCGCCACTTTTATGTCCCAACTTCGTCGCGCTTTTGTGTCTCGTTCCGTTGTAGGTGTCGGTGGCCGAGTGAAATGAGACCGACACAGGAATAAAGATAGCACGCTGGTGCAGGTACGGAGAGGAGCAGCCAGAAACTAGAAATACTAGAGTAAATTAGAACGAGATATATATTGCACAGAATTTATACAATACTTAACTTTTACATAGTACTGCAGAATGTTGATACGTAGTGAGCTAGAGTCCTGCCTAGTGCCTAACTGATAGCCAAGTCTTCACTGGTGCCTATCAGATTACGAAGGTCCTAACTGGTTGCTATCTCAGTCCCAAGTGAACGATGTCGTTCAGTCGTGGCCACGAGCGGAGTTGCAGCAGAGGGCGCTCGTGGCTGTCGTCGTAAGAACGCCGCGCCGTGCGTGCATGGCGGCGCGCGCCGAAAGTAGGTGGCGCGCACTTTGTACTTGTGCGACACAACAACTAAAATTTTGCGTTTCATTCTTAATTAAGGCTGAACATCAGTTACTGCGCTCATATAAGAATATACTAACACATTTAATAGCTTTTGTGCTTCATATTTATTGGTATGCCCTTGCAGTTGCTGCGATTTGAACATTCAGTCAGGTCCATAATGTGTGCAGCAAGGTAAGCAAACTTTAGCACACACAGAATGGAGATTATATCAATTCAGAGTGAGCTTAATATACGAGGGTAAGTCAATTATTATCCGCAAAGTAGTTATAAAATTTTATTTTAATAAAATACGAAACTTACAAGAACATCATTTTTCGACATAATCTCCTTGCTTTTCAATGCACTTCGTCCATCGCTCTACAAGCTTCATTATGCCCTCATAAAAGATTTTCGGTTGAGCTGCGAGCCAGGAATGCACCGCTTCCTTCACTGCTTCGTCCGAGTCAAATCGACGGCCCCTTAATGCCTGCTTGAGTGGACCAAACAAGTGATTGTAAGAAGGGGACAGCTCAGGACTATATGGAAGATGATCCAGTACTTCGCATTTCAGTTTCTGGAGCTTTTCAGCAGTGTGGACAGCAGTATGCGGACGGGCATTGTTGTGCCACAACACACCTTCTGACAGCAATCCTCGGCGTTTGCTTCGAATTGCAGGCAGCATCTCACTGTAACGTACACTGTTTATTGTTGTGTCCCTTTCACCATAATGTTCCAGTACGGAAACTTGTGCATCAAAAAAAAAAAAAAAAAAAAAAAAAAAAAAAAAAAAAAAAAAAAAAAAAAACCGTAAGCATCAGTTTTCCTGCGGACGGTTGGGTCTTGAACTTTTTCTTGCACGGCGAATTTGGATGTTTCCATTCCATACTCTGCCGTTTACTCTCCTGCTCGTAATGATGGATCCACGTTTCGTCACCAGTAATGATTCTGTCTAAGAAGTTGTCCCCCTCGTTACCATAGCGATCCAAATTTTTTTTTTTTTTTTTTTTTTTTTTTTTTTTTTTTTTTTTTTTTTTTTTGCAGATGTCGAGGCGCGTTTGCTTAAGCAACTGTGTGAGTTGTTTTGGGACCCATCTTGAACAAACTTTACGAAACCCAAGTCTGTTGTGAATAATTTTGTAGGCAGAACCATGACTAATTTGAAGACGACGAGCCACTTCATCAATAGTTAAGCGCCTAAGAGAATCATTTCACGTGATCGCTCAGTGGTTTCTTCATTTGTGGCGGTAAACGGTCGTTTCCATGTTTTGGATCCCTTCTTCTAATGTATAAACGACGCTCCTCGAAACTTTAAAAATGAGAAATATTCAAGTTGTCATGGCAAGTGGTATACTAAAGAACTTACAAGGACATAGTTAAGTACGCTCAAAGGAATATGCCATAAAAATCGCCACGGAGCATACAGAAACACAATATCATATCATATGCAACGTTAATTACTTTGATAGATGCTACTTAGAGCGCAGGAAAGGCCGCTGAAGCTCGTAGACACTGTACTCTACACTACGAGCACTTGATCGGACACGGGACTGTATAAAGTGGCTGTTGGATGATGGTGCTAAAATTGCACACTCACGAGCGCTTTTACAGACCTGTTTCTGGTTGGTTATATATGAACGAAACTATCTCTGACCTGATTTTCTTAGCAGACTGACGGAATGCGGCTTAAAGCAGAGATCCCAGCTTTGCGTTCGCACTGTATGTCGTTGATCACTACACCACGAATAGGTTAATCACAACAATGGAAGTCCACAGTCCGCGTACTGTGTGATGCGTGCTCCACAATGACAAAAACATTATGCCTACATAGGAGAAAATCCGTAGTTGTTTGAACTGAGGCTGGCTCGAATCCTCCCTCGGGCATGGGTATTTGTGCCGCCCTTAAGAATAGCTAGTTCATAAGTAGTTTGTAAGTTTAGGGACTGATGACCCCATAAATAAGTTCCATAAGCTATACAAACCTTTTTTAGACCGCTCGGCTACTGTTTTCTTCAAGAACCAATCGTCATGTGATAGTTGACACTTGGTCCTGAAGGTCAACAATTTCCATATGCGCTGCGTTCGACTCCCAGACAGGACTGCCGCGGCGGAGTGGCCGAGCGCATTGAGGAGCTATGCGGCGATGCACGAGGCCGTTCCCCGTCGGAGGTTCGAATCCTCAGTCGGGCTTGAATGTTTGTGTTGTTGTCTTTAATATAAGTTAGTTTATAAGTAGTTTGTAAGTTTAGGGACTGATGACACCGCAGTTAACTCCCATTAGCTTAACAAACATTTGAACATTTGATTTTTGAACCAGATAGGACTGAATTATTTGTTGTGTTACCTGTAACTGAATATGTGCACCTCACTTTACTTGTGGAAAAACATGCAATATTTCGTGTCCGTTCGTAAATAGAGTACAACAGAGAAATGTGCAGGGTTCGAATTCCTGACAGATCAATTCATTTGTATCGTTATTTCGCATTCCAAAATCATACTGTCGGTTGATCATAGTATTTGACATCCAATTTTGCTTAATTATGGATTCATGTAGTCCCGTCCATCACCACACTTATGACGTTTCACATATGTGAACTGCAGTGTATAATATGCCTTTAGTGCTTACCTCTTAAAGACAATCTAAGCTTCATGAAATTCCCTGTGTAGTGCTGAAATTATCATCATTAATTTCCAGGTTCAGTGATTCGGCCTTGTAAACCAATAAGGATGGAAACGTCGATATTTTACGCACCTTTATGCCTAGTCGAGTGACGATAATACAAGCAAGCTTTGTTTGTTAACAGAACACGCTCCAGACCGCTCGGCTACTCCTGCGCGGCCTCAAGGCCTTTGTTTTTACCTGTCGTAGAAGGTACAACTTCAGTAGCAATACTGACAATCTTCCCAGCAGGCACTGAATATTTCACTGCCACACCGTCCAGGACTTCTTTAATATCACAACCTCGAGTAGTATATTTTCACCACCTCCAAGTCATTTGATACATACCTCACAAATATGGCAAGTTGACTTTTATCTTGCATATCAGTAGACTCATCCAAAGCTAGACTCATTGCCAAACACATGTTTTTTGCAAGTTAATTACAATGTAACCATTAATGGCAGATACAAACCCCTCTATTGCATGTCGATAATGTGGACATGTTGTGAACCAGTTTTTGTAGTTTCTTATTTTCGGGATCTAACATATAACGCCTTTGGACGCTTAATAAATGTCTTCAAGGTTCGACGGCTATTGTCGGACAAAGAGATGCAGGAGATTTACAGGTAGTACCCGTAGCTGGACACAGTATTTTAGAAAAGGGGTATCTTCAGTCTGATTCATTGGTGGCACAATGCTCACAGCGATTTTTCTGATTGGCATACCGACTGTAACCACCAAACATAAACTTTTCGATCATGTCCCACAGTTTGCAACTAGATAACGGTCACCCCGTTTACATGGGCTCCCCAAAATCAGATTTCGTAAACCGATTTTCCAAATCCGCTTTTGGTTGGTCATGTAAACACTCCAAAATCGATTCTCGAAATCCGCTTTTATAAGGCTTGTCAGGTTACTTCTTTTATTTAATAATTTTTGGCTAATATTAAGAAACTGACATTTTCTGCAGTGAAAGAGAAGTTTAAATATTAGACTGAGTACGAATTTATGTATTTAAATAAAGAGAAATTGCATTTGTAATGATTATAATTATATGCCGCGACAGAATAGCCGTGCGCATTAAGACGCCCAGCTGCGGTGCGCGCGGTCTTTCATCGCTGGCGGTTCGAGTCCTCCCTCGGGCATGGGTGTTAGTGTTGTCCTTAGCATAAGTTACTTTAAGTTAGTGTAAGTAGTTTGTAAGCTTACGGACTAACGAGCCGGCCGCAGTGGCCGAGGGGTCTGCGGCGCGCCAGTCACAGCCTGCACGGCATCTACGTTTGGGGGTTCGAATCCCCCTTCGGGCATGGATACTTGTGCCGTCTTTACTATTAGCTAGTTCATAAGTAGTTTGAAAGTTTAGGGACTGATGACCCCGTAGGTAAATCCCATAAGCTCTATAAACATTGGAACATTTTTTGGACTAATGGCCAGCGTAGTTAAGTCCCTTAGATTTACAAACACTACTATCCTAAACTGAATCAGCTGTTTCCCAGGCGCTAAATTGACTGAACTAGACAATCCGTTTCGTGCTTTAACACAACAGCGAAAAACGGTTTACGGAATTCGGTTCTCGTATTCCGGAAGAGGTGTTGCATATAAACGTGTTGGGGAGTGCCTTCCATGTGAGGTAGAAGCTCATTTCTGCTATCTATAACTTGCGATGGAAACCGTGTTTTTTGTTGTTTTTTTTTTTTTTCCTTTATTGTGATTTCAATTCCCCTAAGAAGGGGCGGGCTGGCGAACTTCAGCCTACAGAAATAAAATTTGACATAGGAGAAACATACGAACCTAAAGAAGATAAAATGTTGGAGATAACACATACGTAAAGCGGAGATGTAAAATGGAGATGAAACAAAGTACATAAAATGGAGGAAAACAGTTACGACATAAAAAATTTGGAACGGCGATAGTGGTGAATAAAAACAGCTGCTCGAAAGTCAGTGGCACACACACAATTAAAATGAGCGAAGGGCGGCACTATGGTTAGACCGTCCGCTATTGTGGAGTTAAAACAACAAACACATCACACACTCAGAGAAATACACAAGTTAAAACTGATAGTGTTGGCTGCGGGTTGGCCGTCCACTGTTGTAAAATAAAACAATGTAACTAAAACGCACCACACTTGTCGAAGCACTCACATGGAAGCACAAAGAAGGTTCCATAGATGGTGGAGCCTTTACAGCATTGAAGCTGTGGTGTGGGGGGAAAAGGGGATGAGAGGATAGGGAGAGGGTGGGGAGGAGCCACAGGGCCGGTGGGGAAGGGGCGAGGAGTTTGTGACACTTGCGGGGAGTGATACTTGCGCGGAAAGGGAATTTGTAGACACTTGCGGGGAGACCCGGACGCTGCAGGTAGTGAACAGGGTTTTGTGTCCCAGCCTCGTCGCCGCTTTTGTGTCTCGTATCCGTCGTAGGTGTCGGTGGCCGAGTGGAATGAGACCGACACAGGAATAAAGATAGCACGCTGGTGCAAGTACGGAGGGGAGCAGCCAGAAACTAGAAACACTAGAGTAATTAGAACGAGATATATATTGCACAGAATATATACAATACTTAACTTTTACATAGTTGTGTACTGCAGAAGGCTGATACATAGTTGAGCTAGAGGCCTGCCTAGTGCCTATACTATAGCCAAGTCTTCACTGGTGCCTATCTGATTCCGAAGGTACTAACTGGTTGCTATCTCAGTCCCAAGTGAACGATGTCGTTCAGTGGTGGCCACGAGCGGAGTTGCAGCAGAGGCCGCTCGTGGCTGTCGTCGGAAGAACGCCGCGCCGTGCGTGCATGGCGGCGCGCGGCGAAAGTAGGTGGCGCGCACTTTGTACTTGTGCGACACCACACCCCTCCCCCCCAAACCGCCGCGCCATCGTGGCGTAGGGCTGAGGGCCACGGCGACGGCACTGGGAGGAGGGCCTGGGCGGGGGCGTTACTGTGAGACGGGCGTCATAGCTGAGGCTGGGATCGAGACGCCGTCCGCGCCCCGGCATCCGCCTTGCGATCCTCCAGGGAACCCACCGAAACCTGGGGAAGGGCGCACACCCCCGCCCAGAGGGAGCAGCTCATCTTCTTCTGAGGTGCGTGGCCCAAGCTGGGGGGGCCCGCACGGTCCGGGAGTCCCTCTCGGTGACGCTGTCATCTGCGGCGGCGACAGCGGCGGCGACGAATGCGTCGGAGGTGTGTCGACGTCCATAGGGATCTCGTAGTCCGGGGACGAACGATGTGGTTGTGCTCCCTGGCGGTGAACTGGGTCTGGAATCAAGAAACCGGAAACAGGATCGCGCGGCCTATGCAGGCGCAATTGGTTTGCGTGGCGCCGCAGCTCCGACCCTGTGGAAGAACGTACCACATACATATTGCGACCGAGCACGCGCTGAATGGTGCCTGGCAACCATGTCTTCTTCATACCAGCAAACACCCTGTACAGCACCGGCGTAGAAACCTGAAAACGCGTAGCGCCATACGAACCGACACGGTGCGTGGGAGGCTGTAGCAGGTGAAGGAGAGTGCGGTGACGGCGGCCGTGTAGCAGCTCGGCAGGAGACGGGCCGTCACGTGGCATGCATCGATACGTAGACAGGAAAATTTGAAGAGCTTGCTGCCTGGAGTGCTGACCTTTCATCTTCTCCATGTGAGACTTGAATGGTCGAACGAAACGTTCTGCCTCACCATTGGACTGAGGGTGAAAAGGTGCAGTGGTAATATGCTGAATGCCATTCACACGACAAAACTGCTGAAATTCCGCACTAACAAACTGAGGTCCATTGTCACTGACGATAGTTTCAGGCAAGCCTTCGATGCAAAACACTGATGTTAAGGCACTGATTGTACTAGAAGCTGTCGTTGAGTTCATGGCAATCACAAAAGGAAACTTGCTGAAAGCGTCTACAACAATTAACCAGCGCGTATTCCAGAAAGGTCCGGCAAAGTCAATGTGTAAACGTTGCCATGGTCCCTTGGGGCGTGGCCAGTCTGAGAAACGCTGTGGAGGAGCCGCCTGATGCTCCGCACAAACTGTACACTGTGATGTCATGCTCTCTATCTGAGCGTCCATACCAACCCAGGTACAATGACGTCTGGCCAGTTGCTTTGTCCTAACAATGCCCCAATGTCCTTGATGCAGGAGGCGTAACACTTCTCGTTGCAGGGAACGAGGAACAATCACTCTTGCTTGGTCGTTGTCGGTATGCAACAACAGTACACCCTTACTAAAAGATAATGCGTGACGTTGTGCAAAATAACGTCGAACCAGAGGCCGATCAATGTCTTTGGCTCTGGCAAGCCACCCTGAGCGAACAAAACGTGCTACCACACTGAGGTCTGCATCCGCAGCTGTTTCCTGTGCAACCCGACGAGAGTTCAAAGGAAAGTCTGCGACAGCGGAAGCATCTCTGGAGTCTATCTGACAACATGCCATTTCTGAAGAATCAAATGATACATCCTGGCCAACCGGAAGTCGGGAAAGTGTGTCCGCGTTGGCGTGTTTAGTGGTAGGACGGTACAAAATATCATACTGATATTTAGACAATATCAAGGACCATCTCTGAAGCTTTTGTGCCGTTCGTGGCGGAATTGGCTTTGTGGGTGAGAACAACGACGTGAGAGGCTTGTGGTCTGTCAACAAATAGAATTTTCTGCCGTAGAGATAATGATGAAACTTTGTGACGCCGTAAAAGATTGCTAAGGCCTCATTTTCTGACTGTAATTCTGTTGCGTTGGCGTCAGTAACTTAGATGCAAAGGCAACAGGACGATCGTGACATCCAATACGATGTGACAAAACTGCACCCACACCGTACGATGAGGCATCCACTGTTAGTTTGTGAAAGGCAACCTGACAATCTTTGGACCATACAAAAGGAACATTCTTCCTAATTAAGTGATGCAGTGGAGCTGCAATCTGAGAGGCATTGGGAATAAACCTGAAATAATAGTTCAGTTTTCCCATTACTGCTTGCAATTCGTGCACATTCTTAGTAGGAGGCAAGTCTTTGATTGCTCGAAGATGTGACTGTAAGGGATGTATTCCTTGGGCATTAATCACATGGCCTAGGTACTCTATTTCAGTTTGAAAAAACGAACACTTTGCTTTATTGCAAAGTAGACCTGCTGCAGTCAAAACTTTGAAAAGGCACTCCAGGTTTGCTAAATGTTCTTCAACTGTACGTCCGGATACTAGAATATCATCTAAATAGTTCGAACAACACGGTACAGAAACTGTCAGCTGTTCCAAAAAACGCTGAAAAATAGCGGGGGCGGAAGAACTGCCAAAGGGTAGGCGTTGAAATTGAAAAAGGCCCATGTGAGTATTAATGACGAAAAACTTTTTTGACTCGTCATTAAGTGGAACCTGTTCACTGTTCACTGTTCACTGTTGATTTGAAGTCCGCACAGAGACGAAGTTTTCCTGACGGCTTGGGTATAATTACTATAGGCGAGGCCCACTGACTCGCAGAAACAGGAGAAATCACCCCACTATCTTGCCAACGTTTAAGTTCTTCGGCAACTGTATCACGCAAGGCGATAGGCACTGGTCTAGCTTTACGAAATTTTGGAACTGCAGATTCTTTTAAAGTTACATGTACCACGAAGTCTTTTGCACAACCTAGTTCCGGAGAAAACAAGTCACTATATTTGTCACACAATGCATTGATTTTATCCTGAGGCACTATTGACGAAATTTGAAGCACATCTCTGTGAATTGATAAACCAAACAAGTCAAAAGCATCTAGTCCAAAAATGTTCTGTGTCGATTTGGCCTGAAGAACTACAAAAGCAACTGTTTTTGTTACACCTTGAAAAGAGGCGGGCAGGCTATACGTTCCTAGCACGGGAATATTTTGACCTGTATAAGCTGTTAACACTTGCTGTGACGGCGACAATTTTGGCGAACCCAGAAGTTCATAAGTATCGTTATTTATTAATGTGACAGCGGAACCAGTATCAAGCTGAAATTTCACAGTCTTATTTTCTATGCAAAGAGTCACAAAAAGCTTTTGCTTGTGGCGCTCGACAGGTGCGCGAATGTGGGCAACGTCTGATAGAACTTGTTTACTACACTTGAGCATGCGCGGGCTACGTAGTGAAGGAAGCGGCGCAGACTCGGCACACAGATTAATATTACTGGCACTAGATGGCACTACCGCCGGATCGGCGTGTGCGCAAGGTTGCGAAGCTACTACAGATTCACTAACTACTGCACTAAACTTTTGAGTAGTTACATCAAATTTACTGTCACTAGCTACACAGTACTGGGCACTATTACAAGGAGCAGTTGCAGAAGGCACTAGTTTCACTACAGGATTGCACTGTACATTGTCACTTTGCTTGTCCCGAACCCTTTTCCGCTGCACAAATGTACGCGCTCGTCGGCGCTTGCGGCGTGGCTCAATACATAGTTTTGCAATAGGTACAGAAGAATTTCCTTGCAAATGAGAACCAAGTAAAGCACTGTTCAATTCCACAGCGTCTATGACATTGACTGTATGCACTGCTCTCGCACTTTGCGAAGCACTGTTTCTAACGTTACTGTTCTTTGAGTTTTTAATTTGCATACACACAGACTGCACATGTCCCGATTTGCCACATTGATAACAGGTTGCGTTGCGACTAGGGCAATGAGCACGCTTGTGGCGAGACACACACTGGGGGCAAGATTTACGAACATTTTTCTGAAATGAGCGTTGGCACCCGTTATTCACATTACTGTTTCTAACACGACGGGGCGACCTTTGTGTCGCACTTTTACACTGGCTACTGTTCACTGTCTGTTCAGCACGGCCTGTACTATTGTAAGAATCACTAGTGCTACACTGAGAACTACGGCTAGGAAAGCAACCGTTGCGGCGCACTGAATTAACACTGTGGCTTTGCATTTCTACATCTGCTAAGTCAAAAGTATCATGCGCATCTATAAGCTGCACTACACTGTCTAATGAGGGGTCAGGCTGTTACAGAATTGCTGCTCTAATTCTGGGGTCCTGAATATTCTGCGTAATCGCATCCCTCAACATCACGTCACTATACGAAAGTCCACAAGAGCAAGTAAATTTACATTGGCGGGTTAAGCCCTTCAACTCCGTAATCCACTGCTGGTGTGACTGTTCTGGTAATTTTTTAAGTGAAAAATCGGTACCGTGCCGCAGCTACGAGAACTTTTCTCTCACAATGAGCATTTAGTGCCTCTACTACTTGTTCAAAGTCTACGTCACGAGGAGATACGTCGGGGAAACGTTTTTTCAGTAACACGAAGGTGTTGGTGCCAACCACAGATAATAGCAGATGCTTCACTTTCTGACCTGTAATTTGATGAGCCGCGACGAGTTCTTGAAACTGTGCGAAGTAGTCGCTCCATTCTTCCTCACGTTCGTTGTACTGGCGAAACGTAGGAAGCGTTGCGGCGGCAGGTGTGGGCTGCTGAAGCGGCGGCTGTTGTTGTTGGTTAGCTGCTTGCGCTGTGAGCTGGGCCACTGCCTGCAGTAGTTGAGTGATTTGCGCCGTCTATAACTGAATAATTTCCATTAAGTTTGGGTTCGGGGTAGTGGCCATGCTGACCGATTTGGCGCCGCGCATACAAGTAAATTATAACAAAACACAAATGCAATATGAAAGAGGAAGCTCTGCAACAAAAAAGTGCACAAACACGTAACTGAAAATGTTCCCCCAAAAATCTTATAATAAGGGTGGGTGGGCGGGAGCAATTTCTGCGTGCACCGACTGCTGCTGTCTGGCTGCTACAAGCGGGCTGGTCCACGGTTCGTCTATCACTCCTCGTCGCCACTTTTGTATCCCATCCTCGTCGCCACTTTTGTGTTCCCAGCCTTAACTTTTACATAGTTGTGTACTGCAGAAGGCTGAGACATAGTTGAGCTAGAGTCCTGCCTAGTGCCTATACTATAGCCAAGTCTTCACTGGCGTCTATCTGATTCCGAAGGTCATAACTGGTTGCTATCTCAGTGAACGATGTCGTTCAGTGGTGGCCACGAGCGGAGTTGCAGCAGAGGGCGCTCGTGGCTGTCGTCGGAAGAACGCCGCGCCGTGCGTGCATGGCGGCGCGCGGCGAAAGTAGGTGGCGCGCACTTTGTACTTGTGCGACACCACACAGGGAGTTCCAGAAATAGGGATACACCACCCCTACTCCTCGCCCTCCAGCCGCTACCTGTGCCGTATTCAGGGAAAGGCCCACCGAGCGAGGTGGAGCTGTAGTAACGGCCCGGAGATATCATAGCCTCATTCAACAGGGAGATAACACGTCATACAAATATCACTCGATTTACAATACAGCACCATGTGAAGAGGAATGTGATGAAATCGGAATTGAGCGCAACCGTTGCTAACTACAATTTCGGATTTACTGCATTTTGAGTCAGAATTCGCATCTATATTCGCATTTATCGCAAATGCGAATTTTTCCTGTCCCTAGTAATACCTCTAAAAATAAACAGCTGATCAAGGCACTAAAAGCAAGGGCAGATCTTTGGGTGTATCACTACAAATAACTAAAACACAATTTGATCGTGGACTTATATACAATCTCATTATAAAGGTTTTTTGTAGGTGGTTTTGAGCAGCTTTTCAATATGTTAGGAATAGCATTATGAAATATAGACAGCTACACCTTATGTTTATTATGAGATGTCGATTTCGTCTAATTTCAGGTCATCTTCAAGTCTCGAACAACAGGTGTTACTTATGCATTTTTCCAATGGCACTCATAACCTTTAACTGTTTACGCACGCGGTCTAACGTTGTTAGTCGCGTTAGCGATGAAAACAGAACCCAGAATCTTTGCGTCTAAATGATACATATATTGGTGTGATGTCTTATTTCGAAAGAACAAACATCACACCGATACATATATAACTCTCAGTAAAGTGGAACGGTACGATGTCGTTACGTAGCACAGCACGGCGACTGGAAACGCAGGAGAAGTGCAAACAACGTTCTCTCCTCAGAGGTATGATTCTAATTAGGTTCGACGTAGACTTCTACAACATATAGTCTACACAGCGAAGATTACACCAAAAAATTTAACGTTTCGTCTACACTGGCGATAGCAACCAACTTTTAAAATCGTGTCTACTATGTAAAGATTTAGCAACACAAAACGATTCAAGTCCATAACTTCACTGGTTTTGAGTTCTGAATTTTTAATATGTTTTTAATGTTATTACATAAAAAACAAATTTGGGACTCACACTACAATTTTCATATGGCAGATTTTGTAGGTGCATTCACAAGACATAATTCAACGGTTCTGTGCATTCATTTTATGGGAAATACCAATCATTTGTTTTCAAATTTCTACATTTAAGTTTCTTTAATTATCAGTACTTAAATGTGGTGATGAAATAAATAAATTACGTGTATATGTGTAGTCTTATGTGGCCAAACTACTTAGGTCATCGGTCGCTAGACTTACACTACTTAATCTTACTTAAAATAACGTAGGCAAAGTACAAACAAACATACCCATGTCCGAGGAAGGACTCGAACATCCGATCGAACCGGCCGCGCAATTTGTGACACAAATTACATGTTTGATAATATTAATGCATAGAAGTATGAAATCACGCCAAGACTACTTCCTGCAAAAATTTCGACAAAAAAAGTTGGCACTGAGTTTAGAAAAACAATATATTTGGATTTGGTATATTGGATTTTAACATTTTATCAAAAATAGAATGTTACTACAAGCGATACAGCCATTCAAATTTGCGGGCACCATAACGTTTTTCCTTCCTGAGTAAATGAGCTGCTTCTTGTAGTTTCAACACCTTTTTCTTCGATGTTCTGAACATAAATCTTCACACAGACTTCTTGAGGAGGAGAGTGATACGGATATCTGATTGTAAACCACTGCCTATTACCTTAGACCTTTTTGACTGTACTGAACAGGAGTTCCGCGTATTCCGTAATTTATATTTATACAGTTAACAGGCAATGTAATTTATAACGAACTATTGGCTGTCAATTTCGCTTCATTTTTCCTGGAAGTCTTGAAACTTGTTTCTCCCTGTTGGTTTATGCCAAGTTCGGAGTAAAAATGGTTCTATATGACAGGATGGAAAATAGAATTTATCTTTAGCATTTTTCGGTGTGTGACATTCCCTTACACATTCCGTATTTCATACATTTCTTAGATGCATTTCTAATTCGAATACAGCCAAATCGTTTTGGGGTCTACGAATAAACGCTTCAAGTATGTAAAATACGTTTTTTCATTGAAGGTTTAAGGTTGCGTCTCCTATTAAAAAGCATAGTAGCTATTTTTAAAGAGATGGAAGTTGCGTGATAGTGGGGTTAACTACATAGCGGTCAATTACATCAACGTATCTGTGCAGGATGCCTAATATATTTATTGCTTGTGCAGGTGTCTTGATATGCTTAGTGTTCTGAATAATATGCTTTTAGGAGGTATGACTGTGGAAAGTCATCGTCTTGTAGTAGCAAAGAATGTCTTAATAACTCTCCAAAAAATATCACTATTAAAATACCTTTTTGTTTTCAGGAGGAACACTCAACGAATTCATATGTAGTTGGAACAAGTTACTATATTGCTGTTCAGCTTTGAAAGGGTTGTGCAATTTCACTGAGTTTCGTGTTATGTTGACAGTGTGGAAACTTGATAACAGCAGTGCTAGACTTCTTGGTGTGCCTGTACCCAGGAAAAGCCATTTGCCGCCCCAAGGGTCCCAGGTTCCGCACAAGTGTCACTCCGCGCAAGTGTCACTCCTCGCAAGTGTTCCAACCCCAGGGGTGGGGGGGGATGATGTCCCAGGAAGCCATGGGGTAGAAGGAAAGGGGAGGACAGCTGGGGGTATGAGGAGGGGAGAAGGTGTGGTGTCGCACAAGTACAAAGTGCGCGCCACCTACTTTCGCCGCGCGCCGCCATGCACACACGGCGCGGTGTTCTCACGACAGCCACGAGCGCCCTCTGCTGCAACCCAGCTCGTGGCCACCACGGAAAGACATCGGTCACTTGGGACTGAGATAGCAACCAGTTAGGACCTTCGTAATCAGATAGGCACCAGTGAAGACTTTGCTATTGTACAGGCACTAGGCAGGCCTCTAACAACTATGTATCAATATTCTGCAGTACTATGTAAAAGTTAAGTCTTGTTACATTCTGTGCAATATATATCTCTTTCTAATTTACTCTAGTGTTTGTAGTTTCTGGCTGCTCCCCTCCGTACCTGCACCGGCGTGCTATCTTTGTTACTGTGTCGGTCTCGTTCCACTCGTCCACCGACACCTACGGGACACAAAAGCGGCGACGAAGTTGGGACACAAAAGTGGCGACGAGGATGGGATACAAAAGTGGCGACGAGGAGTGATAGAACCTTGGACCAGCACGCTTACAGCAGCCAGACAGCAGCAGTCGGAGCACGCAAAAATTGCTCCCGCCCACCCACCCTTATTATAAGATTTTTGGGGGAACATTTTCCGTTACGTGTTTGTGGACTTTTTTGTTGCAGAGCGTCCTCTTTCATATTGCATTTGTGTTTTGTACTAATTTACTTGTATACGCGGCGCCTAATCGGTCAGCATGGCCACTACCCCGAACCCAAACTTAATGGAAATTATTCAGTTACAGACGGCGCAAATCACTCAACTCCTGCAGGCCGTGTCGCAGTTGACGACACAGGCTGCTCACCAACAACAACAGTCGTCACATCAGCAGCCCACACCTGCCGCTGCACCGCTTCCTACATTTCGCCAGTACAACGAACGTGAGGAAGAATGGAGCGACTATTTCGCACAGTTTCAAGAACTCGTCGCGGCTCATCAAATTACAGGTCAGAGAGTGAAGAACCTTTTCTTATCGATTGTGGGCCCCCAGACCTTCGTACTATTGCAAAAACTTTTCCCTCTCGCATCTCCTCGTGATGTAGACTTTGAACAAATTGTAGAGGCACTGAACGCTCATTATGAGAGAAAAGTTCTTGTAGCCGCTGCACGATACCGATTTTTCATACTTAAAAAATCACCCGAACAGTCACACCAAGAGTGGATCACCGAGTTGAAGGGCTTAACCCGCCAATGTAAATTTACTTGCTCTTGTGGACTTTTTTATAGTGACGTGATGTTGAGGGATGCGATTACGCAGAACATTCAGGATCCCAGAATTCGGGCAGCAATTCTAAAACAGTCAGACCCTTCATTAGACGGTGTACTGCAGCTTATAGAAGCGCATGATACTTTTGACTTAGCAGATGTAGAAATGCAAAGCCACAGTGTAAATTCAGTGCGCCGTAACGGATGCTTTCCTAGCCGTAGTTCTCAGTATAGCACTAGTGATTCTTTAAATTCTGCCGGCCGTGCTGAACAGACAGTGAACAGTAGCCAGTGTAAAAGTGCGACACAAAGGTCGCCCCGTCGTGTAAGAAACAGTGATTTGAATAACGGGCGCCAACGCTCATTTCAGAAAAATGTACGTAAATCTTGCCCCCAGTGTGTGTCTCGCCACAAGCGTGCTCATTGCCCTAGTCGCATCGCAACCTGTTATCAATGTGGCAAATCGGGACATGTGCAGTCTGTGTGTATGCAAATTAAAAACTCAAAGAACAGTAACGTCAGAAACAGTGCTTCGCAAAGTGCGAGAACAGTTCATTCTGTAAATGTTATACGGGCTGTGGAATTGAACAGTGCTTTTCTTGGATCTCAATTGCAAGAAAGTAGTGCTGCGCCTATGGCAAAATTATATAGTGCACCACGTAGCAAGCGCCGACGAGCGCGTAAAACAGTGCAACGGAAAAGGGTTCGGGACAAGCAAAATGACTATGAACAGTGCATTCCTGTAGTGAAAATAGTGCCTTCTGCAACTGCTCCTTGTAATAGTGCCCAGTACTGTGTAGCTAGTGACAGTAGACATCAAGTAGCTACTCAAAAGTGTAGTGCAGTAGTTAGCACCACAGAACTGCAGAAACGACTCAACAAATCTGTATTTTCAATACGAGTGTTATCAGACATAGGAGACATAAAAATAACAAAGCTTGCATACTTTGCTTACTTTCATTCCTTAATGTCATATGGTATAATATTTTGGAGTAACTCTTCAAGTCAGTCAAAAGTCTTCAGAGTCCAAAAACGTGTAATACGTATTATTTGTGGAGTAAGTTCACGGGCGTGTTGTAGAAGCCTCTTCAAAGAACTGGGTATATTAACTACTGCCTCTCAGTATATTTATTCCTTAATGAAATTTGTCATAAATAATATATCCCTTTTCCCAACAAACAGCTCAGTTCATACATACAATACTAGAAATAAAAATGATCTACACAAGGATTTAAAAGCACTTACCTTAGTTCAAAAAGGGGTCCACTACTCAGGAACACACATTTTCAATAATTTACCATCAAGTATAAAAAATTTAGCTACAAATAAAGATCAGTTTAAGAGGAACCTAAAAGACTTTCTAGTGGCCAACTCCTTCTACTCCATTAGTGAATTTCTAAATTGTACCAAATGATGCATGCACTCATACTATATTAGTATTATTATATTATCAGCAAAAAAAAAAAAAAAAAAAAAAAAAAATAAAAAAAAAAAAAATTATGTATCTGTATTTCTATTATAAGTGTATGTATTTATATTATTAGTATTATTTGTTATTCAACTTGTAAATTTTGTTTCTTGACATGTTCCACATCCACGAGGATCCCCTCAATATGGATCTACGGAACAAATAAATAATCTATCTTAGTAAATCTGGAGTAGCGTCGCAGGCTTGCGCGGACGCCGATCCGGCGGTAGTGTCATCTTAGTGACAGTGTTGTTAATCCGCTGCGTGCCGAGTCTGCACTGCTTACTTCACTATGGGGCCCGCGCAAGCGCAGCAAACACGGTGTGTTAGACGTTGCCCATATTCGCGCACCTGTCGAGCGCCACAAGCAAAAACTTTATGTGAATCTTTCCCTTGAAAATAAGACTGTGCAATTTCAGCTTGACACTGGTTCCGCTGTTACCTTAATAAATAGAGATACTTATGAACTTCTGGGTTCGCCAAAATTGTCGCCGTCACAGCAAGTGTTGACAGCTTATACAGGTCAAAATATTCCCGTGCTAGGAACGTGTAGCCTGCCCGCCTCTTTTCAAGGCGTAACAAAAACAGTTGCTTTTGTAGTTCTTCAGGCCAAAACGACACAGAACATTTTTGGACTAGATGCTTTTGACTTGTTTGGTTTATCAATTCACAGAGATGTGCTTCAAATTTCGTCAATAGTGCCTCAGGATAAAATCAATGCATTGTGTGACAAATATAGTGACTTGTTTTCGCCGGAACTAGGTTGTTCAAAAGACTTCGTGGCACATGTAACTTTGAAGGAACCTGCAGTTCCAAAATTTCGTAAAGCTAGACCAGTGCCTATCGCCTTGCGTGATACAGTTGCCGAAGAACTTAAACGTTGGCAAGATAGTGGGGTGATTTCTCCTGTTTCTGCGAGTCAGTGGGCCTCGCCTATAGTAATTATACCCAAGCCGTCAGGAAAACTTCGTCTCTGTGCGGACTTCAAATCAACAGTGAACAGTCAAACAATTGTAGACACTTATCCCCTGCCCAGACCTGACGAACTAATGGACAAATTAGGACAGTCTCGTTTCTTTTCTAAGATTGATTTAGCAGAGGCATACTTACAGATTCCACTTGATGACGAGTCAAAAAAGTTTTTCGTCATTAATACTCACATGGGTCTTTTTCAATTTCAACGCCTACCCTTTGGCAGTTCTTCCGCCCCCGCCATTTTTCAGCGTTTTTTGGAACAGCTGACAGTTTCTGTACCGTTTTGCTCGAACTACTTAGATGATATTGTGGTATCCGGACGTACAGTTGAAGAACATTTAGCAAACCTGGAGTGCCTTTTCAAAGTTTTGACTGCAGCAGGGCTACGTTGCAATAAAGCCAAGTGTTCGTTTTTTCAAACTGAAACAGAGTACCTAGGCCATGTGATTAATGCCCAAGGAATCCATCTCTTACAGTCACATCTTCGAGCAATCAAAGACTTACCTCCTCCTAAGAATGTGCAGGAATTGCAAGCAGTAATGGGAAAACTTAACTATTATTTCAGATTTATTCCCAATGCCTCTCAGATTGCAGCTCCACTGCATCACTTACGTAGGAAGAATGTTCCTTTTGTATGGTCTAAAGATTGCCAAGTTGCCTTCGACAAATTAAAGTCTGCACTACTCAGTGATGCATGTTTGATTCCCTTTGACCCACAGAAGCCTGTAGTGCTAGCAGTTGACGCCTCGTCGTACGGTGTGGGTGCAGTTCTGTCACATCGTATTGGATGTCATGATCGTCCTATTGCCTTTGCATCCAAGCTACTGACGCCGACGCAACAGAATTACAGTCAGATAGGAAAGGAGGCCTTAGCAATCATTTACGGCGTCACAAAGTTTCATCATTATCTCTATGGCAGAAAATTCTATTTGTTGACAGACCACAAGCCTCTCACGTCGTTGTTCTCACCCACAAAGCCAATTCCGCCACGTTCGGCACAAAAGCTTCAGAGATGGTCCTTAATACTGTCTAATTATCAGTATGAGATTTTGTACCGACCTACCACTATACACGCCAACGCGGACACACTTTCCCGACTTCCGGTTGGCCAGGATGTGTCGTTTGATTCTTCAGAAATGGCGTGTTGTCAGACAGACTCCAGAGATGCTTCCGCTGTCGCAGACTTTCCTTTGAACTCTCGTCGGGTTGCACAGGAAACAGCTGCGGATGCAGACCTAAGTGTGGTAGCAAGTTTTGTTCGCTCAGGGTGGCCTGCCAGAGCCAAAGACATTCAACGGCCTCTGGTTCGACGTTATTTTGCACAACGTCAGGCATTATCTTTAAGTCAGGGTGTTCTGTTGTTGCATACCGACAACGACCAAGCAAGAGTGATTGTTCCTCGTTCCCTGCAACGAGAAGTGTTACGCCTCCTGCATCAAGGACATTGGGGCATTGTTAGGACAAAGCAACTGGCCAGACGTCATTGTACCTGGGTTGGTATGGACGCTCAGATAGAGAGCATGACATCACAGTGTACAGTTTGTGCGGAGCATCAGGCGGCTCCTCCACAGCGTTTCTCAGACTGGCCACGCCCCAAGGGACCATGGCAACGTTTACACATTGACTTTGCCGGACCTTTCTGGAATACGCGCTGGTTAATTGTTGTAGACGCTTTCAGCAAGTTTCCTTTTGTGATTGCCGTGAACTCAACGACAGCTTCTAGTACAATCAGTGCCTTAACATCAGTGTTTTGCATCGAAGGCTTGCCTGAAACTATCGTCAGTGACAATGGACCTCAGTTTGTTAGTGCGGAATTTCAGCAGTTTTGTCGTGTGAATGGCATTCAGCATATTACCACTGCACCTTTTCACCCTCAGTCCAATGGTGAGGCAGAACGTTTCGTTCGAACATTCAAGTCTCACATGGAGAAAATGAAAGGTCAGCATACCAGGCAGCAAGCTCTTCAAATTTTCCTGTCTACGTATCGATGCATGCCACGTGACGGCTCGTCTCCTGCCGAGCTGCTACACGGCCGCCGTCACCGCACTCTCCTTCACCTGCTGCAGCCTCCCACGCACCGAGTCGGTTCGTATGGCGCTACGCGTTTTCAGGTTTCTACGCCGGTGCTGTACCGGGTGTTTGCTGGTATGAAGAAGACATGGTTGCCAGGCACCATTCAGCGCGTGCTCGGTCGCAATATGTATGTTGTACGTTCTTCCACAGGGTCGGAGATGCGGCACCACGCAAACCAATTGCGCTTGCATAGGCCGCGTGATCCTGTCTCCGGTTTCTTGCTTCCAGACCCAGTTCACCGCCAGGGAGCACAGCCACATCGTTCGTCCCCGGACTACGAGTTACCTACGCAGTCGGCCCCTCCGCCTCCGACGCCACCGCAGATGACAGCGTCACCGAGAGGGACTCCGGGACCGTGCGGGCCCCCCCAGCTTGGGCCACGCACCTCAGAAGAAGATGACCTGCTCCCTCTGGGCGGGGGTGTGCGCCCTTCCCCAGGTTTCGGTGGGTTCCCTGGAGGATCGCAAGGCGGATGCCGGGGCGCGGACGGCGTCTCGATCCCAGCCTCAGCTACGACGCCCGTCTCACCAGTAACGCCCCCGCCCAGGCCCTCCTCCCAGTGCCGTCGCCGTGTCCCTCAGCCCTACGCCACGACGGCGCGGCGGTTTGGGGGGGAGGGGTGTGGTGTCGCACAAGTACAAAGTGCGCGCCACCTACTTTCGCCGCACGCCGCCATGCACACACGGCGCGGCGTTCTCACGACAGCCACGAGCGCCCTCTGCTGCAACCCAGCTCGTGGCCACCACGGAAAGACATCGGTCACTTGGGACTGAGATAGCAACCAGTTAGTACCTTCGTAATCAGATAGGCACCAGTGAAGACTTTGCTATTGTACAGGCACTAGGCAGGCCTCTAACAACTATGTATCAACATTCTGCAGTACTATGTAAAAGTTAAGTCTTGTTACATTCTGTGCAATATATATCTCTTTCTAATTTACTCTAGTGTTTGTAGTTTCTGGCTGCTCCCCTCCGTACCTGCACCGGCGTGCTATCTTTGTTACTGTGTCGGTCTCGTTCCACTCGTCCACCGACACCTACGGGACACAAAAGTGGCGACGAAGTTGGGACACAAAAGTGGGGACGAGGATGGGATACAAAAGAAGGGACGGGATGGGAGGGATAGTTGGGGCCCTCAGGGAGAGAAGGGGTAGAAGGAGCAATGGTAAGGATCACAGTTGGTAGGAAGGGTAGCTGTCAGGTCGAAGAGCATCATCCGGGAGGGGGAGGGTACGGAAGTTGCCATGGGAAAGGATCTGGAGGGTGGACAAGTGGAGATCAGGGGGAATACAGTGGTGAAGACGCGGTAATGGACCTTGTGCAGAGAGGAGGGGATGGACTAGAGGATTAGGCGGAACTGATTTGCGGGATACGTAACGGAGGAGGAGATGTTCAATAAATAGAACGAGTCGGGGGAAAGGAATGAGATCATAGAGGATCTGCGTGGTGGAGGGGGATGGAAACCGTGTTCAATACATTTCATAATGAGAAATGAAAACCGTGCGCTGGACGAGAACGGCTTTACGAGCAATTACATTTATATATTTTGAGTTTGGTACGGTCACCAGACATGTGAGAACAGAATGCCTGCTTTAGTTGTGGTGCGGGCTGACTTACCTGTGATCCTGTGCAGGCGTCCCAGAAACAGCCTCCCAACGGCGGCAGCCAACTGGGCACCCAAGCTGTGACCGACGAGGTGGATGTTCCGCTCGGGGATACCGAGGCTGGCGATGGCGCCGACGACGCAGCGGGCCGCGTGCGGCACGCCGGCCACGGAGACCACGTACAGCGCGGACGACAGCGGCCGCCAGTCCACCAGCCACACGTTGTGGTCGCCCCGCGACACGTAGCCTGCGGCCAGTACACAGCACTGACAAGTGCCAGCGACAAGGGATCTCACATAGATTCCATATTTCTGGATTTCAGCAAGGCTTTTAACTCTGTACCTCACAAGAGGCTTCTAATGAAATTGCGAGCTTATGGAATATCGCCACAATGTGTGATTGGATTCGGGTTTCCATAAGATAGAACACAGTTCTTAGTAATTGACGGCAAGTCATCGAGTAGAACAGAAGTGATATTTGACGTTCCCCAGGGAAGCGTTATAGGTCCCCAACTATGCAAAAAAAAAAAAAAAAAAAAAAAAAAAAAAAAAAAAAAAAAAAAAAAAAAAGGACGGCACAAATATCCATCATGCCCGAGGGGGGATTCGAACCCCCGACCGTAGTGGCCGTGCAGACCGTGACTGGAGCGCCTCAGTCCCCTCGGCCACCCTACTCTTTGTTCGAATATTATGAACTACCTCGAGGAGAACGACCTATTAACGAATAGTCAAAACGGATTCAGAAAGTATCACTCTTGCGAAACACTGCTTGCCCTTTATTCACATGAAGTGTTAAGTGCCATCGACAAGGGATCTCAAATCGATTCCATATTTCTGGATTTCAGGAAGGCTTTTGACACTATACCCCACAAGCGGCTTCTAATGAAATTGCGTGCTTATGGAATATCTCCCCAATTGTGCGATTGGATTCACGATTTCCTATCAGAAAGGACACAGTTCGTTGTAATTGACGGTAAGTCATCGAGTAAAACAGAAGTGATATTTGACGTTCCCCAGGGAAGCGTTATAGGTCCCCTACTCTTCCTTGTGTTTACAAACGATTTAGAGGACAATCTGAATAGCTCCCTTAGACTCTTCGCGGATGATGCTGTCGTTTATCGGTTACTAGCTTAAACCCGCGGCTCCGCTCGTGTGTTGGTTGATTATCTACATCTACATAGATACTCTGCAAATCACAAATGTTCAAATGTTTGTAACTGCGTGGTCATCAGTCAGTAGCTTACAAACTACTTAAACATAGGTAAACTAACCCAAGGACAACACACACATCCATGCCCCAGGGAGGACTCGAACCTCCACGGCGAGCAACCGCGCGCTCCGCAGCGACACGCTTTAGACCGCTCGGCTATTCCACCGCGGTTGCAAATCACATTCAAGTGCCTGGCAGAGGGTTCATAAACCACTTTCATAACTTTTCTCTGCCGTTCCATTCTCTAATAGCGCGCGGGAAGAAAGAACACCTAAATCGATCCGTTTTCGATCTGATTTCTCTTATTTTATTGGGATGGTCATGTCTCCCTAAGTAGGTGGGTGCTAGCAAAATATTTTCACATTCAGAACTAAAAGTCAGTGATTGAAACTTCGCAAACAGATCACGCCGCAATGAATAACGTCTTTCTTTCAATGATTTCCACCCCAATTCGTACAACATTTCTGTGACGCTTTTCCCCCCGTAACGTGATAGAACAAAACGAGCTGCCCTTCTCTGAACCTTCTCAATGTCTTCCGTCAGTCCCACCTGGTGAGGGTCCCACAAGGGGCAACATTACTCCAGGAGAGGACGCACAAGTGTGATGTAGCCAGTCTCTTTGGTGGAGCTGGTGCATCTTCGAAGCGTTCTGCCGATGAAACGTAACCTTTGGTTCGCCTTCCCCACAATATGATAAACTATCTTTCAACGGCTCGTTGGACACTGCAGACCGGCAGTACACCCGTGGATATTTTGATTATCAAATACGCCGGGAGAACCTGAAGAATCATATCTTTCAGTAGTGTACTATGACACTGGTTTTGAAGGATGAAATGAAATACAATACCTTTTTTTAAACAGATGTATGAAAAGAAATTTCTTTTTTACTGCTTTATTTATTTATTCTTATATTTCCTTATTCGTATGCTTATCCTTACAGAGAAAGAGCTGAAGACATTGCAGCACGCATAGACCAAAGATTGGTCGGTGGCATCACGTTTCGCTGTATGTAACCTCCTGCTATAGAGTCGCAAACGTCATCGCTGGCCTTCAGTCCGAATTATTTTATAATCCGACGACTTTCAACCACCATATCTTCCACCCCCTTATAACTATCGGCATAGAACTGCTGTGGTGTACAACGGGAGACTTTGGACAACAATTACTAAATATCTGTCAGATCGCTATAAAACCGTACCTAAAACCTTCCTCAGGTATAAATTAGTAACTCTACAAATATTTAAGTCTCTGCGTCTTGTCGTTCGGACGTGATAAGCGTACACCGAACAAACATTCACATTAATATATATAGATAGATAGATAAATAGCTATCCGATCGCCATAAAACCGTGCCTAAAGCCTTCCCCGGGTAGACTTTAGTAACTGTACAAATTTTTAGCTCTTTATGTATTGTGGTTGAGACGTGATAAACGTACACCAAACTGACATTCACATTTATAGATATAGATTGAAGTCAGCAAAGGATAAAAAGCAAATGCAAAGCGATTTAGCCAAAATTTTTACATGGAGCGAAAATTGGCAATTAACACTAAATAATGAAAAGTGTGATGTAATATACATGACCACTGAAACAAATCCGCTGAACTTCGGCTGCACGATAAATCGGTCAAACCTTAAGGTCGTAAATTCTACCAAATACCTAGGAGTTACAATTACGAACAACTTAGACGACAGAAAAAAAATGTTGTGTGAAAGGCGAGCCGAAGGTTACATTTCTTTGGCAGAACGCTTCGAAGATGCAACAGCTCCACCAAAGAGACTGCCTACATCACACTTGTGCGTCCTCTCGCCGGCCGAGGGGATTGCGGTGCGCCAGTCACGATCTGCACAGCCACTACGGTCGGAGGTTCGAATCCCCCCTCGGGCATGGATGTTTGTGGCGTCCTTAGTGTTAGATAGTTCATAAGTAGTTTGTAAGTTTAGGGACTGATGACCCCGTAGTTAAGTCCCATAAGCTATAAAAACATTGGAACAGTTTTTTTTGCGTCCTCTCCTCGAATGCTGTTGACCAGTGTGGGACCGTCACAAGGAGGGACTGACGGAAGACATTGAGAAGGTTCAGAGAAGGGCAGCTGGTTTTTTTTTTTTTTTTTTTTTTTTTCACGTTACAGGGGGGAAAGTGTCACGGAAATGCTGCACGATTTGAGGTGGAAATCGTTAAAAGAACGACTTTATTCGTTGCGGCGAGATGTATTTGCGAAATTTAAATCACCGACTTTTACTTCTGAACGTGAAAATATTTTGCTAGCACCCACCTACATAGGGAGACAACACCATCCCAATAAACTAAGAGAAATCTGATTGAAAACGGAACGATTTTGGTGTTCTTCCTTCCCGCGCACTATTAGAGAATGGAACGGTAGAGAGAGGTTATGAAAGTGGCTAATGAACCCCCTGCCAGGCACTTAAATGTGATTTGAAGAGTATCTATGTAGATGCAGATGTAGACATGACTGGAAGGCTAAGCCCAGCTTCACATGGGACATGAAAGGGAATGTGGATATGAACATGCTCAAGCACGAAACGCAGAATTGTGAATAAACAGTATTCAATCACTGGTCCATACGGACTGTCGAAGTGTTGTAATAAAATGATGATGAACGATATATTTGTAATTAAAGGCTCTTCGTGTGATTTGAAAAGATTACAAAAAATAAGTTGAACATTTTTATGGCAGGAACATTTTTCTGATTTCTGCGCTACAGTTCCAACGGCCACTGATAATTGACACAATTTTCATCACTGTAACTAAAAGTCTAATCAGTGAAATTCACTTCTTTCTCTAGGAGCAGTTACAGAGCTGCCATGTAAATGACTTCCTGGTTAGAAAATCTTCCCCCCTCTCCACAGATTTTCTTTCAGATTACGTAAAAGAAAGGAACTGGATCGACATCATTCACGTTTGTGCAGTATTGTTGGCACAATTTATCTACAGCAGGACTGGATATATGAGTTTCCCCTCACATCACTAGAATTCCACGGTGAATCTGTGTGCAGTTTAGATGTTTTGTTAGCAAGAATCACACTGTTCCATGTACTGCAAGATTGGAATATGTTTCCAGTTGCTGTGAGATTTCATTAGTGACGCACCTGTTAACTACACTCTAACAGAATGCTGTCCGCAGGGAGCCCGCAACATGCACTCTCTTCTCATAACGCGTTACTCACGTTGCACAGAGATTTTAGTAGAGGATGACCTGAGTAACTTAATTTCTGAAGTCTATAAAATATGAATTTTAGCCTGTTTATAATGCACACCTAATCTGTTGTTGTTACGGTCTTCAGTCCGGAGACTGGTTTGATGCAGCTCTCCACCCTACTCTATCCCGAGCAAGCCTCTTCATCTCCTCATAAGAACGGCAACCCACATCCACTTTAATCTGCTTACTATACGCGTCTCTTTGTCTCCCTCTGCGATTTTTACCCCACACACTTCCCTCCAATGCTAAATTTACGATTCCCCGATGTCTAAGAATGTGTCCTACCAAGCGATCCCTTCTTTTAGTCAGGGTATGCCAAAAATTACTTTTCTCACCAATTCTGTTCAGTACCTCTTCATTAGTTATGCAATCTACCCACCTAATCTTCAGCATTCTTCTGTAGCACCACATTTCAAAAGCCTCTATCCTCTTCATGTCCGCACTGCTTATCGTCCATGTTTCTCTCCCGTACAAAGCAACACTCCACACAAATGCCTTCAGAAAAGACCTAATCTAACTAAGGAGAATCCTATAGTTCGGCAATCCAAATGAAGATCCTGAAATCTCTAGCTAGGAGAGTCACTCAATCGATGGAGCCTGTGGTTAAGACCCTCGACTCCAGACTGAAGGACTCGTACCAATTCTGGGTTCTATACTGTAAGTCGTGAGCTCTGCATGCAATTCCGAAATGTACCTCAGAATCCAAATGGTTTCTATTGAGCCACAGTTTGTGGATGACTGCACGATGCTCCCGCAGGAAGCATAGACAGTCTCCTCCAGATTCTGGAAGAGGAAACACTGAATTTCTTTTTGGTTCTAGCCGCAATGTCCCCAAGGGACTCTATAAAATTTCTAACGTTTTTGGAGCTTCTAATAACTAGAAAACCCATGCTCCCATTTGTGTACGTGGACCTTGCTGAAAGAGCAGCCACATGTTTAATCACAGCGCGAATGAGCAAGGCCAGACGGCCTATGGCTACACTAGTGGAGCCTCTGGTTGAGACCATTCACTTGGCTCTAAAGCAAAGGACGCCAGGCAGTTCTGGATATGGTATCTCAAATCATGAACCTCGAGCGACCTCTTTGCCTGTGGTAAATCCCTTGTGTTGAGTACGCTTTGAATTGCCTAGGTAGCAGAATCTGTGGGTGTAACGAAGTGACCTCTGAGGTGCCACATTCTTTGGCACCGCTACGTTCCTAGACAACAGCCTGAAGTTTACTGTCGCCATCATTGTTTTCAACTGTTCGCGAACTGTAGACAGCAGCTCCTGTGTATGCACATATTATGCCTATCCATCCTACTACTATTACTAATTAAACTGAAAACTGCGCGTAGTAAAAGCTGCCTAGGCAACTTCCTGCTCTCGTGGTGTCTCACAAATGGAAGAAGGTGCTTTCTACATAATGTTAGACAACGAGACTTTCAAATAATTTTTCACTTACACTACCTGATAAAAAGCTTTCAACCTACCATTGGACATTAATATAAGATGTTTACACCCTGTGACTTTCTGATTGGTTGACCAATACTGGTGATGCTTTCAGTGAGGTGTCTAAATCTCAGTGGAGGAACAGCAGGCATTTCTTTCTGAAGAGACAAAAAAAAAAAAAAAAAAAAAAAAAAAAAAAAAAAAAAAAAAAAAAAAAAAAGAGAGAGAGAGAGAGAGAGAATCTGTTCAGCGCTAGCTAGGGTCCAAAGCGGAATCGATATTCTACCTCATCCCAAAGGGGTTCCGATTGTTTCAGTCGGGCCTCTCTTTGAGAGCAAGTTACTATCCATAAGACATTGCCTCATAAATGCTGCTTTATGACAAGATTTATTTTCATCCTAATACGCTCAGCGTTTCCGAACTCTTGCTGTACATAATTCACAACGCTGTAAATTGTGTTCATATTCTTCCACATTTAGCATTTTCTTTAGCGCAAGAAGGGAACCACTTCATAATTATCATCTCTTCTGAATGCACTGTTGGCACTATACCTTACAACAAGGAACGTACTCCAGACAATCACCAAACTCTGACCCTCCTATCTAACTGCGACTGGGTATAGCATGATTCATTAATCCAACCAAGTCTATACCAAACAAACTAACAAAAGAGGCAGCGGACTCTCCGTGATACACAAAAGAGGCTAGATCACTCTTTCAGGAAGAAAACAATATGCCAAATTTAAACAGACGCAAAATCCCCAAGACTGGCCATCTTTTGTGGAAACTCGAAATTTAGAGCTGACTTCAATGGGAGAGTTTTATAATAGTTTCCACAGCGAAACTCTGTTCGTAATTTAGTAGAAAATCCAAAGAAATTCTGCTCATATGTAAAGTACACCAGCAGCAAAATATAATACCTTCACTACGCGGTAGCAATGGTGATGCAATTGCTGACAGTGGTGCTAAAGCAGAATTGCTAAACACAGTTTTCCGAAATTATTTCACCAAAGAATACGAAGCAAATACACCAGAATTAGAATCAAAAACAGATGCCAGAATGGGTAATTTAGAGGAAGATATCCTTGGAATAGTAAAGCAACTTAAATCGCACAACAAAAGTAAGACTTCCGGTTCTGATTGTATATCAGTTAGCTTCCTTTCAGAGTACGTTGATGCAATAGCTCCGTGCCTAGTTATCTATAGACTGAAAAGATGCACAAGTCAGTTCAATAAAGATAGTAGGAGTGACCCGCAAAATTATAGGCCCATATCATTGGCATAGATTTGCAGCAGGATTTTAGAACATGTATAGATTTTCCAACATTATGAACTACCTCGAAGAGAAAGTCGTATTGACTCATAGTCAACACGGATTGTCGTTCTTTCGAGATATTCACATGAAGTAATGAGTGATATCGACGAAGGATCGATTCCATATTTCTAGATTTCCGAAAGGCTTTTGACACTTTATCTCACAAGCGGCTTTTAATCAAATTGTATGCTTAAGGAATATCGCCTACGTTGTGCCATTGGAGTCGTGATTTCCTGTCGGCATGGACACAGTACGTAGGAATTGACGGAAGGTCATCAAGGCCAACGGAAGTGATATCTGGCGTACTCCAGGGAAGTGTTATGGGGCTCTTAGATTAGATTAGATTAGATTAATACTTGTTCCATAGATCATAAAAACGACATTTGGCATTGATGTGGAACGTATTAGTTTAACAAATGGTGTCTATACACCACATTCACTCTTTTAAGGAATTTTTTAATGTATTTTTAGCGAAATTTCTAAGTTTTATCTAAAACTTCATCTGAAGTGTAGGAACAGTTGCCATTCAGAAATTGTTTTAATTTCTTTTTAAATA
The DNA here is from genome assembly GCA_026315105.1 of Locusta migratoria. Taxonomy (NCBI): domain Eukaryota; kingdom Metazoa; phylum Arthropoda; class Insecta; order Orthoptera; family Acrididae; genus Locusta; species Locusta migratoria. The sequence goes on from CM048744.1 coordinate 899,646,353, forward strand.
CTAGTTGGTTATCTGTCAGACTTTTGATGCTACTCGGTAAGTGCGCGAAGACTTTTGTGGCAGCAAAATTCACCCCCTTCTGTGCCAAAGTTAAATTAAACCTTGAATAGTGAATATCACCATTTGTCCTAGTATTGTAGCTATGCACACTGCTATTACTATTGAATGGGTCGGATTGTTAATAGCAAATTTCATAAGAGAATTTGAAGATCCCTAGATCATTAAATACAATTTTGCAGGATGATTTCGCGTGAGCTCCAGCAAACATTCTGAGTCCATGTTTTTGCGCAATGAATACATTTTTTCTCAATGTTGAATTGCGTCAGAATATATTTAAGGCAGTTGGCTTTCTTATTGTTGAAGCATAGACTAAATATTTAAAAATGGACGCTGTGTTAGAAACTGGTCCAACACCTAAATAAATGTGTAACTGTGACGAGTAACGGTAAATAAAACATATTTAAATATTCACTGACGCAGATAACTGTCATCCACCGATTTAAGAAATTTGGATTTACCCCTAAATTAAAATACTGTGTAGTTATAATTAAACTTACTTTGTTTAACACGTTATAAGGAAACTAATTATTGGTCGAGTACCGAACTTGGCAGCATTTATGTCAAGGACATGAGGAAGAGAAATAATGCAGAATCAGACAAATTGTAACACTTTCAATACGTTGCTACGGTACATCATACCATTACGTATCAGTATCATTGCTCCTATAAAGGGGTTCAATACGGATCCAAGCAAAAAGCTGGAAAGCGCAGGATTGCATTCTGCACAGCAGAAGGAAGGTATGCTGGCTATCCCTCTTAATATGGTGCGCTTCAGATCAGCATATTTGTGAATGTGCCCCTGGTAAACACCGTTCTTTAGGTAGCAAAATAAAAAATGTTTGTAAATCCATCGGACTCAACTGCGTGGTCAAAAGTCCGTAGCTTACAAACTACTTAAACTAAGGTAAACTAACCCAAAGAGAACACAAACACCTATACCCGAGGTGGGGACTCGAACCTCCGACGGTGAACGGCCGCGCGCACCGCAACACGATGTCCCAGTGCGCACGGTTAATTCGCCGCGGCTTTCAGGTAGCCCCACAACCAGAAATCACAGGAAGTGAGATCAGGTGATCGTGTCGGCCAAGCATTTGGAAATGATTGGCTGATGATTCGATCGTTTCCAAATGTTTTTCGGAGAAGCTGTTCAACGTCATGAGCACTGTGCGGTGAAAACTGTATTTAAACTGTTGTGTTCAATGTGTCTCTTCCTGTAGGGTGGGTGTAACATGCTGACCAAGCATTTCGCTGTAACACTGGCACCTTTGGTCCTTTAATGCCAGCCTGTTAAAAAAAGAACGGGCCAATGATGAACGTAGCCATGAAACCACACCATACGGTGACAAGTTCACGATACATAGGGACTTCATGCACAATGACTGGAGGTGAAGATTTCCACACTGGACAATTCTCTGTGTTCACTTGACCAGACTGAAAAAAATGAGCTTTGCCTATCCATAGGATGGTCCAGGGCCAGCCCTCGTCAACTTCGATCCTTGCGAGGAATTGGAGACGGAAGTCAACACGTCGCTGTGCGTCCTGTAGTGCAAGGAGCTGTATGATATGGACCTCGTATAGATACCATCTGAGACTGGTTCGAAGCACGTTCTGTACGTGGACCACAGGATGTTCAGGTTTCGTGACGCAGCACGCGTGCTGCTTGGCGATCGGAAATTGCACGCAGCATTGTCTGCCATAACAACAGCGCTTTCATCAACAACATTGTGGTGCAGCCGGTCGTCGGGCATTTTCATGAAACGACGCCGAATTCTCCAGTTTATTCGAACTTCTTTATAATTCTCCGCACAGCAGGTAGAGAAAGAGGACTCCTTCCGTAATACTTTCACTCGGCGATATTCTCGAAGTGCAGCTGCAGCATTACTGTTGCTTTGATAATAGAGCCTCACCAATAATGCCCTGCTTTTTTCCACGCTTATGTTGACGCGACAACAAGTAACACTGCGACTGCTCAGGTATGCGAGATTGAATCACGATGACTTATCACGGCGCTTGGTGGACAGAGTTGGAACAGGACGGTGGCGCCGTGGAACATGGAAAACAAGCATCGCATGCTCAGGACATTAATGCTACCAAGTTTCCGTGTTATAACGTGTTAAATTAGGGAAGCTTAATTATAGCCACCCGGTACTAAGTTTCTTTGATCCTTGACAATGGGTCTGTGAATTAACTGGCAAATGTCACAACCAACAAACCTTACCGTTGGCAATGGGAACAGCGCTGCCCTTATTGGGGCTCTCGTTGTGGCCGAAGAAGTAGAAGACGGAAGGGCGCCGGGGATCGAAGCCTGGCCCTTGAAGAAGCGAAGCTGCATTGGACATGGTAGCCTCACGCCACTCCTCAGCCTTTGTCCTGCTCAAAAATAAAGAAAAAGCTCGTTTCTCAAACAATTCTCGTTTTCCTGACTCTTAATACGCTGTACTTACAAGATGACAGAAACAGATAGGGAAGATCAAATGTATCTATTAAAGATGACAGAAAAACAACTGAATCGAACCTATAGAGCCATACTAAATCTAAACTGTGCCATGGGATGAGGAGGGTTGTAATTTTTGGATGGTATATGAACGGAACAACGTAAGCACAATCTCTATATATAAAAGGAAGTGTCCCGACTGACTGACTACCTGCTTGATTGACTGACTGACTGACTAATCATCGCCCAGTCCACACCACTGAAAATAGAAACTTGAAATTTGCAGAGGATGTTGATCTTTAAAAAGCGATTTTTCGATATTCCGTTCGTAAGGGGGTGAAATAGGGATGAAACGTTTTTGGAAAATGCGTTGCTATTTACGCATTTTTGAAGCTAGAATTACAAACTTTCGGATTTTAAATCAGGGTTCGAATTTAAAAGACACGTGCTTCGGCATTTTTTTGAAATTCAAGCAATAAGGGGGGTAAAATAGAGGACGCAAAAAATTCATTTTCAAAAATATGTTGCTGTTAACTTAAATTTCAAGCTATAACTACGAAACTTAGGATATGAACTCTTGATCAGGATTAAAAAGAGACGAGTTTCGGTATTTTTGGAAATTCAACAAGTGAGAGGGTAAAATAGTGGATCAAAAATTCTTTTTTAAACACGTTGCTATTAAGACAAGACTAACCGATCGCGCTTGAAAATTTCTTTCTCGATTTACCTCCAAGCGCTGTATACGAGCTTCGTCAGTCTAATTGACTCTACGATCACGGAGTAGAATTGCGTTGCGCGTACCCCGACCGATATTACGACGCCGCAATGGAGGCATTAAAAAATTAAACCACGATGTGTACTCAATTTGTTTACAACACTCAAGAATACCACGATCTGACTTCAGTTATATCTCTGCAACGCTCCAAGGATATGATCACCGCCGATAATACCATGGAGGTAAGAATAATTCGGAGGGGCTTCCAAAGAAACAACTTTCATTTTAAATCTGTCTGACTGCTTTAACCCTGTGTGCATAGTCTTGTCGCTAGTTTTAGGGAGGATTTTGCACTATAATGATGAAGCGTCATTTTTACGACGGGATTCCACCCGTCTGCAAACGTACTTTCAGTTTTTCTTAGATAGTGATATTTTGCAGTAGATTTTCCAACTGCTGCCCGGCTTCAAGAAATGTCTGTTCTCAGCATAGATTACGCCATATCCCTTTATTCTAACCTCCTTGGCGTATTTCTTCGCTCCGCTACAGCGAATTTCGTCGCCAGGCGACTAGCAAATGAATAAGCTGATTATTGGAGGATCTAGAAAATGATCCGAGCTGTAATCGTACTTTCAGTTTTTCTCAAATTCTGATATTTTCTGGTAGATTTTCTAAAACAAAATTATTTCATACAAACCTTGTCCTGAGAATTGAGAACAGAACAAAGAAAAGATCAGCCAAATCGGTTAAACCATTCTCAAGTGATGCGCTTTCATACATGCGGCAATTCATTTTTATTGATATGTTCTGAAGTATGTATCGTACAGTGATATAAATTTGATGGCCCATTTAATGATACATATCGATACTATATGCAAAATATGTTACGGAGACGGTTAGCAGTAATCAAGTAAAAGATCACAAGGTCATGCCTGAACCGACAGTTTTACGGCATCTATAGAGAACTGTTGTGAGCGGTATACTTCTTTTCATTGTAGGTGTTATATCTTCTGGGTTGTAAGGCCGTGTTCTTGGAATCTTGCTGCTTCCTAACGTTTCGTCTGATGCTGCGTCGGACTTCTCCGGAGGTAGTCCGTCTGTTGAGTCTTGCCGACTGACGGATCTTCTGTGGGACTTTCTTCATGCCCGATGGTTTCTGGAGTTTCAGCCTTGCGGCTACGCCTCCTATTCTCTTCTGGTTTCTTCTCACTTCGCGGTTGTTGTCTTCTCGGTTATCCGTTTTGTGTAGCTTCTTTCACTGGAGGATACGGTCCACCAGTTGGTCTGGCCATCTTGTGGTTTTCTGATTACTGCGTTTTCCTATAGAACTTCGCTCAGAGTGTCTGAAGCGTTCTTGCAATCGTTGAACGCCGGTAATTTGGTGTGCTGCTTCAGTAGGGAAGCGGCGATCGACATGTAGGGCGAGTCGCAGAGTTCGGTTTTGTACCGTCTGCAGAGTCTTGATATGTGCATCAGCTGCGTTGCCCCAAACCACTGCAGCCTACTCCAGAACAGGGCGGAGCAGCGCCTTGTACAGGGTGACGCCCAGCTGGGTGGTTAGCGTCGAGCTGGGATTCAGATCAGGGTAGAGTGTCTTCAGCCGTCCTAGTGCTTTGTTGCGGGTATCCATGATGTGTTGGCGCCACGTCAGTCGGTTGTCCAACGTAACACCAAGGTATTTCGCTGTGGTACCCCATTGTATTGCACTGCCAAGGACGGTGACTGACTGTAAGTCGTTTGGAACTCGTCGGCGTGTGATTATTATGGTCTGTGTACTCGCGGCGTTGAAACGCATGCGCCATTTCACTGCCCAATCAGTGAGTTCATCGCAGGCGGTCTGTAGTCTTCTCTGAAGCAGGCGGGGACCCATACTTCGTGTGAAGACCGCCGTGTCGTCTGCGTAGAGGGCTAGATGAACTCTGTCGCTCTTGGGTGTATCAGCGGTTAACAGGGTGTACAGGATCGGTCCAAGGACAGATCCTTGCGGTACCCTGCTCTGATGTTGCTGTGGGTGGATATTCCGTGTTGTACCATGACGTGGAACGTCCGATTCATCAGGTAGCTGCGGGTGAGGCGAACGTGTGACACAGGGACGCCTTGCACAAGACGTTTGTACAGTAGTCCCTCATGCCACACGCTGTCGAATGCCTTGGACATGTCTAGAAGGACGGGCCTGAAGTATTCGCGCCGATCCATCGCGTCGAATGCTTCTTCTACCAGACGTAGGAGCTGCATTTCCGTCGAGTGGCCTCTTCTAAATCCGAACTGCTCTTCAGGTAGCTGCTTCTTGTCTCACATGTCGGAGGAGTCGACGGAGATATATCCTCTCGAAGCACTTTGAGATGGAGGGTAATAGACTGATTGGTCTGTAGTTAGTTGGGAGCCTAAGATCCTTCCCTCCTTTAGGTATGGCCACTATTTCTGCGTGTTTCCACGCTTGGGGGAAGTGGCCAGACCGAAGTATCTCCGAGAAGATGTCTGCGAGTTGGTTTACTGCCGCTGGTGGGAGTTGCTTCAGTAGTTTAGATGGTATACCATCAGGCCCTCTTGCTTTCTTGAGGTTGAGGTGCTTGAGGACTGAGGTTATCTCTTCTGCAGTGACAGGCTCGATTTCGTCTCCAGCCTCCTGGTTCTGTAAGAATTCGTGAAGGCGTTTATTCACTGTGGTTCGGGAAATCACGTCCTCTGGGTCTTGAAGTTGTCGGCGAAAGTATCTGCCAAAATGATGGCTTTCTCATCAGGGTCGCAGAAGAATCGTTGACCATCTTGTAGCGGCGGTATTCGCTGTGATCGCCTCAGGAAGCTCTTTGTCACCTTCCAGGCTGACTGATCTTCAAGTTGGAGACAGGCAATTCGGTTAGCCCATTCCTGTGCTCCTCCACCAAGACCTTGATGTTTCGGTGGAGTCGGTTAAGGTGTCTCTACAGGTGTGGCTGTCTCGTAAGTTGCCATTCGCGGCGGATTCGGTTTTTCTCAGTAATTGCTTCTATGATGTCTGGAGGAAGCTGCTTCGAGTTATTGAGAGGAAGCGTCCTTGTTCGTGGTGTGGCTGCTTCTGCTGCCCTAAGGATGGCGTTAGTGAATTGTCGTACAGCATCATCGGTACCAACCTCCTTCACTGGGTTGGGTGCTTCTTCCATTTCCTCGGTAAGTAGCGCCTTATATTGCTGCCAGTTTGTGTTGTTGTATGTTGGGTCACGTTCTGGCAGCGTAGCAGCTTCGGCATCGATGTAGAAGACCACTGGGCCATGGTCTGATGTAAGTATATGTCGTGTGGATGCGTAGATCCGATGCCTTTGACGATTGCAAAGTCAATGACATCGGATTGGCCTCCATTTTACGGGAAGTGGGTGGGGTCATACAGCCCGACCGCGATAGCTTGGTGACGCTCGATTATGCGTAGTAGTTGTCTTCCTTTGGCACAGGTTACTCGGGAATTCCATGCCGGATGCTTGACGTTGAAATCTCCCGCCAAAAATATCTTTCCTTGTGGAGAAAGCAGTGAGGCAAAGTCATCAGGGTCGATGACACTCTTCGGCTGGCGGTATACCGCGATGAAATAGATGCGTCCCATGGACATATCCACCGCTGTGCCCGTTGCTTCTAACTTCGTCAGTTCCGGGATGGCTATTTGAAAGTGGCGGAGTGTAGTCCGGACGTAAATGGCTGTTCCGCCCCCTGCTGTTGGTCTGTCAGTGCGATAACAGGCGTAGTTTGGCGCTCGAACATGTACCCCTGATTTAACGATGGTTTCATTTACCAGGCATACATCGACGCCTTCGTTACGCTGAAATTGGCGAAATTCGCCGTCTTGACCGCGGATGCTCCTGGCATTCCACGATACGACCGTGAGTCCGTTAGTGGAGTGGTGCATGATTTGTCTGATGGTTTGGAACGTGGTTTGCTGGGGCAGCACTCTTCTGTGCAGCAAGTAAGAGCTGCGGTAAGTCTGTGATGAGGCGTGTGACGCTCGTGATGAGCTGCTCCACGCGATCAATCACTCGTTCGATGTCATTGGCGGTGGCAGTTCTTGGTTGCATGTTACCACGCCGTTGGGTGCCACTGGTGGAGTGTTCGTCTGGGTACGAGATTGTAATGTCTTTCTGCTTGGCTGTACGTGATTTCTGCTGGTTCCTGCGATCTTCCGGTGCACATTCCTGCGTCTTCTTGTTGGCAGTCAAACCAGTTTCCTTATGTGACTGCTGTACTGGAGGTGGAACTGGTGTTGCATCCTTTGCAGTGTTTTGCTTAGGTGCAGATGTCTCATGTGGCTGCACTTTCTGGCTGGCCGCGTTTGCAGCGGCGGCAGCATATGACACCCCTGGGCGTCTGTTAGCTGTCTTCCTCCTCGTGATGACAGTGTTTCCACGTTGGGGGGGCCATGGCGCGCTTAAAGGCGTCACAGCCATGATAGCTAGCGACATGTGAACCTCCACAGTCGATACACGTCGGCTTTTCCGTTTTCTGAAATTCCATAAGTAAAGAAACGAAGTAAATACTATAGAAATAGAATCGAAAACAGCTACCAACACTAGCAATCTAGACAGCTACGCCAATGTGTCTTAAGTCAATATAGGCAAGTCTTCTGATTCAGAGTGTATACCAATTAGTATTTTTTTTTTTTTTTCAGAGTATGCTGATGTAATACTTATCAGTTAACCACTCGTTGATGATATATCCGTACTAAGGACAATTTTGCTTATTCACTCATTAAGTTTGTTTGAAGAATGAGGCACAATTTGATAATAATAGCAGCATTCATACATATAATATTAGAAAGGAAAATAGTCGCCACCCACTACGATTTAAGTTTACTCTTGGACAGAATAAGCATAGTATGCAGCCATATACATGTTTGGCCCTATACCTCGAGAAACGGTTAAAAGCTGTACGCTTGTTTTGGAATGTTGAACCTTTCGTTAAATCAGACAATAAATTGTTCATTAACTCAGCTATTTGGTTTAATTATGGCCCTGATATTAATGTATAAGAAACAGTGCATTAAACTGATTATGTGCGCAACGGATATTTTAACAAAACAACTGTGATCTGTAACCTTTTGAAACAGACACTGACTATACTCAAACATTTTGACTGCGAGAAAGATATAAGGAAAACCACAAATCACTTTCTCAATGCTTGACTGTGAGAATTTATGTCGATCAGTTATTATTGAAATCCAAATCGACCATTATCTTACTATGGCACCAATAATGAAATATGTTCAATAATATTATTCAAATCAACACTCCACTAAATCAAGTAATTATCAAATGAAGGAAGTGGGTTAATTTTCTAACTACGTAAATGAAATATGAAACAGGGTTAAGTTACTTATTATTGATAAACAGCATTACATTACCTACATAGTACAACTTCTGACTTGCTGGCAAAGGAGCCTCTGCTCTACATCGGAGCCATACACACAACCCAACCGCTCTCTAAGCGAGCTGAACCACTAGAGCTACTCTCTCTCTCAGTGCGAGCTACAATGCTATGCAATACATGATCTTTGCCAGAGATGAAACTTTACACATATCGATACATACAGTAGAAGCGATATTATTCATTTTCTTGCAAGCAAGTTACTCGATACAAAACAGGAGGCACAATATTAGACATTTTCTTATAAAAATAATTTTTATGGACACGTTTCATCACCCCCCTCCTACCTATTAAAATTTTGTAGGGTGGGTGATGCCAATGGCATTGCCTAGCCAGCAAAATTACTGAATTTCAAGTCCAAAAATCCATTAATGACATCCAAAATATAACAAGATCAAAACAACAGATGGAGTACATAGAAAATTTAAAAAAAAATGTGACAGTCATAAATACATGCCATTTTACAGAACAGTACCATCAAAAGTCACGCATGGAGAGGTACAGGGTGTGACAGGCATAAGCAAATGTCAAAATTTACAGAACATCAGCAATAAGTGGAATATATGACAATTATACATAATGGTAAACATAAGTATATAGAATTCCAGAAAACATAGTTTGACAAATGATATAGTGGAGAAAATGAGATAGCTAGAAGTAATATACAAATAAAAAAAATATACAATAATAAACATGAACATATACAAAGTTTTACAAAAGATATTTTAACTAATGTCATCATTCTTTAAAGAAAATGTGGTAATTACAAGTAATACACACAGTAGTGTAAGTTCCATGGGTTTACATTTTGTACAAGAGATCAGTATTTTGGGAACATAAAATGAACATTTGTATCTTGTGCACAATGTAGTCTATGTAAATTTTTAGTGCACTTAGTATAAGATAAAGTGTCAGTTTTGTATTCTGTGATGCATTTAAAATGCTATACTTTCATGGATGCTAGAACATACATGTAAAATTTTTGACTACATAGGCTTCTGATCATGTACAAAATAATGTTACTGCTTCAGCACAATAGGATTTCAATATAACGTTTGTCAATCGAATAGGCACAATGACATTTCAGACTAAGTATATGTATCTATCAAGAGCACAATTTTATTTTGGTCACTGACTGTGAAAGAACCATGAAATATACCTAAACACTGGTAATGAACCTGTGGACAACGTTTGCAATGGGAGGCACTGAATAGTATATGCACACGAATAGCACATTAGCTCCTAACATTCATTTTAGGTCTGCACACGAACACAAAACACTGTAAGATTACACCACACTGTAGGCGGGCTGGCTGGTTGCATTGAAGTGGAAGTCATGGGGAAAAGGTTCTGATGTATTCCTCCATGCAATTCGACAACCAAGTGTGCTCCAACCAACAGAGCTATTAGCAGACTGCATCAGCATAGCCAAAATTAGAGCAAACTGGTGGTGGGTGGCCAAGGCTGCAATGGACAGTACTGTGTGGCCAAACATCATCCAACAAACATCTTCATTAAAAAGGCCCAAAATCAGTGGTGTATAGTAACTCGTCCATTGTTCTGTGTGCATTCTGGAATCTCGTGTGCGAAATCGCCACTTCCCATGCGTGTCCAAAGTACATGAAATAAAGCATTTTACACACAAATTAGTAACATAGTCATGATATTTCAGTTTAGACTGAAAGAAAAGTCATTGATTAGAACATATCTACAGAAATATTTTCCCACAAATTCAAGTGGTACAAATGGGGTCATGGTATTAAACCATATTTTTACATTACAAGTAGTGTCTTGAAGACGGATACATTTGAATACTAATGAGTAATTTAATTCTTATTTTAGAGTATCTACAACATTAGTGTCATTTCATATAAGCACAAGGCTTTACATACTATGTACATATTGCTTTACAAACACATAATCGTATGAAATACATTGAGGGTGCTTGTCATCACTTTGGCATGATATAACTTAAATTGACATTCCAATTACCATTAGTTCATATGTCTTTAAATTAATATATATCACTATGGTGGTGATTACATTACCACAAATTATAACACTTAAATTACATAAGTTGCCATGGCCAGGCTTTTGTCTCAACTGAGCTACATATTTCATTGCCTTAAGGTATAACACATCAGGGTAGTTTCGTGAGAATATCAAAAGAGGTTCAAGTCATCAGGTCATGTCTGTGTCTGTCTGAGTCAACAGTAGGGTCAAACAAAACAATTAGTGCAAATTTTGGCACAGTACTAGATGTACATCACAGTAAATCATCCAATAACATAAACACAGACGTAATATTCGTTAGGCATAGCTGCAGATTTTCGTCAACAAGATCATCAATAAAATTTGGAAGATAGTAGTAAGCAAAAGCAAAATATTTCTGTGCATTATCTTTCTAGCAAAATATTTCTGTGCATTATCTTTCTAGACTTAACTAGGCGCAATTTATGGCATAGCTGCAAGTTTGCAAGATAGATGGCTGTGTGCAACGTATAAGCATAACCATACATTGTCATTGAGCTTCATTATAAAATTAATTAGCATAGTGGTAGGGCTTAGGTATATAATTAGTGAGCATAGCGGTAAGCTTTGATTACAAGAGCAATACGCATAGCTGCAAGCATAATTAGAAATATTCATTACACATAATTACAAATAATTACAGAGCATCAGAAGGATATGAATCTCACCAATCACACATGCCATTGAAGGCACAATGCATCAACATACAAAATGGTGCACATAAGCACAAAGAGAAAACACAAAAGGGCAGTGCGAGTAAGCACATAAGAAAAGAACAGAACATAGCATCATTAGCAACATAGCGATTCTCCTCATAATTGCTTCATAATCATTGTATAATCTCGTCATCATTAGCAACATAGCGATTCTCCTCATAATTGCTTCATAATCATTGTATAATCTCGTCATCATTAGCAACATAGCGATTCTCCTCATAATTGCTTCATAATCATTGTATAATCTCGTCCACATAATTACATTTATCAAACATCTTTGACTGTTACCAATACCTTCCTTACCATCATTTATCCATAAACAATAATGCATTTTAAAGACCACCATGACATATTGTGTATTGCCTTACTCATCATCCTCCATAATGTTCTTGGCTTACCAAATGCTCATGTCAACTCAAAATCTTCTTCACTCGCTCAGAACTTCGTAAGTTATGCAATTAGTAACACAGAAGAGAAATCTGATATTTTCTGAAACATAGGAACTTGATTAGATTACACAATCAAAAATTTCCATTAATTTTATTTGTCTTGCACAGCCACAGAGTTCGTTATATGTAAATTGCAAGATAGTCATAGTTTTGTATGACAATATCCCAGCGTAGCACAGAGCATAAGTATTCAGAGTTAGAGAAAAGTAACAGTGAGAAAAAGAGGTAGATAGAGCGCACTAAGGAAAAGCGGAAGAATAGTGACACTCAGCTCGAGAACGGGGCACCAATCGCCACTTGGTGTGTCCAAAACAGATTAATGGACTCTCTACCCCAAATTTATGCCTTGAAAATTTTAATATTGGAAATGTGGTGTATGCCTTTCGACTTGTGCGTCTTTAAAGTTTCTACCTCAACGACGTTGTCGTGGATGATACGTTTGATTCGATACGGACCATTGTACAGTAAGAAGAATTTGTGAATCATAGATCTTCCCTTGTGGGATAAGTGGTGGGATCTAATTAATACCTTTTGTCCTACATAGAGTTGTTTAGCATAACAATTACGTTGAGAGCGTTTCCTTTTTTCAGCGGCTTTCTTAATGTTTTTAAGCGCCAATTCAATGATCTCATGATGACGTAGTCTTCTGTGTTTAGGAAAAGGTATCAATTCCTTGATACGGTCGGGAGGTTGCTTGTTTTTCAGAACCAGAATTGGTGAAAGACCTGTAGAATCATTAGGAAGTTCATTTATAATATTTTGAAATGAAAGAAGATATCTATCCCATATGTTATGTCGTCGGTAGCAATATAGCCTACAAAGTTTTCCAAGTTCTTTCATCACTCGTTCACAAGGGTTAGAGGCGGCATGATAAAGTGATATGAACACAGGTTTGATGTTTCTGCGCCGCAACATCCGTGCCCAATCATGAGAACGGAATTGAGGTCCATTATCGGAGATGACTTTATCTATATGGCCAACATCTTTTAGGAAGTTTTTGACAAAGGTGTTAGTTACTGTCTTCGCCGTGGCACGGCGGAGCGGAGTAAAAGATACAAATTTTGATGTGAGCTCAATAGCAACGAAAACAAAAGAGAAACCATTGTTAGTTCTCGGAAGAGGTCCAAACAGATCAACGGCTGCTAACTGCTTTAATTTTGAAGGTATAATCGGAAAAAGTGGAGCAGAATGCGATATGGTCGGCGGCTTTGCTTTCTGACACAATTTGCATCGAGATAACACATTGCGTATACGTTTCTCCATGTTGATGAAGTAACAAGAGTCGCGTAATTTCGCGAAGCACTTCTTGGCACCATAGTGTCCGTAACTGAGATGAATATACCAAATCAATTTGTTCACGGACTCCTCCGGAACACACACTAACCAAAATTGACTGTCAGGGGCTTTACGTTTGAAGAGAATGTTATTATGGATAATGTAAAATTGTCTGATGGAAACATTATATTTATCATGCCATTTTATTTTAATATCTCGCCAGATTGGATCTTTGTCTTGTTCTTTAGCAATGTCAGAAAATGTGGCAGATATGTAATTTTCGAAAGCAACTTGCTGCATATAGAGGATAGTAAAGTTATTTTCTAAGTATGCCTCTTCCGTCGCCTTGATGAGCCCAACAGGCGAACGAGATAGCGAGTCTGCAACGATGTTTTGTTTACCAGGAATGTAAATTACAGAGAAATCGAATTCTTGAAGGAACAAAGCCCATCGTCTAAGTCTATCATGGTTAAGTTTTGCCGACATGAGGAATTGAAGTGCACGGTGATCCGTGTAAACTTTAGTGTGTCTGCCAAACAAGAAATAACGGAATTTTTCGAATGCCCAAACTACTGCCAAAGCTTCAAGCTCAGTGACGGAATAGTTCCGCTCTGACTTGGATAATATGCGACTAGCAAATGCAATAGTTCTCTGTGTGGCAAAGCCATTTTCTTCATCCTCTTGAAACACGTGAACGCCAAGTCCGAATTTTGAACTATCGGTAGAGATGCAAAAGTTCTTAGACAAATCTGGATGGTGCAGAATAGGTGCGTGAAGGAGTGCATCTTTTAAGCAAAGAAATTCTCTTTGGGCAGCTTCATCCCAGAACCAAACAGTATTCTTTCCAGTTAATTCATATAATCTGGGAGTAGTTAGGTCTTTCAAATTTATAAAACGGCGATAGAAATTAATTAAACCCAAGAAAGCTCTTAATTGGCGTTTAGTAGTGGGAACAGGCATTTTCATTATCGCCTCTAACTTTTCGGGGTCGGGCTGGATCCCATCTTTAGAAATAATGTGCCCTAAAAATTTAATCTGAGAACGACCAAACTGTGACTTCTCTAAGTTGACAGTAATCCCGGATTGAGCAAACACTTCAAGTAAAGATGCCAACGTACTGTTATGTTTTTCCCAGGAAGATTCTGCAATTAAAATATCATCAACGTAAATTGTGATTTGTTGTTTTAAGTGCTCAGGGAGTGTGGCATTCATCGCACGGATGAAAGCAGATGAGGAGATGTTCAGTCCGAAAGGCAATTTACGGAACTGATAACAATTTCCGAAGCAGAGAAACGCGGTATACTTCCTACAGTTGGGGTGCAGTTTCACTTGCCAAAAACTAGACCTAAGATCTAATGAGGATAAAACTTTGACACCATAGAATTTTTGTAACAATTCTTCAAGGGTTTGGGGTCGGTCGGTTTCAGGTAAAATGATAGTGTTAATTTGTCTGGAATCGAGCACTAATCGAATTGACTTATCTCTTTTTTCAACAATATGTAGGGGACTGTTATACGAGCTAACTGCAGGTTCAATTATACCTTGACTGAGCATGGACTGAATTTCAGCCTTAACTCTTTCCCTGTATACTATCGGAATGGGATATGGAGGTACAAAAAATTTATTATGTTCTTTGATCTTAAATTCATAGAGAAAATTTTTTATGGTACCAGGACTGTTAGCGAATACACGGGAATAACGCCGCAAGATAAGGAACAATTCTTCCTTATCACGTTCTGAGGCACCTTCAACTTCTACTAATTTTTTCTTAATGATGTCAGAAATCAAGTCAATTCGCTCAGTCTCGAAATGTTTATCTGTTATATCATCATCAGGTTTGACATCCTGCGTCGCATTAGAAATGGATAAAAATTTTAAACAACTGGCACCTTCTTCATATCTGGTAATCCAGTCTTCGAATTTAATTTGAATGGCATTTTCCTGAACAAAAGCAGTGGCACAAGCCGTATTGAAATCTAAAATAACCTTGTACTTGGATAGGAAGTCCACACCTAATATTATCTGTGTAGTTAAACGGGGGACAATCAATAGGTTGGCAGAAAAGAGATGACCTTGACATAAAAATTCTGCGTATGTTTGCTGTCGAATTTCGACAGGTTTGCTAGAAATGACGCCACGAATTTTAGTACAATGCAAAGGCAGAATGGGACCATTAAGCAAGTTCTGATATTTCTTAAAAGTCACTTCACTGATTACTGATACTGGGCTACCAGAATCTAAGACAGCAGAAAGATTGATTTTGCCAATTTTCACAGATACAATAGGGTGAATTGGAATATCGAGACATTCTACCTTCTCTTCTAATAGTGCCTCTTTTATGTCATCTAACTGTACAAATTTTACGTCTTGTTCGGTAGAAGGTTCATAAGAAATTTCTTTGTTGAGACAAGTGTTACCAAGATTAATGAGGCTTTCACAAGATAAATGCTTTTCAAATCTTGGTTGTTCATCAACTTCGCATTCGCTATCATCGTCATTAGAAAACATGTAATTGTCTATCCAATCAGCAACAGAGGTGTGCTGCAAATCTAATTGTTCGACATCATCTTTTGCTGTTCCAAGGTTACTGTTAGTTGCATTATTGTGTGGCAGTACTGTGTCGTGCCTTTCAAAGTACATGACCGGTCTGTCATATGCAATTGTTGGTTGATACTGTAAGAATTTTATTTCGTATATAGTGTCTTCCTCAGAGTCTGAAGACGAAGCTTCTGTCTCCCAATCTGAGTTGTCGTCGTTATATTGCTGATCGACAATTATCTCGTTTAACCGTTGGGCAGTATAACGTTTGTTCGATACCTTTTCATTTGTTTCGTTAAATTTGATAGTACAATTTTTGTTACTGTCATTACTTTCAGGAGTAACGGCTTTAGTTTTTGACACAAGTTGTGTCGGTTTTGCCTTATCACTTACTGCGGTGCTACCAGCATCAGTATTGTGCACTTCCGCACAAACTACTATTCTGTTTTGTTCGGGAGGTTGTTCATCGTAATCTTCCTCTCTGTGAGGTAGTTCACAATGAACAAGTTTCAGCGTATAGTTAGGATCACACAAATTCTGTACGGCCGAATTATTTGCCGTCGAGTCCGCTAGTCATACCTGACGCGGGCCCTTTTTTGACGAATTGTAGCGTGGATTAGCAGGTCTGATTTCAATGTTTTGCTCTTGTCTTTCCGGGGTATGCGATCTGCTTTGGCCCTGATTTGTGTTTTCGTATCGTGGAAGGCGATCACGAGAATTATCGCGTGTGCCCTCCCGACTACGCTTCTCAGCGTTATTGTTGTGATTTTCAGTCTCGCGATCACTATCAGTATTGCGTCTATCACGCCAATTAGTATCATTCGAAGTATTGCTGTTATGATAGTAATTATTGTAGCGTCCTCCGCGACCAAAACCACCACCTCGGTTGCGGCCACGAAAACTTCCACGGTTAATGTCACGATCATGAAACTCACCGTTCTCATTGTCGCGACTTTGTTTGTAAGATTCATTAGTTGAAGAATTATTTTTTGGTTTATCGTCGTGCTCTGAATAACGTTTAGTACGCGGCGGGCTTTGTTGCGACCGGCGATCATATCTGTTTGTTTCAAAATATCGACTGCGCGAGGAATTTTCCTCGTCTTCTTCTTCTAAGTCTTGTAAGAGATTTCTAAAGGCTTCAATATCATTCTTGCATCGTGCCGCAATGGCAATTTGACGCAAGTGTAGAGGCAATTTGTTCAAACAAATTCTGATTAATTCCGCAGGGCAGTAAGGTGCCGATAAAAATTGATTTTTGTATACTAAGTTTTGGAAATATTCCACTGGGCTCGAGAAATTTGATCGCTCAAAAGTTTTGAATGTCGCAATACTGTTTTTAACGCGGTCTTGTGCCGCTTCCGACCAGTATGCGGATAGAAATGAGCGTCGGAACTGATTCTCGCTATAGCACTCTTGTGCAATAGCTCTCATTCTGGTGGCTGGCTCGCCTTCCAGATAACCACATATAAATTCTAATCTGTGCTCAAGTGGCCAATTCGGGGGAAGACAATAATCGAATTGCTGCAACCACTCTTTAGGGTGCAAGTCATTCGGAGAGTTTTTAAATGTCTTGAATTTACGTACAGTCAGGAAATGCTTGTAGTCAAACGCTTCCTTTCGCCCGTGCGGCGTAAGTGGGCGTAAACTACGCACTGCGTCTTCATTGTTGTTACTATGAGGTACACTTCGTTCACGTACCAAGCGACCTACTTGGCTCGAATCATCATTGTCATTTTCGTTCAAATTTTCTTCCACATCTTCGTATGGATTTCCACAAGTGTGGTCAAATTTCCTCTCTATTCGCGCCACGCGATCATCTAATTTCCTGACCTCAGCCTTGTATTGCTGATTAATGGTCATTTGACCTTGTTTGAAACGGTCAAGGGCGAGATATTCATTAGTTTCATTAAACGGGGTAGGATGCGTTACATCAGAACTTTTGTCAGTGTTATCACTAATTTGGGTAATCTTAACAGTAATATCCTCAAACTGTTTATTAATTTTATTGATCTGTTCCGTCGTGACTGACTGGAAGTTCTGCAACTTTTCATCAAATAGATTACTCTGTTGCTTCAATTGAGCGAGTTCGGTGGTTTCTATATTTTCGACTCGTGACGCAAGGCTTTCCACTACCGGGTTAATCTCGTCGCGAATATCTTGTCTTATTTGCTGAGATTCACGTTTGAAAGTATTGAGCAGTTGTTCCCTGAAGCGATTGTTGTCCTCATTTATTTTATTAAAACTACTTTGAATACTCACAAACCTCGAATCGCACGTCTGTTCTATTTTCTCAAGTTTTTCATCTTGTTTCTCAAGTTTTTCACCTAATTTCTGAGATTGTTCCTCATTTAACTTAGAGATCTGTGACAGTAATATCTGCATGAAATCATTTGGTAATACGTTTTCCATAGCTGTCGCACAAGTATTCTTTGCAGCAGAGCTAGGCGGAACCGAAGCATTATTTTCCGCAACCACGTTACAAGAATCGGAATTCTGGATTGTCGAATCCTGTACTTTATCATTATCCATATTGTCTATTCCTGAACTAATCTGTTCCGCGTTTTCGTACACGGTATTTGCTGTCGTATTTGTATCAGTGCAGTGAGAAGACTCTTGTAAAAATTCTTCTTCTCTCCTTGTATCATTCAAGGTCTCATTTTCGAAAGCAGTTTTAGCATCAGCGCGGGCTCTCCTATTCTTCGACATTGTTAACAGAATTTTACAGTAAAGTGACCACTAATATTTATTTTCACCTACTGTAAATTTTTGAAAATTACACACGGTAATTATGAGAGAACAATAGGCTGAATCGGGCAAGTGCAACATACAGTCACAATCGAGATTACGCGAACCGTTAATTATCACACGAGTTCCGCGGTACTAGAACTTTCATCACAACAAACATCAGACAATATAAAAGAGAGGCTTGTTCAGTAGTAATGCAATTATTTGTATATTCAATTCATCTACTATAAACAATACTACACAATCTCAAGAATGGTAAGTAACAGACTACAGAAACAATTACTATGCTACTGTTGCTACAACAGAGGATGGTGCTACAAAAATTAAATTAAGAGCCAAAAGGTAAGTTGGTTAGTGGAAAAGACAAACTAACTGAAATAAGACTACGTATCCAACTACGTCACGATCCTGTTTGTGAACTATCCTGGCAGAAAGGGCGCCAGATAAAAGCTGTACGCTTGTTTTGGAATGTTGAACCTTTCGTTAAATCAGACAATAAATTGTTCATTAACTCAGCTATTTGGTTTAATTATGGCCCTGATATTAATGTATAAGAAACAGTGCATTAAACTGATTATGTGCGCAACGGATATTTTAACAAAACAACTGTGATCTGTAACCTTTTGAAACAGACACTGACTATACTCAAAAATTTTGACTGCGAGAAAGATATAAGGAAAACCACAAATCACTTTCTCAATGCTTGACTGTGAGAATTTATGTCGATCAGTTATTATTGAAATCCAAATCGACCATTATCTTACTATGGCACCAATAATGAAATATGTTCAATAATATTATTCAAATCAACACTCCACTAAATCAAGTAATTATCAAATGAAGGAAGTGGGTTAATTTTCTAACTACGTAAATGAAATATGAAACAGGGTTAAGTTACTTATTATTGATAAACAGCATTACATTACCTACATAGTACAACTTCTGACTTGCTGGCAAAGCAGCCTCTGCTCTACATCGGAGCCATACACACAACCCAACCGCTCTCTAAGCGAGCTGAACCACTAGAGCTACTCTCTCTCTCAGTGCGAGCTACAGTGCTATGCAATACATGATCTTTGCCAGAGATGAAACTTTACACATATCGATACATACAGTAGAAGCGATATTATACATTTTCTTGCAAGCAAGTTACTCGATACAAAACAGGAGGCACAATATTAGACATTTTCTTATAAAAATAATTTTTATGGACACGTTTCACGGTGATGTAAAAAACTAGTAGAAATCATTTTCTTATATGAATTTTTGAGTAGCTAATATCTCTGTGGTTGGTTAATACTCACCAACTTTTGTTGTAGATTGAAGTTAAAAAAGAAATGAGTTCACGGAGAAAATATTTATTGTAACTTCCCAGCAGATTAAATCTGAAAACTTGATTAGGAACATACTGACACGAGCCATTTCAGTCTAATTTATGTATGTCATGTAACAAAAGGTATACTTCAACACTGCGATGTAATGGCCACTTACCCGTTGTAGAGACGCATGACGTACTCCTGACCGTCTGTCATACATCTGGTACCGCCACCTGCGCATAATGATCACATTTCACTATAGCTACGCCCAGGACACATCGCAATTACAGTAAAACCAAACAAGATTGGTTTATCCATACAGCCGCTATATAAATTGTGGCTCACAGGGGAAACTCTCCATCGCAATCCACACAGATATAGCGTTAAGTTACCCCCGAGGATAGACCGTCAAAACTCAACACAGGCAAATCAATAAGACAGGAAGAAGCTGTCTTTAATTGTGAATACCAACAGTGAACGATTATAGCTACATACATAGAGCGACCTGGCAAACCCACATTATCGTTGATATAAGCGATGACGATGTTGGTCTGCAGAGTGGGGAATCCGTTTTCAAATCTCTCTCGTGTTATAAATAACAAACATTGATTCATTTAGAGACATTGGAAATTATTGATACCAAAGACGCTGCTTTATATTAAATTATTTAATACGACATGCCTGTTTCGGCGTGAATGCCATCGTCAGGTCTACCTTGTAAGATCGCTGCTTCTCTTATGTGTATACGTTCATATTTACATATGTAAAATAACTGTTGGTGTTATAGTTCTTATATATATATATATATATATATATATATATATATATATATATATATATAAGAACTATAACAACAACAGTTATTTTACATATGTAAATATGAACGTATACACATAAGAGAAGCAGCGATCTTACAAGGTAGACCTGACGATCTTATGTTGTCGATGTTTGACAGTTATTTTGACAGATATGCCACCGATATTATAAGTTTACAATGATTGTAAACTTGTAATATTGCTGGCATATCTGTCAAATTTTGACAGATATGCCAGCGATATTACAAGTTTACAATCATTGTAAACTTATAATATCGGTGGCATATCTGTCAAAATAACTGTCAAACATCGACAACATAAGAATTATTTAAAAAAATTATATATACAGCTATATAAGAGCTATAAAAGCAACAGTTATTTTACATATGTAAATATGAACGTATACACATAAGAGAAGCAGCAATCTTACAAGGTACACCTGACGATGGCATTCACGCCGAAACAGGCATGTCGTATTAAATAATTTAATATAAAGCAGCGTCTTTGGTATCAATAATTTACAATGTCTCTAAATGACATATATGACGCAGCGGGCCCAGAAGATTATAAACATTGATTCAGTTTCCCACGTGTTCAATTATTTCTCATAAAATTATAAACTGTTTGGTCATTGTAGTGGTGTAATGTCCTTATGTTCAAATGTTTGTTAAGCTTAAAGGACTTAACTGTGGGGTCATCAGTCCCTAAACTTACAAACTACTTACGAACTACCTTATACTAAAGACGACACAAACATCCATGCCAGAGGGGGGATTTGAACCCCCGATGGGGAACGGCCTGGCACATCGAAGCATAGCGCCTCAGTGCACTTGGCCACTTCACCACGGTGATGTCCTTATGTCCGTCGACAATAACAAGGTGTTAGGAAGGGATCTTTAATTTGTTCTACATTTTATGACTACTGCCTTCCGTTTTGGAGGTTTTGACTTTTGAATTGCTTTGTTGCAACTTAGTTCACAAACTGATTATTTGTTGAATGAAACTTTCACTCTGCAGCGGAGTGTGCGCTGTTATGAAACTTCCTGGCAGATGCCGCCTCACACCTTTACTTCCGATTAAAATTGTGTGCCGTAACCGGGACTCGAACCTGGGACCTTTGCCTTTCGCGGGCAAGCGCACTACCGACTGTGCTATCCTGATCCCGACACGACTCACGATGCCGCCTCACAACTTTACTTCTTGCCCGCGAAAGGCAAAGGTCCCAGGTTCGAGTCCCGGTTCCGACACACAATTTTAATGTGCCAGGAAGTTTCATATCAGTGCACACTCCACTGCAGAGTGAAAGTTACATTCTGGAAACATCCCTTAGGCTGTGGCTAAGCCATGTCTCCACCATATCCTTTCTTCGAGGAGTGCTAGTCTTGCATGGTTCGCAGGAGAGCTTCTGTGAAGTTTGGAAAGTAGGAGGCGAGGTACTGGCGGAAGTAAAGTTGTGAGGTGGCATCGTGAGTCGTGTCGGGATACCACAGTAGGTAGTGCGCTTGCCCGAGAAAGGCAAAGGACCCAGTTTCGAGTCCCGGTTCCAGCACACAATTTTAATCTGCCAGGAAGTTTCGATTATTTGTTGTTTTCATTTCTGTGATGTGTTAATGTGGCATCTCCGCTGGTCTCACTATTAATCACAAGTAGATATGGATTACAGGGCCGGATTCAAAATTCAAGATGGCGGCCAGTAAAACCTCCTCCGCCTCCTCCACACCCTTCGGGGAAAACCCAAGCCGCCGCCAGCCTGGCGCCACCCCGACATGTCCACACCTGTCCTCCCCCACCGCCACCCCTACCACCTCAGGGGGCAAACCGCTTCAAAGATGGCGGCTGTGGAAATCCTGCCGCGCGCCTCCGCCGCCTCTAGGAAGCTGGCTCCCGCCTGTCTGGGGCCAGCCCCAGCAAGTCCTGACTTGGCGCCCTCTAATGGGTCTAGACCTGTCCACCCCAAACGTGGTGAGTGCACCGATTACTCGCCAGAGCGCTGGTGGCGGCCAGGTATTAAAAGTGCTGTGTACCGCATCTCAAGCCTCGTTCCTGCAGCTGATCAGGCAGTGGACCAGCAACGACGTCACTGCCAAGGCTGCAGGAGACGACCTAGTACGACTTCAGGTGAAGACGTCGGAGGACTTCGCCGGAGTGACGAGGGAGGCCGGTGCACGCCAAATCACTGGTACACCCACGCTACCGCGCCGGAGCGTCTCCTGAAGCTCATAATCAAAGGCTTCCCAAAGACAGCCAGGCCGCAGTTCCTAAAACAGGAGCTAGAGAAGCTTGGCAACACTATCCACAATGTGATGCGCATCAAGACGCACGTCACGAAGCGGGTCTCGCCATCCCTCCTGGTCGTCGCCGTGGACACGCCGACCAACAGGGGGATATATAAACTGAAGAAGGTGGCCAGCACCACCATAACCATGGAAAATCTATGGCAGAAGAAAGGGCCGCCGCAGTGCTTCCGCTGCCAACGGGCCGAGGGGACTGAGGCGCTCCAGTCATGGTCTGCACGGCCTCTACGGTCGGGGGTTCGAATCCCCCCATGGGCATGGATATTTGTGCCGTCCTTAGTATAAGGTAGTTGATAAGTAGTTTGTAAGTTTAGGGACTGATGACCCCGTAGTTAAGTCACATAAGCTTAACAAACATTTGAACATTTGAACATTTTTGAGCTGCCAACGGATCAGGCACGTGGCTCGCCACTGCTCGTTTCCCGAGGTTTGCGTGAAGTGCGCTGGAAATCACGCGACGGCCCATTGCACGTTGCAGAGGGCGCAGACTCCAACCTGCGTGCATTGCAACGGCCCGCACGTAGCGAGTTATCGCGACTGTGATATAATCGAGGCCGCGATAGCACGCCAGCTGCACAAGCAGCCGGCCGGCCGCTCCATCGGCGGTCCGCGCCCGGCTGTCTCGCGGGCGCCGGCGCAGGGGGAGCAGCGGCCGATGAAGGGCGCCGGCCCACCCAAGAAGACGCCGGCAGCAATGCTGCCACCACCGCCCCCAACAACTAGGGCTCAAGAAGACGGCGTGCGCTCCCAAAGGGCGAGTGAGCGCACGCCAGAAGAAGATGCACGCGCGGTAGCTCCGCTGGAGAAGGCACGGCGCGGAGATGAGGCCGCGGCAAATGGCAGGTGCGGCAACGCACTTGCCATAAACCGCACCCCAACTGCTTCCAGATCCGCCACAGAAGACACCGGCGGACTGACGGCAGCCATCGCCTCCCAGTCTGCAGCGATCACGCTGGTGGCCAACATCGCGGAGCCGCTGCAGAAGACTGCGGAGGCACTGATGACGACCACGATGAGGCTCTCCGCGTCCCAGAATGCGGCCCAGGTGACGCCAGTCCACTACCAGGACTAAACAACAGCAGTCCCAGCTCTCCTGGAACAATCCGGAGCGGCCGCTACGCGACCGCCCACAGCCAACACCTCCTAGAAGACAAGGCCTTACAACAGGCCGTGCCTACGTCACACCTAGAGGCCGCTGCCGCCATCTGACTGGCCGCCGGCTGAGCGGCGGTGGGCGTGCCCCAGCGAACAGCCAGTGAGGTGGCGGCCGCGGCCTCTATGTGTGACGTAGGCACGGCCTTGTCTTCTAGGAGGTGTTGCCATAGCTGACGCTCCTGAGAAGGGTCGACAACCAGACGAATGCCAGCATTGCATAACTAAGAGTATTGGAGACAAGGAAGGTGCGGCCTTCCGTCCCTCCACCATACTGGGGCACGAGGGCAGCCCCAATGACGTTCGAACACTGGCATCTCAAGACTCAGTCGTATTGGCGGCCTTGCGTCGCGCAGTCTTCTTTAGCAACAGCAGCAGTCGAAGCAGCAGCGACCTAGGCAGACGACTGATTTGTTGCTGATCCGCATATTCATATTATTATTATTAATGATGAAGCATTTCAACAGTGAAATAAACAGCGCTAGCTGCAACGGCAAGATAATTTGTGGTGAAGACGGGATGCAGGGTAAACAGAAATATTTTTTTTCTCCTTCTGTATTTAACCCTTAAAGATCCTACACGATGGGTGTATGTGTAAAAAATCTTTTAAAACCGCTGAAAACATACCTTCAGTTTTCTCATCTTCTTATTTCGATATGCATGAAATATTCCGTGGAGTTTATTTCTGTAAAATTATTTTTAAAAAACAGTGGAAATACCATAGAGTTTATTTATAGCCGATCATTCTATTAACTCGATTTTTTTTCTTTTTCTTTTTGCTTGGTATATCCTTTACATCACGCTCAGAACTAAATTTACTCGTGAATTACGATACATTGATGATTTAAAAAGAAAATTGCTGTGCCTTCCGCCCATCTTCTTTATTTCAGTATGTGGGCAGGAAATATTCCGTGGTATTTCCATAAAAAAGTTGACATACCATTTATTTATAGCCGATCATTCTATCAACTCGAAATTTTTTTCTTTGTTTGGTAAATGCTTTAATCACACCCAGAATGAAATTTATCTCCGCAAATAATGTTTAAAGGAAACCTCTCTGTACAGTAAGTTCACTGTATAAGAAACAGATGTATTCTTAATTCAAGTGTGACCAATACAAGAAAGAAAACATTGTTATATTTAGGATTAAAATATTTACCTTGTTACCTAATGGATTTACATAACTTTGTTATTTTAGGACACCAATGTAAACCTGATATCAACACTAACGTCTGATGATGGGCTCAGGCCCGAAACTAGTAACGGTGCAATAAATTGATTTATAAAAATCTTGTGGCTGGTTGCAGTATTTATTTACTACCGTAGCATCTTCCATCTTTAGGAAATCATAAGAGAAATATACTCTGCATTACAAGTAACGATGTTGTATAGGTTCGTTCACAATAAAAGTGGTATAATCACACGTTAGCGAGGTAATTTACACTTTAAATGGTATTTCTTTCGATTTCACGTCACAATCAGAACGATTCGTATACATAAACATCACACAAGTCACCATAACAGTGCAAAATCCTTCCAAAAACGAACGACAGGCATACGCAAATAAGGTGAATAAAGCAGTGTTTTGGTTCGATCAAGATGGCTAGGGACTGATAACCATAGTCGTTTAGTCCCTTTAAAAATCAAACCATGCATCCATCAAGATGGCTACCCCAGGCTTCACAACTGTGGCGTCAGAGCGCTTCCGTATATTCTTACCTCCATGCGAGTGACAGACTCATGAGGAACCTCTCTGATTTCATAATTGTTCGGTACAATATTGTGATTAAAATTTGTAATTACTTACTTTTGGTGCGAACTACATTAAGATAGAGAAAGACGTCTTCTTTTGCAGAGAGAATTGTAATTAGATTTATAATCCGACTTCTGAATATACAGTTCTATTACACAAGGTTCAGTTTCAACTTCGTGCTTTATGAAGTAATCACTGCAGGACGTGGGGACATGCATTAGCTGAAAGAGTGGCCGATGCTGCTAACACAGTCAAGACAATTCACTATATTTAATGGAAAGTTCTTTACAGATGATCAGCTGACGCCACTGTTTCAACAATTACCCAGACTTACTTTATCGTACATTGACACCACCAAGACTTCTTATTTAAACAGATATGAACTGCTCTCTTGATCGAATTACAATACTTTCAGCATTCGTCGAGTTTTCGATAATAGGGAGCACTGCATACAGAGAAACTATATTGTCCCCAGTGCAACACTGCGACATATTAATACTTCAGCATACACTTACCGTGAGAATTATTTTAGTACTACACCATAGAACCAATAAATGGCGCTGTAATTATTATTACTCTTTCTCATCTCGATGATAGAAGTGTTTTCAGAAGTTTACGCCAAACACACCGCAGTCTTAACTATATGAAAACAACGTAACATTGAATTTACTTCATTCCGCAGTACGGACATGAATTAATTTCACTTTTTGTATGAAAAACTTTATGAACATTCATCGTTTACGACAATGAATTCTACAATTTGACGTCTTGGCTAGGTGAACTGAGTTCATTGTCAGAGCGATTCAACAAGGATTTTGTTTTCGCTGACCTAGGTCTGGAACCCTACAAAACCATGATACACACAGGTCCCTCTTTACAACCGTTGCGAAGCACGGACATATAAGCTAGTAAATAAATAAATAAACAAAAATAAAATAAAAAATGTTCAAATGTTTGTAAATGTATCGACTCAACTGTGTGGTTATTAGTCCGTAGCTTAAAATGTTTGTATAGCTTATGGGACTTAACTACGAGATCATCAGTCCCTAAACTTACAAACTACTTAAGAACTAACTAATCCTAAGAACGGCACAAATATCCATGCCCGAGGGGGGATTCGAACCCCCGACCGTAGTGGGCGTGCAGACCGTGACTGAAGCGCCTCAGTCCCCTCGGCCACCGCGGCCGGCAGTCCGTAGCTTACAAACTACTTAAAGTAAGGTAAACAAACCCAAGGACAACACAATTACCCATACCCGAGAGGGTACTCGAACCCCTGACGGCGAACGGCCTTCGCACCGCGGCACGGCGCCCCATTGCGCACGGCTAACCCGCCGCGGCAGAGTGTCTCCTCCATACCCATACACGTCCATCCATTTGATGCAATTAGAAATGTGTTTCGTCAGACTAGGCAACATGTTTCAAGTCATCAACAGTCCAATGACGCTGTAGAAGAGCCCAGGCGAAGCATAAAGCTTTGTGTCGTGCAATCAGTTAGGGTTCACGAGTAGGCCTTCCGTTCCACAAGCCCATATAAATGATGTTTCATTGAATGGTTCGCATGGTTGTTGATTTGGGATATCCAGAATCACACACTAAAATAGTGAGTGAGGTAAATATAGGAAAGGTTGGGGAAATGCCAGCCTACTATATTATAACCCCATACTGCTTCAACAAGCCTTTCAATATAACAATTGGAAGTAGGGAGCAGTGGGAGAAAGTAGTTCGACACCGTACGGGGGATATTGTCTGGTTCACTGACGGATCAAAATCAAACCAAGGCGTTGGGGCCGGGGTATACGGGGTGCAGCCAAGACTGGATGGCGTCATCTCTCTAGGGAAACTGGCCTCAGTATTCCAGGCCGAAATCACTGCCATCAGGGCATGTGTGGAGGAGAATTTGCGTAGGTGCTACAAAGATCGTAGCATCTATATCTATTCAGACAGCCAGGCAGCCCTGAGATCACTGGCAGCTCCTGCGACAAGGTCGAAAATTGTTGCAGAATGTCACAGGGTTCTGGTGGAACTAGGGGAAAGCAATAGAGTAAACCTATTGTGGGTCCCTGGCCACTCGGGGATCAATGGCAACGAACATGCCGACAGATTAGCCAGGATGCGGACAGAGACTCCATATATTGGACCGGAACCTGTCCTGACAATCACCAAGGCAATGATCAAATTGGAGCTACGTAACTGGCTCAGAAGACAGCACGTAGAATATTGGACCAAAGTCTACCAACAAAAACATGGCAAGGTAATGATGCCAAAGCCATGTTTTAAAAGAAGCTCTGCAATCCTGGGCCTGAACAGGAGAGAGATTAGACTCATTGTTGGATTGCTGACAGGCCATGGGAATTTCAAAAAACACCTACATACAATGGGAATAACAGAAGAGGACCCTAAATGTAGGATCTGTGATGACGGTGATGAAACTGCATCACATTTAATCTTCGAATGCATTGCATTGGAGAGTAAACGGCACAGAACATTTGGGACAACCAGACCCGAAGAAATTGTGTCTAATAAAGAACTGGTAAAGGGACTCCTTGCACTGTTCAAAGTCATTGGTTGGCTTTACTAGATATACAGTGAGCGATACCGCACAATAAACTTAGTTTCGGTGCGGGCAGTGGCGGGTTGGACCAAGACCGTTTTGGCTTCCCTGAAAAAATCAAATCAAATCAAATCAAATGGTTGTTGATGGCCTAGCATTGAAATCTGCAGCAGTTTGCGAAAGAGTTGTTCTTATGTCACGTTGAACGATTCCCTTCCGTTGTCGTGGGTCCCGTTCTTGAAGGATCGTTTCCCGTCCGCAGCTATGTCGAAGATATGATGTTTTACCGGATTCTCAATATTTACAGTGCACTCGTGAAATGATCGTACGGGAAAATCGCTACCTTGGAGATGCTGTCTACTATCTCTCATGTGCCGACAATAGCACCACATTTAATCGTAATAGCCTGCCATTATATTAGCAGTAACCCCTCTAAGGCTGTGCTAGACACCTGCTGTCTTATATAGCCGTTGCTGACCGCAGCGCCTTCCTCTATTTATGTATCTCTGTGATTGAATACTCATGCGTATGGCGGTTTCTCTGGACCTTCAGTGTACATTCTGTGTGTACGCAAATTATTAGTCAGATAGACTTCGAAGAGTGAAAAAGCATCTTCTTTCTAATACTTTTATTTTGAACAGATTTTTAAAACTACAGCCACTATCGGAAATAATAATAATAATAATAATAATAATAATAATAATAATAATTTGTTACTTGTCTTACAACAGAAATTTTTTTGTGGAATTTTGTTGTTTTGTTTATAATAAATGCCTGTATATGGCAAGAAAGAAATATGTGTAAATTTTCTCTTATATCCATTTTATCATCCATTTGTTAATATCACCAAAGTGGCATTGGTCACTACTTCCCGTTTTTTCGATGAAAAGAATGACACAATTTCTTCTAATGAAGTGTTCTGTCATATAACAATCCCCCACACACGTCAAACAAGTTTTAGTATAATGCAGACCACAGAGGTGTGTGAGCAGCAGAGTAATAGGGGTATGGAATCAGGGTACCCATAATGCATTGTGCCAAGTACCCCTCACTCCTCCAGCCCTAGCCACTTACCCAGCCGCTGATGTACCGTTACTTCCACCCACCCCTCCACCCTTGAACAACAGCGCATGTCAAAGAAACAAAAAGCAATTGCGAAGAGGGCGAGACGATATCAAATTCTTGAGGTGGCACGCATGCGGTTGGAGCTTAGGTGACTTATTGACCAATTTAAAGATATTCACCCGCCTGTTGGATCACAAAAGTTTCATATAAAATAGTACAACTCTACTTCACCTACGTCAATGCTGTAAATTGCAACCACGCTAAACAGTCTCAGCTTTGTTTACACCTACCACTCAATAGTAGCTTCCTATTTAGAAGTTTATCTATACTTCTGAGAAACTGTGTAGCACGGAGGTTACTTTAAAACAAGAACCGTTGCACTAGATACATATTGGTCCCGTGTCAATAGATCAAATAAGTCATTATTTAAGGCATATACCTGATTCTTAGTGTGGCCTGTAAGATCTTGTATAGAGCTTCAGTAGTTATCTCTGTGGAGTTCAGTTTCAAATCTACTGTGGCGAAACCAACTACTTCATTCCCATATACACTTTTTATACAGGGTGTCCCAGCTATCTTGTCCACCCAAAATATCTCTGGAACAATAACAGCTATTGGAAAACGACTCTCACCAGTATGAATGTACGGCTGGGGTCCATGAATGTACATATTTGGAAACATTCTAAAACGAAAGCAAATGTGTTTTTAACACAAACTTATGTTTTTTTTTTTTTTTTTAAATGGACACCCTATATTTTTTCTTCAGCAATCCATAGCATGACAAATCACATAAACAATGGCGTTGATTGCATCGCAATATTATAATTACATCCCGAGATATTGCGACGCGAAATTGACGCTTGAAAAACCCGCTGCTGGCACACGTCCTGAGGCTTAGGCGTGAACCCCATGCTGCTCGTAATCGCGATATGATTGACATGCGTAATCGCACTCCCATACTTATCAAGAGGTCCGAAACGAATAATACGGTCTGCTGTCATCAACTCTCATAAGCACATAATGGTTTCTCTCTTGCGCGTTTTGTGTGTCTACGTACACAATATGAACCAGTACCGATCGGTATACACCAGTCAGGTTGTCTTTTTTATCCTGTACACCCAAAATAAGGTTTATCGAATGCGTTACATGACCCATTGTGCCTTTCGCGCACTCGTTCATCCAGGACCTAGCTCTACCTAGACACGTGTCCAACGTAGTTCTCACTACAACCACAGTTACCACTTCGCCTTGTTGGTGATTTGCGACCCATGCAAACTCCTGTACTCCACCACCCTCCGAGCATCACATTTGTTGTTGCTTTGGCGTGCAGTACACCGCTTGCCAGTGTAGTCGTGTATCAGAGTAATCTAGTGACGGCACGGAGGTAGTACACATTGTGAATAAACGTTGTGTTGTGGAACTTATACTGTATTATGTACACACATGAAGATATGGTAGAAATGCTGCTGATCTATGGAGAATGTACGTTGACGGGAAATACGTTATTAGATTGCTTGTTTGTCTATAGTACTGTTAGAGAACATTATGATTATTACGTTAATATGTCTGTTTTCTACCCTACTCTACATACCTGTACTGTACCCTGTTGTAGGCGGGCTAAATTCTGTTCAGGCAGAACGACTGTACAGAAGACGATTCACTGACAAGCCATCGCCTTGGCGCCGGATGTTTGGTCGTCTCACATCTCGTCTACTTGAAACGGGAAGCTTAAATCCAAGACCTAGACATCGTCCTAGAACACGCACAGATGAACGTGCTGAAGTTGCTGTGCTCGCTACCGTAGCTGTGAATCCTCACATAAGCACACGTACAAATTGAATGTGAAGTTGGTGTGTCCAAATCAAGTGCACAGCGTATTCTTCAACGTCATAAATTTCATCCTTACCATGTTCATTTACACAAGGATCTTCATGGGCTCAGCAAAAACTTCTGACTAATCCACATTTTTTCGCTGATGTTCTCTTTACCGACGAGGCATCATTCTCGCAACAAAGGAATTGTCAATATGAGGAATATGCATTATTGGTCCGCAGACAATCCAAAATGGGTCCGTCAGTTAGAGTATCAACGTCTGTGGAAAGTGAATGTTTGATGTGGGATTATTTGAGATACCATTATCGGACCTTTCTTTGTAAACGGCCTCCAAAATGGCAGACAGTAATCCAGATTTATAGGACACAATCTTCCTGTTCTCTTGGACACCGTACCTCTGAACAGGATAATGGTCATGTGGTATCAGCATGATGGATGCCCTGCACATAACGAGTTAAGAGCACAACGACTTCTGATCCGTAAGTTCCCTGGTAGGTGGATTGGACGTGGTGTCCCAGTTAGGTGGCCTGCCCGATCTCCGGACCTTACACCGCTGGATTTTTTTCTTTAGGGAGCAGTGAAGGATGCTGTTTACCAACATGAACCAACAACACCAGAAGACATGAAGCAACGCATTATTGATGCTTGTACAGCCATCAAAGAGGAAACAGTAGCACGAAGTAGGGCATCCTTCATCCACAGAGTGACACTAAGTATGCAAGCCAATGGTTATCACTTTGAGCATGATATGTGAACGCTATCTTTAGTAGGTAGTGCTGGTATCACTGTGCAAGTTTCTACAAAGGGCCATTTTACCCAGTGATGTTCAGAAACATTTGTTTGAAACAATTTGTCATGTAACGCATTAGATAAACATAACATTGATAATTATGTGATAATAAAACGAATTGATTAAACATGTTTACCATTCATCTTCTATGTCTTACCTGAACTTCCCAAATCAAAACATTTTTACCTAAACAACGGTAAAACCTTTAATCCACTTGCTCGTTTCACTAAAACCATCAACATGAATTTTACTATTATGAGTGAATGATTCACTGTCACATGCGCTAGATCTACAGTAAAGTAAAGCTTTAACGTTGAACGGCATTACCTTTTTAGTAACGGATTAACGATAATCGAAGCTAACTTTGTGACTAACCTTGCGGTACACAGATGTGTTACAGAACCGCATCACCCCTAGCCTATGGGATAAATACCTACTGGAATGTACGACTTTAAAACAGGATGGCAGCAGACCGTATTATTCGTTTCGGACCACTTGTTAAGTATGGAAGTGCGATTACGCATGTCAATCACATCGCGATTACGGGCAGCATGGGGCTCACGCCTGAGCCTCAGGACGTGCGCTAGCAGCGCATTTCGGGTTTTTCAAGCGTCAACTTCGCGTCGCAATATCTCGGGATGTAATTGGAATATTGCGATGCAATCAACGCCATTGTTTATGTGATTTGTCATGCTAGGGATTGCTGAAGAAAAAATATAGGGTGTCCATTTAAAAAAAACATAAGTTTGTGTAAAAAAAACACATTTGTTTCGTTTTAAAATGTTTCCAAATATGTACATTCATGGCCCCCAGCCGTATATTGATACCGGTGGAAGTCGTTTTCCAATAGCTGTTATTGTTCCAGAGATATTTTTGGTTGACAAGATAGCTGGGACACCCTGTATATACCCCAAGTACCTCACTGCTGTCAGTTAGGATTTCAAGCAACTTTATGTAAAATCCACTGTTTTTAGATCTGCATCTAAGTTACGACTTTATTGCCTATTTTTAGCACTTACTAACTAAAATTTTAATCATTTAATTTGTGGTAACTATTTCTTTGGGTTTCCTTTAACTGTACTGACGATAGAAATGTTTGTTCAACATTCATCTACGCTGGTAAGATTACATACTTACCTGCTTAGTTGAAGAGGATGCAACTTATATGTCATATCCATGCAATGTGTCGTACCTACTGGTCGGACGAAAGTTACAGCAAACCACGCCGTTAGCACCACGCCATCAATGAAGAGTGGTCTCTCCCGCATAGTCAACAAAGGCACTGGTATACTTGGATCCACCTTGCCTACTGCGAACCTGTGTATACTCCGTTGGATACAGACGAGCGTTTCGCTTATGGCAGCGTTCAGCTATGTTAACTCTCTTCTGATAAGACAGACATCAACAAGACAATTGGTCATAAACTCGGTTTGAAATGAGCTTCACTGCCAGCACTGCATCAGCCAGAAATGCGGAAAGGTTGTAAAGCCGGATTGTAGTCGTATTTTTGTTTATATTTCAGCTTAGTAAAAGAGCATCTTGTTTACTGGAACATTATGGAATACGAGGAGTACCTCACAACTGGTTCACCTCTTACTTTAATAACATACAACAGAAGGTAATTCTCCGCAGTGTTGAAAATGGCTATGACGTACAATCACAGTGGGGCACAGTCCAGTGTGGGGTGCCCCAGGGATCTGTTTTGCGACCACTGCTGTTTCTTATTTATATAAATGATATGCCTTCGAGTATATCAGGTGATTGTAAAGTATTTTTGTTTGCTGATGATACAAGTTTTGTGGTAAAGGATGTTGTCCATAATATTGACACAGTATCAAATAATGCTGTTCAAGAGATTCATTCATGGCTTGTAGAAAAAAAATTGATGTTAAATCACAGTAAAACTCAGTTTTTACAATTTCTAACATATAATTTGCCGAAAGCTATTTTGATTACACGTAATGGGCATATGATAAATGACACTGAACAATTCAAATTTCTAGGTGTTCAGATAGACAGTAAGCTGTCGTGGAAAGCCCATGTTCAGGATCTTGTTCCAAAACTAAATTCTACTTTATTTATCATTAGAACAATATCTGAAATAAGTCATTTTTCAGTAAGAAAAGTAGTCTACCATGTTTACTTTGACTCACTTATGACGTACGGCGTTATTTTTTGGGGTACTTCGACTGATACAAAATAGATAATTTTGACTCAGAAAGGGGCGATTCGAGCAATACGTGGCGTCCGTTCACAAACATCTTGTCGTCCCCTTTTCAGTAGTATGGGAATTCTGACACTGGCGTCACAATACATATTTTCTTTAATGTCGTTTCTGGTTAATTATATCGGTTTATTCCCATAGGTTAGTAGATTTCACTCGGTGAATACTAGACAGAAGTCGAATCTACATTTGCATCACACCACCTCGACACTAGTGCAGGAAGGTGTGCAGAATTCTACAGCATCCATTTTCAATAAGCTACCACAAGAACTCAAGAATCTTAGTACTAACCCAAGCGCTTTCAAATCTAAATTGAAGAGTTACCGCATGGCTCACTCCTTTTATTCTGTTGAGGAGCTCCTAGAAAAGTTAAACAATGAAGCTAATTCCTTTTTTTGTCGTTATTGATTCTTTTCACTTAGTCTTAAGATTGTCAAGTGCATAGGACTACTTAAAATTCTTCTTACCATTCTTGTGTTATACAATGTATATGCAATTGACCAGACGTTGACCATGATGCTGTGAGAGATCTGAAGAATGTGCTGGCCAGGGCAGCAGTCGAACATTTTCCGTATCCAGAAAGTCCCGTACAGGACCTGCAACATGCGGTTGTGCATTATCCTGCTGAAATGTAAAAAATGTTCAAATGTTTGTGTAGCTTATGGGACTTAACTATGGAGTCATCATCCCTAAACTTAAAAACTATTTACGAACAACCTTATACTAAAGACAGTATAAACATTCGTGCCCGAGGGGGGATTCGAACCCCCGACGGGGAGCTGAAATGTAGGGTTGCGCAGGGTTCGAATGAAGGGTATAGCCATGGGTCGTAACACATTTGAAATGTAAAGGCCACACGTCAAAGTGACGTCGATGTGAACAAGAGGTGACCTAGACGTGTAAACAATGGCACCCCATACCATCATTCCGGGTGATACACCACTATGGCGATGACGAATACACGCTTCCAATGTCCGTTCACCGAAAAAATGACGTTTTGCCATTTGTGCACCCAGGTTTGTCGTTGCATACGCCATCGCAGGCGCTCCTGTCTGTGATACAGCGTCAAGGGTAACTGCAGCCATTGTCTCCGAGCTGATAGTCCACGCTGCTGCAAACGTCGTCGAACTGTTCGTGCAGATGGTTGTTGCCTTGCAAACGTTCCCATCTGTTGACTCAGGGATCGAGACGTGGCTGCACGATCCGTTACAGCCATGCGGATAAGATGCCTGTCATCTCGACTGCTAGTGATACTAGACCGTTGGGATCCAGCACGGCGTTCCGTATTGCCCTCCATATTCTGCTAACAGTCATTGGATCGCGCCCAACGCGCGCAGCAATGTCGTGATAACAATAAACCACAATCGCGATAGGCTACAATCCGACCTTTATCCATGTCGGAAACCTAATGGTACGGATTCCTCTTCCTTACACGAGGCATTACAACTACGTTTCACCAGGCACGCCGATCAACTGCTATTTGTGTATGAGAAATCGGTTGGAAACTTTTCTCATATCAGCACGTTGTAGGTGTCGCCACGGGCGCCAACCTTGTGTGAATGCCCTGAAAAGCTAATCGTTTGCATATCACAGCATCTTCTTCCTGTCGGTTAAATTCGCGTCTGTAGTACGTTCTCTTCGTGGTGTAGCAATTTTAATGGCCAGGAGTGTAATTCATGTAACTAACTACGTATATGAGCTATTGAAAAGTGATTTTTATAGAAAATTCTACCTACAACAACAGTAAGAGAAATGTTGCAAAAGGGATTTTCTAATAGAAAGGAGAGTGTCAGAATCAATCTCATGTCAGAAACAATACATGAAGTACTGTATGTTATCCCATTGTTGTCTTATTCGTCGTATAAGTAATTACCAACTTCGTCTTCATGGTTTTTCTTTTCCTTCTCTTGCCTGAATTCTCTTGTATGAAATATTTCAATGCATGTGAAAAATAAAAAAAAAACGTATTGCATTATATTACAATATCTCGATTGGACGCAATTTGACACTATTATTTTTGTACTGGTATTAAGGTAAATGATAACAAATAAATATTATTAATTATTATTGAATATTTTTGAGTAGAAGTATGTCGTCAATGAAATGTTGTAATTTATACAATTAAGTAAAAATTAACTTATTATTGAGATGAATCTTTAGTTCAGATAGATTATTTCAGTCATTCTTAATCACTCATCTTACATATATATTCATCTCAGGGGCGGCGATCAGAGATTTTAAGGCCGATATTGCATAACACACTCAATAAACAAAATTTTCACTAATTAAAGTTTTAAAGAACTGCATTTACTGCACTTTAAGATACTTTTATAGAGACTTCTTACAAAACCGAGCAACTTGTTCAAACAGCGAAAGACAATTAAGCTGGATTCAGTTATTTCGAGACATATGACAGTAACATCTCAAAGTCATTTAATATACATCATGCAAGTATTCTATGTTTAAGTTCTTAATATCTATGCATTTAAATAAATAAATAAAACTGGGATGTATTTTGGTTTAGAAACTATAAAGGATTAATCTTAACATCCCTACACTACTTCTTATTCCTTGTTTTCTACCCCATGTAACGTCACAATTGGAATCTTCATCAGATATCTGCCCTTGGGTAACATGGGTTCAGGACCATTTTTCTTTAATTACAAAATGCGGTATCGCAGAAATATGTATGCAATTTAAGAACTCAATTTCCACAAACGGTAATTTTCACCGATTTGCAAACCCATGAATTTAATTTCTGTACCGTGGGATGGACTGGATTCATAACGCAAGGTCTCTGAAGTGCATTCAGAGAATCTGAACAGATGACGCTGTAATAAGGTGAGTGTCGTCTATGGTACAGGGTGGTCTGATAAAGAGCGGACAGCTCTGCAGTGAAGATTGATCACTGGTCAGGCAGACGATACTGGAAGGAACCATCGCCGAGGACAAAGGTACACCCAACACCATGGTCAGTCTTTGAACTGTCGGCAAGCGGAGTGCAAGAATCGCGTTGCAGTAGGCCGGGCCAGGGGTAGTGCCTTTGGAATGCGAATGGAGTTAGTAGTTGACCCTGATCTCCGGCCGAAGTCAGGGTGGGAAGGAGCTGATACCCATAGGGAATGTAATAGGGAGTGTAAAGTCTGGCTGCCTTAGCAGCAAACAAAAGCGAATTTTGGGAGGTAATAGAGATATTGGATGCTCTGCAAACAGACGATAGTGGGAGTCATAAAAAAAAGACAGCATAGGTTGGTTGGTCACGCATAGATGACAATCGCCTTGCGTATCAACTGAGGACTTCCCTTCAGTACGACAGTGGTAATTCGGCAGCTTCAGCACA
This sequence comes from Locusta migratoria, assembly GCA_026315105.1. Classification (NCBI taxonomy): domain Eukaryota; kingdom Metazoa; phylum Arthropoda; class Insecta; order Orthoptera; family Acrididae; genus Locusta; species Locusta migratoria. Next base: position 899,683,837 of record CM048744.1, read on the forward strand.
GAGACTTTCTACAGGACTGGTATAGAAGACTCCTGTTGGCAAATGGATCCCTTGATGATGGGTCATATTGAAACAGTGTAGAATAGACGATCGTGCATAGAAGTAGACGATACATTCATAGTCCTGTTTCGAGCAGACAAAGGATCAGTATAAAGCAGAGGAGAGTGGGCATTTCCACATCCCATGAAGTGCTGCGCAATACTCTGTGAACAGTGAGTGAGTGCTGTAAACCATCCACTCGTACCTAGTTCAAATATAAATTGTCTAGCAGAATTTTACATTTATAAACAATGTAAATATTCCGGTTGTGAGGTAAGGTAGAGTGCATTTACACTTAGATAGAGTTAACTTGTATGCCGGGGTTTAGTGTTGACGTGGAAGAATCCATGCATTACTTTAAATGATAGTCAGAACAATTATTTTTCTGAATTTATTAGCGGAGACTGTAACATCAATATACACAACACATTTACATAAGTTTTCTGCATAAAATTAACTTCTCTCTTTCCAGCGGTCGACTATCACTATCGAAAGTTCTCGAATATTCGCAGAACTTCGACTTACAGAAACTCGTACCAACAGCACTTACTTTGAGCATAATCAGAACTGTACTGTACTGCATTGCACTCCTAATTATACTTCGTTAACAGTTACAATGTTGAAAGCTGATTATTATAACAATTACATATATATGTTTATAATTACAAAACATAGAGTTAATTAAAACATACAATGTGATATAATAGCAAATACAAAGCAAATGATATTTACGCAAAATTACAGCCCATCTTGTCTTTCTTCTTTAATAATTTCGTGCGATCGTATTTACAAACAATGAAATGCTTTGAGAAGTGGTTATTTAAATACTGAATGAACGATCTCGCTAACATTTACTCAGCTTCTGGACGACCATCGGTAAGATTTTATAGTAATAGTATTATAGTATTCACATTTGGTATTTATAAGAGTACAAATGCAAAATCGAGCCATTACCTTTCTCAGCATATTTCCATATTTAATTAGTAAAATCTTAGTGACAATGAAGGTAATGCTGTTTAACACAAGCTATACAACTAACAGTCACGTCTGCAGTTAGATTTCGGTTTATCTAGTTCTCGTTTTTTATTAGTGTAATTGTTCTTGTGCTATCTAGAAGCTTCAATATAACCTTTTTTCGCAATGACGCCACAATTAACGTTCCTTATTATCAAAATCAAAAGTAGCGTTTGTAGCCACAGTTTATATTTGACGCACACCCAATTTTGTCCTTCTCTATTCGCTTTTATATGAAATTCCACTACAATGAACCACCCGATACCGCCGTCGGTATCCGCGAGTCCGGGTCTCCTGTGCTTCACTTTGGCCTGCTGAGGGGATCCAGACTGGCAGTTCGGTTATTGTGCGTACACCGAGCTGCCAAACAGGAGACATGGGATGACCAAGAGTTTCCTGTCAAATGTAAGTCCCAAGAAGTTTTTTGTCTCAGTGAAAGGAAAAACATCTGGACCAAAATGTAGAGTCGGTGGGAGAAACTCTGCGCCGCTAGAAGTTTATGCAAACTGTTTTGTCCGCAGAAAAGCGGAACCCATTGTTGGTACTCCACGAGTAGAGATTGTCAAGACTCTGCTGAAGTTTCCGATCGAGTGATCACGGTCGTTGGCAGCTGCAGTAGATGGCAAAGTCATCTACTAAAGGAGAAGGCAAAATGCCTGGTGGGACAGAACCCATAATAGTGTTGTTCACTTTGTAATCATTACAAAGTGAACAACGCTCAGCACTGAACCTTGTGGGCACCGTTCACCTGAATAATAGTGTTTGACACAAACAACTTAAATAAGCGATCTTTTCAAAATTCCTGAATAAAAATAGGCATACAACCCCAGGCTCCCCAAACCATGCAAAATATGGAGGATACCTATACTACAACTGGTGAGTATATCTTATCCAAGTCAAAAAACATAGCTGCTGTTTGACGTTTCTGTCAAAAATTGTTCAAAATATGAACTGATAGGGTGACAAGATGATCTAAAGCAGAGTTTGCGCTTACGAAATCCACACTGTGCGTTAGCGAGGTGATTCCGAGATTCGAGCCACCATACCAACCGACCATTAATCATACGTTCCCTCAAGTTGCATACGTTATAGGTAAGGGAGGTTGGACTTTAGCTGTAAGGGAGATGTCTGTCCTTGTCAGGCTTAGGTACAGGAATGACAATGGTTTCACGCCAACGTCTAGGAAACGTGCCCTCCCTCCAAACAAGTTTATAAGTCCAGAGAAGAAAATTCTAGCCCTCTGGTGACAGGTGTTGTAATATCTGTATATGAATTCCGTCTGGTCTTGGAGAGGAGGACCGTAACAGAGAGAATGCATGTTGTAGCTCCCTCATAGTAAATTTGGCGTTATAGCATTCATTGTTTTTGGAGGAGAAAGACAGTTTCCTTTTTCTGCTGTCCGTTTTGCCGTTTTGTAGGGAGGGAAGCAGGGTGGTAGTTCTTGGAGTTGGAAATCTCGGCAATGTAGCGGCCCATGGTGTTGGAGACAGCAATAAGGTCGATAATTATATCATTCGCAAAAGTGAGGCCAGGGATTGCAGAATGAGCCAAGGAGACGGAGCGGAGCGGCCGAGCGCATTGAGGCGCTATGCTCCGATGCGCGAAGCCGTTCCCCGTCGGAGGTTCGAATCCCCCCTCGGGCATGGATGTTTGTGCAGTCTTTAGCATAAGCTACTTCATAAGTAGTTTGTAAGTTTAGGGACTGATAACCCCGCAGTTAAGTCCCTTAAACTTTACAAACATTTGAACATTTGAGCCAAGGACTATGAGAGGCGACGGAGGTTGCCCCCAAATAATGGACGAGGGGTGAAACTGTTGAAAGACCTGACGAATGATAGCCAGCTAGCTTTTTTACTATCGCTAATGATGTGGTGACATTATCCATGCAATTGTTTGTATCAAATGCTATTCTCCAATGTGGTATGTCGTATGAAAATGTGGAGAGCCTGTCTCCAGGCTCTGACTGCCTTACTGCATTCCTAATTCCAGTAGGGAAGAGTGGTATGTCATAGTGAGAAGGAGGTGCGAGGGATGGAACATTCAGCAACAGAGAGGGTAGTGCTAGAAAGGTACTCGAGCTTGTCATCAAAACGGGGAATATGGTGTCCCCTGAAGGTTGCTAATGAGTAGAGCTGCCAGTTAGCATTGGTAAGCTGCCAGTTAAGTGTATGTGCTGGTGGGATGGGCTTCAGCAGATGAATGACACGGGAAATGGTCACTGGAGTATGTATCTGCAAAGACGGACCACCCAAGCTAGCAAGTAAGATAAAAATTACAGATCTAGAGATTTAAATGGGAGAGGGTATGTGTGAAGTCTATCAGGAATGTAGTATTGAGATAGATGAGATGAAGATGATTGACGATATCCAGCAAGAAAGAGCCCCAGACGGGGTGGTGGGTGTTGAAGTCGTTGACCAGCAGAAATGGAGGAGGGAGCTGCTGTGTAAGGTGCAATTGATCTGCTCTAGTGACGGCAGAAGATGGTGTGTAAATATTACAGGGCGAGTAGGTGAAGCCAGGAAGGGAGAGTCCGACAGTTACAGCTTGAAGGTGAGTATCCAAGAAATGATGTGGCTATGGATAGCGGTCTGCGCGGATGCGGATATCCGCAGTATTTTTTACTTTGCGGATAAAATTGTGCGACGCGGATTATATGCAGATAAAGAGCGAGGTATCTGCCCAGTACGTATGCCGAAAAACACACATGTATATAAAACACAGTTTGGATTCCTGAAAGGTTCCAATATCGAGAAGGCTATTTACACCTACAGTGAGAATGTACTTAATTCATTAGATAATAAATTCCAAGCACCAGGTATTTTCTGTGATTTGTCAAGGGCATTGGATTGTGTGAACCATAAAATCCTTTTAAGTAAATCAGAATTCTATGGTGTCACGGGAAATGCTGCAAAATGTTTCAAGTCGTACCTCACTTACAGGAAACAAAGGGTGTCAGTGCAAGTGACTAGTGAATTACGCTAACAGTCATCATCGGATTGGGAAGAAATTACATGTGGCGTCCCACAAGGATCCATCTTAGGGCCTTTGCTTTTTCTTGTGTACATTAATGTATGTTTGTATAGTCTATGGGACTTAACTACGGGCTCATCAGTCCTTAAACTTACAAACTACTTATGAACTACTTACGAACTAGGATGGCACAAATATCCATGCCCGAGGGGGGATTCGAACCCCCGACCGTAGTGGCAGTGCAGACCGTGACTGGAGTGCCTCAGTCTCCTCAGCCACAGCGGCCGGCGTACATTAATGACCTCTCATCAGTTACACTACCAGAAGTAGAGTTCGTTTTGTTGCAGATGATACAAGTATTGCTATAAAAAGTACGTCAAGTATCGTTATAGAAAGGTCTGCTAATGATATTTTCATGAACATTAATAAATGGTTTAAAGCCAACTTATTGTCATTAAACTATGAGAAGACTCACTATATGCAGTTCAGAACATGTAAGGGATTTTCCGCCAGCTTATGCATTAAGTATGAAGAAGAGCAGATAGAAGAGGTTGACAGTATTAAATTCCTGGGATTACAGCTTGATAATAAATTTAGTTTGAAGGCACACACCACAGAACTGCGGAAATGACTCAACAAATCTGTATTTTCAGTTCGAGTGTTATCAGACATAGGAGACATAAAAATAACGAAGCTTGCATACTTTGCTTACTTTCATTCCATAATGTCATATGGTATAATATTTTGGGGTAACTCTTCAAGTCAGTCAAAAGTCTTCAGAGTCCAAAAACGTGTAATACGTATTATTTGTACAGTAAATTCACGGACGTCCTGTAGAAGCCTATTTAAAAAACTGGGTATATTAACTACTGCCTTTCAGTATATTTATTCCTTAATGAAATTTGTCATAAATAATAATTATATCCCTTTTCCCAACAAACAGGTCAGTTCATACATACAATACTAGGAATAAAAATGATCTACACAACGACTTAAAAGCACTTACTTTAGTTCAAAAAGGGGTCCACTACTCAGGAACACACATTTTCAATAATTTACCATAAAGTATAAAAATTTAGCTACAAATAGAGATCAGTTTAAGAGGAGCCTAAAAGACTTTCTAGTGGCCAACTCCTTCTACTCCATTAGTGAATTTCTAAATTGTACCAAATGATGCGGTATTCCTTCTATATTAGTATTATTACATTATCAGCTAAAAAAACACACACACTTAAAATGTATGTATCTGTATTTATATTATTAGTATTATCTATTATTCAGCTTGTAAATTTTGTTTCTTGACATGTTCCACATCCATGAGGCTCTCCTCAATATGGATCTGCAGAACGAAAAACTAATCTAATCTAATCATAATGAGATACGGTGTACCGTGGAAGTAACGTATTTAGGAAGGTACATAATGTTAGATTGTATAGGCTGGCCGTAGCTGCAGCCGACATTGTCTCATTTTACTGACAGTTACCAATTAGAAGTAGACGGCAGTTTTAACACTTGAAATGACATGCTTTGCTTTAAGTCACATAACCTCTCGTGCGTTAATATGGGGAAAATTAAGTGTCCCTTTTGTAAAACACTGAAACAACCGTTTCTTTTTTCGAATGTAAACAGTAAAATCTCTATGCTGATCAGTTTTAACCACTGGAATTTAAGAAGATGCCTGTATTATACACTAACGTAGTACTCCGACCATACGGGCTCCAAAGCGCTACTGTGTGTGTCTGGAGCGCCGATGTTTTCCTGTTTGGGATAGCCTTTCAAAAAAATGTTTGTATAGTCTATGGGACTTAACTACGGGGTCATCAGTCCCTAAACTTACAAACTACTTATGAACTACTTACGAACTATGACGGCACAAATATCCATGCCCGAGGGGGGATTCGAACCCCCGACCGTAGTGGCCGTGCTGACCGTGACTGGAGCGCCTCAGTCACCTCGGCCACCGCGGCCGGCAATAGCCTTTCTTTGGAGTAGTTATGGAACAGTTACCTTGATTCGAGGAGTCAAAAGTAGTTAACCTGTCGCAAAAATGACACTCTAACAATAATTACATCATTACATACCATGGTTTTAAATACTGATATCTATTACTATTGCTCATTCAAAACTTTAAAATCTGCGGATTCGGATAACGAACTTGGGGATGCGGATATGGCCTTGTGGATGCGGATAACACTTTTATTATCTGTGCAGACCTCGAGCTATGGATGTTATCTAGTATGAGCATCATGGCAACGCCATGAGCTGGAACTCCTGCTACTGGGGGGAGGTCATTATGGACTGAGGAAGTGCGGAAGATGAAAGGGATCATGAGGGTTTAGTTTTGTTTCCTGAAAGCAGATAATCAATGGGGAATAAGTTCGCTGAAGAAGCTGCAATTCTGCCCTATTACATCGGATACCATGAATGTGCCAATGAAGGATAGCTGTTTAAAATATAGAGGGGGGGGGGGGTGCCTAGCTAGAAACCTTCTTCTAAAGTGTTGTCGTCGAACCCAGAGATGGGGTAACGTTCATAAGTCCTAAAACTGGCTCTGATTGGACTATTATGGGAGAAACCCCCTGGGAATTCGTGGGGACTACATCCTAACATTTTGGGCACTTCTGTTTCTTTTCCCTCTGAGAATGAAAGGAGTAGGTTCAGGATATGAAGAGGCTGTGAGTGTGTGGTTCCTGATTGTGACTCTGCCTTCCTCTGCTTCTTAGAGTGCTGAGGAGGAATGTTTCCTGAGGGAGTACCATCCACAGTAGGTGCCAAAGATGCTATCCTCTCCGGCTTAAGAGCAGGAAGTGGTGGGGAATAGGGACAGAGGTGCAGGGATGGGGGAGCAGGGACGAGGTGGGGGAACAGCACCTTGAAGGGGACGAATGCTAACTGGGAGGGAGGGTGGCAGGAGTACGTTAGGGAGGAGGGAGTTGGGGGAAGTGACACAACAGAGGCAAGTGTTAATGTTAACGATACTGGGTGGAGATGATCATACAGACAGTCGAGAGTCTTAAACTCCTGAAATTTCTTTTCCCTTTTGTATACTGGGCAATTCGATGACTGAGGAGCATGTGGGCCACAGCAATTCACGCAGCTGGGTGGTCGGGTGCAAGGGTTCCCTGTTTGGAGAGGGTAATGACAATTACCACAAACAGGATTTGTGTTGTACTTTGAAGACATGTGGCGAAAATGGAGGCAGCAGAAGCAGCATAAAGGTGGTAGGATGTATGGCTTCACATCACATCTGTATATCATTACCTTAACTTTCTCATGTAGAATATCCCACTTCAAAAGCCAAGATAAGGCGCCAGTGTCAACAGGATTACCCTTGGTGCCTCTTTGAACACGGCAAACTAATCGAACGCTGTGCCATTCCAGGTTGCCCTGAGTTCCTCAGCTGATTGCAATAAAAAGGCCCTGTGAACATAATGCCCTCTGTCATATTGGGGGACTGGTGATGTGTGATGCTCACTGGGATGCCTCCCAATAGATGGAAGACTCTAATTGCAGCTTCCTGGCCGGCAGAAGATGTTCTAATGAGGACAGAGCTGTATCACATATAACTCAGTGGCTCAACTGCACCAAACATATCTTCTATGTGTTTCACAAAGAAGAAAGGTTTGGTAGCGGTGAATGTCTCCCCATCCATCCGGGAACAAACAAAGTATCTAGGCCATGGTTTTGCACCCAGTCTGCATGCCTGCCCCTCTGTCGAGAGTGTAGCAAGGGATGGAAAGGCCGTGGAAAAAAAACGCGAACCAAAGAACAATTCCTGCCTAAAGAGTGTTTGGCTACAGGAGAGCGACCTGACACCCTCACGTTTTATGTACAAAACGTCCGGCTTGGTAGCACCCACGCCGGTCAGGGGCTTACCTCATGGACACCCAGCCACAGCAAGGACTGCCTGGCAGAAGAGTCGTTACCAGGAGTTCCAATATCCCAAAAGGATAGGTAACTACTCCTAGGCATACATGGTGCGTTTACAGCTATGTTAGCAGTTGTGTGACCCCTGTGTTGTCAGGGTGATCAACCAGAAGAGTACATAACAGCCCCCCACCCCACAGACTGGCTACACGTGCTGGGGATCTAGCACAAATAGGGGGCTATGGCAAGGATGGAATGGGGAGGGAGTGGGGGAAGGAAGGGGGAGGGATCTGCGCTGTAGAGGCTAGGTAGGGGGTTCTTTCCCTAGTGGCCAACACGCTTAATGGAAATTTTGTAGTGGAGGTCAAACCCCAAAGGGCGCCAAACTGGACCAGAAATGGGGGTAAACAGCAGAGAGACCAAAATCGCTGAAGACTTCATCGGAACCATAAGAATAGCTGGGCTAGCAGCAGTAGAATATTTAAGCTATCAGCTTTAAATTCTGGCCCTGAAGCATTTCTAACATCCCCCACATTGATTGAAATCTGCCAATAACAAACCTAGCAGTAAGCCTCTTGAATTGTTGCTCTCTTCCTTTAAACCAATCTGGTGCGAATCTCAAGAACTTTTAACAATGCTCAAGACAGGGTCACACTAGTGTTTTAAAAACTAGAACCTTATCTCACAACATTCTCCCAATAAACCAAAGGTGACCACTACCTTCCCCACAACTGTCCTTACATGTTAGTTTCATTTTGTATTGTCCTGCAACCTTATGTCTAGATATTTAATGGAGTCGATAGCATTAAGTAGCATACTACTAATACTGTATTCAAACATTATGGGATTGTTTTTCCTTCTCATCTACATCACCATACATTTTTCTACAATTAGCATCATACCAACTAGAAATTTTGTCTTAAGTCATCCTGCATCATATACAGTCTTGCATTGGTGACAACTTCAAATTCACCACTGCATAATAAGCAAATAACCACAGATTGCAACTCATTCAAATGTTTTTAAATCTAATGGACTTAATTACTGTGGTTGTCAGTCGCTAGGCTTTCAAACTACTTAAAGTAAGTTATACTCACAACACACGCACACACCCATGCCCGAGAAATAACTCTAACCTCTGACAGCAAGCAACTGCACTCTCCACATTAAGTCAACTTAAGAGTGCTCGGCCACTCCACCACGGCGTTACTCAGTCTGTCCGCCATATAATTTATTTAGATAAAAAATAATAACAGTACTAAGACATTCCTTATGATACCAAAGTCTCTGATGAACACTCGCTGTCAAGGAGAACTTAATAGGAACTATTACTTAAGAAGTCTTTGGGCCTCTCTCATATCAGGGAACCTGTTCCATGTGATCAAACCTTCATCTGCTGTGTTGCATCATGTTAAAACACCTTTCGGAAATCAAGAAATATGCGTCTACCTGTTGCCCTTCACCTGTGGCTTTGTTTTCTCACATATCTGTGAGCAAATAGAGTTTTACATGAGTGATACTTCCCAAAACTTCCCAACAAACAGGTCAGTTCATACATACAATACTAGGAATAAAAATGATCTACACAACGACTTAAAAGCACTTACTTTAGTTCAAAAAGGGGTCCACTACTCAGGAACACACATTTTCAATAATTTACCATAAAGTATAAAAATTTAGCTACAAATAGAGATCAGTTTAAGAGGAGCCTAAAAGACTTTCTAGTGGCCAACTCCTTCTACTCCATTAGTGAATTTCTAAATTGTACCAAATGATGCGGTATTCCTTCTATATTAGTATTATTACATTATCAGCTAAAAAAACACACACACTTAAAATGTATGTATCTGTATTTATATTATTAGTATTATCTATTATTCAGCTTGTAAATTTTGTTTCTTGACATGTTCCACATCCATGAGGCTCTCCTCAATATGGATCTGCAGAACGAAAAACTAATCTAATCTAATCATAATGAGATACGGTGTACCGTGGAAGTAACGTATTTAGGAAGGTACATAATGTTAGATTGTATAGGCTGGCCGTAGCTGCAGCCGACATTGTCTCATTTTACTGACAGTTACCAATTAGAAGTAGACGGCAGTTTTAACACTTGAAATGACATGCTTTGCTTTAAGTCACATAACCTCTCGTGCGTTAATATGGGGAAAATTAAGTGTCCCTTTTGTAAAACACTGAAACAACCGTTTCTTTTTTCGAATGTAAACAGTAAAATCTCTATGCTGATCAGTTTTAACCACTGGAATTTAAGAAGATGCCTGTATTATACACTAACGTAGTACTCCGACCATACGGGCTCCAAAGCGCTACTGTGTGTGTCTGGAGCGCCGATGTTTTCCTGTTTGGGATAGCCTTTCAAAAAAATGTTTGTATAGTCTATGGGACTTAACTACGGGGTCATCAGTCCCTAAACTTACAAACTACTTATGAACTACTTACGAACTATGACGGCACAAATATCCATGCCCGAGGGGGGATTCGAACCCCCGACCGTAGTGGCCGTGCTGACCGTGACTGGAGCGCCTCAGTCACCTCGGCCACCGCGGCCGGCAATAGCCTTTCTTTGGAGTAGTTATGGAACAGTTACCTTGATTCGAGGAGTCAAAAGTAGTTAACCTGTCGCAAAAATGACACTCTAACAATAATTACATCATTACATACCATGGTTTTAAATACTGATATCTATTACTATTGCTCATTCAAAACTTTAAAATCTGCGGATTCGGATAACGAACTTGGGGATGCGGATATGGCCTTGTGGATGCGGATAACACTTTTATTATCTGTGCAGACCTCGAGCTATGGATGTTATCTAGTATGAGCATCATGGCAACGCCATGAGCTGGAACTCCTGCTACTGGGGGGAGGTCATTATGGACTGAGGAAGTGCGGAAGATGAAAGGGATCATGAGGGTTTAGTTTTGTTTCCTGAAAGCAGATAATCAATGGGGAATAAGTTCGCTGAAGAAGCTGCAATTCTGCCCTATTACATCGGATACCATGAATGTGCCAATGAAGGATAGCTGTTTAAAATATAGAGGGGGGGGGGGTGCCTAGCTAGAAACCTTCTTCTAAAGTGTTGTCGTCGAACCCAGAGATGGGGTAACGTTCATAAGTCCTAAAACTGGCTCTGATTGGACTATTATGGGAGAAACCCCCTGGGAATTCGTGGGGACTACATCCTAACATTTTGGGCACTTCTGTTTCTTTTCCCTCTGAGAATGAAAGGAGTAGGTTCAGGATATGAAGAGGCTGTGAGTGTGTGGTTCCTGATTGTGACTCTGCCTTCCTCTGCTTCTTAGAGTGCTGAGGAGGAATGTTTCCTGAGGGAGTACCATCCACAGTAGGTGCCAAAGATGCTATCCTCTCCGGCTTAAGAGCAGGAAGTGGTGGGGAATAGGGACAGAGGTGCAGGGATGGGGGAGCAGGGACGAGGTGGGGGAACAGCACCTTGAAGGGGACGAATGCTAACTGGGAGGGAGGGTGGCAGGAGTACGTTAGGGAGGAGGGAGTTGGGGGAAGTGACACAACAGAGGCAAGTGTTAATGTTAACGATACTGGGTGGAGATGATCATACAGACAGTCGAGAGTCTTAAACTCCTGAAATTTCTTTTCCCTTTTGTATACTGGGCAATTCGATGACTGAGGAGCATGTGGGCCACAGCAATTCACGCAGCTGGGTGGTCGGGTGCAAGGGTTCCCTGTTTGGAGAGGGTAATGACAATTACCACAAACAGGATTTGTGTTGTACTTTGAAGACATGTGGCGAAAATGGAGGCAGCAGAAGCAGCATAAAGGTGGTAGGATGTATGGCTTCACATCACATCTGTATATCATTACCTTAACTTTCTCATGTAGAATATCCCACTTCAAAAGCCAAGATAAGGCGCCAGTGTCAACAGGATTACCCTTGGTGCCTCTTTGAACACGGCAAACTAATCGAACGCTGTGCCATTCCAGGTTGCCCTGAGTTCCTCAGCTGATTGCAATAAAAAGGCCCTGTGAACATAATGCCCTCTGTCATATTGGGGGACTGGTGATGTGTGATGCTCACTGGGATGCCTCCCAATAGATGGAAGACTCTAATTGCAGCTTCCTGGCCGGCAGAAGATGTTCTAATGAGGACAGAGCTGTATCACATATAACTCAGTGGCTCAACTGCACCAAACATATCTTCTATGTGTTTCACAAAGAAGAAAGGTTTGGTAGCGGTGAATGTCTCCCCATCCATCCGGGAACAAACAAAGTATCTAGGCCATGGTTTTGCACCCAGTCTGCATGCCTGCCCCTCTGTCGAGAGTGTAGCAAGGGATGGAAAGGCCGTGGAAAAAAAACGCGAACCAAAGAACAATTCCTGCCTAAAGAGTGTTTGGCTACAGGAGAGCGACCTGACACCCTCACGTTTTATGTACAAAACGTCCGGCTTGGTAGCACCCACGCCGGTCAGGGGCTTACCTCATGGACACCCAGCCACAGCAAGGACTGCCTGGCAGAAGAGTCGTTACCAGGAGTTCCAATATCCCAAAAGGATAGGTAACTACTCCTAGGCATACATGGTGCGTTTACAGCTATGTTAGCAGTTGTGTGACCCCTGTGTTGTCAGGGTGATCAACCAGAAGAGTACATAACAGCCCCCCACCCCACAGACTGGCTACACGTGCTGGGGATCTAGCACAAATAGGGGGCTATGGCAAGGATGGAATGGGGAGGGAGTGGGGGAAGGAAGGGGGAGGGATCTGCGCTGTAGAGGCTAGGTAGGGGGTTCTTTCCCTAGTGGGCAACACGCTTAATGGAAATTTTGTAGTGGAGGTCAAACCCCAAAGGGCGCCAAACTGGACCAGAAATGGGGGTAAACAGCAGAGAGACCAAAATCGCTGAAGACTTCATCGGAACCATAAGAATAGCTGGGCTAGCAGCAGTAGAATATTTAAGCTATCAGCTTTAAATTCTGGCCCTGAAGCATTTCTAACATCCCCCACATTGATTGAAATCTGCCAATAACAAACCTAGCAGTAAGCCTCTTGAATTGTTGCTCTCTTCCTTTAAACCAATCTGGTGCGAATCTCAAGAACTTTTAACAATGCTCAAGACAGGGTCACACTAGTGTTTTAAAAACTAGAACCTTATCTCACAACATTCTCCCAATAAACCAAAGGTGACCACTACCTTCCCCACAACTGTCCTTACATGTTAGTTTCATTTTGTATTGTCCTGCACCCTTATGTCTAGATATTTAATGGAGTCGATAGCATTAAGTAGCATACTACTAATACTGTATTCAAACATTATGGGATTGTTTTTCCTTCTCATCTACATCACCATACATTTTTCTACAATTAGCATCATACCAACTAGAAATTTTGTCTTAAGTCATCCTGCATCATATACAGTCTTGCATTGGTGACAACTTCAAATTCACCACTGCATAATAAGCAAATAACCACAGATTGCAACTCATTCAAATGTTTTTAAATCTAATGGACTTAATTACTGTGGTTGTCAGTCGCTAGGCTTTCAAACTACTTAAAGTAAGTTATACTCACAACACACGCACACACCCATGCCCGAGAAATAACTCTAACCTCTGACAGCAAGCAACTGCACTCTCCACATTAAGTCAACTTAAGAGTGCTCGGCCACTCCACCACGGCGTTACTCAGTCTGTCCGCCATATAATTTATTTAGATAAAAAATAATAACAGTACTAAGACATTCCTTATGATACCAAAGTCTCTGATGAACACTCGCTGTCAAGGAGAACTTAATAGGAACTATTACTTAAGAGGTCTTTGGGCCTCTCTCATATCAGGGAACCTGTTCCATGTGATCAAACCTTCATCTGCTGTGTTGCATCATGTTAAAACACCTTTCGGAAATCAAGAAATATGCGTCTACCTGTTGCCCTTCACCTGTGGCTTTGTTTTCTCACATATCTGTGAGCAAATAGAGTTTTACATGAGTGATACTTCCCAAAACTTCCCAACAAACAGGTCAGTTCATACATACAATACTAGGAATAAAAATGATCTACACAACGACTTAAAAGCACTTACTTTAGTTCAAAAAGGGGTCCACTACTCAGGAACACACATTTTCAATAATTTACCATAAAGTATAAAAATTTAGCTACAAATAGAGATCAGTTTAAGAGGAGCCTAAAAGACTTTCTAGTGGCCAACTCCTTCTACTCCATTAGTGAATTTCTAAATTGTACCAAATGATGCGGTATTCCTTCTATATTAGTATTATTACATTATCAGCTAAAAAAACACACACACTTAAAATGTATGTATCTGTATTTATATTATTAGTATTATCTATTATTCAGCTTGTAAATTTTGTTTCTTGACATGTTCCACATCCATGAGGCTCTCCTCAATATGGATCTGCAGAACGAAAAACTAATCTAATCTAATCATAATGAGATACGGTGTACCGTGGAAGTAACGTATTTAGGAAGGTACATAATGTTAGATTGTATAGGCTGGCCGTAGCTGCAGCCGACATTGTCTCATTTTACTGACAGTTACCAATTAGAAGTAGACGGCAGTTTTAACACTTGAAATGACATGCTTTGCTTTAAGTCACATAACCTCTCGTGCGTTAATATGGGGAAAATTAAGTGTCCCTTTTGTAAAACACTGAAACAACCGTTTCTTTTTTCGAATGTAAACAGTAAAATCTCTATGCTGATCAGTTTTAACCACTGGAATTTAAGAAGATGCCTGTATTATACACTAACGTAGTACTCCGACCATACGGGCTCCAAAGCGCTACTGTGTGTGTCTGGAGCGCCGATGTTTTCCTGTTTGGGATAGCCTTTCAAAAAAATGTTTGTATAGTCTATGGGACTTAACTACGGGGTCATCAGTCCCTAAACTTACAAACTACTTATGAACTACTTACGAACTATGACGGCACAAATATCCATGCCCGAGGGGGGATTCGAACCCCCGACCGTAGTGGCCGTGCTGACCGTGACTGGAGCGCCTCAGTCACCTCGGCCACCGCGGCCGGCAATAGCCTTTCTTTGGAGTAGTTATGGAACAGTTACCTTGATTCGAGAAGTCAAAAGTAGTTAACCTGTCGCAAAAATGACACTCTAACAATAATTACATCATTACATACCATGGTTTTAAATACTGATATCTATTACTATTGCTCATTCAAAACTTTAAAATCTGCGGATTCGGATAACGAACTTGGGGATGCGGATATGGCCTTGTGGATGCGGATAACACTTTTATTATCTGTGCAGACCTCGAGCTATGGATGTTATCTAGTATGAGCATCATGGCAACGCCATGAGCTGGAACTCCTGCTACTGGGGGGAGGTCATTATGGACTGAGGAAGTGCGGAAGATGAAAGGGATCATGAGGGTTTAGTTTTGTTTCCTGAAAGCAGATAATCAATGGGGAATAAGTTCGCTGAAGAAGCTGCAATTCTGCCCTATTACATCGGATACCATGAAT
Organism: Locusta migratoria; assembly: GCA_026315105.1. Taxonomy (NCBI): domain Eukaryota; kingdom Metazoa; phylum Arthropoda; class Insecta; order Orthoptera; family Acrididae; genus Locusta; species Locusta migratoria. The sequence goes on from CM048744.1 coordinate 899,699,221, forward strand.
GTGCCAATGAAGGATAGCTGTTTAAAATATAGAGGGGGGGGGGGGGTGCCTAGCTAGAAACCTTCTTCTAAAGTGTTGTCGTCGAACCCAGAGATGGGGTAACGTTCATAAGTCCTAAAACTGGCTCTGATTGGACTATTATGGGAGAAACCCCCTGGGAATTCGTGGGGACTACATCCTAACATTTTGGGCACTTCTGTTTCTTTTCCCTCTGAGAATGAAAGGAGTAGGTTCAGGATATGAAGAGGCTGTGAGTGTGTGGTTCCTGATTGTGACTCTGCCTTCCTCTGCTTCTTAGAGTGCTGAGGAGGAATGTTTCCTGAGGGAGTACCATCCACAGTAGGTGCCAAAGATGCTATCCTCTCCGGCTTAAGAGCAGGAAGTGGTGGGGAATAGGGACAGAGGTGCAGGGATGGGGGAGCAGGGACGAGGTGGGGGAACAGCACCTTGAAGGGGACGAATGCTAACTGGGAGGGAGGGTGGCAGGAGTACGTTAGGGAGGAGGGAGTTGGGGGAAGTGACACAACAGAGGCAAGTGTTAATGTTAACGATACTGGGTGGAGATGATCATACAGACAGTCGAGAGTCTTAAACTCCTGAAATTTCTTTTCCCTTTTGTATACTGGGCAATTCGATGACTGAGGAGCATGTGGGCCACAGCAATTCACGCAGCTGGGTGGTCGGGTGCAAGGGTTCCCTGTTTGGAGAGGGTAATGACAATTACCACAAACAGGATTTATGTTGTACTTTGAAGACATGTGGCGAAAATGGAGGCAGCAGAAGCAGCATAAAGGTGGTAGGATGTATGGCTTCACATCACATCTGTATATCATTACCTTAACTTTCTCATGTAGAATATCCCACTTCAAAAGCCAAGATAAGGCGCCAGTGTCAACAGGATTACCCTTGGTGCCTCTTTGAACATGGCAAACTAATCGAACGCTGTGCCATTCCAGGTTGCCCTGAGTTCCTCAGCTGATTGCAATAAAAAGGCCCTGTGAACATAATGCCCTCTGTCATATTGGGGGACTGGTGATGTGTGATGCTCACTGGGATGCCTCCCAATAGATGGAAGACTCTAATTGCAGCTTCCTGGCCGGCAGAAGATGTTCTATTGAGGACAGAGCTGTATCACATATAACTCAGTGGCTCAACTGCACCAAACATATCTTCTATGTGTTTCACAAAGAAGAAAGGTTTGGTAGCGGTGAATGTCTCCCCATCCATCCGGGAACAAACAAAGTATCTAGGCCATGGTTTTGCACCCAGTCTGCATGCCTGCCCCTCTGTCGAGAGTGTAGCAAGGGATGGAAAGGCCGTGGAAAAAAAACGCGAACCAAAGAACAATTCCTGCCTAAAGAGTGTTTGGCTACAGGAGAGCGACCTGACACCCTCACGTTTTATGTACAAAACGTCCGGCTTGGTAGCACCCACGCCGGTCAGGGGCTTACCTCATGGACACCCAGCCACAGCAAGGACTGCCTGGCAGAAGAGTCGTTACCAGGAGTTCCAATATCCCAAAAGGATAGGTAACTACTCCTAGGCATACATGGTACGTTTACAGCTATGTTAGCAGTTGTGTGACCCCTGTGTTGTCAGGGTGATCAACCAGAAGAGTACATAACAGCCCCCCACCCCACAGACTGGCTACACGTGCTGGGGATCTAGCACAAATAGGGGGCTATGGCAAGGATGGAATGGGGAGGGAGTGGGGGAAGGAAAGGGGAGGGATCTGCGCTGTAGAGGCTAGGTAGGGGGTTCTTTCCCTAGTGGCCAACACGCTTAATGGAAATTTTGTAGTGGAGGTCAAACCCCAAAGGGCGCCAAACTGGACCAGAAATGGGGGTAAACAGCAGAGAGACCAAAATCGCTGAAGACTTCATCGGAACCATAAGAATAGCTGGACTAGCAGCAGTAGAATATTTAAGCTATCAGCTTTAAATTCTGGCCCTGAAGCATTTCTAACATCCCCCACATTGATTGAAATCTGCCAATAACAAACCTAGCAGTAAGCCTCTTGAATTGTTGCTCTCTTCCTTTAAACCAATCTGGTGCGAATCTCAAGAACTTTTAACAATGCTCAAGACAGGGTCACACTAGTGTTTTAAAAACTAGAACCTTATCTCACAACATTCTCCCAATAAACCAAAGGTGACCACTACCTTCCCCACAACTGTCCTTACATGTTAGTTTCATTTTGTATTGTCCTGCACCCTTATGTCTAGATATTTAATGGAGTCGATAGCATTAAGTAGCATACTACTAATACTGTATTCAAACATTATGGGATTGTTTTTCCTTCTCATCTACATCGCCATACATTTTTCTACAATTAGCATCATACCAACTAGAAATTTTGTCTTAAGTCATCCTGCATCATATACAGTCTTGCATTGGTGACAACTTCAAATTCACCACTGCATAATAAGCAAATAACCACAGATTGCAACTCATTCAAATGTTTTTAAATCTAATGGACTTAATTACTGTGGTTGTCAGTCGCTAGGCTTTCAAACTACTTAAAGTAAGTTATACTCACAACACACGCACACACCCATGCCCGAGAAATAACTCTAACCTCTGACAGCAAGCAACTGCACTCTCCACATTAAGTCAACTTAAGAGTGCTCGGCCACTCCACCACGGCGTTACTCAGTCTGTCCGCCATATAATTTATTTAGATAAAAAATAATAACAGTACTAAGACATTCCTTATGATACCAAAGTCTCTGATGAACACTCGCTGTCAAGGAGAACTTAATAGGAACTATTACTTAAGAGGTCTTTGGGCCTCTCTCATATCAGGGAACCTGTTCCATGTGATCAAACCTTCATCTGCTGTGTTGCATCATGTTAAAACACCTTTCGGAAATCAAGAAATATGCGTCTACCTGTTGCCCTTCACCTGTGGCTTTGTTTTCTCACATATCTGTGAGCAAATAGAGTTTTACATGAGTGATACTTCCCAAAACTGTGCTTTTTCGTCTTGAGGAACTTTACTAAAATCATACTGAGAATATGTTCTAGAATTCTACATCAAACTGATGTTAACAATATTGATGTGTAATTGTATGCAGGTTTGTTCTTTTCAAATGTCATTTGTCTCAGTATGTTTTAGGTTTTCCCCTCCCTTCTTTTTTTCTATGTTACTTTATTTCAAGATTATAATAATATAAAAACATGCTGCCCTATCTACTTAGGAAAACTGTATTATATTTCCCATTGGTTTATTGATTAGTTCCTTTATGGAATCTTTTTGGTATGCCCCACCACAGTGGTGAAAGTTAATAATATGACCCAAGTTCGACAAGTGCCCACCCTTGTCCTAAACGAATTTTTTATGGTTTTCGGGAACAAAACTACTGAGGTCATAAGTGCCCAAGCCTGAACATAATTAAACACATGGCGATGCAAAGACAACTAAAAGGAGAAGGCTCTTTGCAGTCAGTCAACTTCTAAGAGGAGTAGGTAAAAACAAGGCAATCCCTATATAGATTTCTATGTACTGTAGGAACATAGCTAGATTCCAAGGCTGGGGAATGTTAAATTTTCTTCACCATATTGCTACAGCGGATAATAAGTAAAACGCGATCTGCAGACTGTGTGTCATCTGCTAAGGTATCAGGCAACTTGGATGAGAAACATAGACTGTGGTGTGGACTGTTCAAAAATGGGCAACAGCAAGAAGATGGCGTACAGTCAACTGTTGATAACAGTGACCAGAAATGGGAGTAGGGTCACCAATTAGCAAGTGGCGATGGCTGAAACAACAGTGTTCTATTCGTAACCACGCGAGAATGACCTCTTTGGAACGAAGAGGTGGAGCGGATGTCAGCCAAACATTTGCAAGAGGTTTAATGTCCCAAAGTTTGTTCCCTACAAAGGAAAACCAATGGGAGGGCCAGAGCAATATCACTTGCCCAGAGATGCTGATGTGGAGATCATCTGAGGCAATGAGTAGGTAGCAAACCGAGAGCAGTGCTGCATCCTTAGCAGCAGAATCCGTCTTCTCATTCCCCAATACACCGACGTGACCAGGAACCCACAGGAACACCACATTGATTGCACTGTCAATGATGGAGCGAAGGCATGTTTGTATTCTTTGTACCGAGGGTACTGTGTACGGAACACAAAGGCTCTAGAGAGCACTTGGAGAATCTGAGCAGATAACACTATTAGAGAGCTTGTGTCGCCTGATGTATTTTATGGCCTGATAGAGGACAAATAGTTTTGCAGTAAAGATTGAGCACTGGTCAGGAAGACGATATTGGAAAGAATCATCACCAAGTACCACACCCAACACCATGTTTGGTCTTGGAATCATCGGTGTAGAAAAAGAAATTTTCCCAAAGCTTTGTGCGAAAGGGAAGAAACTGGCTGTGATACACCAAACTCTGGGATAGTGTATTCGTGGAATGAATGGAGTGCTAGGTTAACAGAGACATCAGGGCGAAGCCAGGGAGGTGAAGGACCCACGCCCATCGAGAAAGTGACAGGGAATGTATAGTCAATTCACCGAAGCAGCAACTGAAAACGAACGCCAGGTGGTGGTAGAGAAGACTGACGGTTCAGGGAATCATCGAGAAAGACAGCATAAGATGGATAACTGCGCACAGATGATCACCAGAATGCATAGCAGCTAATGAGGATTTCTCGTCGATAGGACAGAGGTAATTCAGTAGTTCAGCACAGAGGCTCTCAACAGGACTGGTATAAAAAGAGTCACTGTGGCTAGACAAATCCCATGATGATGAGATGAATAGACAATACACCCATAGTCCAGTTTTGAATGGACAAGGGATCGGTACAAGCAAAGAAGTGTGATTCGGTCAGCTCCCCAACAAGGACCATACAGTGAATGCAGTACACTGAGAGAATGGTTACAAGAAGCTGTCAGGTAAGTAATGTGGGCAGTCCAGCAGAATTTCCTGTCATTCATACACACTGTATTGTCAGCGGAAATACGAAAGCTATTACTGATGCTCCGTGAAAGAAGCGCTCAAGTCAATGCTGAAGATGCCACTCGAGTAGACAAAATCGTCGAGAGCTGTAGTAAATTGCAACGTTATTAACGAACAAAGGAGCTGAAACACCTGGTACAAGACAGTCCATGATAGGGTTAATAATAATATGCAATGGCAAAAAGAACTACGCTTAACACTGCGCCCTGAGGTGCACCGTTCTCTTGAGAGAAAGTATTTGACAGGATGTACTTAAAAAACGTGATCTTGTAGAAAGCGCTGAATAAAAATGGGTAGGTGACCCAGAATCCCCAAGCATGTAATGTTTGGAGGATATCATATACTTTCTCCAAACCAAAAAACACAGCCACTGTTTGGCACTTCCACAACAAATTGATCATAACACGGGTTGAAAGGGTGACAAGGTGGTCAACGGTGGAGCGGTGTCTGCGAAAACCACATTAGGTATCAGATTCCAGATTCAAGCAACCATACCAGCCAACCGTTGAGCATTTGTTCCAAGGCTTCATGCCAGCGACTAGGGAATGTAGGCTACCGTTCATCCAAATGTGGTTATAGGTACGAAGAAGAAAACGCCGACCCTTTGGAGAAAGGTGTCTTAACATCTGTACATGGATGCCATCTGGGCCTGGAGAGGAAGGTCGAGATGAAGAAAGTGCGTGATGAAGCTCCCTCATAGTAAACTCGGCGTTGCAGCATTCACCATTCTGAGAGAAGAAAGATATCGCCCTTGCTTCTACCGCCCCTTTACGAGGGAGGAAACTGAAAGGGTAGTGTGTGGAACTGGAAATCTGAGCAAAATGGCGGCCTAGAATGTTAGAGGTGCCTGCAGGGTCCGGTATGACATCACTCGCCACAGTCAGACCGGGAATCAGTGAGTAAGCTAAAGCTCTGGAAAGTTGTGAGAGGTTGCCCCAACAACTGAAGAGGGAGTTGAACTGTTGAAAGAGCTAGTAAATGCAATCCAACTAGCCCATTTACACTCTCGGAAGAGGTGGCGGCACTGAGTATACAGCCTTTTTTGCTGGATAGAATTTTCCGATGTGAAATGGCATTGAAAGATGCAGAGGGCATGTCTCTGAGCTCTGAGAGCATCACAAGACGCCTCATTCTACCAAGGAACAGGGTACATTGCGATGCACGAGTATGAGGATTGTAGCAGTTAGTCTACCTGCTTAACTATATTGGAAAAATGCTGCTCTTGGAAAGTCACAAATGAGGAATAAAGCTGCCAGTCTGCTTTGGTAAACTGCCACTTTCGTGGACGCGCTGATGGATGAGGTGTTAGCAGACTGGTGTCACATGGGAAGTGGTCGCTCGAATGTGTATCGGAGAGAACAGACCACTCTAAATGCCGGGCAAGTTGTGGAATACAGATCGCAAGGTGCAAGTTCGATAGAGTACGTATGGAATCCGACAGAAATGTTGGTTCACCGGTATTTAGACAAATAAGATTAAGGTGGTTAAAGATATCCATCAAGAGGGCGCCTCTCTGACAGGAGTCGCCAACCTGCAGAAACAGAGAGGGAAGCTGATGGATGAGGTGCAGAAGGTATGCCCTGGTGACAGTGGACAACAGTGTACAGACGTTGCACAGAGTAAAGTTAGAACCGGGGGGAGGGGGGGAGAGAGGCTAACAACAACAGCTTGTAGGCGTGTATCTAGGGGAATAGTACAACTGTAGATATTGTCTTGTATGAACAGCATGGTGCACCCATTATCCGGCTGTTGGGTAGGTGCGAGCAGGAAATCATGGGAGTAATCCTTTTTTGATTTTCTGCTTTCGTTTGCGAGGTTGATGTTTTCGGTGATGGAAGAGGCGGTTTTGTAGGGTAGTGAATGCCCTTCATTATGGAAGTTGACACTGTTGTTGACTCCAGCACTAAACTGTAGGTCGCAAGTCTGCATTGCCATTTCTCTCATTTGCCAGGTTGTGGCAACAACGGAGCTGTAAGAACCAGAAGGTGGTGAACTAGGTTTGGGACTAGCATAGATTTTTCGAGCTAGAGGTGTCGGCACTTTTTCATTCATTCTAATCTCCTGGATAGCTCATTCATCGAAATATACAGGGCAGTCGGATGAGGAGGCTGTATGATTAGTTACCCATACAGTTGACACAGCGAGGGGACAAGGGTTGAAAGTCGCCCTCGTCAGCATCCCTACCACAGGTGGCACAATTAACATTTCTGCATGACTGTGAAGTATGGTTGAAACGTTGGTATTGGTAGCAACGTGTGGGATTAGGAATGCATGGTTGGATAGTAATGACCTCATAAGCAGCCTTGATCTTTGATGGAAGGACTACTCAATCAAAAGTCAGAAATAAGGTATGAGGTGGATCCAAGTCCTTATAGATTTTTTTCATGATAATGGATAGCTGTGACACCCTGACAGATCTTGAATCTCCTTTTCCCTTAGACCATCCAAGAGGTTGCTGGAAACAATTCCACGACAAGAGTTGAGAGTATGGCCTGTACAGGATAGCTATGTAACAGGGTGACTGAGCAGACTTTGTGTCTGAAAGGCACTGTCTGTCTCCAGCAGAAGAGTGCCATTCAGAAGATAGGAACACAACTTCACCGGGCCTGCAACTGCATCAACCCCATTTTGGATGACATATGGATTCACGGAAGAAAATTTTTTCCCTTCCTCAGTGCAGGACACAACAAGGTAGAGACTTGCTGCAGGAAGAGTGGTCGAGGCAGTGTTTTCTTTCAAGTCTTTAATCTCCTTATATTTTCATTTAGATGAGGAACGCATTGCGACTGAATCCCCCATGATTGCCAGCATCTCTGATAAGATGCTCCTTCCTACTGGGGGGAGGGGGGGGCTCTCAAAGGGGGGCTCACACGCCTTAGGTGATTTTCACACCTTGTGAACTTAGGACAGATGGACCAATCGGCATTCCGGGAAGGTGTCAACTCAGGCAATCACTTCTCCATGGGCCTGGCCTTTACCAGGGGGTACGAGCGAGACCTATGTGTCGACCAAGGGCTGGGACTTATGCATTACCCAGTCACCTTTTACGCAGAGTGTGCATGGGCGGCCTTCAGGAACATACAGGAAGAAGAGAAAAAAAGGAGAAGAGAGACCTCAAATTCCAAGGCAGAGGCAAAGAAGTGAAAGACAAAATACACAAGTAGAAGAAAATATACAGACAGAACACGTATTGTTTATATCCTTCAGATGCCCGAAGTAGGTACAAGACTGCCCTCAAGAGAGGGGAAAAGGATAATGGAAGGATGGTGATGCAGCACGAGAAGGAAGTAGCACTGCTATGACTGGGACGCGTGTTAATCACGCACGTACGCACCAAAGAGAGGTGAGCACCCTGAAGGGAAACTACACAAATGACAGCTTGCAGCAGAGCTGTATAACAACGCCCACTATACAACCCAAATGACTAATTACTACGTAAATTTACATGTTACAAATTCTGCTGTCTATTTCAAGTAACAGTCTGACTATTTAACTTAACACATTGGCTGCCGGAATGACGTCAGATGTGCGTCAGAGCCGCCTGCTGTGGCCGGCGGCGGCGGCCAACGTATTAATTACTAACTCTACGGAGAGTAAGAATTTACACCAAGGGGTACAAAAATGTAAGAATTTACACCAAGGGGTACAAAAATGTGAGAATTTAGGTCTTAAAATAGGCAAAAAAATTAGTAATTACCCTCTCCATGAATTTGGTGGACAAGGTGCATCAAAAGGACAACCACAGTATGCAACCCTGGGACCCACTGGCTGTGGTTCCTTCAGATGTTGGTTGATGCTGAGCCTCTGGCCTAAGTGTTTTTGAAACATGCCAAGAGGAAGCCATTAAACTGATAAGATGTAAAAGTTGATTAAGGCAGGGAGGACTGTCATCTTGATTTTTGTGTAATTGATCATCATATGAACAGGGTATAAGCATATTTCTTATATGTATCATCATACAATAACCTGTCAGTACATTTATAATCTTTGATCTCTCTTTTTTAATCTAATGTAACTGGTAGCGTGGAGGATGGTGTTCCCAGCAATTAACACACAAACTGGGTTGTTCACAAGGTCCATAGCTGCGGCCGGCCACTATGGCCAAGCGTTCTGCGGCAAGTCAGTCACAGTCTGCACGGCCACTTCGGTCGGGAGTTCTAATCCCCTCCTCGGGCATGGATATTTGTGCCGTCGTTAGTATTAGCTAGTTCATAAGTAGTTTGTAAGTTTAGAGACCGATGACCCCCATAGTTAAGTCCCATAAGCTCTACAAACATTTAAACATTTGATTTTTTCCATAGCTGCTGTAGTTTGGTTCACCATGCAGCGGAATCACTTACGCCGAAAGCATATACATTTGCAGCATCTTGTGGGTGTTGAGACATACAGCTTCATGTCACATTTCTGTATCATGAATATACTTTTCTCTGCGTTGATGTACCTTCAAAGCTCAAGAAAATGGCACCAGTATCTGTAGAGTAGTAATACTAATAGTAGTAATAGTAGTTGTTGGATTTTGAAATGGACTAAACTACAGAAGTTATCAGTCCCTTGTTCCAATCACAGAGCTAATGGAATGTGTTAAACTTTCTCAAACATAGGAGTTAACACGTCAAAAATAAAAGCAGCAAATAAAAATGAAAAAAGACTAAAAAGGCTTAGACGCAATGCTAGAGTGTTTTGGCTAGGTGATCACAAAAAATAAAGTGGGACATCCCACCAACACACTGTCGCATGTTAAAAACCACCCCCTAAAAGTGTTAGGCAAGTGTAGAACAGATGGATAAGAGACAAACTTTATATGGAATGGTACAATCCACTCCCATGAATAAAATTCAAAAAAGAATCAACCATGGAGCCATTGTCAGCTAAAACAAGGTTCAAGGCATCAGGTATATTAAAATTCCATCTCTGTGCGACTAAATTGGGGCAATCCAATAAGATGTGACAAGTAGAAGAGTTCTCAATGCAGAGAAGGTGACCATGTTGTAACGATACTGCTGACCCCCTCATCTCAATGTTATCGTACGATACCGTCTGTCTGGTCCTCTCATCTCAATGTCATCCTACGATACGGTCTGCTTCGGATCCGGAATCGTGTGGTTCAATAGTAATAAAAGTTGCGTGTGAAGTTGGTTAAAAACGATATAGCCAGCCTAGGAATCAATGTAGGACAGTGCCTTGGTGATACTGTGATTAAAACAAGTGATAGATTTCATTAATTAAGAGATTCATATAGTTTCTTTCTTGACAGTTCTATAAACAATACTTTTGTCATTGTTCATTAGTTCAAATAAATAGACAGACGAAGGGTAAAAACTTTTGTAAAACATAAAGAAATGAAAATAAATAGCATTGTATATATGTTAGGCTCATAAACAAGTTGTGTTAACCAGCTAATTGTGTTATTTCGACTATTACAGTAATTATCAATATTGAATTCTTTGTATATATTGACTAAAGTGAGATTTTGAGTATATTTTCAGAATGGACAAGATTTTTGATAGTTCAATATATCTTAGGAACATGTATGATGTACTCATTAACAAATTAATTGACATTTATCATTATTCTTTGTTGTGAAACAAATAGTACCGCGATTTCGTCTTGAAAAGATTTACGCCATCCAAAAGTATTGCATGTATAGTTTTCATTTTATATTGTGATTATTCTTGTGTACGTGAAATGTTTTCTTTGTGTGTTTGTTCATTGTAAATCAGTATATTCAACTGTTATAAACAATGCGTAATGTAATGGCATTATTGTGAATGTTATATATTTGCCTCACCGCCTTGCGTGAGGGGAGTTCGAGTTTTGGCGGAGGTCGAGTTTTGTCTTTTGTCGAGTACTTTGGAATCTGTGTTGTTGTGGTAATTTGTTGTAATGTTTTGGTGGAGAAGAAGTTTGATTTAAATTAAATAAAAAGTGAAAAATTGTATCTACCACGACGCCCCAGGAGAATAATGTTGCAGCGAGCAGAACCCCCATACATCGTTAAGTCGAAAAGCTGAGTATCGGTAGAATGAAACAGTAATTACTCTAAAATCTATTAAAATGTTATAATGTGAAAGTCAGGTATGGACAATATGGAGCTGGCAAAGGACAACTGACTTCCTATGCTATGAGAAGCCCTCAGTGAGGACTTCCACACTGCAGTAGAGAGCTTGACAACACAGAGCTTGTTCGGTTGAGTTAACTCCGCTTGTTCAACACTCCAAACCCCAAGGACCTTGCAGTGTAAGTGTGATTGGAATTCCGTTTCTGGAAGGCCAATATCCAAGATGATGATGATGATGATGATGATGATGATGATGATGATTGGCGTTAGAGGGCGCTCAACAGCGAGGTTATCAGCGCCTGGCCAATATCCAAGGCCCATGATGTGTTGGCCTGCTTGGCCAACTGATCGATGTGTGCATTGCCTGATATGGCCTGGTGTCCAAACAAAAGTGTCAGAAAAGTCTGACATGCCAAGGGTAAAGACTGTGTCCTAAATTGACCGCGCAGGCTAGGACCTGCAAGCCGCTCAGGGAGTCGCTACAGATGACGAACAATCCCTGGGGCAAGTTTGGAGATTTCAAGAGCCCATAAAATAGTGACAAGATCCACAGTGAAGATACTACTTCCACAAGGCAAGGATTGCTGTTCGATATGGTCACTACAGATAATGACATACCCAGCATGGCCATCAGCCAGAGTACTGTCCTTGTAATTTTCTGCACCACAAAATGATTCAAGCAGTGTTTGTAACTGGCAATGGAGAATTGACAGTGTTACGGAGGCTTTTGAGTCCAAGAACAAGTCAGACCTAATCTGCAGGCAAGGGATGCATCAAGGAGGGGTATGGGAAGAGTAGTGGAGAGGGTGAGAGAAGGGAACGGTCACAGACTGCAATCAAAAGACCTGACATGGACCATCTACGATTTGGAAGGTGTGGTGAAACATGATAGAGGGCAACATATGAGGGTAAAAACTGTTGCTGGCGGAACTGCTGAAGGGGGGAGGGAGGATAATCCCAGCCTCAGCAAGGAGGCAGGCTTGTCACTGTGCTTGTGCAAAAAGCCCCTGTTGCTAAATGGACACCAGTGTGGTGGATGGGTTCTAAGACCCTCAATGCAAAGGGAAGAGCTGAGTCATACAACACACTCCCATTATCCAGGTGTGATTGGATAAGGGTCTTATAAAGCTGTAAGCGAGTTTAACGGACAGCTCCCCAACCAATGTGGCTGAGACCGCGAAGAATATTGAGATCTCGGTAACATTTCTGTCTCAGCTGATGACGGTGTGACACACAAGTCAGCTGGGCGTCAAAAAACATTCCTCTGGAGTGGTGAGTTTCTTCAACACAGAGGAGTCGATCATGCAGGTACAGCTCTGTATCAAGGTGAAGTGCCTAACGGCGATAGAAGGCATTATTCGGGTCTTAAAGTCTGAGAATTGGAAAGCATGGGCTAAGGCCCCTGACTCTGCCTTTGTAATGGTTCCTTGTAGCCGCTGTTCAGCAACACCAATGTTGGCAGAACTGAAATAGATGCAGAAGTCATCGACAAATAGAGAGGAGTAAACCAATGACCCTACTGCCGCAGCAAGACATGATTGCAATCAGAAATAAGCGGTTACCAAGAACTGAGCCCTGTGGGACACCATTCTCCTGGACATGAGTGGAACTGGCAGAGTTGCCGACCCGAATCTGAAAAGAGCAGAGCAAAAAGAAGTACTGTATGAAGATCGGAAGTGAACACTGGAATCCCTGTTCAAAATAATGGTGCCAGGTGGTATCATACGCCTTTCAAAGGTCGAAAACGACCGCAACCAGATGCTAGCGCCTGGTAAAAGCAGTGCAGAAAGCAGACTCCAGCAACAGGAAGTTTTCAATGGCAGAATGGCCTCGGAAGAAGCCACCCCTTCCTGTTGTGAGGGGTTTGGAGTCCCCAGTCTTTAAAAACACACATGAAGTGCCAACTCACCATGCGTTTGAAGAGCTTGCAGAGAACATTGGTGAGCCTAATCGGGCGGTAACTATCAATCACCTGTGGATCATCACCAGGATGAGGATGAGACGGGGAAAACACCTGTCCAGTGACAATTGAACAGAACGAGAATATGGGTTTTTTTTTAAGTTCGCTGACAGAGGAACTGGCCGTGGATACAATATCGTCCTGGAGAGGTATCGGGGCATGCAACAAGGGCACTTTGGAAGTCCCACTCACTAAATGGAGCATTGTATGTTTCCTGGCGGGGCATGCAGAAAGCTGTCACCGTTTGACCCACTCTTTGACGTTGCGGAAGTCTGTACTGTAAGCAGCGATCGCAGAGTTACAGGCATAATGGTCTGCCATGTACGCAGCAATAGGGGCTGGGTCTGTGCATTTGGAGAATGATGGATATTCCTGCTGGTAGGCGGTACCCAAAAAGTCGCCATACTTGGGACCATACATGTGAAGGGAAGGTGCGAGAGCCAATGGTGGCTACTTACCTCTCCCACAAGTCCTGTTTACTATGCTTGATCAATTGCCAAGCTCAGTCACGAAGACTTTTAAAAGCTTCCAGTGTTCTCTATGGAAAGGTGGCGCTGGTGTCACTGAAGCACATGCCGACTTCCCCAGATGGCTTCAGCGCTCTCTGATGTCCATCAAGGAACAGATTTGTACTGAAGGAACCGATGGTGGTCGAAACAGTTGCCTAGGTGGCAGAAACTATAGTGTATGTCACTTGTTGCACTGCCATTTCCATGTGGGCCACAAGTGGAGTAGCAAGTACAGCAGCAGAGGTGTAAGTTGGCAAGTCAGCCCTATGTAGAAACCATTAGGAGCAAGCAGTCTGCTGCTTGGTGCTGCAGGAGCGACACAAAGTTTGGAAAGTGGTTGCTGTCACTTGAGATGATGATGAAGGCTTGGGCTACAGACAGAGGGGTCTGTGGCAGAATATGTGCCTTGCGCCACGCAAAATTGCATGGGGGCACCAGTGTTCAGCAGACAAATGACTTGTTGTGCCTAAAGCAATTCAACATCCCTACTGTGGCCTGTGGTATGCATTCAACCCCACAGTGGTTGGTGGGCGTTTAAGTCCCCCAAAAGGAGGAATAGTGGGGAACTTTACGTCACCAAAGCAGTAAGGTTGGTGACGTCGAAGAGATGTGCAGAACTATAGGCCTATATCTCTAACGTCTGTCAGTTGTAGAATTTTGGAACATGTATTATGTTCGAGTATAATGACATATAAATCTATAAATCTGCTCTGTAGAAACCAGCATGGGTTTCGAAAAAGTCGATCGTGTGAAACCTAGCTCGCACTCTTCGCCCACGAGACTCCGAGGGCCATAGACGTGGGTTCTCAGGTAGATGCTGTGTTTCTTGACCTCCGCAAAGTTCCCCAAAGACGTTTAATGAACAAAGTAAGATCATATGGCCTATCAGACCAATTGTGTGATTGGATTGAGGAGTTCCTAGATAACAGAATGCAACGTGTCATTCTTAATGGAGAGAAGTCTTCTGAAGTAAGAGTGATGTCAGGGTTGCCACAGGGGAGTGGCGAGGGTCCATTGCAATTCACGATATATATAAATGACCTTGCGGATAACATCAGAAATTGACTGAGGCTTTTTGCAGTTGATGCTGTAGTATAAAGAGAGATTATAACAATGGAAAATTGTATTGAAATGCAGGAGGATCTGCGTTGAATTGACGCATGGTGCAGGGAATGGCAATTGAATCTCAATGTAGACAAGTGTGATAAGCTGTGAATACATAGAAAGAAAGATCTATCATTTAGCTACAATTTAGCAGGTTAGCAACTGGAAGCAGTTAATTCCATAAATTATCTGGGATTAGGCATTTCATCTACATATACATATGTACTCCGCAATTTACCATAAGGTGCGTGGCGAAGGGTACACTGTACCACTACTAGGCATTTCCTTCCTATTCCACTCTCAAATAGAACGAGGAAAAAAAGAATGCCTATATGCTTCCGTACGAGCCCTAATTTCTCGTCTTGTCTTGTCTTTGTGATCACAAAGCGAAATGAAAGCAGGCGGCAGCAAGATCGTACTACACTCGGCTTCAAATTCCGGCCCTCCAAACTACCTCAACAGAACTTGGTCCAACCTACCAGTAACAAACATAGCTGCTAAAAATAGAACGACCATATAAAATCAATCGTCAGTAAAGCATATGCCAGACCTAGATTCATTGGAAGAATCCTAAGGAAATGCAGTCTGAAAACAAAGGAAGTAGGTTACAGTACACTTGTTCGCCCACAGCTTGAATACTGCTGACTGGTGTGGGATCCGTACCAGGGTGGGGTTGATAGACGAAGTAGAAGAGATCCTACGGAGAGCAGCGTGCTTCGTTACAGGGTCATTTAGTAATCAAGAAAGCGTTAGGAGATGATCGATAAACTGCAGTGGAAGACTCTGCAGGAGGGACGCTCTGTCGCTCGGCAGGGGCTTTTGTCACAGTTTCGAGAACATACCTTTACCGAGGAGTCTAGCAGTATATTGCTTGCTCCTACGCATATCTCGCGAAGAGATCGTGAAGATATAAACAGAGAGATTAGAGCCCACACAGAGGCATACCGACAATCTTTCTTTCCGCAAACAATACATGACTGGAATAGGAGGGAGAACCGACAGCCAGTACTCAAGGTACCCCCGCCACACACCGTTGGGTGGCTTGCGGAGTATGGATGTAGATGTAGACATGACCTCATCAAGTGTTACATATATATTGCATATGGTCAATTCCTGTGTTGCCCAGATTCTGACTGCCACAGCCTCGAGAGAGGTGTGGAGAGGCACTGAAAGTGGTGAGGACATACAGACACCCTGTCATATATAGACCGTTTGTTATTGTACCCCTTATAGCCACCGAGAGCAGGGGTCCACTGGAAAGGAAACCACATTTCCTGTAGGGCTACACAAAGTGCAGGGTAGAGGCACAACAATTGATGCAGCTCAGCCAGGTGGTGAAAAAAGCTGCCTCAATTCCACTGGAGAATTACATTTTCTCCATTTTGTAAGGCCATGAAAATATAAAAGCAGATTATTCCATCAGAACATCTGCTTAGAATCTACAGAATCAAACAATAGATTCTGGGGATTCTGTGAGTGCAAGATCCTCAGGGGATGCGAGGATCTCAATCTCGTCCTCTGAAGCAGAGCTTTGAAGCCACCAAAAATTCCTTCATGTTTTTCGTTTTCCTTGCCTCTAGATGGCTCTTTGGTTTTAAGGGCTGGGAGAGCCTCTAAGAGGGGGGCGTCAGGGGTTGCTGAAGAGCAGAAGGTCCTTTGACCAGCAGCAATCTTCTGGGATTGCCAAGCAGAGAAACCTTGGAAGATAGTGTCTGAGGGACACCTTCCGAGCAAAAGGAGCCACAGAAGGCCGTTGCTTCTATGGCTGTGGAGGAACCGATGGCTCTGGTGTTTGGGTAGTCGTTGGTCCTAAGGTCAAGAGAGTGGGAGCAACCGATGAAGTGCCTCCAACTGTCAAGGGGGGGGGGGGGCAATGAAGTTGATCGGGCCTGGGGGCCCGCTGGCATTGGTTGTACTGATGGCGTTTGGTACCTGGAGATACCGATGGTGAAGCTACTGTGGCGTATGATGTCATGCTTACTGGGTGGAGCTTCTGATATTTACACTTATCCTCTGGGTAGGTCAGCCTGTACAGGGCCTTGTACTCCATGATCTTTCGTTTTTTGTGGAGAACAGAGCAGTTAGATGAACAAGGGAAATGCTGCTTGTTGCAATTGACAGACACTGGAGATGGGCCACAAGGGGCGTTTGGATGGGAGGCATATCCGAACTCCTGACATGTTGGGTTTGGCATCACATAGGGAGACATGTGACCAAACCTCCAGCACTTGTAGCAGACCATAGGGGAGGAACGTAGGGCTTTAAGTCACACCGGTACATCACCACCTTTACTTTACCAGGTAATTAATCGCCCTCAAAAGCCAGAATGAAGGCACTGGTGGCAACTCTGTTGACCTTTGGATCTCAATAGATGTGCCAGATGAAATGCCGACCTCACCACTGCAAGTTAGCTCGTAATTCGTCGTCAGATTGCAGCAGAAGATCCTTGTGGAAAATGATAACCTAGACCATTTTTAGGCTCTTGTGTGTGTTGATGGAAACGGAAACATCACCAAGTTTGTCACAGCTAGCAAGCACGTGACACCATTGGGGATGTCATTAGGACCGAACCAGATCTCATTTTAGACATCCTTTCGACCTCTCCCAACTTATCCTCCAAATGTTCTGCAAGAAACAATGGATTCCTTGAGATAAACGATTCCCCATCAGTGCACAAGCAAACCAAATATTTATGGGCATAAGCCACACTTTGATTTTTAGCCCCCTCATTCCTCCCATGGTGCGGACAGGGAAGGGAACATTTGGAGATCGTATTGCATAGTGTTGACATCATCTCTAGCTCAGTTAGAGACAGTGGTTATACGCCTGCCAACATTTCTTGATATTTTCATGGTGTACCCACGAAGTCGACCTAGGCAGAGCCCCACATGCCTGGGTAACACAACTGAGTTGTGACAGGTTCCCCAGAGGTTGCTCACTAACAACTATTCAACCCCAAAAGCCATGCATCTCCTCGGCACGCAGCATACCTTGAGACTGACGGTTGTGTGTGTGTGTGTGTGTTTTTTTCCCCCTAAAAAAAAGTGGTTTGTACCGTCCTCACAACCCAGGCAATTAAGTCAAGATGCCTGGGCTCTGTAAAGGTACGTTGACACTGGCCACAAAAAAGGCGCCATTTGACTTTCGACACGGAAAAATGCTACTGTCAATTGCAAATATTTAGGTGGCGCCACTCAAATGTCGTCATTCGACAAACTTCAGGTCATTTGAACTTTGTAGCGCCATTTCTCAGAATCAAAACAAACTGCCGTCATGCTTATTTGAAGTCTATTGCCGCGTTTGGTGTTTTCGTGTATTTATGCCTACGTTTGACAAACAATGTGCATTTTAATTGCTCATCAAATTAAAGATCATTCCAAAATATGTGCTTTTAAGTATGGTTTGTTGGGTAACAGTAATAGAGATCAGAATGCAGGACAAAGTTTTCACAAGCATACTGTAGTTAATTTGTATTTTATGATGTTCTTATACAGTGTATGCTTAATATTTGTGAATAAACAGGTGTTACTGAGTGATTACTGAAGGGAGATTTGTAGGTACACAACAGACTATTTAATTCTACAAATGCGGAAAATAAGTGTGACGCTGGCAGTGTATTCAGATTCTGAAATTGGCATTTTCATATCTCATAAACACTTCCTACAGGATTTTAGAAAGGAAGTGACAAGGTTCATGTTGTAATTTCTGATTGAGTGTATCTGTTAATTAAGGGAATTAACTGTATTACAGTAACTGATAGTGCAGCTGTACAAAGCATAACCTCAAATAATCGATATAAATTAAAAAGTCGTATTTAACTGTGGGCAAGTATAGGTAGCTATATTAGGTTTCAAATAAGCGTCCATTACATTGTAAATAGCATCCAGAACATTACATCAGAACACTGAACTTGTTTTGATGACAAGATATCAAGTTTGAAGAGATGACAGGTAATGGTCAGGACAGGCGTCATATATATATATATATATATATATATATATATATATATATATATATATGATACGAATATCATAGAAGAAAAATTCCTAACAGGAAAAATATACGTAAAAAATAGATGAAGTCCACTTACCAGGCGAAGGAGCACAGGCAGTGATAGCAACAAACACACACACACACACACACACACACACACACACACACACACAAGCTTTCACAGCCTAGCTGCTTCGTCAGGCAGAAGGGAAGGAGAGGGGAGAAAAGGAAATGATGAGGGATTTAAGGGAGTGGGTAAGGAGTCATTCCAATCCCGGACAGGAAAGACTTACCTTGGGGGGGGAAGGAGGGTAAACAAATATATACACCCACACATTTACAGACGCAAGTCTGCCTAAGCGTACTTGCGTCTGTGTAAATGTGTGTGCATTTGTTTACCCTCCTTTCCCCCCCCCCCCCCCAAGGTAAGTCTTTCCTGTCCCGGGATCGGAATGACGCCTTCCCTTCTGCCTGACGAAGCAGCTAGGCTGTGAAAGCTTGCGCGCGCGCGTGTGTGTGTGTGTGTGTGTGTGTGTGTGTGTGTGTGTGTGTGTGTGTTATTTGTTGCTATCACTGCCTGTGCTCCTTCGCCTGGTAAGTGGACTTCATATAAAATAGAAATCTGATTACTTACCAAAAGGACCGGCTCGTCGATAGGCACAAATAATCACACACAAACACACATACAAGCTTTCGCCACCACTGGCAGCTACTTCAGGAAAAAGAGGATAATAGGGGAGGAGAAAGGGAAGGATGTGGGTTTTAAGGAAGTGGAAAAGGAGTCATTCCTATCCCAGGAGTGGAAGGACTTACCATAGGGGACAAAAACGCGCGCGCGCGCACACACGCACACACACACACACACACACACACACACACACACACACACACACCCAAACAACCTAGACAGAAATGCTAGGAAGGATTCCTCCCTCGAAGGAAAAGTAGTTGTTAGTTAAAATAAAGTTTGTGACGGATATGAGGAATTAAGAATCAGGTTTTAATTCTGAAGGATGTTGGGAGAGGTGGTGTTTGAGAGCAGCAAGGCCATGGGCATGTGGGATGTTGGTGTATAGGGAGGTGGCATCCACTGTGACAAGTAGAGTTCCAAGGATGTAAAGGGGTCGGGATGATGGAGAGTCAGTGAAGGAAGTGGTTGGTATCCTTGACATGGGAGGATAGATTTTGGAAAATTGGTTGAAGGTGTTGGTCAATGAGGGTTGAAATTCATCAGTAGGAACACAGTAACCGGTCACAATTGGGCATCTAGGATTATCTGGTTTGTCCATTTTGGTGAGCATGTAGAAGGTGGATGTGTGGGGTGATGTTGGGAGTGAGGATGTAGATGGATTCAGGGGAGAGCTTCCGGGAGGGGCCATAGGATTTTAACTACGATGGTGAAACCTTCATCTGTGGGAAGGATTATGTCGGGATTTGTTTTGAGGTAGTAGATGGCTCTCATTTCTTCTGCTGAAAGGTTTTGATTTCTTGGGAAGGGGCTTTGGGAAAGATGGTGAGCCCAGGACTGTAACCAGGGGATGGTTAGGTGGGAGTGCACGAGGATCTCTGTTGGGTGGTGGTATGAACTGGGAAAGGCAGGGTACAATGTAGGGATTAGGTTGACTATGGTCAGAGGGATTGGTGGCAACGGGAAAAGGAGAGTACTTCTTTGATGAGACCAATATGATTGAATTGGGGTGTTGTGCTGAAGGTAAGACCTTTTGCTAAAATTGAAACTTTAGTGGAGTTGGGGTTTTTTTGTGGCCAGATTAACCACGGTGGTCTGGGTTGTTTTCGCACTGAATGTCGAGTTTTGGAAGTGAGTTTGGAAGGATGAGGTAGGTTCAAGAGGTCAGCTAAGTAAGACTATTAGGGGTTCACAAGGAGGAACACTATGGGTCAGGTAAGGATTGGATATAGGTACTCCAAGGCAGCAATACAATGTCAGCAGGCTGGACAACTTGCGGAGGTGATGTTTGGAGTGCTCCTCCGGTTGCTGGAGACAAAGAAAACAATCAGAGATGATATGTAGGTAGCCGAAGGATTTATGAGCCATGGAGAGATGATTTTGTAGAACTAGGTTCACAAGTGAAAGAACTGGTGGAATCTTAAAAGGTGCAGGTCATTGTGGAAGGAGTAGTGGGATCCAGAGAATGGAATATTTATGGTTATACCGTTGGCAGTGATTCCACGATTTAAGCCACATTTAACCCTTTCGCAGCTACGGGCATACATGTGTTAGAAGGCCCAGACGGCTACGGGCGTATATGTACGCCCGGCAGCCAGGAGGCCCAGACGGCTACGGGCATTCATATACGCCCAGCAGGTAGAGCGGCCTGAAGGCTAAGGGCATTCATGTACGCCCGGGACCCGGGCGCACAATGGAGCGGCGGCGACTCGGTTTTACCCGCAGCTCAACATTCTTGGTGGCACGGCCATTAACAGGTCTTGTTATGTCGGTAAGCAATACAGTTTTCACTTCCGGGCCTTCCTGCTCACGAGCTCTCCATCGGGCCCGTCCTGTATTTTTTGTTTGGTGAAACCACCTTCTTAAGAGAATGTGTTAAGAGAAATTTCGACACAAAAAAAGATTTTATGACTGGTCAGATAACAGTCCTGCGGCGAATCGCCACAATTTCGCGAATGCTTTTAGTAGTTTAAAGGTAGATTTCGATGAATAAGCAACTCATTTAGATTATTTATTTATTTTACTTTATCTCATTTGAATGTGTCTCGGTTATTTGTAGATATGAACAAGTATTATACATTTCTCACCGAGATGACGACAGTGCCCAGCAGATAACAAGATGGAAACCTATAGACCATCCAGAATTTTATTGCTTTTTGGCTAGTTCCCTCCTTATGCCAAGGTACAAACAGTTAGTGAATGAATATTGGTCGAAAGATTCATTGCTGCAAACACCAGTATTGGCCAGAGACAGGTACAAGGTGATACTGCGTTTGTTAAGATGTTCGTTAAGCTTATAGGACTTAATTGCGGGGTCATCAACCCATAAACTTACAGACTACTTATAAACTATTTTATACTAAAGACAGCACAAACATACATGTCCGAGGGAGGATTCGCACCCCCGCGTAAGAACGGCTTCGCGCAACTAAGCACAGCACCTCAACGCGATCAGCCACTCGATACTGCCTTTATTACACTCCAGTGACAATTCATCCGCATCACAAGATATTCTTGTGAAAATACGCATGATTGTGGAACATGCCAAAAAGACGTTCCGACAGCTGCAGTCCCATTTGAGAACTTAGTAACTGACGAAAGTTGCTACTTTTCAGAGGAAGGCTACGGTTCAAACCGTATATTCCAAACAGATGTAGCCATGGGATTAAAATTTCCGTGCTATGTGTCGTACAGACCAGTTACATTCTGGATTATATTGTCTACACTGGTGCCGCTACTGAATTAGAATCCGGAAATGCTGACTGGGGCAAATCAGGTGATGTAATTTTCAGTTTGTTGTTACCATACCGCAACAAAAGTCATGGCATTTATTTAGAGAATTGGTATTCGAGTCCTGAATTGTTCTTATGGCTCCATGCGAAGTGCACTAATGCCATTGGCTCAGTGCGTAAAAACAGGAAACATTTACTAGCTTTACCTGATAAACTCAAGAAAGGGAAATACAACTGAAGTCTGGGGTGGACAATGAATAAGTCCTGGATGCTATCCACTGTAAATGGACCAGAGTTTGCTCAGAAAGAAAAAAAAAAAGAACCATAAAATTGGAGGAAATAAAGTGAAACACACTTACGTAGTTAAATTAGTCAGTGGGTGTGATTGATAGGACTAACATGATATTAAGTCCCTACAGTTCTTTGCTTTTTACAGTTCTACAGTATGTCTGCCTAAGTGTACTTGTGTCTGTGTAAATGTGTGGGTGTGTGTGCATTTATTTACCCTCCATTTTTTCCCCCAAGGTAAGTCTTTCCTGTCCCGGAATTGGAATGGCTCCTTACCCCCTTCCTTAAAACCCTCATCATTTCCTTTTCCCTCTCCTTCCCTTCTGCCTGATGAAGCAGCTAGGCTGCGAAAGCTAGCATTTGTGTGTGTGTGTGTGTGTGTGTGTGTGTGTGTGTGTGAGTGTGTGTTTATTTGTTGCTATTACTGCCTGTGCCCCTTCGCCTGGTAAGTGTACTTCATCTATTTTTTACGTTTATAACAATGTCGTTTAGATTTGAAAGGCTGTTTCATATCACAAACTGCAACCGCTGTGGCAGAGCAGTGAGATACTGATTCTATAAACAGTGTTATTGGGGGCAGCTGTGTGGTCACCGCAGCACGCGACTGGCGTGCAGCTGCAGCAGCCGTAGCCCACAGTGGCCGTGGGGCCGAGCTAGCCGCTCAGGCCCACAGCTGGTCTCGCGCCGTCAGCCAGGCGGGCAGCCAGGGCGCTCGCCCCTGCAGCCGCGAAAGGGTTAAGGAATAGAATTTGGGATTGAGTTTTGGCCAGGAAAAGGGATACTTTTCTGAACTGTGCAGAGGTCCATTGGGGCAGGGATGGTGTAAAGAAAATGGAAAATGATGGGAGAGATGGTGTTAGATTTTGAGGAGCCTAAGATCTGGGAAGAGGTGCTGCAACAGAAAATACGCACTAGGCATGCAAAAGCACACAAATTTTGTTCATAATTGTGAGGCAAAATGAGCAGCTTTTGATCAGTAACAATTTAAGAAATGGCTATTTCCACAAATTTGTATATAGCAGGTTTATAAGAAGATATTATCCACTCATTTACTTACCAGACTGACTAGTCCTGAGTTTTCAAGCTCCAAACTACATTCCAATTGAATTACTGAACAAATATATAAATGTTTCTATCAAATTACAAAATATGCTTGTAGGTAGTAACTTTACATTACTTCCAAAGAAACTTAATACATATACATCTTTTTATTTACTTCAAACTTATTCACTATGTCCCAATAACAGTAACAAATAAAAAATATTTCCAAATGATTCAAATATTATTTGTACTATATATTGAAAACAAAAAACAACTGCTGTACTGAAGACATGTGTTGTGTTCATTAATGCTGTAATTAACTCTCTGAAAACTTATCTTCAGAGCACACAATCACAGCAATTGACTTCTGACATTTATGTCTTCAGTGTCTGCAGTAAGTAGTTTGCCATATACTACAGTGAACACAGAACTATGCTATTTCAATCACTAACAGGAATGTAATTTAAAAAAAAAAGAAAGAAAACAAATACTTTCACATTTCTGCTACTGACACATTTTTTTGGTTTGTGTATATAAAACAAATTTTTTTGAAGAAGGAATTTACTTATGTCCCTACAGTGAACACCAAGACATTTTTGGCTAAGTTTAATACACAAATTTAATAACTTGTCTTTCAACAAAATGTTATTACTTGATGAGCAAACACTCACAAATATGAAAATACTTGTACAAACAGTTTTTAAAATTATGACAAACACTACATTCCTGTATTGTGGTTTTTAATAGCACTTTTTTAAAATTGCAGTTTGTGTTAACATCAAAGGAAATGAAACTTCTCACCACCTTTCCTTAGCCAAAAATATAAAATTGGGAGCTGTTTCTAGGGCTTAACAAGGCATAAAAATTTTTAATGTGTACATCTTCATCAAAATTCATATAAAATTCTGTGCCTTCTTTTCTGCCAAATTTTAATAAACAAAATATTGCTCACAGTATCAGTAGAAACATGATTGCTGAAGTCCTGTATTTGTTGTCACAAATGACAATTATTACCAGAAACAGTGAAGACACCACACAAAAAGTTTCATTACTATTCAGATTGTCCTGTAATCACTTCTACAGTCCAACAAAACAGGGATGCACACAATTGAAACAACACATTCATTACAGCAGTCACAATGTTTGTAATCACACTTTACAAAATCAGTCCAAAATGCTCTATTATTGACATTTTGAAAATAAACTTAAGCGCACTGTACAAAGTAAATGTTACTCCAAACTCATGACAATGAATGAATTACATGTAATTTATCTTATCGCTAAGAGACCACATGTCAAGTAATTTAAAACAATGTACATATGAATACAATAGATCCAACAATGTGTGAGTTTTGTGAATAAATACATAATGTGTTAATGATAAATGATGATGGTGGTGGTAACAGTGGTTACACGAGTACAAAAAGCTGCACCATAGCAGTTCAAACTTTCACATGTTGCAACAAGGTAACTGCAAACATGTGGTACAGACCAGCACTTTTACATAAAATCACGATTCTGTTTTAAGCAGCAGCAATACATCAAAAACCTTCTTGATACTGGCGTGTTTCCATCTTCGCCTGGAGAATTTCAAGTTGCCGTTTTGCTTCACATTGGGGAAAGTTGTTGAGATCATAGTATTGTGGTGCTATCTTCAAAACCCATTCAGCTGAAAATAAAAATTGATTAGTTAATAAAACTGAAAAGAACTGATGTAACTGTTACAATTACAGCTGTGGTACTCTTCTCAAGGAGGAGCGGCAATGATTGACTGAAATGGGTGAAGTCACAGTAGGAGAAAAGTGGTTAACATTGAGAGATAAAAAAGTGAAGGCCGCAGCAAATAGATAAGATGACAAAGCCCTGCAGAATTCCTTGAACACTGCAGGTGATAATGAGCTTAACTGATAAAGGGTGGAAATTTAAAAATGCAATAAACCAGGTAAAAGGGAGTAACAAATGGATAAAAATGAGGCTTACAGGAAGTGCAAACTAGCTAAGCAGTAGTGCTTAGAGGACGAATGAAAGTCTCTTTAAGAATGTGTTAACTACAGTAAAGATAAATACTGCCCACAGGAAAATAAGACATTTGTAAACAAGCAGCTTTATGAATATCAAGAGCTCAGATGGAAAACCAGTACTAAGCAAAAACGAAAAAGGAGGAAGGAAAATGAGCTTTAAGGCAGTATTGCAGAAGGAGAAAAGTGAGACGTGACAGACCACTTAGGGAAACACCTAAAGACTGTACATTTGCATGTAGGAACACCAATACAATTTGTAATTCTTATAATAAAATCCCTGTGTGTTAGCCCTATGCTGATCTACAGATATCACAACTTTGGTTTAAGACTGTTACCAGATTGTAAACATACCACAGAAACTAATAACTACTCAATGTTCATCCATTGGTAGGAAGCAGAGTTATTGCATATTAAAGCTGTATTCCGGAATATAAAGTAAGCACATGTCAAATTAACAGATAGTAACAGAAAACATATTAAGTGATATTAGATTCTCATCAACCTCAGTACGTGGACTTAAAATGCCGTCTGATGCATTAATGTAATACTGGCAATAATTTATTATGTGAATTCCGAAGACTTAATCTGAAACCTATATGACCACATGGTCAGCTTTTAAGCATTACTTGGAAACTATGATATTTATAGATCTAAAAGAAACTGTCAATACTTAAGCTTGCAAAAATTTAAATGTGTACATTGTAAGATTACTGCCCAATAGAAATACTGGTAATTAATAGCATTGGATAATTAAACAGTATGAAGTTCACTGCAAACATTGACCATGCCAATGCACTAAATGTTACACAATTTTAATCTTATTGAGCTGATGGGAGGCCAGCGAGCAGGCCGACGTTGGTGGCTTGTTCCAGCTTAGGATTTTCCAGTTCGTTTCCGGTGAGGGGAGAGAGGGACAATGGCGAGTGCCAGGCACAGTGCAGTGCACAGCGTGAAATAAAATATTCTAATAACTACTGGCATTTGAAGTAATACGATGCAGTTAGGAACCTTTAAGGCCCTGATTACAAAATAGCCTGTTGATAAATAAACAATACATTAGCTGATATAGTCACATCTGGCGTAATATGTTTAATTGACAATGAAAAGTAATAAATTATCAATGAATACAAGACAGTTACACAACTAGCATGGCAATGTTTGTTTATAAAAATAATAATATTAATATTAAGACGAAAAATTCCTAGTAGGAAAAATTAAATATAAAAAATAGACGAAGATTACTCACCAGGCGAAGGAGCACAGGTGTAACAGCATCACAAATAAATAAATGACTACACACACACACACACACACGCACGCACGCACGCACGCACGCAAGCTTTCGCAACCCAGTTGCTTCTTCAGGCAGAAGGGAAGGAGATGGAAAAGGAAATGATGAGGGTTTGAAGGAAGGGGGCAAGGAGCCACCCCAATCCCGGGAGAGGAATTAACTATTTCTCATTTTATTTTCAATTAATCTTGTGTATTTTATCTTGAAGTATTCAGTTAAATCACTTATCTGTGACATAAGAAATTGCACAATTATGATAAATAGTACAAAGGATGTTTATACCAATGTAAAAACCTGTTGTTGTTGTCTTCAGTCCGGAGACTGGTTTGATGCAGCTCTCCATGATAACCTATCCTGAGCAAGCCTCTTCATCTCCACATAAGAACGGCAACCTACATCTGTCTGAATCTGCTTAATGTATCCATCTCTTTGTCTTCTTCTGCGGTTTTTACCCCACACACTTCCCTCCAATGCTAAATTCACAATTCCTTGATGTCTAAGAATGTGTCCTACTAATCGATCCCTTCTTTTAGTCAAGGTATGCCAGAAATTTCTTTTCTCCCCAATTCTGTTCAGTACCTCCTCATTAGTTACGCGATCCACCCACCTAATCTCCAGCATTCTTCTGTAGTACCATATTTCAAAAGCCTCAATCCTCTTCCTGTCCGCACTGTTTATCGTCCATGTCTCACTCCCATACAAGGCCACACTCCATACAAATGCCTTCAGAAAGGACTTCCTTATGTTTAAATCAATATTCGATGTTAACAAATTTCTCTTTTTCAAGAACGCTTTTCTACCCATTGCAATTCTGCATTTTACATCCTCTGTACTGCGACCATCATTTGTTATTTTACTGCCCAAGTAACAAAATTCGTCTACCTCCTTTATTGCTTCATTACCCAATCTAATTCCTTCAGCATCACCTGATTGTCTTACACTGCACTCCATTACCCTCGTTTTACTCTTGTTAACCTTCATCTTATATGCACCTTTCAACAGACTGTCCATTCCGTTCAATTGCTCTTCCAGGTCCTTTGCTGTCTCTGACAGAATTACTATGTCGTCGGCAAAACACAATGTTTTTAATTCTTCCCCCTGAACTTTAATTCCTTCTCCAAATTTCTCCTTGCTTTCCTTTATAGCTTGCTCAATGTACAAATTGAATAACATTGGAGAAAGGCTACAACGCTGTCTTACTCCCTTCCCAACCACTGCATCCCTTTCATACCCTTCAACTCTGACAACTGCTGTCTGGTTTTTGTACAAGTTGTAAATAACCTTACGCTCCCTATATTTTACTCCTGCTTACTCCAGAACTTGAAAGAGTTTATTCCAATCAACATTGTCAAAAGCCTTCTCCAAATCTACAAAAGCTAGAAATGTAGGTTTGCCTTTTCTTAATCTATCTTCTAGGATAAGCCGTAAAGTGAGTATTGCCTCCCGTGTTCCTACATTTCTCCTGAACCCAAACTGATCTTCCCCGAGGTCGGCTTCTACCAGCTTTTCCATCCTTCTGTATATAATTCGTGTTAATATTTTGCAACCATGACTTATTAAACTGATGGTTCTGTAGTTTTCATACCTGTCTGCACCTGCTTTCTTTGGAATGGGGATTATAACATTTTTCTTAAAGCCTGAGGGTACTTCACCTGTCTCATACATCTTACACACCAGGTGAAACAATTTTGACATGGCTGGTTCTCCCAAAGACTTCAGTAGCTCTGAGGGAATATCATCTACTCCAGGGGCCTTGTTTCGACTTAGGTCTTTCAGGGCTCTGTCAAATTATTCTCTCAGTACAGCGTCTCCTATTTCATCTTCATCTACATCCTCTTCCCTTCCTACAATATTGTCTCGAAGTTCATTTCCTTTGTACAGCTCCTCTATATACTCTTTCCACCTTTCAGCTTTCCCTTCTTTGCTGAGAACTGGTTTTCCATCAGCGTCCTTGATATTCATAGAGCTGTTTTTCTTATCTCCCAATGTTTCTTTTATTTTCCTGTAGGCTGTATCTATTTTTCCCCTATTTATACATTCTTCTATATCCTTGCATTTGCCTTCTAACCACTCCTGCTTAGCCATTTTGCACTTCCTGCCAATCTCATTTCTTAGTCGTCTGTACTCCATTTTGCCTGTTTCATTTACTGCATTTATATATTTTCTCCTTTCATCGATTAAATTTAATATCTCCTGTGATATCCAAGGATTTTTTGCAGGTCTTGCCTTCCTACCTTTTTTGTCCTCTGCTGCCTTCACTATTTCATCTCTCAATTTTACCCATTCCTCCTCTACTGTTTTATTTTCTCCTGTTTCTGTCAATTGTTGCCCAAAGCTCCCTCTGAAATTTTTAAGAACTTCAGGTTCCTTCAATTTATCCAAGTCCCATCTCCTTATTTTCCTACCTTTTTGTAGTTTCTTCAGTTTCAGCCTACAGTTCATAACCAACAAGTTATGGTCAGAGTCTATATCTGCCCCTGGGTATGTGGTACAATTTAAAACCTGGTTCCGAAATCTATGTCTTACCATTATAAAATCTATCTGGTATCTCCCGGTGTCTCCTGGTCTCTTCCACGTGTACCACCTTCTTTTGTGATTCTTAAACCAGATGTTTGTAATAACTAAATTATGTTCTGTGCAAAATTCTACCAGGCGGCTTCCTCTTTCATTCCTTTTCCCCAGACCATATTCACCTACTATCTTACCTTCCCTTCCTTGTCCTACTACCGAATTCCAGTCGCCCATAACAATTTTCCTCTCCCTTAATTGTCTGAATAATTTCCTTTAGCTCCTCATTTATTTCTTCGATTTCCTCATCATCGGCAGAGCTAGTTGGCATATAAACCTGTACTACTGTTGTCGGTGTTGGCTTTGTATCTATCTTAACAATGATAATGCGATCACTGTGCTGGTCATAGTAGTTTACCCGCATTCCTGTTTTCTTATTCATTATCAATCCTACTCCTGTGATACCTCCAATTGATTTTGTATTTATAATCCTATACTCACCTGACCAGAAATCCTGTTCATCCTGCCACCGAACTTCACTAATCCCCACTATATCTAACTTCAACCTATCCATTTCCCTTTTTAAATTTTCTAATTTTCCTACTCGATTAAGGGATCTAACATTCCACGCTCCGACCCGTAGAATGCCAGTACTGTCTCTCCTGATGATCACATCCTCCTGAATAGTCCCCGCCCGGAGATCCGAATGGGGGACTATTTTACCTCCGGAATATTTTACCCAAGAAGATGCCATCATCATATGTTCATACTGTAGAGCTGCATGTCCTCGGAAAAAATAACGGCTGTAGTTTCCCCTTGCTTTTAGCCGTTCGCAGTAACTGTGTGGCAAAGCCACATTAGCTGATGTTACAAGGCCAGCTCAGTCAATCATCCAGACTGTTGCCCCTGTAACTACTGAAAAGGCTGCTGCCCCTCTTCAGGAACCACACGTTTGTCTGACCTCTCCACAGATACCGCTCCAATGTGGTTGCACCTACGGTACGGTTATCTGTATCGTTGAGGCACGCAAGCCACCCCACCTCGGCAATGTCTGTGGTTCATGGGAGTGGTGTAAAAACCTAAGAAGACAATTTATTTAATGTTTAGTGTAATTATTTTGATTTTAAGTAAAGTTTTAGAAATGTATTGGCTGAGCGCTGTACGTTAGCAAATCGGTTAGAACAGCTCACATGGGGAAGTTGATGACGTAGGGGGAAAAAACCCCGGCAGTTGAGCTTTTGGCGCGCGCACGCAAGGGCAGGAAGTGATGACTCTGGAGCACGTGGATTAGCTGGCCGGGCGACGTCGCTCGGCATTCAGTCGGCATGTGGACCTCGAGGTGGAAGTTATATATTTGTGTGTGGGAATCGCCACATGTGGTTGCTCGTCTTGGACTGCACCAAGTTAAATCGTGTACTACTGTGTGTTTGTGAATATTTAGCCGGTGGAACAAGGTGTGCATCCCATTGAATTAAAGTGACTGATTTGTTAATTTAACACGTGTCGTCGCATAGGCATGAAGATAAACGGTGTGAGACAGCCACGTGGTGTGAAAAAAATTTGCGACAAATATTCATTTTGTTATAGCTTTATTTGTTAAAGGTGCCAACGTACAGACGTATCAGCCACAGGGTTCCAAGATTGTGAAATAAACAACATAAAGTGAACTTTTACGTGTTTTCAAAAATAGTAGTTAGTACACCCTTTTCTCTCATGAACTTGATTTTATTATGAATTTGTTTTGTTAATCATATGCAGGGAAGGAAAGCTGCAAACGTGGTGATATCATCCCCTAGAAAACGAGTCAAACAGTCGCAATCACAGTTCCAGTGTTTTTGCATGTTTAGGAATTTGGTTTGCAGTTGGTGGTTGTGAGCTTTAAAAATTAATCTTTCCCTATTTTAAACTCTCACCCCGACCTTCACGCTCACAACATGTTAGTAATTATTTTCATAACATAATTCTCACGTTATTAATGTCTTTATGAATTCCATTGTTCGAATACATATAATATAATATATTGCTTAATTGTGGCAATTCTTATCAAACTGATCGTATTTAAAAGAATAAACATTTAATGCTCTACTTATCAATATTAAGTATATCTTGTAACAAATCCGTTGTTAATAATAAATGTGTAACTTCCTGGTTGTAACAATAATATGTATTATTGTCACATGACAAAATAGTATCTAAGGATCCGAGCAGAGAGACTGTGTGTGTTGTCATTATTAAGGCTGTCTTTGGACAGTCACTATGTATGTCAGTATGCAGATCAATAATGTAATGTATTATTGAATATAGCTTTATGAAAAGTGCGACTTGTGTTTTGAGTTCACATTAAGTAATGTAGGTCTGTAAGATATTACCCAGCACACAAACTTAACCCGAATTTCAGGTACATGGAGAAATTTACAAGCGAAGCAGATTCTACGAGATACACCCAATCTACGACAATCTGGTAATGGTATGGAATGCCTCTGCAGCTTCTTTCCACCCATTAGCAAGCCTCTTATGAATAGTTATGGACCTTCACATTCCTGTTGTAATACAAACAGTACTTACGTTTGATATCTGTCACCGTCCTAATGTAGTTTTTCGTTGTTAAAACAAATTCGTTGTAGATAACCCACTCTGGTTTGTGGTCCAGACATGTTGATGGATGCAGCTGCACAACTTGGTTATCTTTTATGGTTAAGTAATGACCAGTTCGCTCCAAATGTGCAACCTACAACAAAATGAAAGTATGGGCATTAAATTAAACAATAGAAAACTTGAAATAAACTACGTTACAACAAAACACATGCTTGAACACAGTAACAAGTGAACTCTCAGTTCTATTTCTCTCTGTACACTGTATTCCACACTTGAGATAATTTTGATTTAACCCAAGTGCCATCAATCAACTATAGTCGCCCTTCAGTATTCAAAACTTCATGCTTAAATTCTGTGTGTATCATGTACAATTCAACTGGTGTTTGGGCTGTTATTCTTTGTCGTTCCAAATAACTACCAAAATATTTTGCTATTTTCCTCATGGAATACTGAGTAAAATAGCAAAATGTATGCACACAAAATGAGGAATGCAAGACCTGCCCCATCAACTCACCCAGCACTTCCTATTCCAGGCCTGTCACAGGCTTCTCCTATCCCATCAAAGGCTAACCTATCTGTAAAAGCAGCCATGTGATTAACCGACTCTGCTACAATCACAGCAGATCTTTATATGTTGTTATGACTACCACCCAGCAATCCATAAAAATGCATCAAACTGTTGCCAAAAGGAGCAAGATGGTCAATCCTGTGGCACAGTAAACCACTGAGAAAAACAGGCACAATTTCATGGCTGCTTTACTACATAGGCTATCTTGATCTTTTCTTCCACCTCCAGCTACTCTGAATTGGAATTGTGCATATATGAGTTGTCTTTACAACACACACACACACACACACACTTAAAACGTGCAATAACTTTGTCCAGCAGCTTTCCCTCCCCTCATTGACTGTAGTTTACAAATCTTATCACACTCAAATCCTACCAATGAAGTGTCGTCCAATGTATGATCATATTAGGCTACCATTTTACAAGGTAAAAACTAATTCATTTGGAAAGTTCTAGCATTGTAAGAAGTTATAAATGTCATCAGTTTTTAGTTATGATGGTATTTATGCAAATACCTTCCATATTGGCAAAAAAGACATTATTGTGAATGAAGGCATCATCTCAATAGCCTGGAGAAAGTAAAATAGGTTTTTTTCATATCAGCGCACACTCCGCTGCAGAGTGAAGTTTCATTCTGGTTTTGTTTCAGGTTTTTTTTATTATTAAGAAGTATATGAGTCAGTTTTTCTGTAACAGCAAAAAACTTAACAGCTATTTCTCAACCCCCTTCCCTCTCACCAAATCATTGTCTAGTAACAATTTGTTCTTAGTCTCTAATGGCATTTTAACCTTTTCATTATTTCCTTTACAATACTATAAGGTGTTGGACATTCCCAGTATTATGTACCTTTTCTTTATTTTAAAGTACGCATCTTACTTCTTTTATTTCCTGCACTCTTTAAGTCGTTTGTTGAAGACTATCAGTTTCACAAAGTTTTAGAACGTATTGTCATTCACAATATCTCCCTATTATGTTGCTTGGTCTTTATTGAGGTGATACTGTTGTCACTTAAATATAGGAAAGAGTATGACAGATGAGTGTCACATTGACCTGTTAGGTTTCTTAAATGTCTGCAATATTTTGTCAGTATATTCAATAAAAGCCTGTGAATGAACCGGCTTTTAAAGAATTAAAACTTTTAAGGAATACTTTGATGCTTGTGGTGGTAATGCCATAAAGACAGTGTTTCTGAAATTTGGTTTGAACGAATCGCACTTTCCTTTAACGGCCGTTTTAAGGACCAAATCTTTAACAATTCGCAAATCAAAATCCACTATGCAGCCGTTGTAACCATGGTCATACATTCAAGGAGTAAACATACATCTGTGGTCAGATGACCCAATGCCACAAAAAGTTGTGAAGTGACATGAAGTGAAACATGTTTACTTGTGTTGCTTGGTTACAATAGTGTTTTTGTAATATGGCCAGCAAACATTCTGATGATAATAAAGAAAGATTATTTGAGACATTTAAGAGACTCAGAATGTGAAATTGTGCAACTTGACAAAGACGTAAGATTTTACACCATCTTCCTTGTATGGAATATAAAAAATATGGAGACATTCCTAAATTTGGAAGTTCATAGTTCATGTTCATCATGATTTGTCTTTCAAAAAATTGAAACTGCTCTTTTTAAGTGGTTTTAAAGAAAGAGCTGCAAATGTTCTCATAGGTGGCAATGTGTTGCATGAGAAGGCTCAAGAAATTTCACCGAGGATGGGAGAAGAGAACTTAAGTGCGTCAAATGGTTAGATAGATCACTTCAAAAATGTCAAAAGCTCTCAATCCAAAATTTAAGTGATGAAAGTACATCTGTGGATAATGAGGTGTAGAATATTGGAAAAGTTCTACTTTTCCATGACTGATTCAAGGGTATAATCCCAAAAAAATATTTTAATGTTGTTGAGACCGATGTATTCTATAACCGCCTTTCATTGAAAACTGTGAGTTAAAGGTGAAATATGTCACAGGGGCCAAAAAAGTAGAAAAAGGATGACAGTGATATTGTTTGCGAGTAATGATGAAGTGAAAAGCTGCCATCTTTAGTTATCAGGAAATACAAAACTCCAAGGTGTTTTAACAACAAAGTCACTTTCTTGCACATATGAATTCAGAAAAAAATTCCTGGCGAGATAACTTAAATTGGTGCTGACAGTGTTAGTGATAATGACAATGATGAGACTGAAGAGGACAAATCGTCCACAGTATGTTTTTCTGCACCTGTGGAAGGATTTGAATCTGTATGAAGATATTTCTCATCCTTTGTTGAAGATAGAGTTATAAACAGTACTAACCAGCTAGAATGACAGCTCCTAGGAGTATGCTATGCTGGAAGTAAGAAACCAACTACTATTCAAGATTTTTCAGAAATAACTGCAGTAATTGAAAAATTTATTCATTATTCAGAATTTTATTCAGCATTGTATTGGCCAATTCATCCAGTACAATTAGAGAAATATTTTATTCTTCTAAATGTTCATTTTTTGGATACTTCTTTTAAATCATTATGTTAGTTGTTGACTTCTGATATAACCTTACAGTTAAAATATCTAAGTGCCACAGATGCCTGATTTATATTTGCCAGGAGTAAACTTCTTTCACTGTACACAGTTTTTCTTTGCAGTGCACAGTGAGTTTGTGATGTATTTATATAGCATAATGGAGGATAGATAAGTCACCATAAAGAGGCTCGCTGAGTTGCTGACAGACACTGAACTTAAATTTTCAGCCAGGGCCTTTATCAGAAAAAGAAACACACACATACACACACAACTATAATGTCCGGTCACCCAAACACCACAAGCATCCAGACTGTGAGTGAGGTGGGGGTGAAGGGGGAAAGATGCCGGGTAAAGGTGGGTATGGAAAGTTTCGCATTGCATGATGGATTGTAAAGGCTCTGATAGGTGGGAATTTGAATTGCGACAATGAATACAGGGAAGGGAAGAGGGTGGAAAAGGATAAAAAGGAGGTATAGAGGAGTGTAGGGAGGGAATGGGGGGATTTGAAACAATAAGAACAACAAGGGGGGGGGATTACGAAAAAGATAGGACAAAGTAAATAATAAGTAAAAACAAAATTTAGGATATACTGTAAGTAGCAACACACAGTTGGAGTGGGAAAGGAAGAGGTGGGAGGAGGGAGGGAGATGTTACGCATAGGGTTCACGGATGGGAAGTTATGTTGAGGCCATAATGGGAAATGGACCATAGAATGTGTTGAAGGGACAACTCCCATCTGAACAGTTCAGAAGAGCTGATGGTAAAGAGGAGGATCCAGATGCCTTGGGTAGTGAAGCAGCCACTGAAATCCGGAGTGTTGTGCTCAGCTGCATGATGTGCCACAGGGTGGTCCATTTTGTTTTTGCTACAGTTTGGCAGTGGCCATTCATCCTGATGAACAGCTAGTTTGTTGTCATATCGATATTAAGCACTGTGCAATGATTGCAGCGGAGTTGGTATATCTCATGGCTCCTTTCACAGGTAGCCTGACCTCTGATGGGGAAGGATAAGCCTGTAACAGGACTGGAATAGGAAGTGCTGGGTGTAGGTAGATTGGGCAGGTGCTGCATTGAGGTCTTCCACAGCAATATGATCCCTGAGGTAATGGGTTTGGGTTGGGAGTGTCATAGGGATGGACTAGAATGTTGTGGAGGTTGGGAGGGTGACAGAACACCACTTTAGGAGGGGTGCTGGGGTCTTGGGTAAGGTGTGTCTCATTTTCTGGGCATGAGGACAGAAAATCAAAACCTTGGCAAAGGATGCAATTTAGTTGAGTCCAGGATAGTACTGGGTGACAAGGGGAGTGCTCTTTCATGGATGGTTACTGGTGGTAGAGGGAAGATTTGGGATGTGTGTGGATATGGCACGGAAGATCTGTTTGCGGACTGTCTGTGGGGTAGTTTCTGTCTGTGAAGGCCTTTGTGAGACCCTCAGCATGTTGAGAAATGTAGTTCTTGTCACTGCAGATATGCCATCCACAGGTGGCCAGGCTGTAAGGGAGGGATTTTTTGACACGGAAGGGACGGCAACTGTCGAAATGCAGGTACTGTTGGTAGTTGCTAGGTTTAATATGGACTGAAGTATGGAGGGAGCCATCAGTGAGATGGAGGTTTACATCCAGGAATATGGCATGATAGGTTGAGGAAGACCAGGTGAAGTGGATGAGGGAGTAGGAGTTCAGGTTTTGAAGGAAGTGGATAGGATGCCCTGGTACTGAGTCCAGAGCATGAAAATATAATCAATAAACCTGAACCAGGCCAGAGGTTGGAGGTTTTGGGATGCTAGGAAGGATTCCTCGAGACGGCTCAGAAACAGGAGGGTGCCATGCTGTGCCACGGATTTGAAGGTAAACTTTTCCCTCTAAAGAAAAGTAGTTGTTAGTTAGAATAGAGTTTGTGAGGGATATGAGGAATGGGGCTTGAATTCCGAGGGATGTTGGGAGAGGTAGTGCTCTAGAGCGGCAAGGCCATGGGCATGTGGGATGTTGGAGTATAGGGAGGTGGCATCCATTGTGACAAGTGGAGTTCCAGGAGGTAAAGGGGTGGGGCGATGGAACACCACTTTTGGAGGGATCTGAAGTATCTTGGATAGGATGTCTCTCATTTTAGAGCATGATGACATATAATCAAAGCTCTGACGAAGGATGTGATTTAGTTGTTCCAGTCCGGGGTGGTATTGGGTGACAAGGACACTATGTTGTGACTGGTTACTGGGGTTGGAGGGAGGTTTGGTGGTGTGTGGGGACATGTCACAGGAAATATGTTTATGGACTAGGTCAGGAAGGTAATGTTCGTATGTTAAAGGCTTTGTGAGGCCTTCGGCATAAGGGGTACGGGACTTATCACTGCAAATTCGCCGTCCAAGGGTAGCAAGGCTGTATGGTAGGAATTGTTTGATGTGGAATGGATGGCAGCTATCAAAGTTCGGTACTGTTGGTAATTAGTAGATTTAATGTAGACGGAGGTGTGGATGGATCCATCAGTAAGGTGGAGGTTAACATCCAGGAAGGTTACTTGCCGGGTTGAGATGGACAAAGTGAAACTAATGGGTCAGTAGGAATTGAGGTTGTGAAGGAATGAGGATAGGGTGTTCTGACCCTGAGTCCAAATCATGAAAATATCATTAATGGACCATTATTAGACCTAAAACATTTTCTAGAGAATACTGAGCACATCACTGCTCCACAAGAAAAGTGTACAATGGCATATTCACACAATCACTCAGCCAAAACAAGCACACACGACAGCCATCTCTAGCCACTCCAGTGCACATATTCAGATTTACAAGCATTATTGTACACATGCATATTACAACAAGAATAGTTTTTACTTACTGGACAGTCAATCTGTAATACAATCTTATTGTTATGCTTACATTTTGTATTCCGTTTCAAGAGGCAAGTATAATTTTACCACCACCTCAATTTCTCTTTTATTGATGCCATTATAAGCATTAATTTAGATGTAAAACATACCTGCATGAAAAAACCAGCTACAAGTGCTTTTCGAATGTTTATGTAGTAATCTTTAGAGGTGAAGTCTGTTGACGTCCTTTTCAGGTTGAATCTGTCCATTATGCGGGACAGCTGTTGCCGCACATTATCTCCTGATTTAAGAGACCTGTAGTTGACGAAGTTGTCGTAACACCACTGAGGGTCCTCTGCATCTGTTGGAAAAAGAGCCATTTACCACAAAAACTTTTGTCAACTACTTATGTAAGAGATACTCATCAAACAGAAGAAATGTTGTCACACATAAGCATACCTATGGTTAGATGTCTGCACGGATAAGGAAAGTGTTATCTGCATCATATCCACAAACCCCATATCCAAACCACATCCACGGCACTTTATCCGCATCCGCAAGTTCATTAACAGCATCCACAGATATTAAAGTTTTGAACGGATAATAGTAATGATATAATTACTGTTAAGAGAGTCATTTCTGTGACAACTACTTTTGACTTTTTGAATCGCGGTAACTGTTCTATACCTACTCCAAACAGGAAAAACATTGACGTTCCGGACACACACAGTAGCACTTCGGACCCTGTGTTGTCTAAACACTACGTCAGCCGTTTCTTACAGGCATCATCTTATACATTTCAGTGGTAAACACTGCTCGGCACAGGAGATTTTACTGTGTTTACATTACAAAATATAAACTGTTCTTTCGGAGTTTTACAGAAGGGACACTATTTTCCCCACATTAACGCACAAGATATTATGTGACACAAAGCAAAGCTTGTCATTTCAAGTGTTAAAACTGCCGTCTACTTCTTGGTAACTGTCAGCAAAATGAGTGTCAGCTGCAGCTACGGCCAGCCTATACAATCTAACATTGGGTATCTTCCTAAATACGTTACTTCCACTGTACATGTATCCGATTATGAAAGTTACTATAATATGCTATTGTAAATCTTTATTACTTCCATCACCATTTATCTAATACATAAACATGAATGAATTAATGTATGTATGTATGTATGCTTGTTCATATTTTATGTGCAACTGTACCATTCATTCAGTTGCAATGAAACTGTGTAAGAATATACTCCTTACACACAAACAGGCAACTATATCATTGATTTTTTCCTTGCCATCAAATACATATCTAATTTTATTTTATTTATTTATTTTTTTCCCGAAATTGACGATTTCAATTTGTTTCAAAGCACCTCTTTTCGTTTTACACAATGTAGTATCCATTGATGTCACGTTCATTTTAAGAAAGAACTGTCACCATATTCACTATGATACACATTGTCACTTGGTCACTACAGAGCGCTAACTGAAAGCAGCGGAAATTTGGCATGGCACCTCTGGTAGGCAATGGGCCGGTTTGCCACCCAGAAACACTTGACAAACCGCAGAAACGACACAGTCGCCTAAACAGATTTAGGTGCAGGTCCCAGTACAGCTACGTCTGCTATGCCCAGGGTATGAAAACAGACTTCCCCTCTACCTGGGCCTTGCAAGGATTCCAAGAATGACTACAGGTTTGAAGTTTATCAGCTAACATTTCGACAGACGTACTGGGCAGATACCTTGGTCCTTAAAGCCGTTCCCTATCGGGGGTTTGAATCCTCCTCCTGGCATGCATGTTTCTGATGTCTTTAGTGTAAGTTAGTTTATAAGTTTAGGGACTGATGACCCTGCAGTTAAGTCCCATAAGCTTAACAAACATTTGAAACCCGTTCTTTATCCGCATATAACACACGGATATCTGCATCGCTCACAATTTTATCCGCAAAGAAAGAAATACTGCGGATATTCACATTGGTGCAGACCTCTACCTAAGGTTCTTAAGTGTACTCCACCTTGTCAAAACTTTTCTAAGATACCAAGCAAGGTTTTTTTTTTCCTTCCCTGTGTGTGCCTGTTCACAATTCAACACTTCTGCTATCAGTTGCATTTACTTACATTCTGCCAGTGCTTTCCTTATTACATTAACTCATGATGTAAGTACATTATATCAGACAAATTAAACTGAAGAGGAACTGTTCAGGTGGGGGGTTTGGGGAGGGATGAGTTTTTGCTAATACTGAAGTGTCTCTCAATACAAGATTAAGGTTCGAAGCTTGCTCACATTTGCCTTCCTCTTTCGAGCTAATTTCATGCCACATCTACTTTTGTGATCCCGTAGCAACACAAACAGCTGTTTCTCACACTAGTTGACTGTCTTCTTTCCTCCGTCATTCCCTGTTATCAGTGAACTGGCACTAGTGCTCTCTATATAACATTAATGTAGAACTCTAGTCTCTGAGCATAGAACAGGAGCGCAACCAGAGAACGGCATGTTTTGCTTTGTCAGGCAGTTTGGAGTTTGCTAAACAAATTTCCTTTTTACATGGCAGAATTGCTTACATAGTTTTTGTTTTGATGTTATTTTGTAATAAACAGGAAATTTGACAGGAAACAAGATATGAGCATCTATGACTGGAAAAATAGAAACAGCTGAAGTTCAAAATCCAGGTAAAATAGAGAACACCAACTGTCATGAATTATCGACTAAGTGACTAGTCGGGTTGGTTTTCACTGCTGTGATTGGTTCTCTTCTCAGTACATCTGAGACAGTCTATCGATGATATCAACATTTTCAATCCAGCACAAATTTCTGAAAAGTCTGGAAATTCATTCGCTTCTATCATCAATTTTCAATTAAGTTTTACACACACGCGCACGCACACGCAAGCGCGCACGCACACGCAAACTGTATGCTTATCTGTTATTTCTAGTTTAATGGCAATAGTGTTCTTAAAAAAATGTGTTTACATGGGAGTTTATCACTTTTTCATCTGCTTTATGATTTCCATGCACTGACCTCCTATATTTTTATTTTTAAGATGCACAGCTGTGTTTGGTTTACTATCTCGCATACTTCACTATTTTTGTTTCTTTTAAACTGATTTTGCATTCACATATTTCTACTATAATTTGATTAATCTGGTGAAACAACTTGCAGCTCACATCCCTTACTTCTCAGCAAGAAATCACCCAGGAGTAACTGTTTAAAGCATTTTACAACCATAATGCTAAAAGGTTGTTGCTTCCTTCATTGAATTTACCAGGTGCATATTTGACAATATGGGAGATAGAACAGTTCTATGCTCGATTGAGTTTGGCATGCTTTTATATACAATCACTGAATTCACCATAGTGGAATTTTGTTGCAGCTCCTTGTGTCTTTAGGTAATGAAGACTGGTTTTATGAACTTCAAGAAGGCCACAATGACAAAATATTATTAATGTTATATGTAATACATTCATACAATATCCAATTATTGTAGTAAGCTTTCCATTTTGTGCAAATGTAAATTGCAAAACTTGGTCAACCAATCACACAGTTTGAAGTAAAGTACAAACAGTATTTTCTTAACACAAGCAATGGAATTTCGAAGAAGATTTGCAACACTGTTTCGAATAGGACAGATTTGCTACTCACCACAAACACATCTCTCTGAGTTGCAGAAAGGCATACACACAATGCTCCTCATTTTCTCAACTTTCAGCTTCTACAGCCTTTGTCAGAAATAGAAACACTTTCATTCATTCATTCATTCATTCATCCATTCACTCACTCACTCACTCTCTCACTCTACTGATGAAGGCTGGACTGGCAAAAAGCTAAGAAAACAAAAAGACTTTTCCTTGTGCCGTTATGCGACTCATTGAGATGGCGGGATGAACAGCGATCCATCCCTTTCAAAATATTGTTGTAATCTTTTCTTGACACATCTACACAATACGGACAGCTTACCTTATCCTTAACAGAAGCCCATGGTCAACTGAAAGTAGTGCTTGGTCAACTTGTTCATTGGCATTAGACCATAGTGAAAGACTTATTTCTGAGTTTAATGTTTCACCTCTCAGTACTGATGAAATCAGAAATAATTAGGACTCAAAACTATGGACCAGAGACTTATGTTTATAAAACAAAATCCACTACAGATGTAAATACTGGACTGAAAATGCTTCAGTTTTGAGTCAGTAGTGGCACAACCTGATACAGGAATTTTAGATTTCTATTACAATTTAATAAGGTTTTCTCAAAGTGTGAAGTTTCATCAATACTTGACATGGTAGCAGATTTTGCACCAAAACTTTGGAAGTTTTACATTTCACTGTGCAGAAGGTATTGTCAGAAGTAACAAAATCTGAATAATACTACAATATTCAAAACACGATGTTTATCAAAAAACGTTACAGTAAAGTTTTATGAGTATGAAGACACCAATGAAGGAAGTACGTAAACAGTTTCCTTCACAACATGAGAAGCATTGAAAGAGGGTGGGTGACTTCCAAAAACCCAGTAATGATCAACGATCTGTCTCAGACCAAGAAGGAAAAGGTCAGCCCCCCCCTTCCACCCCCCTTAACATAAAAGCAATAAACCTCCACACACTCATGAAAACTTTGTTCTAGTGTTACACCAGCAATTATATTCAAAGGTTTTGGACACCCTACCAATACTCTTAAGTGTTCAACTTTTGACCTTATTCCACAATTTAAGATTATGAAACCAAAGGTTTTTTACCCACACAAATGAGGCAGTTCCCACAAACACAGACAATATGTTTTCCTGACTACCAGAAAATAGAAAATTATCCACCAAGCATTTTTAAAATATAAGTGGGGCAGTAAATTGAAAACTGGTTACTGAAATGCTTCCACAGTAGCCTATTTACATTATATGGGTAGCACATTCTACAAACAACATGATCTGCAACCAATTAACAATGAAATTGAAGACTGTAATGGAAATTGTAAGTAAACCGTATCACATGGTCATACCAACCAACCCCAACTATTAAACACTAAATTCAGAGAATAGCTGGGAGACGAAGAGCAGAGGACAAACTGTAAAGTGATTCAGAACATGCTTAAAATATTAATAATCAAGATGCAGTTTTCTCTGTCGTTATTTGGACACTACTGCATGGAATCATCCTAAACAACTGAGACAATTTTTGTCCTCACAAAGCTACTTGCAGGGTGTATATCTGGACAGGAAGAAAAAGTTACCAGATTTATCACGGGTAGAAAGGAAACATTTTCCTTGGTGAAATATAATTTTTGTTGGGTCAATAGCATTTTTTCTGTTGTACTTGGCTTGGAGCAGTAAAACTTATCACTTCTTCAAAAGGTTGAAGTGTTTTACTACAACAACATACAACCTTCCAGTGTTAAAATGTACTTACGATGCCTGAATCCCCCCCCCCCTCCAAAGCAAGTTTGCATATATTTTAGTTGTTTCACAATGATACAGACGATTTAATTTATGAAAAGGTTGTTAATCATTTACTTCATTTTGTAAAATACTTCACAATTTGCACAAATAGGTTACTATTTTCATTTATGTTGTTAGGCTGTAACCTAGTGGACAGTCTTTGCTTGGAAAAAATATTTTGCTGTTTTCTTGAGTGTGTCATGATTTCCAGTGAAGTAGTTATGCATGAACCTAACAACACAACAGAAATGTGATAATTATTTACAAATTCCTGACTGACTTTCTTAACTTTCTTCAACAGGTACTTTTTGCCATCATTATTGCATAATTTGCAATCTTTCTACTAAAGAACTAAAATAAATATGATAAACTGTCCTTGAAGCTTAATCTGTTTTAACATGTATTACCCTTTAAGATACATCAAAACATAAATGTGCCAAAATATTTTTAATAATCATATAACTGGCTAGTCTTCAGAGCCCTAAATTTCTATAAGTGCTTGCTCCTAAACTGTTAAGCTTTGAAAGAGAGTAAAATGGTTCATGATTTAAGAAATTCATAGCACATTCTCACTATTAACATAATTAACAACATAGCTATTCACAATTTTTATCCGCAAACTGCTAGAAAAATTAACAGATGAGACATTACACTTATCAAAGCAGTTGTTGTAAAGTACTGCAGACGCTTTCTTACCAGCCAAAATTACAAAAGAAAAAACACGTATAATGTAAATAATGAAAAATTCCAAGAATTCTAATAAAACTCCCTGGGTAATTCCCAGATTTCTCCGAGATGAAAGTATTCCCGAATTTTTCCCGGATCCCCCAGTGTGTATACACCCTGTACTTATATTTCTGGGATTTGAAGTATTTTATAGTATTACTATTAGCTTAATGAAATCTATACAACATGCAACAATACTTACTCTGCTTAAAAGCATGGTAGACATTCAGCAGCGTGAGGTGGTCCCCGTCGATGTGGGCGAAGCGCATCTTGGCATCGTCAGCAGCCTTCTTGGCCTCGTTGGGCCGCACAAAGCACTGCGGGACTAAACAGTGGAGGAGAGGGGACAGCCCGCATCCAACCAATTTAGTAGTGCCCAGACACACCGCACTAGCACCGAATATGCCAGTGGCTGTTTCAACCTATGGAAGCTACAACAAGTTAGAATCCTCCGCAACATTGGTATTGTTGTCTTTATGTCATGAGTCTGTTCAACTTTTGCCCCAAATGTAAGAAGCACAATCATTCAAAAAGAATGATTGCCATGATACTATAAGATGAAAATATTTAATTTTTAACATGACTTTGGGGAAAAAATTGGGCACTAGGGAACATTCTTATAAAACTATGATTCCAACTTGTTGAAGCTTGCAAGTATATTCTATGACAAAAATCTTTAATGCACTCTGGTGCTTCATTTCCAGAAAAAAATACAATTTGTTAAATCATTTCCTTTACCCTGATGGTAAACAATGTGTATTTTATAAAATATTTTTGTGGATGCAGAAATCTTTGCCATAATTTTTGTATCAAAATGTTTCATGAATGTTTACAGTATTGCTCGAAAGTATTTTATAATCAAAATCAGGTAGAAATGTTTACATGGTTGAATAAAAAAAAAGACTGCTAGACCCAAGACTGTTAGACCTCACTGCAGTTACGTGTATTGATAACTAAATGCAGGTAAACATAGCCTTCAGCTACAAGCAGTGCTTTCAAGAGGTTAATAAGTATTTTATAGAATGGGAAGATACCTAACAAACCGAACTACATCATAACAATGGTCCTTCCTT
Organism: Locusta migratoria; assembly: GCA_026315105.1. NCBI lineage: Eukaryota > Metazoa > Arthropoda > Insecta > Orthoptera > Acrididae > Locusta > Locusta migratoria. Next base: position 899,744,067 of record CM048744.1, read on the forward strand.
GCCACTATGTTTGGCACCTTAATAGCTCACAAGTGCCTGGGCCTGGCTTCAGAAGAAACAAGAAAAGAGAGAGAGAGTGATACAGAACAATGTATGAAGTGGTTGACCCTGAAGACCCACCCAAAGAGGAGAGGATGAACTGAAGCACTCTATGAACAAGCCAAAAAAATTACACAGGCAATACATCATGATCTGCAGGTAAATCATGAGGGGTGAAGGACCACTTTTTTTTTTATATACAAATGTCACTTACAGCAATAAATCTGAAGTGGCCTTGAAAAACTCTTGATTAAAAACACACAGGAAAGCCAGATTACAGTTTGCTATGATATCATGGACTACTCAAGATGCCAAAAATTCTATTGTGCAATGAAAGAGTTTAATTTGTATTTTTGATACATCAAACTGCACAGAATATCTTAGGAGTGAGTCTGACACATTTTGCCAGTGGAAATGCACCAATAAGGTTCCTTTTATAGAGAGCACAATGAAAGAGTAGTCATAAGGCAAAACTGGTCAAACTCTTGGATTATGCGTCTTCGAAATGTGCTGTTGTAATGCTGGTGATGGGCTATGCAACCCAATAATATGCCAAGAACATCACTGATCAAGAATCGTTATTGTTAAAAATAACAGAAGAAAAACCAATAGCTTTTGGGCCTATGTAATTTGTTCATTTGTGTTTTACTTTTGATGTAAAGATTAGACTTTTATAATATGAATAAGAAAAAAGTACAAATTCATAACTCATTTACTAAAAGTTGTTTCTTTTAAATTTTCTCCTAAATTACTTGTTTTCAAATTTGTTATCTCCAAAAATACTTTTGAACAATACTGTAATCAACAACATTACAGCTTCTTCCTTTTGCTCTGCTCTGCTCTTACCCCAAGAATAATTACTCTTGTTTAAGCTGTCAAGACTTGGCATTTATGATACCAAGGAATTTAACTTTTGTTACAAATATGAGGTATATTTTTCACAAAAATAACCCTAACAACCTACACCAAAAAGTAAATTTTCTTACTCCCACTGCAATTACTTCTATCTCCTTAGCATGACAGTACATAATACATATTTAACTTAGTTTTGCACTACTATACAACTAAGCTTATTAAAAGGTACTGATCAGCAATCAAGTAACACCATGTGGTAAATTTGGAAGGTCTTTCCAGGTTAACCCCCAATGAAGCTCATTACAATTATGCCATTACCTAAGGTTGTATGGACAAATGTGAAGAATACTGTATATCTAAAAATGAGAAGCTGAGTGAAAAGAATATGAACAAACCAACTTAAAAGGAGGCTATCTGTTTACAGACTAATAGAAAAGCATTCTGAACCAACTAAAGTGAGTCACTCAACAATTAAAGCGACAAAATAAAAATCTAGTTTGGCACCATGATCTTGTACCAAAAGCGCAAAGATTGTACTGTAACATTGTACACTATTGGTTCCTAGCTTAGCCCACAATATTTAAATAGTTTATTTTACAAGGGGTTTAGCACTTTGTCAGCAAATACTACCAGCTCGAATTTATTTATGCAGGTTTTGGCATATGAATATGGACTCACTTGTATAGAGTAAAAGAACTGCAAAAGTGCCATGGAAGAAAGAATCTCTGTAACCTCTGATTAATCATCACTTATTTTTTACATAGTAGTAATGGTCATTATTAATAGTTTCCATTCAGAACACTTTAGAACTAATCATATCAAGGTAATGTTGTAGCTTAGTTCTGAATGTAATAAGTTTGTGTATAACATTAAAGAAGAGTTCATCTTTAATCAGCAAAAGTAAGAAGTCAATTTTCAAGTGTTCTAATAATTTCACGAAGACAACTCTGAGATGAATCAGATCTTCAAATATTATTTCCTTTAACACAGGGCATGGATTAGAAGGACCTTATGAAAGGAACATCCTGATTTCTGTATATTCATACTTAAGGGCTAATCATGCTAAAGGATATTGTACTGTCAAAATATTGAACACACACGGTGACAGTACAAAACAATTAAATTGTGAAAACTGCGACTGAGCTGCACATTTAAAATCTCTAAGTTAAAACATAACTTTATTGGGGGAATCACAGGACGTGGTGACTAACAACAACAATACTCCCTTTACATGGAAATACTGTTCAAAAGAGAGGGAGGCTGGCCAATACAAGGAATTGGGGAGGGGGGGGGGTGAATGGTGAGAAACCAGACATTTCCATTAGCTTCCTTCATCAGTTAGGAGAGGAGAAAAGAGAAAGGGGGACAGAAGGGAAAGGCTTTAACAAATACCAAACAAAGGTAAGTACTGGCCTGTATTTTCACATCTCAAAAGAATTTTTGTAAGCTTAATTGACCTTTACATGAAAAACTTTCTACATTAACACTACAGGTGGAATACAGAACATGTTAAAATAATCTTCCAACAAATGGGAACACTCATTCTTGAAAGCTATTGAAGGGGCGGGGGGGGGGGGGGGGGGGGAGACTTGATAAAATACAAGAGTACATAGCAATAAAAGCTATAAAATTAAGCTATTTTTCAAAATCGAAACCTCAGTCTCCAGGCTATCCTGCACAGACAAAAACATTTAAGCTTCATTAAATGTGCATATTTAAAATCTAATGCTGGGGGAAATTTTTCTTTTACTGTTCCAACGTTGTGATGGATAACACTATACCATAACAGACAGTTGGTAAAAACCATCGACATGGTATGATACCAAAGTAAAAATGTTGGAATGGCTTTGTTCAATATAATTAAAGAACAATGACCTGCTACAAACATGAATGTAATTGATGAAATATTAATTGAAGAGGCCACTGTTGTCCACAAGCCACCCGACATTTGTTATTTGAGAGCAGCAGATATGGTAGAGGCAAAAGTAGAAACACTGTTTGGGGAGACAACATTTCAAAGAATATCTGTGTAAGATTGCAAGTGAATCCCTTCTGACCAGCAATTTCTCATGAGGAAGAGGTCAGCAGGAAGATCGAACAACTAGAAGATTAGAGTATTGCTGAACTTGCAATACATTAAATAATTATTAATAGTGCTTAATTGGACTGTGGTGGTAAATGATCATTAACAGATGAGATATTTAATGAAACTGACTCATAATGCATAGGCCTTACAATTAAATGTTATCTATGTTATCCTTCATGGTTGAAGGAACCCAAGCTACATGTCATCAGTAAATAAATGTTCAAAATTTTATTCTCCTTTTTCTTGCCATAAATTAAGTTTTCCTGCTGGTTCTTTACAATTTTTAATTGTCGAAGAGAATTATATGGCACCATCATTTACTTCGCAACTGAATTGTCAGCACGGTTTGACATTAGCACAGCTTCTTCCCCACTACACTGCCCCTCTCCACTAAACAATCTAAGTTCTGGGAGTCTCTGAGCAGAACTTTTTTCTCCCTCATTCCTCACAAACCAACAACTATCCCTGTCACCTCAGAGTTTGCTCTTGTGAACACACTGTACTCCTAACTATAGTTGCTTCAAAAGTGCTGAATATCACAAGTTTGCAGAAGCTTTAATGTAGACATATTAATTTAAGGCCGTATCAACAACAAAATTTTAACAATTTTCCATGATAACTTCAATAAATGGAATAACACAGTCATTATTACACTGTTGAATAGCATAACAGTTCATGCAACAAACATCCCAAGCAGGTCAACGAAGTGACACACAAACCAAACTATGGTATACCTTGAACATAATCTTAACATTAAATGAGGGACTAAATACCTAATCATTTTGAAAGTGTACATCTGGCTGCAACAAAGCAAATACTTCAGGAGATAATGTTATCCGCATTGTAACAAAATCAAGAAGATTACAAGGAGAGGAAGGATAAGACAAGAAATTCGATAAATACAGCCTGTGTACAAATGCCCAGGCCAAATGTATTTAGTGGTGATGTAATCACTGAAAGAAACTCATTGAATTTTTAAGTAAATAACATTCTGCCAATATGAGAGTTACTCATTTAAAAGGTGCTTATGTATCAAAACTTAATCTTTTGCTCTTACAGTGACAAAGCTGTGAGATGAATGAAACTGAAGTTAGGGCAATAACATGTATTTAAAACAGAAGGACAATTCATGAAGAGGTACAGTACAGTACCCAATATCATGAACTCAACAAAGCAGAAAATTAAATGTGTGTTAACATGATAAATGTCCACTAACCAAATTAAGCAAAACAATGAAAGTCCAAGACGAAATAATTTTATGAAAATAATAGATCACTACTTGCCATATAGAGCTGACAGTCACAGACAGCCAAGATGAAAAGCCTGCAGAACTTCGAAGCTATTGGCCAAGGTGCCTCTTGAAATAAAGAGCGCACATAGACAAATAATGCAAATGCTTATTTTTCCCCAGGAGGTATTAGAGAGTGAAATGGTGGAGAAATCTCTGAAAGTGGTTTGATGAACCTTTTGCAAAGCACTGAAGTGTGAAGAGCCATGTAGTTTTAAATCTCGCACATCCAGTGGATGGAGACTGGTTTTTCTTTGAGTTGTGACTGTGTGAATGTTTTCCTTCTATTTCTGAAGACCTTATAACAAAACTGTATCTGGTGCCTGCAACTCAACACATTCTCTCTGTGGTAAGTTAGAATCTATTATTTGTATGAATTTTTTTAAAAACCTTAATGGGCAACTAACCTTGCCACAGAAATTTAATTCAGCATATCGTTTAGAATTAGAACAATATAAAAACAACACTGTATAATCTCATTAATTAAGCCTTAAAAATGACATCCTTTGTCAAAGTTTTGATTTTCTTTGACTAAACTCTGAAATGAGATATCCTGCACAAGATCCTTCCTCCTCCGCCTCCTAAAGTGTGTTCAATTTCCCACCGAGCCTCCTCAACATCCTAGAGACCACTACTCACACACAGTCCCCTACCACAGGGATTGTATCCTTGTGGAAGATCCCTACCTAATCCACCCACTCAGTACTTCCTATTCCAGTCCCATCAAAGGCTTATCCTACACCATCAAAGGCTGGGCCAATGTGATAACAGTCTTACCTCCGCTAAAATCGGTGCACACCTTTTTATATTGGTATGATTGTCAACCAGCCATCCATTAGAATGAATGACCACTGCTGGAATACGAGGGTGATGATATATGCGATTTAGCATATCATGCTTGATGTCAACGACTGCTTTACAACCCAGGCAATATGGATCCTTCTGCCCACTACTAGATTTCTTGAACTGCACAGATGGGAGTTATCTTTGTAAGATCCTGTAGTCATACAATTATCTAGGTCTAAACATACAACAACCTATTATCCCCTTAACGACCCACATCCAACAGTTCTCCCCCTCTATCCTATACCTCTCCTAATTCATCTCTCATTAACCACTAACTGCAATATATATTTCCCCCACATTCTACTCTTACATGTTTGACCCCGCCACTTGCGTGCATGCATTCCTAAGCTACATCTCTTTCCACCCACTAGTTACTAAGGGATCCAGAAGTCAGCACCATGTTTATACCCACCCTCATCTTGCATCCTTACTCTTTACATTCCAAGTTGCCCTCTCTGCAGAGCATTACTCTGAACACAGCAGCCAAAGATGACAGTTATTTGGAATTCAATAATATAATGAAGATGGTAATGTGAGCTGTGTGTGTGTGTGTCACTGCAAATACAACAAACAGCTTGCTAGGCAGTAAGGGAAGCATCTTTTATTTTTATTTTTATTTTTTCTATGTGGAAGGAATGGCTGTCAAAGAGTAGGTCCTATTGGTAGGTTCAATGTGGGCCAAAGTGTGGATGGCTCCATCTGAAGTAGAGGTGAACATCTAAGAAGCTGGTATGGTGGATTAAGCCCAGATGAAGAGGATGGGATAGAAGGTGTTGATGCAAAGGGAAGAGGGTGTCCTGACCCTGAGTTCAGTGCATGAAAATCTGGTCAATGAACCTGAACCAAATAAAAAGTTTGGTGGTTTGGGGAAGCTTTCCTCCAAACAGAATGCCCCAGGAGGGTGCCCACAGCTATACCTTGTTTACATTGTACAGCTTTCCCTCAAAGGAAAAGTCGTCATTAGTCAGGATAATTTGGGTTATGAAGAATGAAGTATCAGATTCAGATGAATTATGGGAGTATTTGTGTTTAAGTGTGGCAAGACCATGAACATGTGGGATGTTTGCATATAGAAAGATAGCATCCACAGTGACAAAAATCCAAGGAGTAAAGGGGTGGAGAGTAGGTGAAGGAAGAGGTTCGTATCTACAATCTGAGAGGATAGATTTCAAACTATTGGTTGAAGGTGTTGGTCAATTGGGTCCAAAATTATTTCAGTAGGCACACAACAACCAATTATATTGGGTGTCAAGGATTATTTTGTCTGTATTTCAGGGGGCACTTACAGGGTCAGTGCTTGGGTGCTGTTGGGGTGACAAGGGAGATTGATTCAGGAGAGTGCTTATGGGAGGGGCTGTATGATTTAAACAGTGACTGAAGAACTTTGTGAACTTTTGGGACAGAGTCACTCAGGAACAGCCTAAAAGATCTTTTGCCTAGTAGTTGTGGTCTTTAGTCCACAGGCTGGTTTGATGCAGCTCTCCACAGTACCCTGTCCTGTGCAAGCCTCTTCATCTCCCCATACTTTTGAATCTGCTTGCTGTATTCGTCCCTCAGTCGTCTTTGATTTTTACCCCACACACTTTCACACTTCCTTCTAATGCTAAGTTGACAATTCCTTGACGTCACAGAATGTGTCCCAACAAGCTATACCTATCTTAGTCAGGATATGCCAGAAACTCCGTTTCTCCCCAATTCTGCTGAGCATCTCATTTGATATGTGATCTACCCATCTACATAAGTCATCTGTAGTAATATTTCAAAAGCTTGTATTATCTTTTTGACTGAACTCTGTATCATCCCTGTTTCACTCCCTACGACGACACGCTCCAGACAAACTCTTTCAGAAAGGACTGCCTAACATGTAATTTAATGTTGGATGTAAACAAATTTCGCTTTTTCAGAAATGATTTTCTTCCCATAGCCAGTCCACATTTTATATCTTCTTTATTTCAACCACCAGAAGTTATTTTGCTAGCCAGATAACAAAATTCATCTGCTTTTATTGGCTGATTACGTAATCTAATTGCTTCAGCATTGCCCTCCCTATTTTCTGACACTACATTCCACTAGCCTTGTTTTACTGTTGTTAATGTTCATCTTGTATCTTCCTTTCAAAATGCTGTCCATTCCGTTCAAGTTCTCTTCCAGATCCTTTGCTGTATCTGACATAATTACTATGTTGTCCACAAACCACGAGGTTTTTATTTCTTCTCCCTGAATTTCAATTCCTCCTCCAAATTTCTCCTTGCATTCCTTCACAGATTGCTTAATGTCAGATTGAGCAGCATTGGGGCTACAACTCTGTTTTACACCCTTCCCAACCACTCTGACCCTTTCATGCCCTTCGACTGATTATTGCGTCACCTTTTTGTACAAATTGAATATAACTATTCACTCCGTATATTTTACCCCTGCTACCTTCAGAATTTGAAAGTGTGTATTGCAGTCAACATTGTCAAAAGCTGTCTCTAGATCTACAAATGATAAAACTTAAGTTACTCTTTCCTTAATCTCTATCTTCTAAGATATGCCTAATGGAAGTATTACCTCGTGTGTTCCTATATTTCTCCTAAATCCAAACTTATCTTCTCCAAGATCTGGTCCCACCAGATATTCCATTTGTCTGTAAATAATTTGTCTTAGTATTTTGCAACCATGACTTATTGAACTGATAGTTCTGTAATTTTCACATTTGTCTGCAATTTAATTACTATACTAAATTCTTCCTGAAGTCACAGGGAATCTCCCCCCCCCCCCCTCCCCCATATTCATCTTGCATACCAGGTGGAACAATTTCTTCATGACTGGTTCTCCTAACAGCATCAGTAGTTCAGACAAGGTAATTTAGGCATGGTCTGGTTGCTATGAGGGGTTCACAGAGAAACTGTAGGTAAGGAAGAGTAGGGGTTGGATAGTGGTGCTCCAAGATTGCAAAACAATGTCAGCAAGCTGTATAGCTTTTTGAGGTGGTGTCTGATGCTCGAGAGCAAGTGATCCAATTTGGGAGATGGAGTGTATGTAGTTCAAATTACACATTGGAAGTATCTTGCAGTGGGAGCAGAGTTGGTCAAGGATGTGCATGGCATGGATAAGTTTTATGTCTGTGAACTATGCCTGTGAGAGTGTATGAATGATGATGATAGTGTTCATTTCTGTTCTGATGAAGGCTAGTGGCCAAAAGTTAAGTTATGTGTGCATCAGTGTCTTATGTGCCTGTTACAGCTGAGTAATTTCAGTATACTTCACATGCTATACAATACAAAATATACTCGTGCATGCCCCCCCCCCCCCACCCACACACACACACACACACACACACACAACCAACCCCGTGTTCCCCATCCAGGAATTATTGTAATAATTAAATAATTCAAAGAAAACAACAAATATTTTTAAAATTCCTCCTGTACAAGTGTATCCCTCCATTTTAATACTGAAATTGCACACAAGTCTGATCAAAATGTTCTATTTTATCTTTTAGCGAAGTTCCAGTCACACAAACAACCTATAAATTATACTTTCAAATTGCTCCCCCTGTAAATAGTCTGAATTATCAGTGATGTACAACACTATTCAGTCCACATAAGTGGTAACCTAACTCAACAGGCCACTTGTCTATGAGATGACGAAAACATTACTTTTCCCAACAAAGAAATTTATCACAGATTTTGTGCTTAAATCAGTGAATTTTATAATTATTAATAACTTTAATCTTCTGCAACAGTAAAAGGAGTCTTGTAATTTACAAGAAATGAGTAAGATGGCACATTCTACCATGTCCTGCATGTTACCTGACAGCATAGCTGTTATGGAGAGAATCTCATTGGAGCAGTTGTGCTGACAGCTCGCTATCAACATCTTCGCCAGCTGTGGATCTAGAGGAAATTCTGCCATGACAGCACCCAAATCTGTCAAGTTGCCATCGTCATCCAAAGCAGCCAGATAATTTAACAGCTCCAGTGCACGCATTAGAGTTTCTGGGGCTGATCAGAAAGTTAAGTGTCAGTACAACAATAGTATAAATTTAACACAGAGTTTATAAGAGTTTATAAGGGGAGCTAATAGAAATACACAACATACAGGCAGTAAAGGGAAGGCAACCACTTGCCTAAAGCAAATGGATTTGTAGAACACAGAAACACAACAGAATCCGTCTGGTTGTTTGCCTGCGAATGTGTGTGCGCTGTGTTCTACTGTTAACTAAATGCTTAACAACTAGTAGTTTATGTTACATGTTGCTGTGCTCCACACACCTTTTTTCTATAGATGAGTGGCTGCCTTTCTCTTAGTTTACGTATTGCACAATCCAGAAATTTTCATTATTGATAAACACATACATACAAATGACTGAATTAAACTAAATAAATCCAAAACACACACACACACACACACACACACACACACACACACACACACACACAGGGGCAAAATAATATGGACACCACATAACGTATTGAGTCGTGTTGCAAGTTGTCACCCCTGTATAGGTCTGAATACTGCAAGGCACAGTTGAAGTCTCAAATCATGGAGGTTACATTATGGTTTAGTCTGTATTTTGTTCTGCAATGGTTCACAGAAGTAATTGGTAGAATTTGTGATCTTTCAGATTTCCAAGGGGTGGGGTGGGGGGGGGGGGAGCAATTTACTAGTGCACCGCCATGAACCACAGACATAGGTGGGGTGGGGTGGGGTGGCGTGGCTTGCAGATGCAGACAGCCATACAGTAGGTGCAACCACAGCGAATGGATATCTGTGGAGAGGCCAGACAACTGTGTGGTTCCTGAAGAGGGACAGCAGCCTTTTCAGTAGTTACAGGGGCAACAGTATGGATAATTGACTGTGCTGGACTTTTAACATCAGCTAATGTGGCTTTGCCACACAGCTACTGTGAACGGCTGAAAGCAAGGGAAAACTACCGCCGTTACTTTTCCCAAGGACATGCATGAACATATGATGATGGCATCCTCTCGGGTAAAATATTACGGAGGTAAAATAGTCCCCCATTCGGATCTCCGGGCAGGGACTACACAGGAGGATATCATCATCAAGAAAAACAAAACAGGCATTCTACGGGTCGAAGCATGAAATGTTCTAACCCTTAATCACGTAGGTAAGTTAGAAAATTTGAAAAGGGAAATAGATAGGTTAAAGTTAGATATGGTAGGGATCAGTGAAGTTCAGTGACAGAATGAACAGGTTTTCTGGTCAGGTGATTACAGGGTTATAAACACGAAATCAATCGGTGGTAACATAGAAGTAGGTCTGATAATGAATAAGAAAATAAGAATGCGGTAAGTTACTATGAACAGCATAGTGAACACATTATCACAGCAAAGATAGACACAAAACCAACACAGAGCACAGTAGTGCAAGTTTATATGCCAACTAGCATGGCCGACGATGAGGATATCGAACAAATGTATGAGGAGGTAAAAGAAATCATTCAGAAAGTTAAGGGAGACGAAAACTTGATTGTGATGGGGGACTGGAACTCGGTAGTAGGAAAGGGAAGAGAAGGAAACTTAGTAGGTGAATATGGACTGGGAAAAAGGAATGAAAGGGGAGATCACTTGGTAGAATTTTGCGCAGACCACAATTAAATGATCACCAACACTTGGTTTAATCACCATGAAAGAAGGCTGTATATGTGGAAGAGACTAGGAGACACTGGAAAGTACTATATTGACTTTATAATGGTAAGGAATAGATTTAGAAACCAGGTTTAAAATATAAGACATACCAAGGGGGCAGATATAGACTGACCATAACTTACTGGTAATTAGATTAAAACTTGGAGAGACTGCAGAAAGGTAGAAAAGTTATGAGATGAAACCTGGACAAATTGAAGGAACCAGAGGTGGCTGAGAGTTTCAGAGGAAGCATTAAGCAAGGATTGGCTGAAATGAGGGAAAGTAATACAGTAGAAGAAAAATGGGTAGCACCGAGAGATAGGGTAGTGAAGGCCGCAGAGTATCATATAGGCAGAAGGACAAGGCCTAATAGAAATCCCTGGATAACACAGGATACACTGAACTTAATTGATGAGAGGAGAAAAAATAAAAATTCAGCAAGTGAAGCAAGCAAAATGGAGTACAAACGTCTGAAAAAAATGAGTGACAGGAAGTGCAGACTGGCTAAGGAGGAGAGGCTTAAGGAGAAATGCAGAATCGTAGAAGAATGTATAACTAGGGGAAAGATAGATATTGCCTACAGGAAAATAAGAGAGATATTTGGAGACAAGGAAAGCAGCTGTATGAATATCAAGAACTCAGAATGAAAACCAGTACTAACAAAGAGGGAAAATCTGAACTGTTGAAGGAATATATAGAAGGCCTATACAAATGAAGTCTACTTGAAGGCAGTATTCTATAAATGGAAGACAAGATAGGAGATATGATACTGCGAGAAGAATTTGACAGAGCACTGAAGGATTTGAGTCGAAACAAGGCCCCTGGAGTAGATGATATTTCGTCTGAACTGCCAGACGAGAGTGAGTCATGAAAAAACTGTTCCACCTTGTAAATAAGATGTATGAGACGGGGGGAATACCCTCCGACTTCAAGAAGAATATTGTAATTCACATTCCAAAGAAAGCAAGTGCAGACAAATGTGAAAATTACAGAACTATCAGTTTAATAAGTCATGGTTGCAAAGTACTAACACAAATTATTTACTGACGAATGGAAAATATTGCGGAATCCGACCTTGGGGAAGATCAGTTTGGATTTAGGCGGAAAGTAGGTACACGCGAGGCAATACATTACGACTTATCTTAGAAGATAGACTAAGGAAAGGCAAACCTACTTTTTTAGCGTTTGCAGATTTGGAGAGAGCATTTAACAATGTCGACTGGAATACACTCTTTCAAATTCTAAAGGTAGCAGGGGTAAAATATAGGGAGCGAAGACTTATATTCAACCTATACAAAAACCAGACAGCAGTTATTAGAGTCAAAGGACAAGAAAGGGACACAGAGGGTGGGAAGGGAGTAAGACAGAGCAGTAACCTTTCCCCAAAGTTGTTCAATCTGTACATTGAGCAAGCTGTGAAGGAATACAAGGATACATTTGGAGAGAAAATCAAAGTCTAGGGAGAAGAAATAAAAACATTGCAGTTGGCCGACGACATAGTAATTTTGTCGGAGACTGCAAAGGTTCTGGAGGAGCAACTGAATGGAATGGACAGTGTCTTGAAAGGGAGATATAAGATGAACATTAACAAGAGTAAAACGAAGGTAATGGAATGCAATGTCAGAAAATCAGGTGATGATGCAGGAATTAGATTAGGTAATGAGACAATAAAAATAGTAGACGAGTTTTGTTATTTCGGTAGCAAGATAACTTCTGATGGCCAAAGTAAAGAAGACAAAAAAATGCAGAATGGCTAAGGGAAGAAAAGCGTTTTTAAAGAAGCGAAACTTGTTAACATCCAATACTAAATGTTATGAAGTCCTTTCTGAAAGCATTTGTTTGGAGTGTAGCATTGTATAGGAGTGAAACATGGATGATAAGGAGTTCAGACAAAAAGATGATAGTAGCTTTTTAAATGTGGTGTTTTGGACGAATGATGAAAATTAGATGGATGGATCACTTAACTAACATGGAGGTGCTTAACCGAATTGGGGAGAATAAGAGTTTTTGGCATATCCTGACTAAGAGAAGGGGTAGATTGGTGGGACACTTTCTGAGATATCAAGGAATTTTCAACTTAGCATTAGAAGAAGGTGTGTGGGGTACTTGAGAATACTGTCCTAACAAATTTAGTATGGTGGAAGCTTGACAAGTCTAACATCAATGAAAATCTATAATTGCAAAGCTGTGAAGAAAGTGGCACCACTCTCAAGCCAAGAAATCAGATGTTTGGAAGAATATGAATCTTATGAATTATTTACATTGTTTCCTAGAAATAGTCAGGTTTAAATGTGGAGAACACCAAAATAAGAATGACCTAAGCTGCCTGATTCCATTATGATTTGTGTGGCTGGGTAATCATATTCAGCTAGTCCTGTAATTATCCACACTGACTGGATTACTGCAAATGAATACCAAGACAATGAAGTGCTTACAACAACTGGCATATTTTTGTCAAACAGTCATATTCCAAAATGATAATGCATCCATATAGACAGCCAAGATGGTTCCGATGTGGTTTGAGGAGCTTCAGATCAGCAAACACCACCCATCAGGCCCAGTCGCTAGATCTCATTATCAGTGAACCATTATGGAGTTTCTTAGAACGGAGAGTGCAGAGCAGATTTTCATTTCCAATATCATTAAGCAATTGAGGGACATTCCACAAAGAATTCAAACTGTTCTGAAAGCCAAGTTTTGCCTAACAAGATGGATAAAGTAATACTTATTAATAAATATTTTGGCCATGTCAAGTTTTCACATTACTTTGACCACACACACACACACCACACACACACACACACACCACACACACACACACACACCACACACACACACACACACACACACACACACACACACACACACACACACACACACACACAATCTTAAGACATGACAGACAAAATATTTATTATGTATGGCCGAGCAATGTAGCCTTGCACCCTGAATGGCCCTGCCACTGTTTACTAATCATCACAAAAGTGCCGACTGGCAGGGATGTGGGAATCTAAGTACAGTGCCCACAAGGATCTCAGGGTAGGTTCCAGAGGTACTGTGAGCCTGCAGAGCACAGCCAACACAGCTTCCAGCTGCCTGCAAGGCAGTGGCCAATTCCCCCTTCATCTGTACACAACAGATATTGTCTATAACCAGCTTTTACCCCTCTATTATTATGTTGTGTAATCGATGGTCAGCTGCTACACTATCTTTCTCCTAGACAAGGATAAAAACCATGAAAATAAAGCTCTCGAAAAATTAAAGTACTCTGTGAAATTAAGGATTAAATATGAAGCAAAACAAATACATATTAAAAATAAACATTGTTTGACTTACTCAAAGCACAGGCTTGCCAATAGAAAATTACCAACAAAAACTGTCTGCCTGTGACCATTCATGTGAATAGACAGTTTGTTGCTGGTCATTCCCACATAGAACGCTTCACAGCGCAGGCATGTCAGTTGGTAAATCACGTGGGTGCTACCGCAAGTGGCTCTGCCCTTGATCATGTACACCTTCCGGGTTACTGGACTGGAGTAAGTGGTGGTGGAAGGGTGCATAGGACATGTTTTACAATGGGGGCGGTTGCATGGGTAGGAGCCAGAGGGTAGGAAAGGTGGTTTGGGGATTTCATAGGAATGGACTAGGACGTTATGGAGGTTAGGTGGGCAGCGGAAGGACACTCAGTTGAGTGGGAAGGATGTCATGAAGGCTGGATCTCATTTCAGGGCAGGATTTAAGGAACTCTTATCCTTGCTGGAGAGCCACATTCAGAGCCCGCTCCAGTCCCAGAAAGTATCCGGTGACAAGAGGGGCACTTCTGGGGTGGTTCTGTGGAAGTTTCTGAATTTGGAGGAATGACAAAGTGGCTCTGGCAATTTCCTTCTGTACCAGATCAGGAGGATAGTTGCAGGATGTGAAAGCTGTTATTAGGTTATTGGTGCACTGGTTCAGGTATTTGGGACTGGAGCAGACTTGTTTGCCACGAAGACCTAAGCTGTAGGGAAGTAAATGTTTGTGTGGAATGGATGGCAGCTGTCATAATGGATTTAATGTTGTTTATTGGTTGGTTTGATGTGGACGGATATGTGAAGTTGCCCGTTGGACAGATGGAGGTCGACATCGAGGAAAGTGGCATGGGATTTGGAATAGGACCAGGTGAATTTGATGGGACCAAAGGAGTTGAGGTTGAAGAGGAAATTCTGGAGTAGTTGTTCACCGTGAGTCCAGATCATGGAGATGTCATCAATGAATCTATACCAAACTTTGGGTTGACAGGCTTGGGTATCAAGGAAGGCTTCCTCTAAGGGTCCCATGAATAAGTTTGCGTACGAGGGGGCATCCTGGTTCCCATGGCTGTTCCCTTCAGTTGTTGGTATGTCTGGCCCTCAAAAGTGAAGAAGTTGTGGGTTAGGATGAAGCTGGCTAGGGTATTAAGGAAAGAGGTTTTAGGTAGGGAAGTGGGTGGTCGGCATGAAAGGAAATACTCCATCGCAGCGAGGCCCTCGGCATGCGGGATATTTGTGTATAGCGAAGTGGCATCAATTGTTACAAGGATGGTTTCTGGAGGTGGCAGAGTGGGTAAGGATATCAGGCAATCGAGGAAATGGTTGGTGTCTTTGATGAAGGATGGGAGACTGCACATGAAGGGTTGAAGGTGTTGGTCTATGTAGGCAAAGATTCGTTCTGTAGGGGCTTGGTAACTGGGCACAATGGGGCGGCTGGGATGATTGGGTTTGTGAATCTTGGGAAGTAGTTAGAAGGTGGGGGTGCGGGTTGTCAGTGGGGTAATGAGGTTAATGGAGTCAAATAAAGGTTTTTGTAGGGGGCCTAAGGCTCTGAGGATTCCTTGATGCTCAGCCCGGACATCAGGAATGGGATTGTCTTCACAAACTTTGTATGTTTTACTGTCGGAAAGCTGATGCAGTCCCTCAGCCACTTACTCCCGCTGGTTAAGTAGCACCACTGTAGTTCCCTTGTCGGCCGGGAGAATGACAATGGACTGGTCAACCTTCAGATCACGGATAGTTTGGGCTTCATCTGAGGTGATGTTGGGAGTTGGATTCAGGTTTTTCAGGAAAGATTGAGAGGCAAGGCTGGAAGTGAGAAATTCCTGGAAGGTTTGATAAGGGTGATTTTGAGGAAGAGGAGATGGGTCTCGCTGTGACAGAGGACGGAACTGTTCCATTTGGATAGTGTCTTGGGGAGATGGATTGTTAGGAGTAGGATTAGGATTATTTTTCTTCATGGCAAAGTGATATCTACAGCAAAGACTTAGATATATAACTGGGGCTGTTTGTTTGAATTTGGGAGTAGGGCTAAAGGTGAGGCCTTTGGAAAGGACAGAAGTTTCAGACTGGGAGAGAGGTTTAGAAGAGAAGTTGATAACTTAATTGGGATGTCATGGTTCCGGATTGTGTGGATTAGCGTATTGAGGTTTGGGGGGAAGTGGAGCTGGAAGTGGGAGATTGAGCAGTTGGGAGAGACTGGGTTTGTCTGCAATGAGAGGAGGCTGAGGTTTGTAGGAGAGGTTGTGGAGAGAGAGAGTATTGCCTTTCTGGGGGTGGGTAACTAGGAGATTGGATTTTTTTTTTTTTTTTTTTTTTTTTTTGTTAGAGGTTGGCATGCTGTTTTAATTTACAGTTGGCCTGTAGGAGGATGTACTGAACCTCAAGTGTGGATGTGGGAGAGGAAAGATTGAGGATTTTGATTAGGGATAGGAGTTGACAGTTGTGATCATTGGCAGAGTTGATGTATAGGTTAAGGATTAGGCAGGTGAGGGCTGTGGATTGTTCAGCTTGAAATTGGAATAAGGCAGGATGAAAGGATGGGTTACAGCCAGAGAAGGGAACTTTTAGTGTGAGGCCCTTGGGAGTAATGCCAAATGTCAAAGGCCTGAGCGAATGAAATGTGGGAACTTAATTTGGCTAGGAAGAAGTATGTTTTCAGAGGGACTGTAAATAAAACTTGATGGGGTTGTTGTGAGGTTGACATAGTATCCTTCATGACATTCTTCCCATTCCACCGAGAGTGTCTTTCTGCCGCCCACCTAACCTCTGTAACATCCTAGTCCACCCCTATGAAATCCCGAACTCCCTTCCTTACCCTGCAGCTGCTACCAATGCAGCCACAACCGGTGTGAAACCTGCCCTATGCATCCTCCCACCGTGTACACAATTAAGGGCAGAGTCACTTGTCACAGCACCCTTGTGATTTACCAGCTGACATGCCTGTACTGTGAGGCCTTCTATGTGGGAACGACCAGCAACAAACTGTCCATTCGCATGAATGGTCACAGGCAAACAGTGTTTGTTGGTAATAGGGATCACCCTGTGGCTAAGCATGCCTTGGTGCACGGGCAGCACATCTTGGCACAGTGTTACACCATCCAGGTTATGTGGATACTTCCCACTGACATCAACCTATCAGAACTCCGGAGATGGGAACTTGCCCTTCAACATATTCTCTCTTCCCATTGCCCACCTGGTCTCAACCTCCGCTAAAGTCCCGCCCACCATACTACAACATCTTTGCCTCCAATCTCTGGATAGAGCCTCTTCCTCAACTGGCATATCTGTCCAACTTCTTTGCATTTTGCATATGTCTGCTTTGGTGTGTGTGTGTGTGTGTGTGTGTGTGTGTGTGTGTGTGTGTGTGTGTGTCGGGGGAGGGGGGGGTCTCTTTACCTATTCTTTTTCCCCAAAGGTAAGTCTTTCCTCTCCCGAGATTGGATTGACTCCTCACCCACTCCTTTAAACCCAAATCCTTTCCTTTTCCCTCTCCTTCCCTACGCTTCCTGAAGAATGCAACTAGGTTGCAAAAACTTGCTTTTGTGTGTGTTTACGTTTGCTTTATTTATGTTTGCTGTCACTACCGGTGCTCCTTTGCCTGGTAAGTAAACTTCATCTATTTTTTCTTTTATTTAAAATGAAAAGTATAGAAGGAAACTATCCTGGTGGGATAAATAAATATAAAAAATAGAAAACGGATGACTTATCCAAAAAGACCGGCTCGTCGATAGACACAAATAAAAATAAAAATCACACTCAAACACACATACAAGCTTTCGCCACCACTGGCAGATTCTTCAGGAAAAAAGGGGAGGAGAAAGGGAAGGAAATGGGTTTTAAGGAAGTGGCAAAGGAGTCATTCCAATCCCAGGAGTGGAAGGACTTACCTTAGGGGAAAAAAAAGAAGGTAAACAAATACACACTCACATATATCCAAACGCAAACACACCTAGACAGACATTTGTAAAAAGCAAAGAAGTTGGACAGAGTTCTCGTCAACCACATTGAGTGGGAATACTTCACAAAAAAATCTATGTTATGCAACAAGATTCTGTTTTATAGGAGATATGTTGACGATATTTTAATTATTTTTCAAGGCAGTGAAGCTGAATTTAACAGCCTTCATACAAAACTATCCTACACATATGAATCAATGGATGTACAGGGAATTTTAAATTATCTTGTCATGTCTCTGCAGTTGGTGGAAAATAAAACACAGTTCAACATTTTTAGGGAGCCAACAATGAGTGCTTCAATAATTCACTCCACATTTTGTCATCCTAGAACCTATAAGCTAAGCTTTTTCAGATCTGCTATAACACTTATTTTAGAGCTCCCCTTCTAATGAATCAATAAATAATGAGCTTAATATAATACCCTCTGCTATATTGCCCAGAAAAATGGTCACAGCCCATCTGTGGTCCATCAGCTGTATAGGGAGCGTGTCAGACTTGCAGAAGAGCAAAGGCATACCTTGACTGTGAAATTAGATGACGAAAAAATACCAACTGCATTCCAATTCCTAGGACCTTTCACCTATAATATAGCCAATTTTTTTCCGTAATACCAACGTACAAATTGTCTTTTCTCGTGGAACAAATATACAACAAATTCTACCACACAACGAGCAACCTATCAGACAGCCACAAGCAGCTGCAGGCGTTTGTAAGCTTAAATGTGTAGAATATCCAGCTGAGTATGTGGGACAGACAAGGAAAGCATTCAAAACACCTTTCAGTGAACATTTGTTAACAGAAAGGGGGCAAATAAAGAAATACTCTCCTTTTGCCGAGCATTTAAAGTCTTCTGGCCATCAAGCTCCCACCCTAGATAATTTAGAAATTTCGCATTATGCCCAAAAAGGACAGAAGTTAAACATCCTGGAAGAATTTGAGATTTCTAAACGGGCTTATTTTAAACACCCGACACTTCTTAAGAATCAGTTGACCTCCAAAGACCAAACCTCTTAACATTTACGGAAATTTGTAAGTAATATTCTGTTATATAACTGGGCATCCTTACAAATTGCATTCATGGGATATTGGTATTTTATGTAAATGGTGTCCATATTTTAAATTAACGACTGTTATCCGACTGACCGAACACCTACAGTGTTGTGGACACTTAGCTTTATTGGCGGTTACTCGCAGCACAAATGTGAACGCTGTCTCAGGCAGTACTTGTACCTCTACGAACTCAAGTTGTATTAATATGTTGACGACCTAAGGTGAAGGGACATCATACAAGGTATATCTTTTAATATCCATTCAGTTAAACAATGTATCAATATTTTCAATGGTCAGTGTTACCAGATATTAATGGTTTACATGTTATTGTCTCTGTAAGATATCCTATGACCGCATTTTAATCTAAACACCCTCCACCACAGAGTATATAAAACATTAGTACCATACATTGTCACTATTTCTTGAAACAGTTTCAGATTGGCCTGTAGCTTAAAATTTTCAAAATAATGTCATGTCTGTATCAATATTTTCTTCTTTGTCAGATATCTGAAGATGCCCTAACCGGGCGAAACGCATCATTGTAATAAAAAATATTTGCAATCAAGACTTACTGTTATTCAAGAATTCAACTGAACAAGGTTGCTGTACCACACCATGTAAAAATGGAATGGGAAGATTCCTACAAATACATTCTTTAACATCATTGTGTGAAACATTGAAAAATACAAAAAGTATGGAACTTGCACAGTTTCACTAAGTAAATAATGAATGGCAATTAAAGGCACTTGCTGATGAAGTCGATTATGATGAATGAAATTACGTCAAAAATTTTTACTTCCTATAAAGTTACCAGTCACGCCTGGTGCTTAACATTATAAAATTCGGATAATCTTTATTACATAATAAATAAAATTCCTTGCAAGTATTTCGATGCCTATTATGAACATTTATCACAAATAAACTAAGAAAGTGCGAGGGTGACTCAGTAAGCATATTTTACCATTTAAAACATTATTTCCCACATTTTACATTATTTTCATTAAGTTCCTGGAAAAGTGTAAAAAGAGGGTTCTACTTTTAAAATATCGAACTTTCATCAAGGCTAACATTTACACTGATCATCTGAAGATGAGAAAGCTGATGAACAAATACCAAGTGGTGAAAATACCGCAGCAATTTTCATGGTGTCCTAAAAATAGCCAAATGTGGCTTTATGTAAGTCACGTTGCTAGGATGTCATAATTCCACCATGCTTGCGTAACAACCACCATGCACCCTGAAACTATTCTCACATGACAAGAATAAGACAGAAAAATTTTGACTTTCCTGTGCAGCCAATTGTCATGAGCAATAATTTTGGAGCATGTAAACAGATAATGATCTACCAAACTGCCATGCATCAGGATTTTATAATGTTTAAGGCATGAAGTTTTGGGATGTTATGTAGAAGTTGAAAACACACTATTTATAAGTGTGCGGTCGGCCGTAATGACGTGCAGTCCCTATGTCAGCAATGAAGCCTCATGACATTTTATGTAATAATGTATTAACAATGGAATATGCTTCCTGTACACAGTGCTTTAACCATTATTGTGATACTATACATGGTAAACTATGAGGAGTTAGCTGAAACTTATTAACAATGCTGGAAATTGGACGAAAACTTCAGCGAAAATTATTTTCTAAATGAAGTAAAAATCATGAAAAATATACTGAAATAGCAATTTAAAAATGATGAAATGAGGCTAAAATTTCCACCACAAACAAGAGCCTCTGAAAGACATTCCCAAACCACCTTCCCTAGTTTATGGGTCTTACACCTGTAATCTATTCCAAAAACAATTTAATGCTTTCACTCACAAGCACTACATATATCATTCAAGGTAGGACCACAAGTGCAAAATTTATCAGCTAATGTGTTCACTACACTGAATTGTTGCTTTTGGAAATGAAAATGCTGTTTCCTTGCTGTCACACAAACCTTTCATTCTAGATCAGAATGACAGAAGCAAACTGGGTGCATGACTGGACATGCCACAGCCCAGCCCCCCCCCCCCTCCCCCCAGTTTAACTTTAGGCACCTAGGCACCAGATACACTATGTGTGGCATTTATATCCTCTAGCCCTTCAGATCTGCCCAGCTGGAAACTTTCACTCATCCCACCACTCGCTGGACAACATCCAGATTATCATTTCACCTGTACTCCTATTTCATCTTAAGGTTTTTTCCTCCAATCACTTTCCTCTGTTTTTCAACTGTCGCCCTTTACCTTATATTTAAATTTTATTTTTCTCCTCTTAAAGTACCTCTGATACCCTTTACTTAATCTTTGCACACATTTTCCTTAATTACACATAACATACAACAAATTTCCCTCATTTTCGTTTCTCTTCCACCCCCACGAATGACAATCATATTCTAACTATGAAAAGTCAAAGTTGGAATGTCAATAATATGAGGATAGGTAGCAACTCATGATCACTGAAGCTCAGTGAGCCTCTTCACAGTGAGTTGTTATCTATCCTCCAGTACTGACAATCGAATCTTATGTTTCATTGATTAAAGATCATACACACATTTACACAATCACTCAGGTACAACTTGGGCACACAAGAGTGCCCAAAATTTCCAACCTGACTCACACTTTAAAAGTGTGAAGGATGCAAGGCAAGGGTAGGGATAAGACATTCACACTGCCTGATGGAGCATAAAGATGCTGATAGGTAGGTACATGGGCACTTAAGAAGAGCTGTTAGTGGAGGCGAGGAACCACACAGCTCAAGTTGTAAATCGGGCTTTAAAATTTAACATGTTACACCAGCTGTATACTATGTTAAAGGGTCCACCCTGGTTTTCATCGCTGTTTGGCTGTGGCCTTAGATTCTGATGGCGAGCTGATTGGAATATATTCAAATGTAAAAACTTGTGTGCAATGATTGTAACAGAGTTGGTAAATCACAAGCTTGCTTACAGAGATGGCTCAGCCGCTGATAGGGGTAGGGTAAGCCAGTGATGGGACTGGAATAGTAAGTGCTGGGTGGGTGGACTGAGCAGGCCTGGCATTGACCCTTGGGGTAAGGGGTTGGGATGGCAGATGGATGGAGTATGATCTGTAGGTTGGGTGTGTGAAAGACCACAAATTGGGGATGGGTCAGAAGAACCTGGGGCAAGATTTGCCTTTTTAGTGCTCCACCAGAAAGTGCAGAAAGTTCAGAAAGTTCTATCCCACCTTTGCAATACGTCTTTCCTCTCTCCTTTTAATTTTAAATGCAATTCGGTTGTAGTGTTGGAGATGGTGGCCATGTGCAGACGAGTTGTGCCCAAGTGATCACGTGAATGTATGTATACTCGTTTTCTGATGAAAGCTAAGGCCAGAAAATTTAAGTTGTAGGAATGTCTTTTCTATTTGCCTGTCTGTATATACACATTTTGTTAACAATATACACCATAATCACTTGTGACAAAATGCAAATATTTGTAACTGTACTTATGAACATATGGTATTTTCATTCTTTACTGGGCAAAGTAAATTGTACATAATTAAATCTGCAGAAGTGTACTGCAAGAAATCAAATTCTTTCTAAATTTCGCCAGTAACTTTACTGATCTACCTTTAATTATACAATTTTACACACACTGAATTAAAAACAAGCAGAAAATGCAGGACCTCACATTGTGAATAGTGTA
Source organism: Locusta migratoria (assembly GCA_026315105.1). NCBI lineage: Eukaryota > Metazoa > Arthropoda > Insecta > Orthoptera > Acrididae > Locusta > Locusta migratoria. The sequence goes on from CM048744.1 coordinate 899,766,759, forward strand.
GCACACGGAAAATGGACTGAAAATTGTGTCATTTCCCAAATAAACATACCAAAAATATGAACAAGAAAAAACAAAAATATTTTATAAGCAAACATTTGACATGCCTATCCTCTGTAATTTACAATAAACACCACTTAGTTTGAAACTTCTTGGCAGATCAAAATAGTGTGCCAGACTGGGACCTTTGCCTTCGCGGGCAAGAGCCCTACCAACTAAGCTATCCCGACATGACATGATGCTGCCCCATAACTTTACTTCCGCTAGTACCTCGCCTCCTACATTCCCAGGTTCGAGTCCCGGTTCCGGCACACAATTTTGATCTGCCAGGGAGTTTCATATCAGTGCACACTCCACTGCAGAATGAAAGTTTCTTCTGGAACCACTTAGTTTATGTTTTGCAAAACAAAAGTATCTAAGTGGTAGAAAAAAAAAAAAACCCTCAATGATAAGCATAGTTTTACTCACAAATAATAAGATTGTGAATGTATTAAATCAGAAAACTGTACCTGGTGGATCCATGAAATCAAAATGTACAAGGTCATCAATTCCCAGTTTCTTAAGCTGCAAAACAACAGAACCCAAATTTGAGCGCAAGATTTCAGGGTATGTGTTATCCTGCATTTCTTGCTTAAATGCCTTCTCAGTATAAAGCCTGAAGCATTTTCCTGGCCTTGTTCGACCAGCTCTTCCAGCTCGTTGCTGAGCTGAAGCTTTACTGATGGGCGATACAAGTAAAGACTCCACACGTATTCTTGGGTTGTATACCTAGGGTAAAAAAAAAAACTTTACACACTACACAACTCTTTAAAATAAGAGCATGGAATAACTTTGTACTGATTTTTCTAGAACAAGTTAACAATCAAGTAACAGTGCATAAAATTCTAACTACAAGCTACAACCCTAGCAGCCACATTTTGATAACTATTATGTAAATACAGTACATGAGCAGCATTGTTTCAAATCGTATAAGTCCACCCGTGGACAAAATTGTGTTTGATAGCTTTTTGTGTAGTTTACATAGCGATCTTTTATGCTGTGAAATTGGAATGTAAAAAATCAGATTCACTAACAGCGTAAATTGCTGCCTGTAAAGTAGATGTTTCAAATCGTATTCACTCCACTGTAGCACGTGTTTCAAATCGTATACAACGTGAAGCAGTGTTGTCACTTTGCTCTGTTGGCTATGCTGACAGCTGGTGCGCTATTTTCAACAATGTTATGCATTCAATAATCACAGTTGTATTGTCAACTTAGTGTAAGAGTAGTTTTTCCAATTATGGAGGAAGAAATTTCAGTAGGTGATAATTCAACAGGGAGCCAAAAGAGGGGAAAGAAAACCAAATGTGCCCATCAACTTAAATCTGAGGCAGTTAATGTTATTCCATAAAGAAACTTGGGACTGGAGAGAACACACAGAAAATATTGCAAAGATGCAAGAGCTCCACCAAAGAGACTGCCTGCATCACACTTGTGTGTCGTCTCCTGGAGCACTGTTGCCCAGTGTGGAACCCTCACCAGGTAGGACTGACAGAAGATATTGAGAAGGTTCAGAGATGGGCACCCCATTTTGTTTTATCTCATTACAGGGAGGAAAGTGTCACAGAAATGTTGCACAATTACAGGTGGAAATCATTAAAAGAAACACATTATTCGTTGCGGCAAGATCTATTTACGAAATTTTAATCACCGACTTTTACTTCTGAATGTGAAAATATTTTGCTAGCACCCACCTACATTGTGAGACATGACCATCCCAATGGAACGGTAGAGAAAGGTTATGAAAGTGGTTAATGTACCCTCTGCCAGGCACTTAAAAGTGTTTTGCAAAGTATCTATGTATATGTAGAAACAAAAATAAATGCTTAGTTATATATTTACCATAGTAATCATTTTTTATTTGCATATTTTACAAATTATTGTATCAAATCATATAAGTCCAACACATTTTCTTTAAATTTGAAGAACACAGAAGGAAATTTATTTTACTTTTTCACCTAGAAGTACACCTCAAATAAAACAACGGCAAATTTTAAAATCTGTGAAATGTTCCTCAGGTTAAGAGTAATCTGTTTTTGCTTGTGTAAAATTTAGTTTTTTTTTTTTTTTTTTTTTTTTTTTTTTTTTGGACATAATACGATTTGAAACGATGGTCCTCATATATCATACACAAAATATGAAAATGAAAGGGGAGGATGGGGGCAATCCTACATGCAAAGTGTGAAAATTGTTCACTCTGTAAATCAACTAATTTCTTTCACACCATCATTGAAAATCTTGAGTGCCCACTATAGGCAAAGTAAATGTTTAATTGTGAAGACTACTATTAGTTCAATTTGATATAAACAATATAAATTGAAATGAATAATTAATTAAAAATGAATTTCACTTACTTTTTGTTTTGCAAAACCAGGGTCTATCACAAAAACAACACCATCTATTGTGAGTGACGTTTCAGCGATATTTGTTGATACAACAACTTTTCTGCCAATAGCTCCATTTGGTTTATTTGGTGGTGCTGGTTCAAAGATCCGTTGTTGCAGATTCGGTGGCAGTGTGGAGTACAATGGAATGCACTTCAGTTCGCCAACTTCAGGACCAAGATTGTCAATTTCTCGTTTAATTCTCTTGCATGCCTCTTCAATTTCCTGTATACACAGACAATTATATAAGACAACATCTAAAATTACATAAAATCAAGATACTTGTTAATAAAAGATCCACACCTGCATCTCTAACAGAATAATACATCAAGTCCTGTTTTTCACACACACACACACACACACACACACAACCTCAGAACACAAAGTATAAAGAAAGCAAAGTCTGGTGTAATTTGGTGTATCAAAATTTAGTGCTCATATGTGAAGTCTGTCATATTGAAACTGAGTAAAGCACACTGAATTGAAATACAGGTATAGTTTGCTCATTTTATTAATTGTGCATTTTAGTTGCTGGGCTTTCCTACAAATAAACAGTATTTTGATTTATTGTAAAACTTAGAAGTATAGGTTATTATTTCAACCTTTGCCATTGTTATGTAAGAAGTATTACAGAAAGAAAATCTGGCCCATGGTTTTAGCACCTAACTGCATAAATAATTAGAATGTAAATGCAAGTAAGGACATTTTTCAGCTTAAACTAAGAATGGTGAGAACATTGTTATATACAAGGACTGGAGTCCCTTAAAATTATTTAATGACAGAGATATTTGTATTTACACACCCTCAATATAACAGCCCCTATTGTTTATGGTCTTTTGCGAAATGTCTTTAAGGTGTCATATACAATCTGCACAAATATTTCTGTTGACACCCCTTACTGAATTCCCTGTGGCATGGACAATGTTATCTCTGATGTACCAGATCCCCAAATCCCTCACAGTGGTTCTTTCACTTTGGCAGAGAGAGAGAGAGAGAGAGAGAGAGAGAGAGAGAGAGAGAGAGATCACAGGGACTCATTGGTTGAGTCTAGTGGATGTTCCACAATTTCTCATTGCTAGTTGTTCAAGAGGTACTGGATGAAGAGCAGTGATGTGCACCAAGAGGGACATTCCACATGAACACATATTTTGATTGATCATAAGGAGAACAACTCTGAATTTAGTTATATTTTACACATCCATACCTGTATGTCTTACTAGTAAAACTCCCAAATAACAAGTTCCTAATCAACAATAATGGAGAAAGTACTTTTGAAGGCTCAAAGGTGTGTACCCAATCATTAAAAAACAATATTTTTTTATTTTATTTTCAGGCATCTACTACTTCATAATTAACTAAAAGATCTCAATTTTTAATGCATGTGTTAGGGTATTGTTCTCTTATCTAAAATTGCAACCAGATTTAAATTCAACTGTCTATTTACCCAGCCAGGCATTCGAAGTTTGTCAAATTTTTATTATAATAATGGAAAGTCCAGGTTGGAATTAATAATATAGTAAGGACAGTTTACAACTCACCACAAAGACATGGTGACAAGCTGTGACAGGCACATACAAAAGACACATACCTACAATACTTTCAGCTATCAGCCATAGCCTTCTTCAGAAAATAAAACACTCACACACAATCACACAACAGCCATACAACCATCACCTCCGGCTGCCGCACTTCGAATCACATTCTGCGGCGAGTCAGGGACGGGACGGGAGGGGGAGGGGGGAGGGGATAGGAAGGTTACGTCACGGTGGTGGGGATGGGTTAGATGGGAATAACGAGATGCAGCTTAGGAATGGAGTGGGGAGAAAACAAAATAAAATAAATAAAAATTATAGAAGGAAACTTTCCTGGTGGGATAAACAAATATAAAAAATAGCAAATGGATGACTTACCCAAAGGACCGGCTCGTCGATAGACACAAATAAAATCACACACAAAAACACATAAAAGCTTTAGCAACCGCTGGTCGCTTCGTCAGGAAAAGAGGAAGAAAGGAGAGGAGAAAGGGAAGGATAAGGGTTTTAAGGAAGTGGAAAAGGAGTCATTCCAATCCCAGGAGTGGAACAACTCCTTTTCCACTTCCTTAAAACCCATATCCTTCCCTTTCTCCTCTGATTTCTTCCTCTTTTCCTGACGAAGCGACCAACGGTTGCTAAAGCTTTTGTGTGGTTTTGTGTGTGATTTTATTTGTATCTATCGACGAGCCGGTCTTTTGGGTAAGTCATCCGTTTTCTATTTTTTATATCTGTTTGAATAAAATATATATACAAAATGCGTGCACACTGCAAGTACACAAGACCGCATACTCACACACACACAAACACAAACACAAACACACACACAAACACAAACACACACACAAACACAAACACACACACACACAAACACACACACAAACACACACACAAACACACACACAAACACACACACAAACACACACACAAACACACACACAAACACACACACACAAACACACACATTACATACATTCACACACCAATCAAAATAGGTAAGGTTTGGGATAGAGAGGTAGGACAGGGAAAAAGAATAGTGAAGTTATCGTAGGTTGAGGCCTGGTTGATTTCGGGATCAGAGAATGTATTGTAGGGATAAATCCCATCTGTGCAGTTCAGAAAAGCTGGTGGTGGATGGGAGGATCCAGATGGCCCGGGCTGTGAAGCAGCCATTGAAATCGAGCATGTGCTCCGCTGCATGCTGTGCCACAGGTTGGTCCACCTGGTTTTTGGCCACAGTTTGGCGGTGGCCATTCATCCTAATGGATAGCTGGTTGGTGGTCATGCCAATATAGAAAGCTGTACAGCGTTTGCAGCACAGTTCCTAAATTATGTGGCTGTTTCACAGGTGGCATGGCCTCATAGGGTAGGATAAGCCTGTGATAGGACTGGAAAATGAAGTTCTGGGTGGGTGGATTGGACAGGTCTTGCAGCGGGGTCTTCCACAAGGATATGATACCTGTGGCAGTGAGCTGGGTTTCGGGGTGGCATAAGAATGAACTAGGATGATGTGGAGGTTGGGAGGGCGACGGAACACCACTTTAGGAGGGGTGGGAAGGATCTTTGGCAGGATGTGTCTCAGTTCTGGGCACGAGGATAGGAAATTAATTGATCAAGACCAGAGTAGTACTGGGTGACAAGGAGAGCGCTCTTTTGTGGATGGTTACTGTACTACCATGGTCTCTAACAGGGATGCTTGTGGATGAAATGAGAACTTGGCTTAGGATATTATTCTCTGTATCTAAGTTTGCAACCATATTTAATTTTAAATTTAACTGTCTATTTACCCTGCCAGGCATTTAAAGTTTGTCAAATTTTTATTTTCTGCCACGTCTTAAAATTTGTCTAATTTTTTATGTAGTCACCTTTAAGTGCAAATAAGAACTATTAATTGCAATTTCAGATTTTTTTTATTTAGTTAACACTATGACTAAAAAATGTTGGTGCATAAGCAAGAGTTTACTGATTCCCTGTGAAGAGTTGCATTTTTAAAGAACCGCAAATTTTAAGTACAACATGAGTGTTTTAATAAGATACTTAAAAAATCTGATGTGTCCTACTTTTTTATGCATGTCCACCTAGTTGATACAATGTAAAAAAAGTAGGATAAATCATAAACTTTTTAAGTATCTTATTAAAACACTTCTGTTGTACTTAAAATTAGTGATTCTTTAAAAATGTAACTCTCTACAGGAAATCAGTAAACTTCTGTTTTCATCCGCGAGCAAAACCTGACATTCCCTCCACATTTAATGTTACAGGGAATTTGTAAATAAAAACTGAGGTATTACTTGAAAAAATGTATTGCTAACCTAAAGGTCAACACTGTAATCAGGTGAAAGCTGAAAACACAGTGATCTATCATTTTTGGTGAAATATGTTTTGTATTTCACTATTAAATGTCTTCTCAGTGAAGTGGCATATTTACTTTGTTATAGTAGCTGTCTCTTTTCCAATAAATCGTGCAAGAAGTTGTGGCTTGTGTGCAGAAACACATTCTTGAGTTGTGCGCAAGGAGAGTCCATTCCACTATTTCAGAAGGGCAGATGGCTTAGTTGCATGTCAACTGCGCCCCGTTGGCCAATAGCGAACACGCGACTAAGAAATGGACTCGACAAAGCAGGGGCCATGACTTCTTGCACAAGCTCTATGTTCGTTTGAAGCAAAATGAAACTCAGTTTCCTTTATATTAGTTTTGTGGAAGTGTACATTTTTAATACCGTATTTACGCGAATATAGGCCGCACCAAAACTTTTGACACGAAATAATATAGGCCGCATATCATCATCATCATCATCATCATCATCTTTTTTTATCGAACTTTCTCGTAATCAAAAACACGATCTTACGAATAGATTCTCTCTTCCCAACAAAATCGAAACAAATGTGAAAACTGTAAATGAACCAATAAGAAAACAGATGAGAAGCCAATAGGATTACAGCGCTCCAAGTGAGGGGAGGACGAACCAAGGCGCGTTAGCGGGAATTTGAAGTGCTGTGTAGCGTAGCCTTATTAATGAGTTTATTTTAGTACTAGAGAAAAATTTTTCCTTCGTGTGTGTCACAATCTTTTGGCTTGAGTGACAATGGGAAAAGAACGTACAAGTTATACTGCGAAGTTTAAACTTCGGGTTGCCCAATACGCTAAGGAGCATGGAAAGAGGGATGCTGGACGTAAATTTGACGTCTATGAAAGAAACGTTTGTCGCTGGTGTGAAAGTGAGAACAAATTAGTGAATTTCGTGGACAAAAATGCAAATATCCCAATGTTGAAAAAGACTTGCTCAACTTCGTAATTGAAACCAGGAAATGTGGATTTGCTGTGACTACAGAAATGCAAGGCTGCAAACTATCTAGGAAGAGAAACATTCCGTCGACAGAATTCAAAGTGTCGTACGTGTGGGTGCGGCGCTTCATGGTGAGAAATAATTTATCTGTCCGTCATCGAACCACTATTGCGCAAAAACTTCCTCAACTGTACGAAAACAGCTTGCTAAATTTTTAGCAGCATATAATTAAACTTCGACGCCAACATTGTTATTTACTATCTCAGATGGGGGATGCTGACCAAGTTCACATTTATTTCGATATGCCAAGCAGCACTACGGCGAACAATGTCGGGGAGTGTAGTGTGCAAATACTTTCATATGGTGCAGAAAAACAGCGTTGCACCATCATGTTAAGTGTTACCGCTGATGGGCGAAAACTGCCGCCGTATGTGGTTTTTAATCGAAAAGCTCTTCCCAAAGGAGAAAACTTCCCACCTGGAATAATTTTAAGAGCTCTAGAGGGGGGATGGATGACTGAAGAACTAGTCCTGGACTGGATTTCTGCTGTGTGGACTAAGAGGCCAGGATCTCTTCTGCATACAAAATCAAGGCTTGTTATGGATAGTTTGAGGTCATACTGGTGATCGAATAAAAAAGCACTTACAACAAGAAAAATGCGACCTTGTAATAATACCCGGTGGAATGACCAGTGTTCTGCAGCCTCTGGATGTGTGTATTAATCGCCCGTTTAAGAGAAATGAGAGACAATCTTACAGGGAATATTCAATGAAAAAATCAACTTTGACACCAGGAGGCCGTCTGCAACGTGCTTCCGTGTCAGAAGTACGCCGCTGGATTTTAGCTGCCTGGAGATCAATTCCAGAAGAATTAGTGACGAAAATTTTCAAGAAAACTGGAATTTCCAATCACCTCGATGGCACTGAAGACGAGATGCTGTGTAACGACTCAGATCAGCAGTCTGAATCCTCTAGTGAGGGAGAGGAGACAGAAACGAGTGACTGATTCGGCTAAAACTTAAAAGCATTGGGAATATATCTTTTCCATAATGTTGTGTTTTCGTGTAATACCATTTACTGGAACAGTCACATTTTTGCAAATAAAAATTTAATGTTAATATAAGCACAGTTGTAAAATTTGCGACGCACTCTTAAGACTTTCACACCACATGAAATAAAACGGGTTCTGAACTTGGGAAATCTGTATATTATGGTACGTATTGCTTTTCTTTAATAGAACTGCACAGACATGTTAATAAAGCTCTGTTGTCTGCAGTGGTTGGCTGTGGTACAGAATTAGACCATTCGATTTATATCGAAATATCGACTTATCATTTGGCGCACCAATTCTGTGAACTTGTTCAAAAACATAGACGCACTTTTGCGGAACAGTTACATATTTATTTTTGAAAAGAATTTATACTTTAATCCGTTTCTCAAACCAAAATAAATGTGAGCATGTAATTTTTGAAATTTTTAAACTAAACACTTAAGCGAGGGGGGCGGGGGAATCTCGATTATAGGCCGCACCACGATTTTGCAGGCCAAATTTTGGGAAAAAAGTGCGGCCTATATTCGCACAAATACAGTAGTAGCAAATAGTAATCATTTGGCATTCTCTAAATTTCAATACAACATTCAGTGCAATGCTTTACTGTGTACATGTAATAAAGAACTGTCTTCTGTATCCTCTATTCTGTTCTACTGTTTCCATCCCATATGGCCTGACTGGAAAGCATGTGATATGAGCAGCAATATACCAGTGTTAGTGTTGGTGGTAACCTGGTTGGTTGGGACAGTGGGACCAAACTACTAAGGTCATCAGTCCCCTGGTGGGGAGGGGAAGGAGTGATGATAGGAAAGGAAACCCACGTAGGGGGGGAAAAAAAAAGAAAAGGATGTGCAAGAGGCAAGAGCTTGGGGCCCCAAGCTTCCAATGCCTGTATTTACAAAACACTAAGCCCGGGGGGGGGGGGGGGGGTATACAAATTTACCAAGGAAGGGGAGTGATAACAGGACATTGAGGGAGATGTTATGCTGACTGTGGTAGTTTGCAGGAATCTAAAGAGGACAACTTAAGGCTGCAAGTGCAGTGTGGGAGACTGCTGTGGGAGAGGAAGAGGACTGCAATAGTGGAAATGGAGAAATAGTGAGGGAAAAGAGCTAGGATATCTGTCGGTGAAAGAGAATTATGTAGTGCTGAACTGGGAGTAGGGAATGGAGACAAGCATGGGAGGAAAGGACGTGAACTGATGAAGTTGAGAGCAGGGAGGGGAATGTTTTAGAGTGTTTTCACTTGCACTACTGAGGAAAAGCTGGAGTTAACGGAAAGGAAGACTCAACAGATGGCACACACCATTTGCAGTCCTAAGCAATTAAAGGAGAAAAGATAAAACACAATAAATTAAGCAGGTAAAATGGAGTACAAATGACTAAAAATGAGATTGACAGGAAGTGTAAAATTGCTAAGTGGGAGTGGCTAAAAGGACAAATGCAAGAGGAAGAATTTATAACTACAGGAAAGAGATACTGCCTACAGGAAAATGAAAGACATTTGAACACAAGAAAAACAGCTGTATGAATATCAAGAACTCAGATAGGAAACCAGTTTCGAGCAGAGAAGGGAATGATGAAAGGTGGAAAGAATACACAGAGGGGCTCTACAAAGGAAATGTTGGAGAAAGTAATGTCGTAGTAATGTTGGAGAAAGTAGATGAAGATGAAATAGGAGATGATATACTGAGAGAAGAATTTGAAAAACCCATGAAAGACCTAGGCTGAAACAAGTCCCATGAATTTGATTATATTCCTCAGACCTACTGAAGTCTCTCTCTGGAAAAGCCAGCCATGACAAAACTATTCCACAGAACCATCAGTTATTGTTGCAAAAGTCTAACATCAATTATTTACTTAAAACATGAAAAAACCGGTATAAGCCAACCTTGGTGAAAGCCAGTTTTGGAGTGTGCCTTACTGCAGCTCATCGGGGCATCTCTGTGGTGAGTAGCAACCTATCATTATCAAATACATTGTTAATTCCTACCTGGAATTTCCATTGTTGGATTTAGGAGAAGAGGCAATATACACCCTGCAACGTATCTTCTAGATACATTAAGGCGAAACCATTTCTAGCTTTTGTAGATTGGAGAAAGCTTTTGACAATGTTTGTTGGAAAACAATCTTTCAAATTCTGAAGTCAGTAAGGATAAAATATAGAGAATGGAAAGTTATTTACAGCTTGTACAACAAGACTGCTGTTATTTAAGTTTAAGGGCATGACAGGGAAGCAATGGACAGGAAACAAGTAAGAAAAGGTCGTAGCCTTTCCATAACATTATATAATCTGTATTGAGCAAGCTGTGAAGGGAAGCAAGGAGAAATTGAGAAATAATTAAATTTAGGGTGAAAAAACAATAACTTTTCATTTTGATGATGGTATAGTAATTCTGTCAAAGACAGCAAAGGACCTGGGAACACACTAAGTGTTAAATTCTAGAGAATCTAAACTCTTCACTCGGTATCATGTAAGACTAGATCAACTAATATCACACTCGCTGGCACTGTCGTCTCTCTCCAGCCCTGATTATCCACCAACTACCCAACTTCCACAATGTCTTGCCTCTTCCTACTGAACAGCCTGCCTCATAACTCCATCTCTGCTACGGATTCAAGACCTTCCCCACTACCATCTACTTTGATCCTGTCACTGGCTCTTACACATCAACAATAAGACCACGTGTAAAGCAATCATGCAAACTCAATTGCACGCAACCCATAGGCAGCACAGTACCTCTCACCACCACTTTTGTGCAATCCTTCTTAAACGACCAGGCTAGGCCGCCTCTAAGCCTATCACTAGAGGTCTGCATGATAAGAAAAGTGTTATCCACATCTAAACCACATCCGCAAGGCCAATATCCATAACCGCATCCACATTTTATCCGTATCCGCAGATATTAAAGTTTTGAATGGGTAATAGTAATAGATAGCAGTATTTAAATCCATGATATGTAATGATATAATTGTTAGAGTGTCATTTCTGCGACAACAACTTTTGACTTCTAGAATCACAGTAACTGTTCTATACCTACTCCAAAACATGCTATTCCAAACAGGAAAACATTAGTGCTCCGGGCACATACAGCAGCGCTTCTGAGCCCGTCTGGTCGTAGCACTATGTGAGCCGTTTAATAAAGGCATCATCTTAAATTTCAATGCTTAAAACTGATCATAGCTGAGATTTTACTATGTTTACATTAAATAAAAATGGTCCTTTCAGAGTTTTACAATAGGGTCACTTAATTTTCCCCCTTATTAACAAACAAGAGGTTTTGTGACACAAAGCAAAGCATGTATTTCAAGTGTTAAAACTGCCATCTACCTCTAACTGGTAACTGTCAAAAAAAGAATGTCGGCTGCAGCTACAACCAGCCTATACAATCTAACATTGTGTACCTTCCTAAATAGGTTACTTTCAGTGTACAACGTATCTGATTAAGAAATTTGCTATAAATTTCAATTGTCGATCTTTATTACTTCCATCACCATTTGTCTAATACATAAACACGAATATTTGTTCGTATTTTTTGTGAGACTGTACCATTCACAGGGCACCATATCGTTGAACTCTGTTACTACCAAGTGCTAACCGAAGGCTGTGGAAATTTGGTGTGGCACCTCTGGTGGGCTATAAAATGCTATTGTCAATCTTTATTATTTCCGTCACGATTTAACTAATACATAAACACGTTGTTCGTATTTTATGCGCAGCTGTACCATTCATTCAGTTGCAATGAAACTTTGCCTACATAATGCTTGGACTTTCGTGACATTATTGACGTAATCAAATCAGTGTAAGACACACAGTTCAGGAGATATGCTCCCACATCAATATGAAACTGTGCCATCTCGAGAAACCCAGATGCATACACAACTTCAAACTGTAAAATATCTTTAATGACAAGATTGATACGTTTTTGGTCGCGGTGTCTTCAAATCCGTTGGAAATTTAGGAACTTTTGCATCTGTCTTGGTATTTAAATAAGTAATTATGACACTTTGTCCTGTCTCACACGAATGTTTCAACAAATTTGAAGTTCCACTTTTGTGTACAGTGTAAGAATATACTTTATTATACACAAAACAGGCCATTGTATCATTGATCTTTTCCTTGCCATCAAATACGTACCCAGTTTTTTTCGAAATTGACGATTTCAATTTATTTTCCTTCACTAATGTCTCTTTTCACTTTACACGGTATAGGAGCCATTGATGTTTTGTTCATTTTATGAAAGAACTGCCACTGTATTCACTATGATACACATTGACACTCAGTCACTACATAGCGCTACTAACGGCAGAGGAAATTTGGCGTGGCACCTCTAGTGGGCAGTGGGCCAATTTGCTAGTCACAAAGCACTTGACAGACTGCAGATAAGACATGGTCATGTAAACAGAGAAGGCACAGGTCCCTCGGGTACAGCTACATCTGCTGTGGCCAGGGGATGACAACAGGCTTCCGCTCTACCTGGTCCCTGCAAGGATTCCAAGAATGTCCACAGGCATTAAGTTTTCAAAGTGATATTTTGACAGACGTACTGGACAGATACCTTGCTATTTATCCGCATGTAACACGCGGATATCCACATCGATGACAATTTTATCCGCAAAGTAAGAAATACTGCGGATATCCGCTTCCGCACTATAGGTCATCAGCACCTCCAACCTAATTCGCCCAACAATTTAACATCAAAGAACAACAAAATGTCTGAATATCATTTGCAGTCCATGGAATATTGTCAAAGAGACTTTATAGTCACTTCTTATGATAGCCAAAGAGAAAACTCAGATCAGTTCTAGCTCCCAAACCCAGATGTGCGCCAAAGTTGTTGTTGGTGGTGTTAGAAAGTTTGAGCAAAGGACATTATCTGAAAATTAATATACTTCTCATATTCTTTACACTGTGTTTGTAACTCAGCACTACCTCTATACAGTGGGCAGCAGTCATTACTCCAATACTTTCCAGTCTTTAATTACATGGTACATTAAATGCTTTAAACATTTCATAAAATTGTACAAAATGACTAATGACAAGCTTTAAATATTACTGAATGTTAAACGTTTTGTAGATATTTATATTTGTTATGTTTTATTTTTTCAGCATTACTATTAGAAGTAATAGTACAAAGTGTAGTCCGAATTATCTTTAATAATAATAACAACAACAATTTCCTACAATAATGAAACTTCAGAAAAAGCAGCAATTTTCAATTAATAGTCAGCAAATCAAACCTCTTGTCCTGTGAGAAAAAGAAGAACATCTCCTGCAATTTCTTCACACATGTGAATTTGTATCACCGTCCTTATTGCGGCTTCCAAATAGTCTCTCTCAGGCTCAGGGGTGTAAAAGATTTCTACAGGATGAGTTCTTCCAGGAACATTCATCAATGGAGCATTGTCGAAATATTGCTGAAAGAAAGAGTCCCTTTTAGTAGGTGCAACTTTAACAGCATGCAGGAAAAACTTATATAAGAAATGTGTCCATAACATATAGACGACAAGAAAATACTAGAAACTGAATTGAGAGACGAAAGCTTATCCTAAGAGTGCATGTGCAAATAACCTCATAACACCGTAACATTTTATAAGTTACCTACACCAGTTTGTTACTGTAGTGCCACCCTCCTCTTTAACATTATGGTTTCTTAATCCTGATGGTGACAATATTATACCAAGGCCGCTGAAACTTTTCACCTGATAACACTGTAACGAGAGAAGAACAAGATGCATGCGGCACTGGATGCAGACCAATTAGAGCCTTTGTTTTGTCGAACATAATGTGTCTTGTGTATGCTGTCTACCGTGTTCTTCTGTTGCATTGTGCTTTGTTTTGTTGTGATTTGTTTTGCTGTGCTTTCAAATAGTTATTATACCTACAAAAATGTCACTTGAGAGGTATCGTTCGCCTACTGACAATCCTTTGTGTCATGGTGTGCCGCTAAACATCCACGCACTCGAGTTGTTATGAAGAGCTCCAGAGTTTTACAAGCAGGAGAAAGAAGATGTGAATATTCTTGGACAGCCATCAATTCCTGCAGATAAAGTTGTGGAAAGGACATCCAAAACTCTTTGAATTAGTGTAAGAACAGTAATGAGCAAGGGAATCTTACTGCAAAATTTTTAGGATGTAGAAGTGAGCCGTAATGAGTCTGAGGCATTTGAATCTAATATATTTTAGAGACATCTGGACAGAAGAATAAGCAGTCTTGTCTGTCACCGAGATATATACAGTAAAACCTCATTTTTACGTTCCCGGTTTTTACATTTTCCCGCCATTTACACCACTTTTTGTCGGTCCCATCAAATTTCCTATGTTCATAATGTTAATTCGCCCTCATTTTCGCATTAACATATTTACACTTTTCCCGCATTTTACACTTTTCAAAAGCATGTTCGTGAAGAAAAAATGACGCAATCTACATAAAATGATGCTAGCATGACTTTCCCCTTAAAGTATAGTGCTTAAAAATTATTCACAGTCTAGTTTCTTGACACTTTGCATTTATTCAAATGTATATTTTGCATATCGTTGTTGGCAGTACGCAGATAGTTGACTTACGATGCGCCGATTTGTGGCGATGTAGATCCTCTTTCCACCAGTTTCTTTGCCAGAGCGGCTGGCGTGTACTCAAATCAATCAGAACCAGTTGCTTTGTTGATGTGAGAAAGGGTTGCATTGTTTTTGTGATACATGTTTCTGATCAATAAAGAACATTATCTGTCAAAATTGGGTATCATAATACCCACAACCAAAAAAACAATAATAGTGTGAGATGCCGATCCTATGCAAACGTCACAAAAACACTTATGCATATGTTTGCACTCAAGAACGCGAATAAATTCTATAATGTAGTCATGTGACACTTCGAAAAATACAAGAAGAGCGGAACTTTGGGAGTTTTACTATGTAAA
This sequence comes from Locusta migratoria, assembly GCA_026315105.1. Classification (NCBI taxonomy): domain Eukaryota; kingdom Metazoa; phylum Arthropoda; class Insecta; order Orthoptera; family Acrididae; genus Locusta; species Locusta migratoria. The sequence continues at coordinate 899,781,968 of CM048744.1, forward strand.
TAGTTAATGCTGGTAAAAAGCAGTAATTTTGAAGACATGTTACATAGCCTGGCAGCAGCGTACAAACGATATCTATCGAAGCGGTTCAGGTAATTTTCAAGATGTTTTACATAGCACAACAGCGGCGTCCTCAATTATAATGAATGAAATTATGACAAAAATTTCTATTTTCCATAAAATTACCAGTTCTGCCCTGCACTTCAAATAGTAAAAATTTGTATAACTTTTATTGTATAATAAACTTCCTGGCGCATATTTAAATGCCTATTATGTACATATATCACAAACTACGAAAATGCGAGGCTGATCCAGTAAGCATATTTTACCCTTTAAAACATCATTTCCTGCATTTTACACCATTTTACTGAAGTCCCTTGAAAAGCGTAAAACGAGGTTCTACTGTACTTTACAGACTGATGCAACCCACAGGCATGTTTATCATTATTAGAGCAGGAAGGAGTATCCTACTATAGCAACATTATTGGTTTCATTGAAGTAAAGTGAAAATTTCATGTGTGGGAAGACATCACTAAAATTTCCTTTAGATCTTCTGTTTTCAGTTACAAAAAGCTAGACAGACAAAAGTTCTTAGAAAAAGCTTAAAACATGATTCTGTTGCTACAACAATTGTAATGGGCAATGCTCCTTACCATTACAAGATAAGGAACAAAGCCCCAACTACAAACAGTCACAAAGAAGTTTTGGTGCAGTGGTTGCAAACATGATAGTGGATATGAGTATGACAAAACTTCCTTTACATTAACTAGTTAAGCCTACTACACCTACATGTCTACGAGACGAAATCACCACAGAACACCAACACACTGTAATAAGGCTGCCCCCAAGTCACTGCCATTTCAATCCCATTAAGTCAGTATGGAGTGATGTGAAGACCTACATACAGAACAAGAAGTCTTTCACAATAACAGAGGTGGAAAGGCTGTTGCGTGAAACTCTAGCTTATGTGGATGCAGCCTCATGGAAGAAAAAGTTGAACATATTGATAAACTTATTTGAGCAGCACAAACAATGGAAGGCTTCATCAGTGATCATGTACAATTACATGTACATTGTGATGATGACAAATACAATTTGGGCAATGATTCTGACAATCAATGATGACGGGGAGTTAGATGGACTTTGAACAATGCCAGCATAATTTGGTGAGTGAAAAGTTAAGTCTTTTCTTAATTATTCCATTATTGTCATTATAAAATGCAGAGCGAGAATTTACAGTTACAGTCATTATCAAATGACTATTTTCTGTATTTATATGCACCATTATTGGAAGCATGTGCTTTCTTACCCCCCTTATCTAAATTATTACACTATTGAATATTATAGAAGGAAACTTTCCTGGTGGGATAAATATGTATAAAAATAGAAATCTGATAACTTACCCAAAGCACAGGCTGATCGACAGATACAAATAATAATAATAATAATAATAATAATAAACCACACAAACACACATACAAGCTTTCGCAACCGTTGGTCGCTTCTTCAGGAAGAGAGGAAGGAAGAAGGGGAGAAAGGGAAGGATACGGGTTTTAAGGAAGTGGAAAAAGGAGTCATTCCATACCTTAAGGAAGACACACACACACACACACACACACACACACACACACACACACACACACACAAGGTAGACATTTGTAGAAAGCAAAGAGATTGGATAGAGATAACAGTGGAGGCAGAGACTCTGTCCAGAGAACAGAGGCACAGATGTTAAACATGGGGAGCAGGAATTTCAATTTAGCAGAGGTTGAGACCAAGTGGGCAACAGGAAGAGAGAATCTGCTGATGGGCAAGTTCCCATCTCCAGAGTATCAGTGTGTGTAAACCATACGGCATATTGTCTCATAGCAAACAAGAAAGTGTCTTTAGATGTAATTTGTGATTAGAGAACACAGATTTAAATGCACCAAAGATCAGTTGAGCACTCCTCACGTGTAAAAGTGGACAGAAGAAACTGGCTTTGGCCAGAAGATTACAATGTGTATACACTCATACAATTTTTAGGAGACTGGTTCTTTACTCATACTGAACATACTGTTATTGAATATTCCAACACTTCAACCACTACACCATACTGATCAGTGGCTGGATGGGTTGTTAAGGAGGAAGAGGAGCAAACTGCCAAAGTAGTCATTCTCCGGGTGAGGAGGGGAAGCAGTGAAGATAGGGAAGGAGAGGAAGGGAAGGCAATGCAGTCCAGGGAGAAAAGAAGAGAAAGACTTGGGCCCATGCTTACCATGCACATACTCTCACAAAATAATCTTAAGCCCCCTGAGGGGTACTATACTGATAATTAATTTGATATCATCAGTTCCTTGGTACCCACATGTGGTCTCACAAACCATTAGCTACATTTTGAAGTCTGAAAGTATCAATGTTACCAATATGTCATCAAGAAACAATGAGACACTTTCAAGTAGACCATCACAGCTGATACAAAACTCTAAATACATTTTGTACAGCCTCCTGAAAGCTAGTAGCTGCAAGTCCAAACTTGGTACACAGAGCATGGTTGAGGGGTTAACATACTAGTCAGGCCACAGAGACTACTGCAATCTACAATTTTTCACTTTTTTCATGTGGCTTTTCCTCAAAGGATAATGGAGGAAAACAAAACATTTTAACTGATCTACATCTCATCATCATCCTTAACCTGAACATTTGTTTAAAGCTTTTTGAAATTCAGCACATGTTTACAGAATCCTGGAAATTACAAGATTGGTAGGCAGAAAGATTTGTAAATGTACAAAACTAGCTCACTGAATTTACCGTATTTACGGGAATATGGCTGCACCTTGTTCCCCTGAGATTTTGGTTAGAAAAATCATGGTGCAGCCTATATTCAAGATTTTCCTCCCAACATTACAAATCATGAAGTTTCATGACACATACACATTATGTGGGTGGACAAACTTAATACAGTAGCCATTCTTTTCAAACAAAAAAATTCCGCATCATTTCACAAAACTTCGCCAGCATATTTATACAGCCATTTTTCTTTCACCACAATGCGGCAACTGATGGAAGTCATGTATCGATATAGCCTGTATTGAACTTCCCCACTTGGTATCAACATCCGTTTCAGCATAACCCGTTTATCATAGAAATCAACATAGAAATACTCTTAGAAAATGTAATTGTGTAGAGTGACGGTATTCCTTTTTTGTGTTGTCCGTGAAGTAAATAATTAATAATGCCCCTGCTCTATGGTTGGCAACTTCTTGATATACTCTTGTCCAGTCAGCAAATCAGGTTTCCACAAAATACCTGAATGCATGAAATAGGCAGTCATTTTGTTTCATTAGTATCCATGAAGACTTTAGTTTTCATTGAGTATCAGTAGTTAATTATGGATAAAAGAATCTTACTTTGATGGATTCTGACACGTAAAAAAATGTGAAAAGAAAAATACAATTAAGAAGTAATCCTATCAAAATAAGATTTGTAAAAGCAACAATTATCTTATCCATAATGAAATACAGATACTCAAAGGGGAAAAAAGTCTTCATGGAGACTACCGAAAGGAAACAACGTCCGCATATTTCATTCATTTAGATATGCCACGAAAATTGACGAATCTCATTCAATATTTTATACTGTCAACCGATTGGTCAACAAATTCCCAAGAATCTTTATATTTATCTTCATATTAGCAGTGTGTCCATGTGTTTGTATTACATACAAATGTACAGCTGCTTTTTCCCAATTTTAGTAAAATTTTGCATACTTCACCATCAAACCATGAACAATATCACTGTAAGGATCATGTACAACGAGGAGTTCACGAGGTGTGATCTCAAACAACAAAATGCACGAAAACTACAGCACTACTTGACAGTGATGTACATCAGCTCCTAAATGGCTGAACCGATATCAACCAGAAGTACAACACATACCGTATATAATCGAGTAATCCGCGCATATTTTTTTCGGAATTTATGAACGAAAAACTGAGATTACTCTAATTTAGGTTGGTATTACTGCATCTGCAACAACTAAACAAACTAGGCGGGTATTACTACACTTTAAAAAACAGATCCCTTTAGGCCAATATTTCATGATAATATTTTCGATCAATTGACAAAGAAATATTATCAAATATTCGTATATTAACCTTAATCGTGGTGTTAAAAAGGGGTATTATGGTCATCATATTTCAAGATAGAGGATAACTTTTTATTGTGCGCTGCCTTGGCCACTATCAAAACTGCATATAATTTACTTGACAATGACACAATGTATCAGTAATTTGACTGTAGAGGTCTCACATCACAAACCACGTGTGAGTAGCATCTCTTTCCGCCAGTTTCTTTGGCAGCGCAGCTGGCATGCACGAACAGTTGCATTTGATGATCTAAGAATGAGTAGTTGCATTTGCTTGTGATACCATCTTTCTCAGTAATAAAGGACATTATCTACTTAAGTTGAGTATTATTCAGTTCAGTAGCACCACATTACCCACACCAGTCTCAAACTCCAGGTTTACAGTAATTTCTTGCTACTGGGGTTAAACGTTAATTACAGCACGGCATTGCAGCTATGTTCAAACATGCACGGATCTTTCACACGTCATGCTACTTTAATAATCAAAATATATGGCAAGGCGCTACATGTGATTTTTTTGATGAAAGATACCTGTATGTCAAAGTTTCCTATTAGACTATCATATATCTTTGATGTAAATGCATGACATATCGACTTTGACAAACATATGACCGTGTAATACCAGTCTCAGCTCCATTTTTTTATTAACTGTTCAGATTCTATAACATTCCTTTCAGTATGTGTTACTGTGAGTACGTTTTCACAGAAATACGTTACGAATGAAATATTTTTCAATTTGAATGAGAACTACTTAAAAAATGCTCTGTCTCTGTTGCAATATTTTATTCTCCAAAAACGCGTTTCGCGCTGTTACTGCATCGTCAGATTGGGCGGAGATGGAGCCACAGAACTATCTATAGCTGTGTAGGAGGTATCTTAACAATTTGTGTTGTCATTGGACGCCATAGCCGCAGAGGAGTCGCTGTCGCGGCAGGTCCACGTTTACATCTGACCAGTTGTAAACGTGGACCTGCCGCGACAGCGACTCCTCTGCTGCTATGGCGCCCAATGACAACACAAATTGTTAAGATACCTCCTACACAGCTATAGATAGTTCTGTGGCTCCATCTCCGCCCAATCTGACAATGCGCTAAACGCGTTATTGGAGAATAAAATAGGTAAAATATGAGAAATTTTATGGGATTGGTAGGAGATCCCCACGCTCGGGATATGACAACCTTGTGCGTGCCTGCCTGCCTGCCTGCCTCTCTCTCTCTCTCTCTCTCTCTCTCCCCCCCCCCCCACCCCCTGGTCAAAATTTGGATGTGCGCGGATTACTGGAGGGTGCAGATTACTCAAGTATATATGGTACTCCTTATCATGAGGTCACACTTGCAATAGACACACAGTACAAGAGATGTAACATCATAGGAGATGAACAGGTGTAGAGGAAAAGATGGGCTGAGACAGAAGGGAAAGTACTAATTCAAGACGAAGTAATAAATATATCTGAGAAATGCAAAGTTAACAGCCAGTTCTAAATAAATGAAAAATGTGCTCATCGTTTGTTATTGAAAATAATACAAGGTCACCAGCTGATCACTGTGATGAACACCAAATTCATTTGTGATGATGAATGGCAATCAGTTTATTGTTGCAAATCTACATTTCTGTCACTGTGTGACATCATTGCTGTAAAAAACAGTAAACAAATAACTAATGTGTGTATATAATTTCATAAAAGAAATACAGATTCACATTTTTATTCTAATCATATAGTTCAAAGAATAACAAAAACAGCAGCTCTCTTAAATTCTTTGCTCTTTACATATGATTTTACATGCTACAGAATAACAACAACTTGGACAAGGACTTTTCACTGTTTTCACTCAGAAGTAATTTACTAACAAAAACTTACTTGGAATTTGCCAGCATCAAGAGTAGCCGACATAATGACAAGTTTCAGGTCAGACCGCTGTTTTATAACCTCCTTCAGGACACCCATTAGGATGTCAGTTGCCAGAGTCCTTTCATGAGCCTCGTCAAGAAGGATTACTTCATAGCTTTCCAGCATAGGATCAGACATTCCTTCACGTAACAACATACCATCTGTCATGTACCTAATTGTAGAGTAATTTTTAGTGTCCACATAAAAGGATAGCATATTTTATAAAAATAACATTCAATATGCCAAGTAATTTAACAGCTGGCAAAAAAAAAAAAAAAAAAAAAAAAAAAAAAAAAAAAAAAAAAAAAAAAAAACCACTGTATAAAGAAAGAACGTTTTACTGCAAACAATGTTCAAAATGGGCAAGACACAGAAACAAAGTTTCATGAAAGGAGCAGAATCCAAGTAACAAAGTCAAAGTTAAGAATCTATTTACTTTTTGTAATTGGGGGAGAAAGGAATGGAGACAATATCAAGAACATAATTTGGAATCCGAAGTAATAAATCATAATGTCGTTGCTAAAAGAGAATGAATTACAGGATTAGGGACAATAACATTAGCAAATAACAGAGCTACATGCTGTACTCTTTTCATAAAGTAAAACATTTTAAATATTTTCTGTATCTTTGTTGGTATCAAAAGTAGTATTGGTGGCATTATCGATATAATGAAAGTTACGATGAAGGATATGGTGAAATTAAGTTAAATAAACTCATCAAAATAATACAGCATTAATATTCTCCAAGAACACAATGTATTGATTTGCTTATGTAGAGCCAGCCTTCCCACTATGTGAACGTCTTACTTTATTCTTTCACTTCTGAGATTCTCTCCCCTTTCTCATCTCATCCATTTCCTTCCACCTTCCTTGTGACTACTATCCACTCAATTTCCCAGTTCTATGCCCTAATTATGCAATGTCATCTCAAATAGGTAACATTTGCCATGTAAGGTCCTAATTTGTGAACAATATCTTAAAATTATACTATATGCAAGCAATAACCATAGAACTTCATTCTGAAGCAACAGAAAATTGCTTTTAATTCTGGTGTTCTTGTTATGGTCTTCAGCAGTCTATTGATTTGATACAGCTCTACGAAATACTCTTGTCTTATAAAAGCCTCTGCATCTCTAACTACTGAAAACCAGACACCTGCAACTAATTTTATATGATCGATCCATTTCATATCATATGTAATGACCAATCCCAGATATTTAACAGAAGTAACTGTTCCATCATTTCACCTGCTATTGCATAGTTATATAATAAAGGAAGTTTGTTTCTATGTAGTTGCTGCACATTACACTTGTTTATGTTTAAGTTCAATTGCCATTCCCTGCACAAAGTATCAATAGACTGCAGATCATCCTGTATTTCATTACCTTTTCCCAGTGTTATGACTTCTCGATAAATTGCTGTAACATCTACAGAGAGCCTCACTCAATTTTCCAAGTTACCTAGGAGGTCATTTATATGTATTATGAAGAGCAATGGTCCTGCAACACTCCCCTGCGGCATGCTTGACAATGTCTGAGAATCTCTCTCCATTCAGAATGATATGCTGCCTTGTGTTAGCTAGAGACACCTCAATCCAGTCACACAGTTGGTCTGATATCCCACTTGTTCATCAGGCAATGGTGTGGAACAGTATCTAATACCTTGCAGAAGTCAAGAAATACGGTGTCTATCTAGAATCCTGTATCATGGTCATTGCTTTCAGAAACCTTATTGACTCCTAACAAAGGAGATTTCCAGGCTCCAGAAGTGACAATATTCTAACATGAAGTGTTCCAAAATTCTGCAACTAAGCAATGTCAGATATTGAGCCTGTAGTTTTGCATATCTGATTGACAACCTTTCTTGTAAACAGCAATGACCTGCACTTTTTATAAATCCTTAGGATCACTTTGCTCCTCGATGATCAAGTTCCTTCACATACTCACTGTTGAATCTAATTTTTATGTCCTCAAGTCCTGCCACCTTTCCTCTGTTGAGTGATTCAAAATTGCTTTTCTATCCATTTGACACTTTTAATATCTGCCATTCTGCTGTTTATGCAATGGTTAAAGGAATTACTACCCAATTTTCCTTTGTGAAACAGTTATGGAAAAACAGCGTTTAATATTTCAGCCTGTAGTGTGGCTTCCTTTTCAACACCATTATGGTCACATAGTGTCTGGATATCTGGTTCATCTGTTTACAGATTTGATGTAAGGTCAAATTTTCCTAGGGTTTTCTGCCAATTTGATGGACAAAACTGCTCTCAAAGCCACTGAATGCCTCTCGCATGGCAGCCCTTATGCTAATGTTCACATTATTTAATTTTTAATCGAAGTGAAGTTCTCTTTGCATTCTTAACATTTCTCATAATTTTAATTGGCACATACTTATTTAATGTGTTTTGTATGGTGCTCTTTCACTTCACCCACAGATGCTCAATACTGTCAGTGTTCTATATGAAACCTTTGTGTTGAGTAGTCAAGTAATCGGAATCTGCTTAATTTCACTTTTTTTAAATAAGATCTTCCTACCTTTCTTGATATTTTTATTTACAGCTGTATTCCTTTGACACTGTAAAGGCCTTATCACACATTCCCTGATCTATGCTAACTGAATCGGAAATTTTGGGTCTATATGCTATCACTTTGCCTAACAAGTTATCTGCCCGAGTTGAATCTCTAACTGTTGTAGGTAATTTTCAGATACAGCACTTAGAACAACATTGCTCAATTCTTTGTCCCTGCTACCTGTGTCAAATACATTTGTCTCCAGTCTACATACGCTAAGTTGAAATCTCCACCTGGAACTATAACAAGACCAGGAAATCTAAAGGAAACATTCGCTAAGTTTTCTTTCAGATGTTCCGCCACTACTGCTGCTGAGCACGGTGGTCTGTAAAAACAATCAATGACAATGTTTGAGCCACTTTTCACACTGAATTATCACAAATTATCTCACATTCCGAGTCTGTACTAATTTAACTTAATGCAATCGTATTCTTTATCCTTATAAACATGACTCCCATTCGTGTTGTACCTATTTCTGCAGTATATGTTCCAATCAGTCTTTAGGATTTCATTACTATTCACATCTGGCTTGAGCCCTAATACAATGTGGGCATTGTGACAAAGCGATAAAAATTCTAGAAAACTATTAATATATTAATCTATTCTTTCTCTTTTTTACTGTGCCAAGTGAAGCTGTGACCAGAATCAGTAAGCACCTTAACAGGCCTATTGGGGGATTTCTCTAACCTAAAAACCCAACATGTGCACTCCACATGTAATTTGCTAGGAGAGAGAACCTGTGTGTAGTGCACACCTGACGTATTCAGGTGGATCCTGTATTTACCCACCAGATAGAGGAAATAAAAAAATTTGCACCTAAGATCACCACAGAATCGTCTTAGTCTGTTGTTTAAGCCTTTCACTCTGTTCCAAACCAGAGGACGGATCAGTTCTGGGAATGATGCTGCAAATCAACAGCTCTGCTTAAATACCATGAGACAAGGCTAGCTGTCTTTACCAAATTCAGCAACTGCCTAAAGTAACCTAAGATGACTTCTGAACCAAGACGGCAGGAGTCATTGGTGCCAACATGTGCAACAATCTGCAGCCAGATGCACCCAGTGCTGTCTATTGCCATCTGAAGAGCTTCCTCCATTTCTCTGACAAGACCCCGTAGCAAGCAAAATTTCAAGACCATCAATTACATTCAATGTACCACAATTAACAATTGCTACACTCAGCTATGCAGTTCCTGCTTGAGCTGTCTCATTCTTCTCAATACAGTAGAACTCCAATTATCCGAACTACTATCTTGAACGCCAATTATCCAGATCACTTTGAATATTGGTAGCTATTAAAGATTAAAGCTAAGTACGCACTTCTTTATACTTATAAAACACATTAAACCTTGCATCAAATAATGACTGAAGTATTTCCATTGTTGGGCACACAATGCATATTTTGAACATGCTGCAACCTACTTCAGTCTGCATCATGAGCTTGAAGTTCAGTGTACATTCAGTGATTTTTGCACTACATGTTCCATCTTTTGTGATATTTGTTTTACTGTATTTTGTGTGTTTCTTTCGATTTACTGTTCGGCATACACTATTACATCTAAAAACAAACACGTTGCCTTATTGTTGGCAAACAAAATAATAATCTTTGAGCGATTAGACAAAGGTGCGAGCAGTAAGCAGTTAATGGAGATATTTGGTGTGGGAACGTCAAGTATGTCAGATATAGAGAAAAATTCGCACTGGCTTGTTTTACAACCCACTTTAGATTTGCTCATAGTTTTATGATTTTGCAAACATTAGGTACAAAAATAATGAAAATGTAAATAATAAAAATTATGAGCAATAAGATTATAACTCTGCTATTGTGATAATATCTATGCACCCAACACACAATATTCATCTGGCCGTATTTTAACAAAGGTTTGACAAACATACTATCTTAAACTTTCACCTCTTTATTATTTTAATAAATCTCCCACATTTTCATTACTTTTTCCATTAAAATATTATCACCTGCCTTGCCTTGCTAGTGGGCCATTCCGTGCCAAGTGGTCTAATATCGATAAAAGTTCCCACATGACCCTCATGGATTTTGATGAAATTTGGTATGAAAAATCACACATGTTCTCAATGAACACTGGTAAAGTTTCAGTTTCAAAAATTCAATACTTCCGGAGATACAGTCACTTGTTTAAGAGCACAGCACAGCTTCCAATAGTGCGTCCTTGAATTTTCAGCAACTTTGAGATGATATATCTCTGGGAGTATTTGTATGAAAGAAACAAAACTTTGCTATCTTACACAACTTTTAGAGCTCTTTAAAGTAAATTATTAAGAACAGGATTTCTGAGCAATTTTCATATAGAAAATTTGGGGCAAAGTTGGGCGAAAAAATTGCTGGTTAAAAAAAGTGCGAACTTTAGTTTTTTATATCTCCAGAAGTAATTGTGGGATTACATGAAACTTTGCACACCATAACTCACCAACACAAGGTCTTAGAATATAAAGTTTCATTCTCCTATTGCTTCCCATTATTTCACAAATTTAGGGTAAAGTTGACGATTTTTCAAAAAGTGCTAAAAATGGTTATTTTCAGTCAAATTTATCAAAAAAGGGTTTTCTCCAAATTCCTTTAAACTATGCTCATTAGAAAGAGCATATTCTAAACTATCTAGAAAAGTGGATTTGGTTTTGCAATGCAAGCATATAAGGCACTAAAAAGTAGCATAATCCTAGAGGCGCACTGGAAGGTTGAACCCATTTTTCTGGCACTCAGATTATACCTAAAATCTTTTATTATGTCTAATAGATATTTGTTAATGCCCTGGGATAAGTGAAATAAGAAGTCCTGAAGAATAGGACGTAGCTCAAGTCAGAATAGAAAAAGAATAAAAATAGAAACAATGTTATTTCTTAACTGTACCCCCCATCCTACAACTCTCTCTCTCTCTCTCTCTCTCTCTCTCTCTCTCTCTCTCTCTCTCTCTCTCTCTCTCTCTCTCTCTCTCACACACATACACACACACACAGACACACAAACTGAATTTAATTCATAAAATTTATTTCCATAATCATTATTTAATTATTAGTAGCTTGTTTAATAAACACACTAGCTTACTGATGGAAAAGAAGTGTATAAATGAGTTGCTATGGTTTAACCACTGCCGTTTTCATTTCACGTGAGAAAACCAGCATCCCCAGCGCCACAGGGGCAACAACAGCCACGGGTGGGTTCCTTTACCACAGGATATCCCAAGCGTGATAAGCATTTCTTTACACAGGTTCCCAAGCCTGATAATAAAATTATTGAAGTGTCCTGGGTAAAATTAGAAGCCACTCATAGGTTGCTTAGTTTCCTCTAACCTATTTCAATTTTTGATAGGGTATGGTGGTACAGTTTCAATCATTTCGGACAAATGAAATTGTAACTGCTAACATATTGAGAAAAGAAATAATTTTAACTATGGCACTTGTTTTTGATTGTTTAATGAATACGTAACACAAATATTAGACAATTACATATGTCGGTATGAACACAAAAAAGGTTACAGAATTGAGAAAAATCGATAGAAAATGTACCACACTAAGTACAATTATGATCACTTCCTCGTACAATTTTGATCACTGACTTTTCCCACATAAAAAGCACTTTTTCTTTTGGGGCACCAGTGCATACTTCGCTGTATCAAACGTTGCACAATAACGAGTTTACAAGCACGTGGAAACTAGAACATTTATAAAAGCACGTTCGGTGAAGTAGATCCAAGTACATCTTTACAGGAAAAAATTTATGTCTCCTTAACACAGAGTGTTGTATTCTTGTAAAAGACAGAAGGAGCTGTAGAAACCTGCTACACTGCAACGCCACACAAAGGCAAGTGCTAGCAACAATAAGAGACTGAAAACTTATGTTGATCGGAATTGTACCACCTTACCCGATGCTACATTAATTTTCTGATGAATATCAAGAGGAATGGTGTATTGTCAGACAGACAAATTTACTGATGGAGCTGGAATAACTGCACCTTACAGGCCTTAAATGTTATCTTAAAAACAAAGAGCTTGTTGTCCTAATGGATTTTTTGAAAATTATTCTTTTATTATTCAGGATGCTGTGCGAGGCTTCCACTGTTAAGCAACAATTCATCCATTTGTTATCTACTTTCATCAAAATGAGAAAGAGGAATCTTTAAGTTTCTGCATCATCAGTTCTTGTTTGTGGCATGACACTGGTACAGTTAACGTTCATATCAAGGAGCTCATCAAATATATAAAAGCACAGTTTGAACAAATATCTCACATTCATAATTTCAGTGATGGCTCCAGTGCTCAATCTTACTTACCTAGACCTGTTTCATTTCTTCTCTGAAAACATTAATGGAATCAAATTTGTTTTCGTCAGTAAAGATGAAATTGGGGGGGGGGGGGGGGAGGGGGGGGGGGGAAGAAAAAGAAAATTGTTACAAGAAGTGAGGTTTAAAGATGGACAAACTGTAGCAGGCACTAGAGAAACTCATCACTTTTCATCTACTGATGAAACAATAATTCAAGTCAGCAGAGTTTCAAATGATTGATCATCTTTTCTAGCTACAATGGGTCAGAGAACTAAAGAAGGCATATTAATGTCTGCTCTCCAACCTGGACTATATGTTGCATGCATCTAAGAAAATTTTTGGTGGATTGGGAATATCTGTGAGACTTCCACTGAGCAAAGAGATGCATTAATAAACTTTATGCTCCCTCATGGTCCAGCAGATTCATTTTATTCACCACCAATAAGTGACTAGTGCTGGGTTCCATCACACCACATTATTGCAGTTATTCCAGCTCCGTCAGTAAATTCGTCTGGCCGGCAATACACCATTCCTGTTTACATTCATCAGGCTTGGAAACCTGTGTAAAGAAACTCACCCATAGCTGTTGATGCTCGAGCGTAGCCCCTATGGTGATGGAGATACTGGTTTTCTCAGGTGAAATGAATCTAGCAGTGGTTAAACCTCAACAACTCACTTATATACTTATTTTCCTTCAGTAAGCTGGTGGTGTTAATTAAAAATGCTACTAATAATTAGATAATGATTGTGCAAATAAATTTTACAATTCACATTCATTCTAAATTATAATTTTGAGAGAGAGAGAGAGAGAGAGAGAGAGAGAGAGAGAGAGAGAGAGAGAGAGAGAGAGAGAGAGAGAGAGTTGTGGGATGTGGGGGACAGTTAAGAAATAACATTGTTTCTATTTTTATTCTTTTTCTATTCGGACTTGAGCTACGTCCTATTCATCAGGATTTCTTATTTCACTTATCCCAGACATGAACAAATATTTATTAGACATAATAAAAGATTTTAGGTATAATTTGAGTGCCAGAAAAATGGGTTCAAACTTCCAGTGCGCCTCTAGGATTATGATACTTTTTAGGGCCTTATATGCTTGCATTGCAAAACCAAATCCATTTTTGTAGATAGTTTAGAATATGCTCTTTCTAATGAGCATAGTTTAAAGGAATTTGGAGAAAACCCATTTTTTGATAAATTTGACTGAAAATAACCATTTTTAGCACTTTTTGAAAAATCGTCAACTTTACCCTAGATTTGTGAAATAATGGGAAGCAATAGGAGAATGAAACTTTATATTCTAAGACCTTGTGTTGGTGAGTTATGGTGTGCAAAGTTTCATGTAATCCCACAATTACTTCTGGAGATATAAAAAACTAAAGTTCGCACTTTTTTTAACCAGCAATTTTTTCGCCCAACTTTGCCCCAAATTTTCTATATGAAAATTGCTCAGAAATCCTGTTCTTGATATTTTACTTTAAAGAGCTCAAAAAGTTGTATAAGATGGCCAAGTTTTGTTTCTTTCATGCAAATACTCCCAGAGATATATCATCTCAAAGTTGCTGAAAATTCAAGGATGCACTATTGGAAGCTGTGCTATGGTCTTAAACAAGTGACTGTATCTCCAGAAGTATTGAATTTTTGAAACTGAAACTTTACCAGTGTTCATTGAGAACATGTGTGATTGTTCATACCAAATTTCATCAAAATCCATGAGGGTCATGTGGGAGCCTCTAGACCACTTGGCATGGAATGACCCTCATTCACACACATCAGCCATTTCTGGCCACCCAACACAGTCTGACTCCATGGCAAGTGGAAGGGATGGGAGGGGGTGGGGAAAGGAGCGGAGGAGAGGGGGGGGGAGATTGGAGAGGGAAGGTAGGGGGGGGGGGATACAAAAAGTAGAGGCGATGTCAGGTGCAATATGAGATGCAGCGCATATACACATTTCCCGTGCCCTATCTTCACATACGAACAGTCCTCCCTCTGACTCTCCTAATCAGCCACAAAGGAGTGCCCCCTTGTCACTCAATAACATCCACCATATCCTACATCAGGGCTTTGATTACCTGTCAACATGCTCTGAGATTAGAGACATCCTACCTAAGATCCTCCCCCCTAAAGTGATGTTCTGTCACCCACCCAACCTCCACAGTACCCTAGTCCATCCCTATGCCAATCTTAATCCCAACCTCTTATCACAGGGATCATATCCCTGTGGAAAATCCCGCTGCAAAAACCTCCCAATCTATCAACCCAGCATTTCCTATTCCAGTCCTGTCACAGGCTTGTCCTACCCCATATCAAAGGCCAGGCCACCGGTGAAAGCAGCCATGTAATATACCAACTCTGCTGCAAACACTGCACTGCATTCTACATTGGAATGACAACCGGCTCTCCATCAGGATGAATGGCGAAGAGCAATAGGACTACCGAGTATTTCCGCAGATAAGACGATGGCTGAATCATAAAAAAAAAAAAAAAAAAAAAAAAAAAAAAAAAAAAAAAAAAAAAAAAAAAAAAAAAAAAAAATATCCAAGGTCGTCTTATACGACGGTACAAAAAAATTAGATTGAAATTTAATCTGAAATTAGTAATTTCGCAGATGTGCTGCATAGCGTGGCTTCGACCTCCAAATGTTATATATCGAAGAGGTGAAGTATCAAAATGAGACGTATAGAACAGGCAAATGTTATGATTTTTATGAATATGTCGTGATTTAAAGGATGTGGTTATGCAGGAATGTAAAAGTACAGCTTTCTGGGTAATTTACAAGGAAGCTTACACTCTAAGTAACTCGGCCTGAAATGATATATATCAAACATACAACTGTAAATCTATTTAGTGTTTCTTAACTGTAGATTCGGACACTACGCGCCCTCACGTAATTAAAAACAAACTTGTTTAACCTATACCTAAAGTTCTTAAGCCTACGATACAAAAACCTTTTGTGAAAGTAAAAGTTAGGTATAGGACAAACAAGATTTTTTTTTTAGTATGTCTGGATGTGTATTGTGTGAATCTCCCGTTGAGAAACATTCATGTATTCCATACATATCGCTTCAAAACTTATTGATTCATTATATATCGTTTGGAGGTCGAAGCCTCACACTAGCTGCGCTACGCAGTACGTGAGAGATATTACCCTGATGAATTAGAGCAACGATTAGAGCATATCGACGTATGAAGCAGTGAATGGATTAAAATATTTCGGAGCTATAAGCAACAATCGCGGCTTCCTTCAAAGTCCTTTATCTTCTGTTCTCGGGCAATTTCGTGTGTTTTCACCCATATATGTGCATCGGCACAATTAAATGTCATCTTGCGGTGTAAAAAAACATGCTTCTCACGGCCGGATACAATGTAGCACAACATGCACGAAAAGTTCAAAAGCAGACCACAAACTCTGCAACAAAGGGTGAAATCCAGGTGTATCAAACACAAAAACTACTTATGGCGACTTCTAACAGCATTTTTCGGAACTTCGTGAAGCTTTGCCTCGGAATCTAAGTAGCAGGCGTATTTTTAGATGCTGCAAACTGAAAAAAAGTGCAGCATGCATTCGGGTAATTACGGTAACTTAGGGGTCATCTTATCTGCCAGATAAATGCATAAACTATAAAATTTTGTACCTCTTCTTATCTGAAGGTTGTCTTATCTGCGGAAATATACGGTATCCTGTGTGCAGCATGCAGTGGAACAGAACACCTTGGACTTTAACAGATGCTCCACCACCCCGAGCCATCTGGACCCTCCCCATCTCCACCAGCTTTTCTGAACTGCAGAGATAGGAGTTATCCTACAGAACATCCTACACTCCCGCAATCATTCTGGCCTCAACCTCAGATAACTTAACATCCTACATTCCTTGCCCCGCAGTCCCCCTCCGCCTCACATCATACATTTCTTTCCGATTCAAGCCTCTTTCCCTACTGTCTGCAAGTAAAGAAAGTTAATAATCTAGTAAGGACAGTTTACAACTCACCGGAAAGACATGGCGACAAGCTGGACAGGCACATACAAAAGACACACACAAACAACACTTTCTTCAGAAAATAGAACACTCACACAATCACACAGGCACACAACACAGTCATACAACCATCACCTCCGGCTGCCGCACTTCAATTCAAGCTCTGGAGCAAGTACATCGGTGACACACCAAAACATACGTGTGTGTGTGTGTGTGTGTGTGTGTGTGTGTGTGTGTGTGTGTGTGATTTTATTTGTCTGTCGACGAGCCTGCATTTGGGTAAGTCATTCGTTTCCTATTTTTTTATATTTGTTTATTCCACCAGAAAGTTTCCTCCTATAATTTTCAAATAATGTAAAATACACATATATAATCATTTTACTGTGCTATAGGGCTTTACGAATTACAGTGAGGTTACAAGACATGGAGCAGCCATATGCACAGATTGATTTTCTCAGGGAAGCCAAAACAGTCTTGGTCCAGCCCCCCACTGCCCGCACCGAAACTAAGTTTCTTGTGTGGGTGCGCACAGATACAGATGGAGGTAGTATCACATATACGGGATATTAAAGGGATGGCACATTGGGTTATGTCCCCATGTCGAGAATTAACAGACTTCAAATGTATAATGGAATTTGAAGTTATGTGCATGGGATATTCAATTTAAAAAATTGTTTGGAAATTTAATATCCCAAGATCGACAATTTAAGCCATTACCTCATCGTGGAAACAGTGGTCAATCAACAGCACTTGGTCACCAAGAGCATTGGTGTCTGTATAATTTTCAATGGTAACAGACATGCCACACTGTATGAAATAACCAAAGAAATCAATATGAGAACATACAACAAATGTATTCAATAGCACCCCAGTGCTAACAAGGTATGGTACTATTCATGCTGGTCACAGTTCCAAAATGGTGTGAGATGTTTTTACATGGAAAGGACTGGGTCTTACTGCCCAACTGGACCAATTAGTGACTGGAAAATTTATATTCACATGCTTCAAGAGCATTTGAAGCCATTCAGGAACAACATGGTCCCAAACAACAATGGAATTTTTATAAATGACAATGTGGCATGCCTCAGAACCAAAATTGTTCACGACTGGCTAAAAGAACATTACGGACAATTCCCGCAAATCATTTGGCCACTTAGATTGCCTGACATAAATCCTATCAGATAGGAACTGGACAATCTGGAGTCAGTTGTGCACAAAATCCTTCACCAGCAACACTTCCACAATTGTTGAAGTATACAGAGGTAGCACAGCTCAATGTTGCAGCAGTGGACTTACAGAGTCCATAACACGTTGATTCACTGCACTTCATTAAGAAAAAGGAAGTCCAACAAGATATTAGGAAATATTAAACACTTTTGTCACCTCAGTGCACATTATTTTATTAACAGTAACATAAACCGAGAAAAGTTTATTATATACTGTACTGCAGTCTAAATATCAACATTAATAGGAAGATGGTTGGTCTACTTACTTCAGTAAAGTTTTGGCAGAAGAACAGTCCTCAAATCTTATGCTGTACCCAACTTCCTGTCCCAGACATACATCCATTTCTTCAGACACTCTCTGAGCTACTGACATGGCAGCTACTCGTCTTGGTTGTGTGCAAGCTACACCTCTTTTACCTTTTGTCAAGGCATACTCAACGCACCTGAAAATGTGAAATTTTAGTCATCACTTATGATTTAAATTAGTAGTTTTTAACATTTAATAAATCTGGTATTTATTTACTAAAGCTAACTGGAAACAACTGATATTTAGTTCTATGGAAATGTGAAACAAGTCAAAATGTAATCATAATTTAAAGATAAGTATTTCTTTCAATATTTTCTAACCTTGGTAGTGTACAATTGGTAATAACTTAAGGATTGCCCAATATTTTACAAACTAAAAACGAAATGAAAAACCTATCAAGAATGCATGAACTAAAAACAGGGAAACAAAGAAAAAATTAGGTGAGATAGCATACAAAAAATCTGGAAACACCCTAGTTCTTCAAACTTTGGGAAACGAAATGTCACTCTTAGGTGAGAGGACACATCAGAGATAAATGCACTATGTTGAAGTATAATACATAACATCTACATTCACTCATTTTAAAATGAACATTAGGTTTGATTTGTGACAGTATTTTCCCCAAGTCCACTTAAAATGTCTATGATGTGTTGTCCCTTAGTCCTAAGCAAAGCTTTATAACAGTATTTGCCCATTTACCTATACCCCTCAGGCAAAGAGCAGGGAAGGAGAGGGAAAAGGAACGGATGTGGGTTTAAAGGAGCAGGTGAAGAGTCATTCCAATCCTTTGTGTGTGTGTGTGTGTGTGTGTGTGTGTGTGTGTGTGTGTGTGTGTGATGTTTGCTGTCACATACCTGTGCTCCTTCGCCTGGTAAGCAAACTTCATCTACTTTTTATACATATTTTTCCTGCAAGGAATTTTTCGTGTATAATACACACACACACACACACACACACACACACAAATATTAGAGAGGAAAAATTCCTAGCAAGAAAAATATGTATAAAAAGTAGATGAAGATTACAATTCATAACTACAAAATACGTCCTCTACCCCAGTTAAATCACCAGTCGCTTAAAAATCAGTGAACATTTTCAATAGTGCTCCTTGTTACATACCGACAGCATTTTTACAGTATGTCACCTATAATCGAACAGTAGTTAGGAGTCTTTATGTGGCAAAACTGTGGCACCATGTGAGAGATGTCCACTATCAAGTAATTTTATTTGGCCTACAGGTAGAGGCCTGCGCAGATAAGAAAAGTGTTACCCGCATCCAGATGGCCCATATCTGCAACCACATCTGCAGCACTATCTGCATCCGCAAGTTCATTATCCACATCCGCAGATATTACAGTTATAATGGGTAATAATAATAGCATTATTTATAACCATAGTATGTAATGATGTAATTGTTAGAGTGTCATTTCTTTGAACGACGAACTGTTCTAAACCTACAGCAAAACAGGCTATTCCAAACAGAAGAACACTGGTGCTCCGGACACACTAAGTAGCGCTTCGGAGCCCATGTGGTCGGAGTACTACGTCAGCTGTTTAATACAGGCATCTTCTTGAATTTCAGTGGTTAAGTATGATTGGCATAGTTCATTCAGAGTTTTAGAAAAGGGACACTTCATTTTCCCCATATTAGTGCACAAGAGGTTATGTGACACAAAGCAAAGCAGGCCATTTCAGGTGTTAAAACTGCCATCTACTTCTAATTGGTAACTGTCAGTAAAAAAATGACGGCTGCATCTACGGCCAACCTAGACAATTTAATATTGTGTAGCTTTCTAAATATGTTACTTTCACTGTACACCGTATCCATTTATGAAAGATGCTATAAAATGCTATTGTCAATCTTTATTACTTTCATCACTATTTATGTAATACATAAACATGAATGTTTCTTTGTTTGTATTTTATGTGCAGCTGTACAGTTCATTCTGTTGCAATGAAACTTTGCCAACATATTGGTTGCACTTTCGCAACGGTTAGTGACATAATTAAATTACTGTAAGACAAGTAGTTCAGGAGATATGGCATCAAACAATTGAGGTCATGTTTATTTTAAGAAAGAACTGTCACTGTATTCACTATGATATACATTGTAACTCTGTCACTACAAAGCGCTAACCGAAGGCAGCAGAAATTTGGCATGGTACCTTTGGTGGGCAGTGGGCCAGTTTGCCACTCAGAAAGCACTTGACAGACAGCAGATAAGACACTGTGGCATAAATGGATTAGGCGCAGGTCCCTCGGGTACAGCTAAAACACTGTGGCCACAGAATGACAACACACACTATCTACCTGGAACCTGCAAGGATTCCAAGAAGTCAATAGGCTTTAAGTTTTCAAGAGATGTACTGGGCAGATATCTCACTCTTTATCCACATATAACACGGGAATATCCATGCTGCTCACAATTTTATCTGCAAGTAAGAAATACTGCGGATATGTACAGATATCCACATCTGCACAGACCTCTATCTATAGGTCATCAGCCCCTCCAGCCTAATTCATTTAACAGTTTTAACATCAAATGACAACAAAATCTCTGAATATCATTTGCAGTCCATGGAGTATTGTCAAAGAGACTTTTTAGTCGCTTCTTATGATAGGCAAAGATGTACCTCAAGTCATCTAGCCCCCAAGCCCGAAGTGATGGGACAAGAAGGGAGGATGGTTGTGGAGTAGAGGAAGAGTAATGTTGAAAAGGTAATGGAGAACTGGGGAAAAAAGTGACAAGAACTTTGGGACTCCAGACTTACCACAGGAATATTTATGAATCAATCATGAGCCCCTTATCATGTGATAACTGTAGATATATATGGTACTTGCAGTATAAAGTAAATATATTAGGTATGATCAGTTCCTTAAATGTGATATGTTAAGGATAATTTGTCACCTTTCAGGAAATTTAGCGTCTATACCTTCATTGACAGGGTTTTGTACTTAATCAAAACTAACAAAATACAAACCATTGAGGAATCTGTGTTGTTTTCCCAGAACCTGTTTCACCAACAAGTACAATACACTGATTCTCATTCAAAAGCTTCATAAATTGTCCTCTGTATTCCCAAACTGGAAGAGTAACACGTTTCCTTAGAAACTCATGATATCTGCAAGATAGAAAATAGTGCCAGCAATATTTGTTAGAAAGGCTTCCTTCCAATGAAAAAAATTAAAAATATATTAGAATGAACTAAGTAATTTACTCCTGAACATTACACACAAAAACAAATTGTTAATCCACTTTCAGTAAAACAAACAATTATGAAAGAAATAGAAGCCAAGATTCTACCATTTCAGCAGTATTACCCTCAATAAAAATATTAATAGAATTTCAAATAACCAAATATAGATAGGCCTATAATTGAAATTAGAACAAAATCAGTTCCAGTATGTAAGTAACAATTGATTCTAGTTACATTCACAAAGAGGGATTATGAAATTACATGCTTAACCGCACAATGTACATAGTTTTAAACAGTTCATTCCACACTTAAAAAGTAACTTCACTCTAAGAGTCATTCAACATTTTTTTCTTACCTGGGTGTGTATGGCAATCCAGTGAATGGATTGACCTGAACATTTGGTTTTGGGTAGCTAGGTATTGGTGTGCCACTAGTCAATTTGTCTCTGAAAACAAAAATTAAATCACTATGTACAGACATGAATGTGTCTTGTTTGATTTAAAATAGAAAGCTATATTAAAATAATGTATCTTATCACGAATCTAACTCACCGATCTTTATCAGATTCTTTGGTCTTCTCGGGATCATATCTGTAAAAAAAATCCAGTTAATTGTAAATAAAATTCATTATGTAGCTAAGATTATCAATCAGCAGACTCATTCACACATGTAACCGAGAACTAGAGAAATGTTCAGTTTGCTACTACATATGTTTACCCAAATACACTATCATTTATGGAGAAGTCTTTAACTAACAATTGAATAGTATAGTCACCCCCATGAACACAGACACTGACGAGGTGGGGTGGCTTGTGTGCCTGAACAATACAAACAGGTGTACCGTAAGTGCAATCATAGTGGAGGCATATCTACTTACTGTATTCATCTCTTTGTCTCTCTCTGCAATTTTTACCCATACACATCCCTCCAACGTTAAATTCATGATTCCTAGATGTCTAAGAATGTGTCCTACCAATCGATCTCTTCCTTTAGTCAAGGTATGCCAGAAATTCCTATTCTCCGCAATTCTGTTCCATACCTCCTCATTCGTCGCGATCCACTCAGCTAATATTTAGCATTTTTCTGGATCACCATATTTCAAAAGCCTCTATCCTCTTCCTGTATGCACTGATTATTGTCCCTGTTTCACTCCTATACAAGGCAACACTCCATACAAATGCCTTCATAAAGGACTTCCTTACACTTAATTTAATGTTCGAGGTTAGCAAATTTTTGTTTTTCAAAAACGCTTTTCTACCCATTGCCATTCTGCATTTTATATCATCTATACTGGGACCATCACAAGTTATTTTGCTGCCCAATTTACAAAACTCATCTACCATCTTCATTGTTCCATTCTGTAATCTAATATCTTCAGCATCGCCTGATTTTCTTAGACTGCACTCCATTACCCTTGTTTCGCTCTTGTTAATGTTCATCTTATACGCTCCCTTCAAAACACCGTCCATTCTGTTCAACAGCTCCTCCAGGTCCTTCGATGGCGGCAAGAGGCAATATTTTTATTTCTTCACCCCGAACTTTAATTCCTTCTCCAAAATCCTCCTTGCTTTCCTTTATAGCTTCCTCAATGTACAAATTGAATAACATTGGAGAAAGGATACAACTCTGTCATACTCCCTTCCCAACCTCTGCATCATTTTTGTGCCCTTCAACTCTGATAACTGCTGTCTGGTTTTTCTACAAGTAGTAAATAACTTTCTATTCCCTATGTTTTACTCCTGCTGATTTCAGAATTTGAAAGAGTATTCGAATCAACATTGTTGAAAGCTTTCTCCAAATCTACAAAAGCTAGGAATGTAGGTTTGCCTTTCCTTAATCTATCTTCTAAGATAAGCCGTAAAGTGAGGATTGCCTCCTGTGCTCCTACATTTTTCCTGAATCCGAACTGATCTTCCCAAGGTTGGCTTCTTCCAGCTTTTCCATCCTTCTGTAAATTCGTGTTAAAATTTTGCAACCATGAGAACTGATGGTTCTTTAATTTTCACACCTGACTGCAGCTGATTTCTTTGGAATGGGGCTTATTATATTTTTCTTTTAAGTCTGAGGGTATGTCTCCTGTCTCATACATCTTACTCACCAGGTGAAAAAGTTTTGTCGTGGCTGGTTCTCCCAGGGACTTCAGTAGTTCTGAGGGAATGTCGTCCACTCCAGGGGCCGTGTTTTGGCTTAGTTCTTTCAGTGCTTTTTCAAATCCATCTCTCAGCATAGTATCTCCTATTTCATCTTTATTGACTTCCTCTTCCCTTCCTACAATATTGTTTTTAAGTTCATTTCCTTTGTAGAGCCCCTCTATATAAGCTTTTTTTTTCCACCTTTCAGCTTTCCCTTCTATGCTGAGAATTGGTTTTCCATCTAATCTGTGTTCTTTATATTCATGCAGCAGATTTTCTTGTCTCCAAATGTTTCTTTTATTTTCCTGTAAGCAGTATCTATTTTCCCCTATTTAAACATTCGTCTACTTACTTTCATTAGTCTTCTAGCCACTCCTGCTATAGGCAGACTATTTTGCCTGTTTCATTTATTGCATTTTTATATTTTCTCCTTTCTTCAATTAAATTTAGTATTTTTTGTAGGTCTCGCCTTTCTACCTATTTTGTCCTCTGCTGCCATCACTATTTCATCTTTAAATTCTACCCATTCCCCTTCTTCTGTGTTATTGCCCCTCCCACCCCCCCCCACCCCCATTTCTGTCAATTGTTTCATAAAAGCTTCTTCTGAAATTCTCAAGAACTTCTGGTTCCTATAATTTATCCAGGTCCCATCTCCTTATTTTCTTACCTTTTTTCAGTTTCAACCTACAGTCCGTGACCTACAACATATGGTCAGTCTTTATCTGCCCCTGGGTATGTCTTAGTTTTAAACCTGGTTCAAAAATCTATGTCTTACCATTATAAAATCTATCTGGAATCTTCCTGTCTCTCCTGGTCTCTTCCACGTATATAACCTTTTGTGATTCTTAAACCAGGTGACTGTTATGATTAAATTATGTTCCATGCAAAATTTTACCAGGAGGCTTCCTTTTTCATTCCTTTTGCCCAGACCATATTCACCTACTATTTTCCCTGCCCTTCCACTCCATACTACCGAATTCCAGTCTCCCATCACAATTAAGTTTTCCCTCTCCCTTAATTGTCTGAATAATTTCCTTTACCGCCTCATACATTTCTTTGATCTCTTCAGCAGAGCTAGTTGGCATATAAACCAGTACTATTGTGGTCATTGTTGGCTTGATATCTATCTTGATTACGACAATGTGATCAGTGCGCTGCTCATAGTAATTGACCCGCATTCCTATTTTCTTATTCATTATCTGACCAACTCCTGCAATACCCCAAACTCATTTTGTATTTATAAAGCTGTACTCACCTAACCAGAAATCTTGTTCCTTTTTCCACCGAACTTTACCAATTCCCACTATATCTAACTTCAACCTATCCATTTCTTTTTAAATGCTCCGACCTCCCTACCCGATTAATGGATCTAACATTCCACTCTTCAATCCTTAGAATGCCAGTGTTGTCTTTACTGATGATCACATCTTCCTGAGTAATCCCCACCCGGACATCCAAATGGGGGACTAAATTACATGAGGAATATTTTACCCGAGAGGATGCCATCATCATTTGTTCATACAGTAGAGCTGCATGTCCTCGGGAAAAGTAACGGTTGTAGTTTCCCCTTGCTTTCAGCCATTCGCAGTAACTGCATGGCAAAGTCATGTTAGCTGATGTTACAAGGCCGTATCAGTAACTCATCCACTCTTGCCCTGTAACTACTAAAAAGGAAATTCTGGCATACCTTGACTAAAAGAAGGGATCAATTGGTAGGACACATTCTTAGACATCTAGGAATCATGAATTTAGTGTTGGAGGGATGTGTATGGGTAACAATAGCAGAGAGAGACCAAGAGAGGAATACAATAAGCAGATTCAAATGAATGTAGGGTGCCGTTCTTATGAGGAGGTGAAGAGGCTTGTCCATGATAGAGTAGGGTGGAGAGCTTCATCAAACCAGTCTCCGGACTGAAGACTGCAACAACAGGTCACAACTTTAGGCCTATACACATCATTCTTGACAAGATATCTTGCTAAGTTACACTGTACTGTTCCTTTTAAAACAGCTTGTAGTGAATATTTTAGAAGCAAACTGATACAGAAAGAGTTATAGCAACAAACACATCAGATACCATGGGGCTGCTGTGTAGTTTCAAAAATAGATAACACCCAAAAAGAGTATTTTGTACATCTTCAGTAACTTTAGCTATTATAGCCTATTTCATGGTTATACCAGCTACTAACTGCACTGTCAGTGCTCTTCTTCAAAAGTGTATTTGTGAGAATATATATACTCCATCCAAACATGGCGGAAGGAAGGATAGCAGATGAGTGTTGCTTACATAATATTTTGATCAGAAACCATGTTCAGAAATATCATGTGATACAAGATAATACCTTTGATAATATGAAGCAATTCTTTTCTATTTCAAGCTTTGTTTTCGAATAAGGCAGTGTACACCAAAATAAGTACAGTGTTCAGTTAAAATGGGCCTTAAAATGCATACCTTAATAGTGTTGATCATATCAAGTTCTATATTGTGAACGCATCTATTCTAGAGAAAAAGTGCTCACAGCTCTCTAAGATTTTAACAATGAAGCTGTGGAACTGACGTAATTTAAACTAATGTTTCCCAAACTTTTTGAATAAGTGACCACCTTCCAACAAACTATTTTGGCGACACCACACCCCTGCCCAAATCATAACAACTGTGTTTAATTTCAAAGGCAATGAATTTTATTTTCTGAAGTTGATTGAAACAAAATAAAAAATAAAGATACAGTATTGCACATAATAGGCTACATTTTAGTCCATTTTCCTGAATGTAACATCCTATTTCACATGAATTGCAACAAATATATTGTATCATGAGATGTTGCATTGCAGGTAAAGCTCAAATGCAAATTATGCTTATTGAGCAATTTCCCAATGTAGGCTATAGTCAATTTGTAAACAATCTAATTTCTCAAAATAACTTAAATGTATCTCTTAAATTTAGTTATCGCCTGGTACCTGAAAATAGTTTACAGGCCTTTCATACATTCATTGTTAACATGGTGTATTTATTATAAAACAATATTTGCTTTATTCATCTGAGAATTGAGAATCAACAAAGAATGGCGTAATTTTAAAATAAAATACTGTTGAGAACAACTGTGTTTTTATCCAGTGTGGACGGAAACATTTTGTTTCACTTTTCTAAGGAATATTTTTTTGCATCACAGAACCGCTATTATTCAGACAAGCACTGGTCTGGTTGTTTCACTGTGCAACTATTGTACTTCCTCCAGTACAGTGACCCCCCCCCCCCTCACTGGGGGTAGTGACTCACAGGTTGACAAACACTGATCTAAACAATGTCTGGGTCAACTGAAGTCTGGGATATGACCCGGTGCTTTGATGCATGATGTCATATCCAAGTTAATCACAATAGTTCGTTTACAAGCAGAATATAGATTACACGTTAAGATTTTGTGACCATATATTTTTTGTGTTCAGAACACCATCCATTACCATGTCATAAATTTTAAAATTTAGTTATTTCTTGCCTAAAAATCAACTACACAGATGGCCTTGTCAATAGCTAGCTGTTAATCCAGCGGAGGTACAGCACATGCCGAGGTTCAGGCATGTCCGTAAGTGGTTGTTTGTCTGGACATTCCTACAGTCACACAGAGGTTCCCCGTCAACGTAGCCCCATCTGGAAAGGTTGAACATACAATTTGAGAGCTCAGTCCTCAGCCTGTTGAGAGCCTTCCAGGTTTAAAGGAAGGCGAAGGAGATGGCCATGTGTCAGCAAGATGTGCCCAAAACAGAGGTCAACCGACTCTCGACATATGGGCCGCAGTGAAGACTTCCACAGAGTTGTGGATAGCTTCAACCTTCACTGCTCTACGCTTGTTCATTGCACTCATGGTACACCATTCAGCACTCCGAGCCTCACACACCTTCTTGTGCAATGCTAACTTGAGGTCCGATTCTGTGACGCCAATGGTTAAATGTGGCATAGTGGTGGCCTGTTTGGCCAACTGGTAGACACATTCGTTCCCCAGTATGCCGATGTGGCCAGGGGTCTACAGGAAGACCACATAATGGCCAGATTTGCCAAGAGACTAAGCAGTGTTTTGAATGGACTGTACTAATGGGTGATGAGGTAAGAACTGGTCGAGTGCCTGCAAGCCACTCACGGAGTCACTACAGATGACAAATGACCCCCTGGGGCAGGCTCGGAGATGTTCAAGAGCCTTTAGGGTGGTGACCAGCTCTGCAGGAAAGACGCTACT
Organism: Locusta migratoria; assembly: GCA_026315105.1. Classification (NCBI taxonomy): domain Eukaryota; kingdom Metazoa; phylum Arthropoda; class Insecta; order Orthoptera; family Acrididae; genus Locusta; species Locusta migratoria. The sequence goes on from CM048744.1 coordinate 899,809,906, forward strand.
TTCACGGAGTAATGAATGCTGTTCGACATGGTCACCATGGGACATGCATACCCAGCTTGACCATCTACTAGGGATCCATCAGTATAAATGGCTTCAGCTCTATGGAAAGAGTTGAAGAGATGCAGGAACTGGTGGCGGAGTTGTGTCCGAGAAACGGAGTCCTTTGATGTATGGGACACATCCAGACAAAGCTGCAAACAGGGAATGGACCAAGGAGGCGTTTGAAAGGAAAATTGGAAAGTGGCAGGGAATGGATGGGATTTAAGGGACAAAAGGAGAGAACAAACACAGACTGACATAGGATAACTAGACCGGGGCCGTCGTGGAGGGATAGTGAGTGCAGCGCCTGGGAATAAAAGCCGACGGTTCGGATGATGCGGCAACTCCTGAACATGGGCAATGTAAGACGCTAACAGGTGTTGCCGGCAGAACCATACAGGAAGGACCCCAGCTTTGACTAAGAGGCTTGTCACAGGACTCGTGCGAAATGCCCCTGTCGCCAAACATACACCACAATGTAAAATTGGGCCCAATGGCTGCAGTGCTGAAGGTGCGGCCGAATCATAGACCAGGCAGCCATTGTCTGGGCACAACTGAATGAGCACCTTATAAAGTTGCAGGAGTGTTGGGCATGAGGCACCCCAAATAGTATGGCTCAGACAGCACAGGATGTTGAGGTGTCGCAAGCACTTTTGTTTGAGCTGCCGAAAGTGTAGCACCCAGGTGAGATGAATGTCGAACAACATGCCTAAAAAATGGTGCGTCTCTTCGACACGCAGCAGGTCATCAGCCAGATACAGTTTGGGTTCCGGATGTACCACCCGACGCCGACAAATGCATCACCCGGGTTTTTTATGCAGAAAACTGGAAACCGTGGGAAAACAGCCATGCGAAAGGCACAGTCATGGGCATCCGCAAACGCCGTTCAGCAACACCAATGCTAGTGGTACTACAATACACGCAGAAGTCATTGGCATACAACAAGGTGGAAACCGATGACCCCCACAGCTGCAGCAAGACCATTAATGGTGACTAAAAAGAAAGGGACACTAAGAACGGAACTATGTGGGACACCGTTTTCTTGATAGTGAGAGGAGCTGAGACAGGGACCAACACATACACAAGAAGAACGTAGTGCGAGAAAATTCTGTATGAATAGAGGAAGTGAACTGCGTAAGCCCCAATCATACAGCACAGACAGTATGTGGTGGTGCCAGGTGGTGTTGTACGCTTCCGTAGGTTAAACAACACAGCAAACCAGATGTTTGTGGCATGTAAAGGCTGTACGGATGGCCTACTCCAGCGACACAGGATTATCGATAGCGGAGCGGCCACAATGGAACCCACCTGGTTGTGGGGCCAAGAGATTTTTCTTTCTTTTTTTTTTGTGGTTTTAGGGCGCACAACTACTGGGGCCAAGAGTACCCAGTCCTCAAGGATCCACATAAACCTCCGACTCGCCATCTGTTCGAGAAATTTGCATGGAACGTTGGTGTGGATCATTGGTCGGTAACTATCAGGCACCTGTGGATCAGCCCCAGACTTCATCACTGGGATGACAATGCTTTCTCGCCATTGGGACGGTAAATCACCCTCAACCCAGAGATGATTCAGCAAGGAGAGAAGTTGGCACTTAGAGTCCGCTGATAGGTGTCTGAGTAACTGATTGTGAATGCGGTCAGCTGGGCATGCAGCAAGGGCGCTTTCAAACTCTCACTCACTGAAAGGGATGTTGTATACTTCCTGGCGTCGCGCTAGAAAAGAAATTAATTTTCGCTCTATGCGCTCAGTAAGGGTGCGGAAGTCCGCACAATATGCAGCGGTCACTGACGTGCAAATATAGTGGTGTACCAAATGCTCAGCTACGGTAAGAGGGTTAGTACAGGCTGCACCCTGAATGCTTAGGCACGGAATTTCTACTGGTGGGCGGTGCCCGAAGAGGCATAGAACGTGCGACCATACCCTTGAAGATGACACATGGGATCCAATGGAGGAGACTTAACGCTCCCAGGAGGCCCTCTTGCTTTGCTGGATCAATTGCCGTGCCCGCGGATGCTTAAATGCGAGAAGATTATCGGTGGAAGGGAGGCGTTGGTGGCATTCGCCAATGTTCCCGGATGGCCTCAGCGATCTCCAGTGTCCACCAGGGTACGACTTACAGTGGAGTGATCCAAGTGAGTTGGGAATGGTTTTCTCAGCAGCAGAAATGATGGTATCTGTGACCTGCCTGCTATGGAGGGACCAGCAAGGCAGACGGTCAGCAGGTGGACACTGTGGGAGCAACAGGAAGGTAGGGAAATCGTCGCTGCCACACAGGTCATCAAGGACCCTCCAAGTGAAGTGTGGAAGCAGGCTTTAGCTGCAGATAGACAGGTTTATGGCGGAGAATGTTCCGTGTGTTACACTAAAGTGTGTAGCAGCACTGGTGTTAAAGAGGCAGATTTTCAGCTGCATCAGTATAGTCTCAACATCTCTACCCCGTGCCAAGATCTGTATACCACCCCACAAAGTGTGGTGGGCATTGAAATCCCCCAAAAGGAAAAAGGGTGGGGGAAGTTGGGCGACTAAGGCGAGGTGTACAGGAGAGACATCCTCATCTGGTGGGAGGTAGACAGAACATATTGTAACATCTTGCACTGCCCGGAGCATAACAGGAACTGCCTCTAGAGGCGTTTGAAGAGGCACGGCAGTGCTTGGGACAGTGGCTAGTACAAAGATGCAGACTCCACCGGAAACTGTCATAGATGGAACTGTTTTAGTTGTTTGTGCTTACGTGTACTTGCAGTCGATTTTCTCAAGAATTTTTGTGAGTTACGTCAAATGGCTTTGGCTGGTTGTTATTTGAGTTCACGTACCATAAATAACAAAAAATTCTGAACTCTGATACCCTTGTGGTCTCCTTGTGAGACCTGTGATCAATGGTAATCTGTAATTTATATTAGCCTATTTATTATCTACAATAAATAATTATTACAATATTTCATCTTATGTTTATATTAATTGATAGTGTTTCGTATTTGGTCTATCTACATAGCACACCTTGTGAGATGCAGGCATGACATCATTGGTCAAAGCTGAAAGGCTGTATTCCAGTGTTCAATTATGCCCAATGTCCTACTACATGCAGATGATATCAGTTGGCCAGAAGACTAAGTGAAAGAAAATTTCAAACAGTGATCCACAAAAGGTATGCCAGATCTTACATAGGGCATTTTACCATTACTTTATATTGATTTTTAGTTACATCCAATATCAAAATTACTTTCTTCTATGGCACATATCCTGTTAACTCTTCTTTGATCAATAACACATTCAAGTCATCAGTATTACTGAAGCAAGGGATATAACCCATCAGCCTTGACAAAAGACATCGTAGGAATAGAAGTTAAGATCAACTCTAGTCTCTGTTACCACTTTGACCAATAACATCACATGACGACATACATAATCGAGATATACTATGAACATGTTTACCACAACATGGTATTAGTAGTTGAATTTCACCTAAATATGTCAAATCTACTTAATAATACAACCTCTTCAAAATACATTTAATAATTACGTAATTTTAAAGAAAGCTTGCACTCTTAAGTTGTACGGCCTGAAATTATGTCGAACATACAACTGTAAATCGATTGGGTGTTTCTCACCCGGAGAATCGGACGCTATGCATCCTCACGTACTAAAAAAAAACTTCTTGTTTAACCTATACCTAACCTCCTTAGAGCTAAGCTACAGGTAACTTTCTGAAATTGACAGTTACGTTAGGTATAGGTCAAGCAACCAAAAGGATAATACAATATCACCTAGGTGTCTTCAAAAATATCAGACATGTAAACAGTAGTTATTGAAACCACACAATGACATAAAACATGACCTCATTGGTCAAAGCGGTATCCGAGACTAGATTTGACCATAGAAGTTATTACAAAATAACCTAAAACGAACTGTTACACCCATGTAGTGACCAGTTCTCAATGTTCTTTTCGGAATAAATATCTGGCAGCAATTTGAATTCCCAAAGAAATGAACTCCACCATTGTGGCAGCCTATTGTGATTATGTTGGCAACAACAGAGTAGAAAATTTTTGAAAAAATGGTAATATGCATAGAAATCCACATAGAATGACTTTATTTATGTTTACTACAGACCATGAAGTAAATAAAAGTTGCTGTTCCTGCTCTATGACTGACAGGTTCTTGTATATATACCCTTGTCCGCAGAATAAAAGTAATTGCCTCCTACAAGTTTTCATGATAAAACATTTTCACTATTATGTGACTGGTAGAAGTCTTAACATGATTGCCAGCATTATAACATTAGGTCAGCAGGACGGTAAGTAAAATTTAACTGTTGACCCAGTCCATCAGTAGGCCCTATTTCCACAGTACACTAAGAAGGACAATTTATTCAGCGAATAGCCATTGTTTGTCAGGCCATTCAACTGGAATATGATGTATTCTAACTTCATTTGAAACTTCTGTTCTTGTGAAATACTAATGTCATGGGGATAATATACTGTCGTGTTGGAGCAGTCACCAAATATGAATTTCAATTGAAAGTTCTGGCACCTTTGATCCCTCCACAAAGGGATACTACTGTTCGATACAATGAATCAATACGCTCTCACTGCACATTGGCATATTATTTGTCTGGCAAATACACCTTCGAGGTATGTATTATTAGCAGTTCATGCACAAAAGTTATTTGATGACTAAGGCATTCCATACAGTGAAAAGAGTTTGACAACAGATGCTCGCATAAATGAAGACCGGGATACCACCTGTCAGCTTTGACCCATGACATGTCAGAAAACCCATTTACGGGAAAAAACCTCACTACTTATGTATTGTACATAATAATTAATCTGGTTACCCTCATAAATTACAACCACACAATGTACCATTGATGACAGCTCACAGCACCAGCGTAAATAAAAATGCTCACATATACCTCACTAAGAGCGAGTACAGTTTACTTTTAAAATACAAAATTTTAGTCTATAATCTATGTTCTGCTAGTAAACAAACTATTGTCTTTAACTCAGCCACGATACAATCACTCACGCCACCTACAAACACGCACACAATCCGATTCTACGGGCGGTATCCCCGTCTTCCTATGAGCCCCCATGCTTAGGACGCATTTTGGGAGCCAAAATTAATATTCAGTTTATGATATACAGCTAATTAAAATTATCAAGGCAAAGAATATGATCAGTTACATGGATTTTCAACCATACTATTTTCTGTGCTATTAACTTTAAAACATCCCTTAAAGATAACTAGTGACAAAGAAGTGTAATTTCAACCCAAGCCCGAACGAACGTATTATTCAAAAATATTCTTAAAAAAAATGCGGCGGATAAGAATTAAGTGAAGTATCAAACTTACAAATGTATCATTTTGTTAAACAAAACGTTGTATAATGTGATTTCCTTTCAAATAAAAGAACACTAATTATAGTGCCAACCACACGCTGAGAAAAAGATACAATCTACGGCGGTTTTGATAACAGAATAAATTTCATACACAAATGTTAAAGTAGTTTCACTAACGCTCCACGACAATTTTTTACTTTGTGTTGGAATGATATTCCTATTCCGTAAAAAGTAGCTGGTGAATTACAATATAATGGACCGACATATCTAAACATAACCCGAAAATGGCAAGAAAAACACCTTCTGCACTACGTTGTGAATTTACACAATTATCTAAATACTAATAAGCAAACGAACTACAATGAAATGACGATACACGACTTCCTTAAGAAAGAATTCTAAATAAAAACAGTGTTTTCATAACCAAATTATTTCAAACCGGACTCACTAGAGTAGAAGTAATCACTCATTTGTGAGCCAAACTTCTGTGCAGAATACTTACGGCTTTTTCTTAACATATGGGTCAAGAACTTCCAATCTCCTCTTCGACATAATGTCAACCGATCACCTTAACAAAAAGAAAAATACCTTAAATAACAACGAAACAAATTACTCAGCCACAATACCGACAACGCACTGCAGTTTTCAAAGATACTAGATGGAGGAAGCGGAATTACAACATTACCCGCAATTCACTAATCGCATTCATCAAAGATTCTATACAATAATCAATAGACTCTATTTATTTACTCACACTCCTGTTTGTCAATTACAATACATGATCCATATAAATGTACACTAAATAGTAAGAAGTAGAACATACCATAAGTAACGAAAATACCAACATACAAATATACCTGTCGAATACAACACTGATCTGGTAACACACATTTGTTAACCAGTGTAATCCTTTAACTTAATATGCCCCAGTGTGCTCTAGACGTGTCTACGTGTCTACGAGCGCCGCCACTCCTTCTTGGATCTCTGGACGAATTCTTCGACATGCTCACCAGAAGCGACAGTGAAAATGAACTTTTTGAATGTGATGATAGTGACGACTCTTCGACAGAATCTCGGAGTAACAGTCCTGTGCCACATTGATCAGGAGCTATAATAGAACCATCTGTTTCAATAAGAGATTAAACCCCTTCAGAATATGATGAATCTAAAGCTGATGGAGAGATGATAGTGAAAGTGGACGCTTTAGAGTTTGACTCATAGAAAAATGATTATCGTCCATTTGTGCATACATTTAACGATTCAGCTTCTGGAAACAAATGTGTATGGAGCCAGATACAAGCATCTGTCATACTTTCTGCTATTTTTAACAGAATGTCCAATGAAATTTCTTGAAGACGAAACAAACTGCTTACACTTGTGTACTAAGCAAAATCCGCTGGAGTATTCGCGTTTTTCAAGGTGAAACGAGACGGATTTTGAGGAACTGTATTGTTTCATTGCGGTTTGTTTGCTCATGAGTCGAGTGAATAAATTGAAAATTAGCGACTATTGATCCAGACACATACTCTTGAACACTTCAACTTTCAGCGAAATAATCTCCACCCGTATCAAAAGCTTTGCATTGATGAAAGCCTCTTGCTTTTCAAACGGCGATTGTCTTTCAAACAATTTATTCCATCCAAATGAAGTAGGTTTGGAATTAAAACATAGTGCTGTGCAACTGTCGGACTGGTTACATACTGGACTTCATTGCTTATACAGGCACCACGACTGAAACTGGCTTTCACAATCTGGGCAATAGTCGCGACATAGTATCGATACTGCTAAAACCATATTTGCAATGGGGTCACACATTCGGTGTTGACAAATGGTATTCCAGCCCAGGCTTGTTCCTCTGGCATAACCATGGTACGAAAGCATGTGATACTGTTCGAAAACACAGGAATAACTTGCCAAAATTGCGGACAAACGGAAATGTGGAGAAGTACAATTTATGTCCACAGATACAGTGTTTGCTATGAAATGGCATTGAGGCGCTATGCTGCGATCCACGAGCCCGTTCCCCATAAGGGGTTCGAATCCCCCCTCAGGCATGGATGTTTGTGTCGTCTTTAGTAGAAGGTATTTCATAATTAGTTTGTAAGTTTAGGGACTGATGACCCTGCATTTAAGTCCGTAAAGCTTAGCAAATATTTGACCTTTTAGAGAAGTGAGGATGTTTACCACCTGTAACATTGCAGAAATGTGTGATATGCAGGAGACAGAGGGAAAGATGCATGTAACCACAATGTGCTGTGGATTACAATGCGAGTATGGGGGCAGTTGACCGCACTGACATGCTACTGAGTTCAGTCCATTCCGTGCAATAGACAGCAAAATAGTACGAGAAGTTCTTCATCCATATATTCGATCTGTGTGTTATAAATTCCCATGCTCTCCACAGAGAAGTAACAGGATCAACAATGCCAACAGCAGAATTTCATCTGTCTCTGGTCATAGAACTTGTTGAAACTGAAGCGGTACTGTAGGTACACTTCATGCACCTTAACCAACACTTATGTACTAAAACCAGCAGCCCAAGGCGCTGCAAAGCTACTTTTAATTCTAAATTATCATTTATGAATTCTGCACACTTGTCTTGCATAGTTATTAAGGTTAGCAATAGGGTATTTTCCTGTGTTAAAAATAGGGTTCGAATTGTTGTTATTCTGAATGGTTATAACATTCAGACAGCATTTTTGCTCATAATTCTTACAAAACATTTGTTATTTTTACGTAATTAAAGCTTAAAAATCATCAGATTTCACGATTAGATCACGTGATCGAAAACGCCCCGTTATTGGCTGAAGTACTGGTGACGTCATAGAACACCTACAGCGCGGCAACTAGAAGTCGGAGCTGTATTATTGTACACGTTTCCTCCATTTCGCAGCTTTAAGTTCACATTTTCGTGATCTAAACGCGTTTACAGTTTTTATACCACAATGGAAGATGGTTATGTGAAGGCTGACAGCGGAAACCTCCCTAAAGTTGATGCAATTATGGTGTCTTCATTCTTTAAAAACAATCCAAATTTTTACGTGCCAGAAATAAGAAACGTGAAAACTGTATTGTAAGTAACGCATACCTACGTTTTAAAGCTAATTATTTCGAGAGATATTTTATGCCATTGGAAAAAGTACCCTATTTGTTGATGTCAGCAGATTTAATCTGAAGTCACCATATTATGCAATAAAGGGTGAAATTTTATCTTCTATCCAAGCAGCCTTGAGTGATTATGTTGGCAACATCAACAACAAGATAGAAAATCTTTGTCCAGGTGTTCAGACAACCTAGAATGACTAGTGTATCGTACAGACCATGAAGTAAATAAATAATGCTGTTCCTGCTCTATGATTCTTGTACGTACCCTTGTTGGGTCAGTAAAAGTAACTGCCCTCGTAAATCAAAGGTTTCACGACAAAATATTTGGCGCTGTCACGCGATTGGCTAATGGCGACGTCTCATGATTCTCCCTATTCAGCATCTGTTGCCAACATAGTCACAGGAAGCCGCCGGGATAGTTAGTAAAATTTAACCCAGTAAAGCACGCAGTTAAGGGAGTAATTTTATTTAACTACTTCAATACTGGTGCAAAGTGAAACATCAAAATCTGTAAAACACAGCAAAAATGCCTTGTGTATAGTTATACAATATATCTGTATTCTAGAACAGGGACAGTGGGTTGCGTCAGCGGTGTTTCCATATCGCGCGTAGGTTGGCAACGCACATTTTGCGTAGCCAAAGGCATGTCACTACCATGTAAACATTGCGAACGAGACACGATGGAATAAATTTATAGCGCCGAAATTACAGCGCTTTTTTGGTTTGTTGTTTTTGTGAGTGAAGGCCAATTCACACTGTCCGTCACATCACGTCACGTCACCGTCCGTCAGAACATTCCGCAATGTATTTCTAATGGCGGCATTCACACTGTCCGTCACCGGACCGTCACGTCACGTCAACGTCCGTCAAGCTTTCTCGAGAAGAATGTTTTGACGGAATGGCCGTCTGCTAACATCGGAAGTTAACCTATTTTCGTCACGCGAATTACGTGTTGCAGTCAACGATTGCACTGTTTATATGCAAATGTGTATTATTCATCTTTGTGTTGTTATTTTCCCTCGTTTTAGGGGTAAATCTCAAATGTTTCATGACGACTTAAATATTTTTGTCAATTGAGTGTCCCCCTAAAATCGAGGTCGGATAGCTGAAACCAAAAAATGGTTTATGGTACGTAACATTGTAACAGAAACGACTGAAGCAAACTGTTTATTTGAATAAGATTGTAATTTGATTACGCATTTTTCATTAAATAACACTTTAAATGAAAATGTCAGTTCTGATGAAAGACAAAAATTCAGTTGTTTACGACGATATTAACAATGTCAGCAACAATGTAATGGTTAAAGTATACAGGCGCTATTTATGCTCTTACAAGTATGGTTTGATGTCTTCATATTTTTTTATTTTTTCGCTTGAAAATAGTTGTCGATGTCTTGAAATGTTGTTTCAGTTTCCAGTAAGTTGGCCATAAACATACACTGTAAAGTTTTCTTTGGCCGTTAATAACATTTAGCGTTGTTGTTCCCCCTTTCTAGTATTAAACTATGACTTTCTACATATCAGATCGCCACACATATAACCTCACTTTCAACATCGCGTATTGAGATGGACGAATTGACGTGACGGACACGGACGGACAGTGTGAATACAACTTGACGTGACGGTTCCGTGACGTGACGTTGACGTGACGGACAGTGTGAATTGGCCTTGAATGTTTGCGATTGTGTGTAAACTTTCTGCTATGCAAATCAGTATTTTCCTTACATATTAAAGATTTGGTTTGATATGAATGTGTCACTACTTTTGATACTACAAGCTAATCCATTTACGTTTACTCGTCCACATACGAAGCCCCATGCTCTAATTGAAAAAATGCTAAGCAGTTGAAACGTTATTTACATGCAATGAAAATTGCTTGGTAAAGTCTTGTGCAAAAGAAAAGGCTTACGTTATTTTATCAAGATCTATTGGTGATAAAATGGCACTTACTGGAGATAAATAATCAGTGCTATACTTTTATAATGGGCTGCAACAATATTCATGTTGTTCTTTCATCAAATATATTAGGTAACGGCTTTAATTACACATAAGTCGTAGGCGTGTAACATTATGAAATTTTACTTCGCAAATGTAAACATCAGGTCATTATCCTACACATAATACTACTTTACACCTTTGCAGAAAAAGAGAATAATACTAAACAGTTTAGTTTACCAATGGAATAATATTGTTTACTTAGATCAAAATGATCCTCACAGAAATACACACATGAAGTAGCCGCTATTTCATTTGGATCTCTTTGCGCAGGTGTCAGCCACTTTTTTGTGTATCTTCTCATTTTTTGGTACTTGCAAGAACAATTTTTCTGGAGTCTTGACAGATGTATTGGTACAGTGCGAAACTAAGCAATATTTGTAGGTCATTATGCAAACGTTAACACCCAAACACGAGGCCTCAGCCCAAACAATATACAGGTATTTGTTTATCTTACGAGAGCAGCAGCAGCAGCAGCAGCAGCGTGTTGTATGACGTCACAGGCATCACGTGACGCCAATGTAACGTTTTAGCGGGCGTTCAAATTATCCGAATTTCATTTCTTTTTTTAAAAACAAGTACTGAAATTCACGAGGTAAAAAAGGATGTTCGGACCATAATTTGACATAATTAACAATTTAAAACGATTTCCAGAAAACAGTCAAATACCCTATTACTGGACATGGAAAGTGGCAACTGTGTTTCATTTCTTTATCACGTGATTGTATTTTTATCGGTTATGTCACACTTTTTCCCGAGACACTCTTCTTTCCTTGTGAGAGTGGGTGCATGTAGTGTGGCTGTGCTGTGGTTGATTAATCTATTGGTAGGATAGAACAGAGATGCTTGGGTAGTAAAAGAAGGCGAGGGACTTGCCACTGGAATGGCTGATGAAAGCTTGTGGGTGGGATGGATTCGCAAGGTAGAGAGGGCAGAGGCCACCGCCTCAGTGTTCCAGGACAGGGCGATTCAAGTGAAAGCCATTGGGATCAACGGAAAGAAAGTTTCTGTGACATCTGGCGCCGCGACCAAGGTGGCAGGATGTGTACAATGGAGCTGCGGTGTGGTAAAAAACAAGCTTGCAATTCTGTGCACTTTGGCATGTTTTGTTATGCGATCATTTTATTGGGAGTTCACTGGTAATAACGCAATAATATAATTTTTGTGAGTTAAATTGCTTGATTTTAATAATTTTCTTTATACTTTGCAATTCGAGCACTTGCCTCGCAGCTGCTGACACATTTTTCAGTATAAGTAGCACTCATGAGGTCCCTTCCTTTATGATTTGGTTCAAATAGTTCATTACAGGTCAAGGTGAAGCATTTGGACTAATTTAGTGGTGCAAAACTGATTTTTGCTAACTTGTGTCTCATACTTGTACAAGTGGTTGCGTCTTGGTTGCTGAACGGTATAAAGGAATTTAATAAAACTAATGATGACTGAATTTAAAGCAAGGTTAGAAAATGAAGGGAGAGTGTTTTACTATCAGATTATTTAGCAGGAATGGTGTGTGAATAATGGCTGCATCTCAGTCGGTGCCACATGACCTCCTAATTAACTGCTACTGTCCGATATGGCACGCAATGTGGCGTTCGTATTATTTGTATAATTGTTTGCAGGCTTATTTGTTTTTTTCTGTTGATTATGTTCAATTTTTGTAACAGTAATTGTGTTGTGTCCACGTACGTGGTGCTCAATAGTTTATCAGTCAGGTTTGAAGGTGCTTGCTGGTATGTTTTATAATTTATTTGCTCCATCAGAACAACATTTGGCAAGTTATTTGCATGATCAACATCATTTTCTGCTTTTAAAGAACTTTTGAGGTGCACTGCATGAGCGAAAACGTTACATGCTTTGTTTGGGCATTTCTATGGCTAGCTTTCTTTGCTCAACATGTTGTCACCTGAGCCGCTACACACAGGTAAAATTCGATCTTTCGTAGTTGGTTTCAGTTAATGTATTTTTTGCATGGATCTGCAAGAGAATGTTGAGCGAGATCCAAGTGTATTCTTCCCCTTGTTTCCATATAGGATGACCGCCAAAGATTTATTTCACACAGGCCCAGAAAGATCATAATTTTTTTGTTTTCATTCCTGTAATAACAGTTAAATTCATGGCAAGTTAACTATTTCTAAAAAAAAAAAAATGAAATTTTTGTCTATGCTTTTACTGATATAATCGCGAAATTTTAGGTGTCTCAACAACTTGTAATAAAATTCATTTTGTATCTCACACTTTTGAGTAACTATCCCATGCTACTCCTGCGCTGAAATAATATAATCATTGATAAGACAGTAGTTAGGCAATTAGAATGTTTGCTCTCCTATTTGGCATGAACATAGAAAGCAGTTACTAATCCATTGATAGTGTGTTGGCTTTGTGTGTGTGTCTTTATTATACATTGCGCATATTAATGTTAATTGAGGCTTGGGCCTAAGACTCAAAGAACATACGAAAGTACAACTGTATATGTGCACTTAGCCTCTGCACATAGCAATGGCAAATAATTTTTACGCCTTTTCTTGGGTTTTGGAGGATATTGTGGTGTAAAAAAAGGATGTTTACCCTTGTCATGCCAGATAAAGTACACTGGTATAGAAAGAGTTTCTGAGTAACGAGAACCATGATTTAATATTCAACTCCACTTACACAAAAAGGGAAATATAACAGTAACCATGCATGTGGAGCCCACTGCGTAGGATTTATTTTATAGCCACAGGTTCTCCTATGAAGCAGCAGAATGTATATCAACTAATTGTTTTCTTTTTTCTTGTAAATTTTTTTATTACCTTTAGGTCATTGTTTGCGATTTAACTGTTGATTTTTTAAATTTTTTTTTTCCTTTTTTTATATTCGACCTGTCTGGGGTGTTAGAAGTAGGAGACTCTATTCTTAAGTAGTTCAGTGCGAGTGATGAGTAGCATTGTTAGTAGATCGCATGCATGTAGTGGAAGCAGGATGGAGGCGATTCGTTATACAGAGTCGGGTGAAATGTTTGAAGATGGAGCTCGTGCTTCTGCAGAGGTCAGTGACACCCTGCCCACGCAGGTGGAAAGGTTGTTGCCACCCCTGGCCACCGGTTCGGACAATAGGACAGACGGGCAGGTGGACAGTGGCCCTGAGAAGGCCTGGAATGCGAAGGTGCCGCTTTTAGTGCGAGGTGCACGCTGGTGGTCCCTTCATCTCAAGCCACATAGGCGATTGTGAATGTTCCGACAAGCGTAGGCAGCCGTGACGTACTTATGGAAGTTTTTATATCCATGCAGGAGCAAATCAGCCAGAGGTTAGATGTAAATAAAGAGGAAACCATTTAGTAACTTAATCAAACGAAAGAGGAAATCAATCAGCAACTCAAGCAATCGAAAGAGGAAATTAATCAGCAACTTACGGAAACAAATAAAAGTATGAGCAGAGACTAACAAAATGCGGAAGAAAGTTAACGAAACAATCAAGACGCGAGGAAGTGCGCTTGATAAAAGGCTCGAAGAGCGAAGCACGAAAATTAGTGTACAAGGTGATAAATCGCAGAAGTTAAAGAATCGTTTCAGCTTGAGGTACAAAGTGTACACAGTGATCTTGCAGAGGCAAGTACTAGTCTTGAAAACCGTTTGGTTACTATCGGATAGGATCTATTAGAAAGCTATAAGACACTCCCAAGTACATCAGTGATCGAGAAAATGGTAAAGAAAGCTGTGAGGAACAGAATAAAGTAATTGATAGGGTGTGTGAGCAGATTGCTGATCAAGATGAAAGTATATTGGTGCAAAATGAGGCATTTAATAATGTAGTCAAGTGGGTTGATATACTTAAAGTAACTGTTGAGCAATTCTCCCTATAAATTGAAACGTCATCAGACCGAACACAGCCTATAGCGCTAAATGAGTCTTATGAGGTTATAGTCTGACATTAACAAGCGAAATAGAGAGGCAATTACATACTTGTGCAGAAGTGTCTAGGAACAGTAGTGCGTTGGACCCCAGTTACCCGTACCAACCGATAGATGTCTCTATGGTCGCAAGCTACGTCCTGCAGAGACGCCATTTTCCATTTCGTATTTTCATGCTTTTCTCCTTATAGCTCGTGTGTTGCAATTTCAAAGTTACGGCACGCTTAAGAGGTACCAAAATCATGTCGTTCTTAGTACAATTAGTTGTAAATTACAGTCAATAAATGCCATATTGGCGAGTAACCCTTGATATTGATGGCAATGTAAAACAGGGAGCTCTTGTATACATTCCTCCTTGTAGAGTAAAGGATAAATGCATCTCGTTGAGAAGCTGTAATCATCGGTGGTGGTTCGTTTTTCGGTCCACTCAATATTCACCTTGACTCCTAAAAGTCTTCTTACACTGTTAATTAAAAGGAATTTACATTTTGCGATATTTCGACATATTTACGTACACAAGCGCTTTCTCTAAAAAGTGCGATTGTTCTCTTTAATGAAAATGTCGTGAAATATGGCCCAATGCATTGGAAACATTGTTTCGTGAACTACCTGCACATAAACTGAAGACACACTACAATAATTAATGTTCTAAATGTCACACTAATTCAAATAATTTTATACATAGATTACATACTAGAGTTATGTGGCAACTGTCGTTTCTTAATGAGACTGAAGTGCCTTGTTCGTTTTTTGCAATAACTGTTATATACGTTTTTGCATCCTATATGCATTGTTTGTGAGTCCTTGCGCTAATACTGTAGCCAATTAACTGATCTCAAGAGCTTTGTATTTGCTAGTAAATGTATGAAATTATTTGTATCAGCATGTCATTTGCAACATTCACTATAACAATGTGTCTGCACACTATGTGCATGTACTGTAGTTCAGAAGACAGTGTTTACAATTTTTTGGACCATATTTAAAGGCATGTTCACTAAATACTTGCAAATATCTCGAAATATTTAATGAATGTGTCAGAAAACTTTAGGGAGTCAAGGTGAAAAATAAAAATATTGTCGGAAGCGAGAAACGAACCACTGCCCACACACACACATCTGTTTTTCTTTTTAGTGTTTTCTTTTGTTTTGCATTTTTTTACCTTACACACACACACACACACACACACAAATATATATATATATATATATATATATATATATATATATATATATATATATATATATATATATATACACAGTAGTTACCTGTCCCGTTATAGTTATCTGTGGGTTACTTGAACGTTAAGTACAAAATGGGTTTCCGAAACAACAGTTACCATGTGATGTTTAAAGCTTTCCCGGTGTATTGATATTTTCATAAAATCTCGGGCGAACTGCCGGATGTCAGTAACTTCCTGCCACGATATTTTGGCGCAGAGTCTTCTGGCCATCTTCAGGTGAGTACCACCGAAGTACTGGCGAAGACGCTCTGAGCTGTGCTATTTATGCCCAATTCAGTCGACAGTGCGCATGCGCGTACT
Source organism: Locusta migratoria (assembly GCA_026315105.1). Classification (NCBI taxonomy): domain Eukaryota; kingdom Metazoa; phylum Arthropoda; class Insecta; order Orthoptera; family Acrididae; genus Locusta; species Locusta migratoria. The sequence goes on from CM048744.1 coordinate 899,825,813, forward strand.
TAGCGTGCGCGTTCACTACAACTACGTACGCTGCTCAGAGCACCCTCCGTGATGGAGGCTTGCCGCTTCGATATCAGTTCGATTATCACTGTCATTCAGTTGCAGGAAACTACGCCGACTACGAAGTTTTTCAATTACAGTATTCCATGCAGCATTTATTTGAAATCCGCTGTCTCGATTGATAAGAGTCTCACTGTCAGACAGTCTTATTTCCACAGCTACATTAATAATTGAGTTCCAAAAGTTTGTTGTGTGGGCTACAATTTTAGTTTCGTTGTAGTTCATCGAATGACCCGTGGAGATACAATGTTTGGCGATTGCGGATTTGATGGGTTGGAGTAGCCGAGTATGACGCTGGTGTTCCACAATGCGCTCCTGAACAGTGCGCGTCGTCTGCCCTATATACGACTTGCTGCACTTGCACGGAATCCTGTAAACACCTGCTTTACGCAGCTCCATATCGTCTTTGACAGAACCCAACAGCGATGAAATTTTAGGAGGAGGGCAAAAGATGACTCTTACTTTATACTTTTTTAATATTCTGCCTATCTGCAATGAAATGTTCCCAATATATGGGAGATAAGCAGTCGATTTGAAAGCCTCTTCTTCTTCCTTGTTCTGTCGTTTGGAGGTGTGCATCGCTCGATTTATCTGCTTCATTGTATATCCATTCTTTAGGAATACTGTTTGCAGGTGTTCCAGTTCCGTGTGAAGGCTGTCGGCATCAGAGATGGTATGGGCCCGATGGATTAAAGTCTTTAGGACACCCATTGTTTGTGCCGGATGGTGGCAACTTTTAGCTTGTAAGTATAAATCTGTATGAGTGGGCTTCCTGTATACCGAATGACCAAGTGAGCCATCACTTCTGCGTCGCACGAAAAAATCTAAAAATGGCAAACAACCATTTTTCTCGATCTCCATAGTAAACTTTATGTTTTCGTGTATGGAGTTCATATGATCTAAAAAGTCTTGGAGACGGTCCACTCCATGAGGCCACACTATAAAAGTGTCGTCAACGTATCGCCAAAACACTGTTGGTTTAAAAGTAGCTGACTCAAGTGCTCTCTCCTCAAAATCTTCCATAAAAAGATTGGCCACCAGGGGAGACAAAGGACTCCCCATGGCGACTCCGTCAGATTGTTCATAAAACTCGTTGTTAAATAAAAAATATGTAGAGGAGAGGGTGTGCTCAAATAGCGCTGTAATGTCGTCTCCAAACATGTTGCCGATGAGGTGTAAAGAGTCCAGAAGAGGCACCTTTGTAAACAGTGAAACCACATCAAGACTGACCAACAAGTCGGTACTTTGCTGCTGAAGTGACTGTAGTCTGCTGATAAAGTCATTTGAATTCTTTATATGATGTGGACACTTGCCTACCACTGGTTTGAGCAAAGACGCCAAGTATTTAGCCAGGTCGTAAGTGGCAGCTCCAATATTGCTCACAATTGGACGTAATGACACACTTTCCTTGTGGATCTTAGGCAGTCCATATAGCCTAGGTGGAACTGAACTGCTTGGTTTCAGTCTCTTTATGACCTCCTTTGGTAGAGAACTATTTGATAAAAGTTCAGCTGTTTTTCGCACCACTCGGTTTGTTGGATCCTTGTCAATTTTGCGATACGTTGAGTCACATAATAAAACGTTGATCTTATTAATGTAGTCCTCCCGTGGCATGAGAACAGTAGCATTTCCTTTGTCAGATTTGAGTACTACGGTATCCACGTCTGTTCGTAAGTTACGGAGGGCAGCCCTCTCCATAGGCGAGATATTGCTCTTCAGCGGTGTGGCTCTCGTCAATACACGACAAGACTCTCGACGAACTTCTTCCGCTTCATCTGTAGGAAGACGGCACACAGCTTCTTCGATGGAGCTAACAAAGTCCACTAGTGGCGGTGAAACAGGTGTTGGCGCGAAGTTAAGACCTCTTGCCAGCACAGATACAGTGGCGTCATCTATAGTTTTCCCCGTCAAATTGATGACGGATCGTCGAGTTGGAACTTCCTGCATCTTCTGTGTAGAAAGACGGTCAATCTTGGCAGTTTGCCTCGTCACAGCTTTGTCCTGGCTCCAGTTTGCTTTAAACCACGTTACACCATCCACCCAGTCCCAAGACAGGGAAGATAATTTTGCTGCCACTTCTAAGTGCAGATGGTACATGTCCTTAGACACAGCATCCAACTCACGCCGACTGAAACGAATCCTCTCTCTTACCAATGCCATGCTTGCTTTGCGCTTGATGTTATTTGCAGCAGCGGTATTTATGAAATGCACAAATTTGGCAAAATTTGGAATTATTCCCCTGTCTCTGCAACTTAATAAGAAAATCAATGAGCTCAATAGTCTCGCTCTTTTCTCACGTAACTTTTCGAATCTTCGAATACACTCCATCACTTCCTCCCCGTAGAGTTGCTTGATGTGATGTTTAAAGCTTACCCAGCGTATTGATATTTTCATAAAATCTCGGGCGAACTGCCGGATGTCAGTAACTTCCTGCCACGATATTTCGGCGCAGAGTCTTCTGGCCATCTTCAGGTGAGTACCGCCGAAGTACTGGCGAAGACGCTCTGAGCTGTGCTATTTATGCCCAATTCAGTCAACAGTGCGCATGCGCGTACTTAGCGTGCGCGTTCACTACAACTACGTACGCTCGTGGTGGAGGCTTGCCGCTTCAATATCAGTTCGATTATCACTGTCATTCAGTTGCAGGAAACTACGCCAACTACGAAGTTTTTCAATTACAGTATTCCATGCAGCATTTATTTGAAATCTGCTGTCTCGATTGATAAGAGTCTCACTGTCAGACAGTCTTATTTCCACAGCTTCATTAATAATTGAGTTCCAAAAGTTTGTTGTGTGGGCGGATTTCAAATAAATGCTGCATGGAATCCTGTAATTGCCAAACGACATAGTGTGATAAGAAATTATTTACATCATATGGATACCAAACCCCATGAAACCTCCTGTCACTATTCTTTCCAGTACCATGGTCAAAAAGAGAGGCTGTCAATGCAGAGATTAATATACTGATAAAGTGAGAGATAATAGAAACCTCCAATTCTCCTTACTGTAGCCCATTCTTGCCATGAATAAATCTGATGGTAGTGTACACCTGGTACTGGATGCATGTAATGTAAACAAAATTATTATTCCGATGCGCACACAGCCAGAAAACCTAGATGAGCAGCTGTTAAAATTCCATGACGTGCAATATTTTACCAAACTAGATCTGAGGTCATCATACTAGCAAGTAAGGTTGCTCAAAGACAGTAGAAAGTATACAGCTTTCGTATTTCTAGGTAGAAGTTACCAATTCTGTGTACTACCGTTTGGATTAAATATGAGTGTAGGGGTTTTCATAGCCACACTTGACGAAGTGCTGGGGCCAGAACTGAGACACAAAATCACTGTTTATGTAGACGACCTATTGACCTTCACTCCCACTTGGGAAGAGCACCTGTCACTGATATCGCAGATACTTGAAACATTTCGACAGTTGGGGGAAACTAAATTTAGAGGAATCAAAGTTTGGCAAAGAAAAGATAAAATTTCTAGGGGACATCATCTCCCGTGAAGGCATAATATACGATCCTGACAATATTAAGACTATCAAGTATGCCCCAGCCCCACAGAACAGAAAACAGCTTTAACCCTTTCTCGGGTTAATTTCATTCTTTCGAAAATTCGTCCTGACTCCGTTGTTGAATAGTGACCCACCGAAAACATTGTTGCAGAAGGGTCAAGTCTGAAGGCGGACAGATGAATGCGAGCGCGTCTTTGAAGCAATCATGAACGCCCTTTTGAATGCAGATTTGCTATGCTTCCCTGACATGACTCAGGAGTTCTGTGTAAGTATGGAGACATTGGTCCATGGGGTGGGGGCATGCTTCTTCCAATGAAGAAAGGTAGAGGGAGAAATCAGACCACGTGTAATAAGTTTTGCTAGCAGGACACTAATGGAAAGTGAAAGAGCATTTTCTGTGACAGCTGGAAGCACTAGCAGTCGTCTGTGCATTCCACGAATTCCGGTATTAACTTTGGGGCAAACACACACACATATATTGCGAACACCAGGCTTTGACTTTGCTATAAACCTGCAAGTTATTAAATAAGAATTCAGTTATGAAATTATGTATATAAAAGGGGACTATAACATTGTAGCTGATAGTCTATCACGTTTATTTGAAACATTCCAGGAATTGACTGAACTGACTTCTGACTATAGTATATTATTGATGAATGACAGAACCTACCAATCGTACTTCCGGGAGAAGAGTAACCTGCAGGAGGCAGACCTCCAGTGGATGAAAGTGAAAGAGAATTTAAAGGAAAACAAGGATGGGTGAGTGAGAGATTACTACAAACTCCGTGAAGAGGTTCTTTTCTATCAGAACAAACCTGAAACCGATTTAAACATAAATTCAGTAACCCTGAGATGGATTTTCGTCTCGAATATGTCCAAGACATTACAGATAAAGGAGAAGCAATGAAATAAAATTTGTGATGCGGCCAGGAATCGAACACAGACCTCCATGCTTACTAAGCAGACGTTTCACCATTAGACCACCACACCTCTAACGATTAAGGCGCCTCGGATACTCTAAGCACGTTTTCCCTCCATGTCACAAACTTTAATTCAGCTTCTTTGTTCCATAGATAATTGCCACTACTGATCTCCATGCAGCGGAATAGCACTTCGGCAATGGGCATGGTGGAACATTTGTTATGTGCATTGTCGAGGTGCAATTCCGCTGCATGGAGAGCCTTGACACAGTGGCACATGTTAAACATTCCAGGATTTAATTTAGCTTCACACTTCTGTAGAGTAGATATGGAGGGAGGAGGAGTTGCCACATTCATTAAAAACTGCTATAAATTCAAGAATATTGATATAAATAAATTCTGTCTAGAGCAGCATTTAGAAGCTTGCGCAACAGAAGTAGAATTCCATAACAGATGCTATATAATAGTAACTATTTACCGAGCACCTGCAGGAAATTATAATCTATTCCTAAATCATCTAGAAACTCTATTGGGTTATTTAACAGGAAGAAATAAAGAAATCCTGGTTGCTGGTGACTTTAATACAGATTTTCTTATGCAGTCTTCCAGTAAAAATTTATTGCAGTCAGTAACTTTGTCTTTCAATCTAACACACACTGTAAACTTTCCAACTAGGGTAACTAAAACCTCTAGGACAGCAATTGATAATATTTTTATAGACAAATCAAAGGAACAAAATCATATCATAAAACCAATAGTAAATGGCCTGTCAGATCATGATATGCAGCTCCTTGTTTTAGGTATAGATTCTAAACAGATTACGAAGACTGCAAAATGTACATACAGGAGAGTAGTGAACCCACCAAAAATTGAAAATTTTAGAAAACTCCTCAAAGACATGAACTGGAGAGATGTATATAGTGCTAATGGCATGAATGAAAAATATAATGTATTCATTAATAATATTAGTATCATGTTTGAAAACTGTTTTCCTCTAAAAGTAATGCGAATTAAACAGAAGTCTATAATAAAACCTTGGATTACACAAGGAATAAAGATTTCATGTAAGACAAAAAGGAGTATGTATCTATCAGCCAAGAGTAGTTGCAATGATGATGATTTAACTAAATATAAGGAATACTGTAAAATATTAAAAAAAGTTATTCAGGTATCTAAACAAATGCACTATGAAAAGAAGATAGCAACATCAGGAAACCAAATAAATACAATATGGGATATAGTGAAAGAAGAGACTGGTAGAACCAGAAAGGAACAAGAGCAGGTACGGTTAAGAGTAGCTGAGACATTAGTAACTGATGGGCATAGTGTGGCAAATCTATTTAACAAGTACTTTATATCCGTTACTGATAGTATGGGATTGTCTGGGTCAGTAAATAATGCGCTTGAATATTTGAAACTAGCATTTACAAATAACTTCACACACATGAATATGTCAGTCACTTCACCACAAGAAATATCTTCCATAATAAAATCTTTAAAAACAAAGAATTCCAGTGGATACGATGAAATATCAACAAAGTTAATTAAAGCGTGTTCTTGTGAACTTAGCACAATCTTAAGTTATTTGTGTAACCAGTCTGTTATAACGGGAACATTTCCTGATTGGCTAAAATATGCAGATATTAAACCTCTCTTCAAGAAGGGGGATAAAGAGATACCATCAAACTACAGACCCATTTCACTTTTGCCAGCATTCTCAAAAATTATAGAAAAGGTAATGTACAAGCGGCTTCTCAACCACTTAACCACAAATGGCATATTGTCTAGAACACAGGTTGGATTTCTGAAAGGTTCCGATATTGAGAAAGCTATTTACACTTTCAGTGAGAATGTACTTAATTCATTAGATAATAAATTGCAAGCAGCAGGTATTTTCTGTGATTTGTCAAAGGCATTTGATTGTGTGAACCATAACATCCTTTTAAGTAAATCAGAATTCTATGGGGTCACGGGAAATGCTGCAAAATGGTTCAAGTCGTACCTCACTAACAGGAAACAAAGGGTGTCAGTGCAAGTGACTAGTGAATTAGGCCAACAGTCATCATCGGGTTGGGAAGAAATTACATGTGGTGTCCCACAAGGATCCATCTTAGGGCCATTGCTTTTTCTTGTGTACATTAATGATCTCTCATCAGTTACACTACCAGAAGTAGAGTTCGTTTTGTTTGCAGATGATACAAGTATTGCAATAAAGAGTACGTCAAGTATAGTGATAGAAAAGTCTGCTAATGATATTTTCATGAACATTAATAAATGGTTTAAAGCCAACTCATTGTCATTAAACTTTGAAAAGACGCACTACATGCAGTTCAGAACATGTAAGAGATTTCCTGACAGCATATGCATTAAATATGAAGAAGAGCAGATAGAAGAGGTTGACAGAATTAAATTCCTGGGATTACAGCTTGATAATAAATTTAGTTGGGAGGAGCACACCACAGAACTGCAGAAACGACTCAACAAATCTGTATTTTCAATACGAGTGTTATCAGACATAGGAGACATAAAAATAACAAAGCTTGCATACTTTGCTTACTTTCATTCCTTAATGTCATATGGTATAATATTTTGGGGTAACTCTTCAAGTCAGTCAAAAGTCTTCAGAGTCCAAAAACGTGTAATACGTATTATTTGTGGAGTAAATTCACGGACGTCTTGTAGAAGCCTCTTCAAAGAACTGGGTATATTAACTACTGCCTCTCAGTATATTTATTCCTTAATGATATTTGTCATAAATAATATATCCCTTTTCCCAACAAACAGCTCAGTTCATACATACAATACTAGAAATAAAAATGATCTACACAAGGATATAAAAGCACTTACTTTAGTTCAAAAAGGGGTCCACTACTCAGGAACACACATTTTCAATAATTTACCATCAAGTATAAAAAATGTAGCTACAAATAAAGATCAGTTTAAGAGGAACCTAAAAGACTTTCTAGTGGCCAACTCCTTCTACTCCATTAGTGAATTTCTAAATTGTACCAAATGATGCATGCACTCATACTATATTAGTATTATTATATTATCACAAAAAAAACCTTAAAAAATTATGTATCTGTATTTATATTATAAGTGTATGTATTTATATTATTAGTATTATTTGTTATTCAACTTGTAAATTTTGTTTCTTGACATGTTCCACATCCACGAGGATCCCCTCAATTTGGATCTACGGAACAAATAAATAATCTATCTATCTAATCTAACAAAGAAGCTGAATTAAAGTTTGTGGCGTGGAGGGAAGTTGTGCTTAGACTATTCTGACGCACCTTAATAGTTAGTGGTGTGGTGGTCTAACGGTAAGACGTCTGACTAGTAAGCATGGAGGTCCAGGTTCGATTCCTGGCCACATCATTAATTTTAATTCATTGCTTCTCATTTATCTGAATCCGATTGTTGGCGATTGTGTTCACCCACACAGTGTGTAGAGAACTTAATTCAATATATGCACCATGCCTGGGACCATTATGGCGTCACTAAGTGTGTGGCCAAGAACAGGTCCTTTGTCATGTTCCTAATTTGTTCAGAAGGGATTACGAAATTATAAGGTGTTGTACCACTTATCAGAGAGTAAAACATTCTAACATTTCCAGACTGACTCATTTAAATCCAATTGTACCAAAACAACCGCTCGCTTTGATATCTATTGATACTGCTGGCCCTGTGCCACGAGTGCACAGTGGCGCTAAGTACTTGGTAGCTGTAATGATGTGTTTAACAAGTACGTGTGCATTACACTTCCGGTCCAATAATAAAAAGGATCAAAGAATATTACTTTGTTAGAGTGCAGAGGCGGCTCATTCCAGAAAATGTGTGATATACTTTTCCAGTATTATATCAAACAGTTGGAATGTGACATGATCCCCTCGACATCCTAACTCAATTTACAATCACGTAATCAGATGGTTTCGCTTGCCTATCGTCGCTGCATAGCAGAGAGCCCACTAGCATGCGCCCCTCTCTTCGTTTTGCAGCCATGCCAATAGCCGAGGGCCAGTGGCAGCTGGCTCGTACCCCCACTACAGTCGTAGTGACGTCACGGGGCTGTTTCGCTTGCCCCTTGCCCTAGTGCTGCTTGGGGCACGACTTCCGCGGCCCCATGCTCCTCTTCCCCTGCCTGAGGGTGAAACGGACTGTACCTTTCGAAGTCCCACTCCCCACCCCTCACGCACCTGTCCACACGTTTGCAGAGTTTGGATCCGGCGACCTTGGGCCCTTAGCACCTGAGTCAAGTTCCTTACAACTTTTTTTCTTCATCTATCAAGCGAAGTGATTTGTTACAGACAGTCTGCACAAGAGAATTCTTTCACTCTCTTCAACTAGATGTAACTTCCACTCACGCACTGTAAATACTGTCAAAGAAAACAAATTTCACTTAGGGGAATGTTTTGAAAAGGTTGAGGAAGAGGTTTCCTGGGATGATGTTACAATAAGCGTTTGCCTTAAGAAATTTACTTCACAATCCACCCTTTTTGTTCCTTCTACATTTTTTCTATGATATTATGAAACATGTTGATATTTTCTATAACACAGTTCACATGCAGAGTGCAAATGTCATTATGATATCCAATGCATTACATCATTTTAAGTTTGCTGTATCTGAAATACGAGAAAACATTCAACTTTTTCGAGTATCTGGTGATGAGTGTATTGCTCCTCCAAGTAAACATTCCGAATGTAGCAGTGACCTTAGTCTGACAGCAGATGCCAAAGAAGTGTGATGACATTATGACCAATCAACTGAAAGGAAGATTTCAAAACTCTCAAGTATTTAGCAGCTTCGAAAACATTGATGCAAAAGAGTTTGCTTCTTTTAGAGAACATTTCCCAGCCACTATGGTCAATACTTTTTCATTAAACTACAGTCCGTTTATTATCCACAATAAATTGAAAAATATACTGTCAATAATTTATCGCAATGATACATTTAGAGGCATTACATTGGTTTGTGAGCTGTTTACTTTCTTTGTGGAACATTCCTTTGAAGATTCTTTCACTGAAGTGCACAAAACATTACAATTTGTGCTAACTACACCAATTTCAACAGCAGAAGCAGAGTGCAGTTTCAGCTCCTTAAAAAGAATCAGTATCTTTCTGAGGAACAGTATGAGTCAGGAAAGGCTGAACGTACTGGCTGTTTGTTCCATTCACAAGGAGGAAATCCGTGATATTCCATACTTCAACAACAGAGTAATTGACAAGTTTGTCAGTCAGAACAGACGTGCACATTTACAGCATAAATAACATGTCAGAACACAGACCTCATTAGTTAATGTGCTAGTTAGGTAAAATACACATGAAACTGCTCGTAGCCAAGGTTTTTTCCCAGAGTTTTTACAAAAGCCAGGAGGGTCCCTGTTGTCTCTCTGGTGCATTCCCAATGGGAAAGAAAACACATACGTCCACCCACAGTTCATTTTAATTTTGACATCACAAACAATACACAGAAGCACAACTACAATAAGTACGAACCTCAGCATGAGAATAGTTGGTAGACTTCAGTTCGAATCCAAACACCTCCAAGCCCTCCAAGTTCTTCAAAAAATTGTGTCACCACAGCAAAAAATCAGGCACCCACCAAAGTAAACGGAACACCACCGGAGCTGGTGGACCAGAGCAACTACAATATTACATGCACATAACTCCCCCCCCCCCCAAAAAAAAATAATATTAATAAAACAAAAATATTTATTGCAAATTTGTATACATTTTTATTAGCTACGGTGTTTTGTGGAATATATTTATTAATACATAATTAGCACATTTAATATGTTTTAAGTGTGTTTAAATGATGTTATATACATTGAGGTTATATACTGAACAGTTCAGACTGATTCCATTATACTGGGTACTAATTTTTTTTCTGGGCCCAACCAACAAAACTGAGCACGAGCACCACTGTTAGTGTGGGAAAGCCGCAGCCATTATAACTGATAATGCCAGTTATAGACGAGCGGCAAGTGGAAGGAGTTCCTGCAGGAAAATAATATTAGATACATCTTAGTTTCTTTATACCATCCAGAAGACAGTCCGGTGGAGAGGGTATTTAAAGAGTTTAACAGATTCATGAGGACATGTGCCCCTAATAAGCAAACAAAATGGGTTAAATTTATCACGCCATTTATGCAGATTGTGAATAACCTCCCACACCCATCTACAAGATTTACTCCCTCAGAGCTAATTTATTCTGAGGTGAAGGAGGACGAGTGGACTAATCCTCTAACCAGAATACCCATACCAATTATTACAATGGAAGATAGGCTTAGACGAGCTTTGAACACATTGCACAAGAAGTACAAAAACGAAAGCAGTAAGCTAAAGAAGATTAATGAATTCACAGAAGAAAGTCTGGTTTTACTTAAGGGACACCCAAGAGCAGACAAGTTAAAGAAATTAATCGAAAAAGGCAATTAATGTATTAATGTACACAGGACAGTATAACTTCCCCCACTTGGGAAGTTATTTGTTTGCATTCCCAGGTACCAGAAGAATTAGAGGATTACATCCTCACAAGGACTGGAAGCTGTACATACAGTGAACCAAGCTGACATATGGTGGATCAAGACATGTTGCGTCACTCCTTGCATCCATGAAGCATTTCCACTTTAAAGCTGTAGTTAGCGGTATTTATGTTTAACAAAATTGAATCATGTGAGCATCAGCTGACTTGGAGCTGTAGTGTTGCGAACATTTGAAAGCAGACGCTCGCTTGCAGCCTCTGGTTCCAATGTAGGGGAGTGCCTGCCTTGGCTGACACTGCTCCATCACTGTACATTGTACCAAATTAAAAGTCTATGTACAGGCAATACACACAGTTAAAATAACAACAATAATGAAACAAAAGAAATTATAAACAATCTTTACAGTATTTTCAGACAGTACACGAAAGCTACGCCTAACTGGACACTGAACTAAAAAAAATACAACATACCTGAAAAATTTAAAACTAATCTCGCCCATAATTATATACACCAAAAAATCTGCACAGGAGGGGATAAAAGGTTTGGGACCAGCAAAATAAACAATAAGAATAAGCAGAGTGACCACAGATACAAATTACGGTTCACCACATTTCTGGATTTCCGGAGGGCTTTTGACACTGTACCTCGCAAGCGGGTCTAATAAAATTGGATGCTTATGGAATATCGCCCCAATTGTGCGATTTGATTCATGATTTCCTATCAGAAAGGGCACAGTTTGTAGTAAGTCATCGAGTAAAACAGAAGTGATATCTGACGTTCCCCAGATAAGTGTTATAGATCCCCTACTCTTCCATGTATTGATAAACGATTTAGGAGACAGGCTGAGTAGCTCTCTTAGACTGTTTGCGGCTGATGCTGTCGTTTATTGGTTAGTGAAGTAAACAGAGGATCAAATCAACTGTAAAGCGATTTAGATAAAATTTCTACATGGTGCGAAAATTGGCAATTAACACCAAATAATGAAAAGTGTGAAGTAATAAACATGACCACTAAAAGAAATGCGCTAAACGTTAATTACACAATAAATCAGTCAAACCTTAAGGTAATAAATTCTACAAAATATCTATGAGTTGCAAGTACGAACAACGTAGACTGGAGACAACACATAGAAAATATTGTGGGAAAGACGAACTAATGGTTACATTTCATTGGGAGAACGCTTCGAATATGCAACAGTTCCACCATAGAGACTGCCTACATCACACTTGTGCATCCTCTCCTGGAGTGCTGTTACCCAGTGTGGGGCCCTCACCTGGTGGGACTGGCAGAAGACATTGGGAAGGATCAGAGAATGGCAGACCGTTTTGTTTTATCACGTTACAGGGGGAGGGGGGGAAACGTCACAGAAAGTTTGCAGGATTTGAGGTGAAAATCATTAAAAGAACCACGTTATTCATTGCAGCGAGATCTATTAACGAAATTTCAATCATCGACTGTTACCTCTGAATGTGGAAATTTTTTGCTAGAACCCATCTACATAGGGAGAGATGACCATCCCAATAACATAAGAGAAATCAGATCAAAAATGGAACGATTTAGGTGTTCGTTCTTCCCAGACACTATCAGAGAATGGAATGGTAGAGAAAGGTTATGAAAGTGGTTAATGAACCCTCTGCCAGGCATGTAAATATGATTTGCAGAATATCTATGTAGATGTGGAACTGAGTACATCATAGATGAAAAGTCAGAAAAATATTTTCTGGAACCAATCAATAGATAGGATAACATGATACAATAAATAATTCTGAAAAATTAAAATAAAAAAAACTGCTTTACAAATTGTCTGTATAATGGAATCTCAAGAAAAGATGCAAATCCTGTGGCTGTACCCTATAAAGTGGAACTAACCGAGTTTAAACTAGATGTAATTGAGGAGCTCCCATCTATACTATAACAGCTTCATGTAGGTGACTTATATCTCTGAGATTTGGGCATCCTAGTAGATTTCGCAGGGATTTTTTAATAAAATGGAACTGTGTGATCACCTAGTATCCACCCATGACGTTCGCATGGAAGAAAGCTGTACAGGGAACAGCAGTATGGTTGTGGACAATGATAAGACAGTTGGAATCGATTGTTTAACGTGGTTGACATCGAATTCGCGAGTAAAAAATATATAATAGATTTATTTGTCAAATCACGAGTTCTGGTGTCAATAAAATTACCTGTAATCACCTTATCGATTTTACAAAGTGTACAGAGAGGCGAGTATGAGAGACTTTAACTTCTTCGTTTGGTGGAGAACATGGCATTACCAGGAGGCTACAATATACAATTACAGAATAGATCGTGGTCAAATTAGTGACAAAGGTGAAGCATTGAACAAAAATTTGTGATGTTCCCGGTTAGTTGATTGGTACATTACGCTTGCATGGTAATCAGAAAAATCATATAGAAATATGATGGTTTATGTATGCGTATCTGTTGTCAGAGGCCTGACACGTTTTCCTGCATTGTATGACAGAGTCTCTCGTTGGGGTGCGATAGAAGCGTTTGAGATCAGTATGTTGCACGTACGCAGTTGCACTGTAACCAAAAACTAAAGTGTTAGACACAACATGTTTGATTCCTGTTCATCTGTCGATGAGCTGACACTCTTTTCGGACTGTGCGCGATCGTTTATGAGGACTAATGTGCACTACTTTCGTCGTTTAGTTGTTGATTTAAGCATTTTTGTTTGTTTAATACTATTCCTAGAGAGGATGATAGCACAGACGACCTAACTGATGAATGTTCTGGCCTCTAGAAGGTCTTTTATTACTAATTGGATGGATCATCTATAATCGTCTGTACTTGGTAGACAGCAACTTGTAATTATCAATTCACAGAAAAAAATTCGAGTTCGGTTTAATGGATTGAAAGAAAGAAATCTTAGGTAACACAAGAGAGAATCTTGATTTGTGTTTGGAGTAAGAAATTTTTGTCTCTCTCTGTCTATATTTTGGATAAAGGACTGGTCGATCTTGCTCTACAGAATTGAAAATCTGTAGTAAGTGTATGGCATCCAAGCTTTTGGGCAGGTAAAGTATTACTCGTCTAAAAGAATTGTCTGAAGGCGCAGAACTGGATATTAAAACCATAAAAGAGGTGGAATAGAGGAAGACATGGATTTAGAAAACTGTACCTGTCGAAATACTGGTTAGGAGGAGGAAATAGGAGGCACCTATACATCGATCTAAGAAAATGCTGTAGAGACTTGTTACGTTTCGAAATAATTGTGTGCAGTGTCTAATTTTGTAATAGAGCATGGTCGCTAAAGAGAGATTATTAAATTTCAGAACTTGATAATTTTGTTTTAAGAGCAGCTGGTATGATTTATAAGAGAGAGCGGGTTGATGTTTGTCGGCCTATACAAAGGATTAGGTGTGCGAAGGCGTGTTTGTGTTACTCATCTGTCTGCTTTCCGGAAGACTGTTAACAGCATTTGCAGATCTATATTTAGATGCATTCCTGGCACACTAGCGTGCGCCACGTATTATGGTGATTGAATGACAGAGTGGGCTCTCGTTGTCTGTTTTGGATGGTCAGTAAAATACTGTGTGTGGAAGCTGCAGTATTCGTAATATATAGTTTCTTTGCGGACGTTGTGCTTGAATCATAACATGTCCTTGCCGATCCGTCGGCTGTTGTGTACGTAGTCTAAAGGTAGAGTGTGTGTAGAGAATGCTTAAAATAATAAAACGTTATGATATTTTCTTTAAATATTTAGCATATGTGTATCGATAGGACTGTAAGAATTGTTTTACATAGCTTGCCAAAATGTTCAAATGTTTGTAAAACTTATGGGACTTAACTACGAGGTCATCAGTCCCTAAACTTACAAACTACTTATGAACTACTTACGAACTAGAACGGCACAAATATCCATGCCCGAGGGGGGATTCGAACCCCCGACTGTAGTGGCCGTGCTGACCGTGACTGGAGCGCCTCAGTCACCTCGGCCACCGCGGCCAACGTGTGTAGTGTGTGTGTGTGTGTGTGTGTGTGTGTGTGTATGTTTGCGATCGCATTGGAGATCAAGCAGTAATCACGTTACTGTTAGTTGTTCAAACGCTCACAATTATTATTTTTTTAAACACGTCCGTCGACAGTGGCAAACATTGTCTATACCTTAGGAAGCGAACGAACGATTTCCGAAAGAGGGAACTTTTTTTTTTTTTTTTTTTTTTTTTTTTTTTTTTTTTTTTTTGGGCCTGGGGGACCTAAATGTTTGGTTAGAACTGTTTTTAAATAATTTTCGATAAAGGTACGTAGGTTATACAACACTTCAGAGTACACTCACCTGCAGCATTACTCGGAATTTCTTTATGCCATGTCTATATTTACCTGCAAAATTTTGTTCCATACAAGTTTTAATTAAGGTTCAGTGTATTACGTTACTTAAGGAGTATGTCCCATCCTCCCCCCCCCCCCCCCCTAGCTTTCTCCATCCTCCTTCCGCCCCTGCATGCTTCCCATCCCACCCCTGCACCCTGCAAACTATTCGTTGAGAATATCAACTTATGTGCCATTGATTTTTGTGTTTCGTGGTGTCTCATCGTCTTTTAAAACGTCAGCAACCGCCTTATCGGCAGTGCTCCCATTTCGGCGTCCGTGAACTGTGTTGACATCAGTGTATTTTAGCTCAAATGTTTGTCAAGCTTAAGGGACTGAACTGCGGGGTCATCATTCCATAAAGTTACAAATTACTTATGACCTACCTAATACTAAATACGATACAAACATCAATGCCCGAGGGTGGATTCGAACCGCCAATGGGAAACGGCCTGGCGCATCGGAGCAGAGCGCTTCAATGTGCTTGGCCACACTGTGGATCCCTTGTATTTTAGCCACAGGGGCAAAATTTTAACTGAACGTGTATTCGTTACAACCTTCTTTTAATGTCATTTTATTCGCTATCATTTCATCTTTTTATTTTACATTCTTCTTTCATTTCGCCATTCTCTTTTTTAATTTATATTGTCATTTCTTTGAAAAGCGGTGCCGAGGCCGCTGCCAGCCTGCTCCACTAACGAAAGGGGAGAAAATTAAATTCTCGAAAGCATGCTTTGTACCAATCGACAAGATCTGCCATCTCGCGCAGACGTTGCAATGGTAGGGGACTAAGCCGAAGTGCGCAAGTAAATAGAGCCGCCATCAACACGAACACACAAAAGGACGCCTCCTAACGACACTAGAAGAAATCGAAATTTTCACACACCGGCTTCAAGAACCTGGAAATACACTCAACCAACAAAATGATTTTAATAACAGCGCATTTTTTAAAAACTTTGAAGGCCTCTTGCAACCTTCGTCCTGGACGCAGCACGCGTTGGAGCGGCAGCCCCACTTTCCGGTGGCTGGCGGCGGCAGCGCGTCGGCCCGGACACCGCCCTAGCAGCAGGTCGGCGTGCAGACTGGCTTCCGAACGTACAAGAAAAACTGCGCGCCGCACAACGCCACCAAGTAGCGACAGAGGCAACTAACGCCCATACCATACTGTTTTATATAAATTTTTTTCTATAAATTTTTTTTATATATTTTTATATTTTAACATTTTAATGATATTTTAACAAACTGACGTTTAAAAAACTTTAAAGTATGACATATGTAATTTTATACATCTCTGCTTTACACATTCAATGTTTTAAATATCGTATGCATTTTTTAATTATCGTACCACATTTTTAAACTGATATAACATACAGTTTTATAATTTTTATGTCTGGATATATTCAAGAACCTCACTTTTAGAAATTATTTTTATAACAAACAAATGTACGGAATATTAGGGCTGAACCTATCCATTACAATCCCTGCCCCCTCCCCCCCCCCCCCCCCCCCCCCCCCCCCCCCCCCCCCCCCCCCCCCCCCCCCCCCCCCCCCCCCCCCCCCCCCCCCCCCCCACCTACTGTTTCCCTCCCCACCACCACCTGCAACCAAATTAAAAATGCCTACTTTGAACTGGAAAACTCAGTACCAATTAGTACTCAGCCAGACGAGTTGCGGACGCAACTAAAAGGTAAAGAAAAATCTATCCATTTATGTATAAATTAACTATTGTCAATTAACCCTTAGTAAATTTATCAAATTGTACATTGCTATTTTACTTTTGTTTTTTAGATCTGAAGATGATCCAAGTGATCGAAACATGTTATGAAACAATTTTATAGCAACTGTTGACGGAAATAAACACATTTTAAAATAACGAACACAGTCTTTGAATCCATGCAACGATTATCTTTGAAGTACAGGAACGTGTTGAATACAGCGTGCAATGTTGTTGTTTTTGTAGTTGAGGTTATGTGTGTGGTGTAATTTCTGTTATTGTCTCCAGTTTGTTAATAACATGGAAGAAGAGGAGCACCATGGTTGCAATTTCCATGAGATGGAATTGGATGATCGTATACTTAAGGTAGAACAACTATAAATTATTTATTTTTATATTGCATTAAATAATCTTTAGGAAAATTTGTTTCAAAAGTTTTGTCATTTTATTGTATTCTCTATAACTTAATTGCTATTTCATTGTGGATATGTGTGAAGTTTCTTTGTTACCATACCTTACTGTGGACAGGAGTAGTTGTTGGAAATTTAAATGATGAATGAATTAATGTATTTTCAGGCAATAGCAAAACAAGGATGGGAGAAACCAACACTTATACAAGAAAAAGCTATTCCTCTGCTGCTGGAGGGTAAAGATGTCCTGATAAGAGCTCGAACAGGGTCCGGAAAAACTGGTGCGTTTGCTATACCAGCAATCCAGAAAATACTTAATTCCAAATCGGTGAGCTGCAGTTATGATTTAATATTTTCTTCTTTGTACATGTGATGCATACGAATTGCCAGCCAGGACGTTTTGCAGGTAAATACGAGAGTGTTTTTGCAACTGATATAATAACCCTCGTTGGTTCAACTGTGGCTTGTGATACTCCGCCTCTCGCCTTTAACAACTAACTTCGGTGTGTTATATGAATCGAAACATAGATAATCTCACTTATGTTACGAATGTGACATTGCTTTTTACAGTACACACTGATCAGTTGTGTTCACCCATGCAACTACGCGATCCTCATATTTTAATAAAAAAAATGACACTAATCTCTTTAAACATTGAACATTTGTAATGGCAGCTTCTTGGCAGAACACTGTTGTAAACGAAATTTTCTTTGTGACTACCGTAATGCAGAGTTTCAATTTTTGTATTATGGAATGTTGCTTTCTGCGTTTTTTTTCCAGTTAGGAAGTACAGTGTCATCGCTAGATAAAAATCTTTGAGGTCTCTTTCATTTTTCGGTCAAGAAGACAGTGGCAAATTAAATGAGCTGAATTTTACATAAACAATTATTGCACTCGAATTTTAACAGTGTACCATACATATCATTGCCATGACAAAAATTACAATAAACAAACACAAATTAATATTCTCAAATTTTTGCCTCATAGAATATCTAAGTTTTCTTCATGAATAATATCAGTCGCCATTTACGCTTCATTTGATAGTAGGCCTACTGACAAAGCAGATTGTCCTCCTAGGCTAATTTTGCTTCTCAAGGAGGCCTTAATTGAGTTTATCTTTGAGAAACTTCTCTTGGCCAAAGCTGTTCTTTCTGGAACTGTGCGCGCGATTCTGATTGTTATTCAAACGTCATTAAAAAAAAAAAAAAAAAAAAAAAAAAATATCTCTCAGTTAACCTACACCTAACCATCAGAGGGAAGTTACAGATCACTTTTTAAACACAAAATTTTAATTATGTTTTGTTTGTAAACAAACTATTGTCTTTAACTCAACCAACAAATAATCACTCACGCCATGCACCTCAAAACTACCGCGCTGCGATGACCTCATGGGTGAGGCCGTGTCATTATCATATTCCTTTCCTTGACAGGTGTGGATACCTCGATCATTATTTTCTAATTCTTTAAAAATGCATTTATTAAATACTCTACATTGTTTCTGCAACAACAATGAAGCCAACACATTGTTGCTCTATCTCTCCAGATGGGAAATTGCAAAATCCAGGCAATATTAGATAACTACTACTATACTCATAAATAGTTATAATTTTAACTTCAACTGTTTTGTGAGGCTCCCACAGGCACAAGGCCATCAGCGTCACCAATGCCCGGTGCCGCTACTGAGTACATCCCTGCCAGTGACGACATGGCTCAAAGTAGACAAGAAGTATTGTGTTCTTCAGTATTGCCCCCTCTTTTCATCAGAAATGAAAATCTCCTACCACCAGGTTCATAGCTGTTGCATAGAATGTTGCAGTGCTAGTGTCCACTGTAGTGGAAAACTATCATTAGGTGCATTTCTGTTTATCTGTGCTCATTGCGCAGTTTGTAAAGTGGACCCTGTGCTAGATGCTGCACTATAAGTGTTAGTGCCAAATTTTCACTTGTTGGCGTAAGGTACATTGGCATTAATTGCTTCAAAGTGTCCATACAAACTGGGAAAAAACCTCGCAGAAAGGACTCTGGAGGATGCAAATGCTGTGTAGTGCACATCACTGTAATTTTTAGTTATTAATTGTAATAGTATCAATAAATCTTTG
The DNA here is from genome assembly GCA_026315105.1 of Locusta migratoria. Classification (NCBI taxonomy): domain Eukaryota; kingdom Metazoa; phylum Arthropoda; class Insecta; order Orthoptera; family Acrididae; genus Locusta; species Locusta migratoria. The sequence continues at coordinate 899,845,359 of CM048744.1, forward strand.
TAGGTTATACGATAAACTATTCTTTGCTATACAAACCCTGTTTTTATGTAGACTCATTTCTTAATTGGCCTAATTCGTTTGTTACAACAGGCTGCTCCATGAGCAGAAGCGCACTTGACCCTCACTACCCCAGCTCGGGGTTGCAGTGGTGGGGCAAGATAATGTCACGCAAGCCATTATTTCACAGCCATAAGCAGGCAGTGGCATTCACTTAGTTCTTGTCAATGGGTAGTTGTGACAACAGCAAAAACATCTAGTCACAAAAGCCTAGAACCTACTTGTTTATAAGAACTGTATTTCTTCACGAATAGTGACTGATGTTCACAATGAATAATGTGTCACAAACAAACCTCTTATTGCACTAGAATATTCAATCTACAGTGCCATTACAGAAAATGAGAAGAACCTTTTTTCTTTTTTTCTTTTCTTTTTTTTTTTTTTTTTGCTTCTGTGTCTCACATCCTTACAATTTTTATGTTGCAAATTGGGCCCGCAGTGTCTTTCTAAATTTTAAACCTTTGTACTTGTGCCATTTATTGTAATAAATGCTGGATTGACTGTTATGCCAATTATTGTTGCCCCTGTGTAGTGTGTTCTGAAACTTTTAAGGTAGGCTACTTTTGGTTACTTGAGTTACTATCAATTAAGGTGCATGTTACTCATTTATGTGAAGTAAGCTATTATTCATGTACGCAAATGTACCATTTCTTTGAACTTTAATAAACAACATGGCCTACTTTCTCTATGACATGATAAACCGTACAGTCAAAATGTGGCTCCTTTTGATATTCTAGAAACAACTTCTAAAATGAATGACTTCTTCATTAAAAAATAATGGGAAAAACTTGTTATAAACTTGGTAAATTTTGTTTAGAGCAGCATATGGAAGCATGTGCAATGGAAGTAGAATTTCATAATAAATCTGTGTACAGAGTACCAAATGGTAACTTTAATTTGTTCATAAATCACTTTAAAGCTCTGTTGGCCTATTTAATAAAAAGAAAGAAAGTATTAGTGTTGGCTGGTGATTTTAATGTATACTTCCTTGAAAAATCACCCAGTAAGAAATTAATGCAGTCAGTAGCCTTGTCATTCAACCTAATTCGTACTGTTAATTTTCCAACTAGGATAGCTAAGGGCTCAAAGACAGCCATTGATAATATATTTATAGAAATGTCAAATGATCAACATTATATTATAAAATCAATAATGAGCAGCCTTTCAGACCATGACATGCAGTTACTTTTACTAGATGTTAATACTGATTAGAACATCAAATCTGAGTTTGAGGGTAGTCAGTAAGGTAAAAATTGATCATTTTAGAAAACTGCTCAAAGACACGAATCGGAGTAATGTCTACAGTGCTAATAGTATGGATGAGAAATAAAACACTTTCATAAATAATGGCCTCAACTTACTTGAAAACTGCTTTCCCCCAAAACTAACTCGGATTAGACCAAAGTCTACAAAGAAACCATGGATTACTCAAGGAATAAAAGTCTCTTGTAAGACAAAGAGGAAACTATACCTATCAATTAGAAACAGTTCAGCTGTAAATGCTTTAGATCATTAGAAAACATACTGCAAGATATTGAAGACAGTAATACTGACATCAAAGCAAATGCATTATCAGAATAGTTCTATCAGACTACAAAATAAAGACAGTATGGGATATAGTAAAGGAGGAAACTGGTAGAACCAGATATGAAGAGGAGCACATAGCATTAAGAGTAGATGATGCACGGGTAACAGATGTGTGCAGTGTTGCTGCAATCTTTATCAAACATTTCTTAACTATTGCCGAAAATATGGGATTATCAGGGTCAGTAACTGTTGCAATGGAATGTCTCATACCTGTGACTACAAATAACTGCAGTAATATGACACTCACAACACCACTAGAATTAATTTCCATCACAAAATCCTTAAGATCAAAAAATTCCAGTGGCTATGATAATATATCAACAAATTTGATTAAAAAGTGTGCTTCTGAGCTTAGTGATATTTTAAGTTACTTGTGTAACCAGTCTGTTATCAGTGGAACATTTTCAAAATGGTTGAAATTTGCTGAAGTTAAGCGATTACATAAGAAAGGAAATAAAGAAATTCCATCAAATTTCTATCCAATTTCATTTTTGTCTGCATTCCCAAAAATTTTGGAAAAGATAATGTACAGTCATCTTCTTAAACACCTTACCACTAATAAACTATTATCCTTGTCACAATTTGGGATTCTAAAGGGTTCTGGTATTGAGAAGGCTATCTACACATACAGTGAGAATGTACTTAATTCATTAGACAATAAATTAGATGCCACTGATATATTTTGTGACCTGTCAAAGGCATTTGACTGTGTAAATCACAATATACTTTTGTGCAAATTAGAATATTATGGCGTAACAGGAAGTGCTGCAGAATGATTCAAATTGTATATCTGTAATAGGAAACAAAAGGTATCAATAGGAAAGAGAGGTGTACTGAACTATCAGGCCTCATCAAGTGGGGTCCCCCAAGGCTCTATCTCAGGCCACCTGCTTTTTCTTGTATATGTCAATGACCTTTCATCATCAACATTATCGGATGCCAAGTTTTGTTTTATTTGCAGATGACACAAACATTGCAATAAATAGTAAATCAAATATAGCCTTACAAAGATTGGCTAATGAAATTTTCATGGACATTAGTAAATGGTTGCCACGCTGGAGTAGCTGAGTGGGCAAAGGCACCTCGCTGCGGAGTTTAACAGTTGCTCGCCATTGGAAGTTTGAGTCTTTCCTGGAGCATGCATGGTGTGTGTGTGTGTGTGTGTGTGTGTGTGTGTGTGTGTGTGTTGTCCATAGTTTAGTTTAAATAGTTTGTAAGCTACGGGCTGAAGACCACGCAGTTTGGTCTGATAGATTTACAAACATTTGAATAAATGGTTTGTAGCCAGTTCTGTCACTAAACCCTGAAAAACCACATTATATGCAGTTTAGGCATTCTAAAAGGTTTCCTGCCAGTATATGCCTAGAGTATGATAACAAGGAAATAGAAGAAGTTGAAAGTGTCAAATTCTTAGGATTACAGCTGGATAATAAATTTAACTGGGAGGGGCATACCACAGAACTGCTGAAGTGCCTAAACAAGTCCATGTTTGCTATGCAAATGTTGTCAGATATAGGAGATATAAAAATAAAAAAGCTTGCATATTATGCATACTTTCACTCCTTAATGTCATAGGGGATTATTTTCTGGGACAACTTATCAGGTCAACCAAAAGTTTTCAGTGCACAAAAACATGTGTTGCAGATCATTTGTGGTGTCAACTCAAGAACATCATGTAGAGGACTATTTAAGGTACTGGGGTTACTTACTACTGCTTCCCAATACATTTATTCTCTAATGAAATTTGTTGTTAAAAATACATCATTTTTTCAAACCAATAGCTCAGTGCATGGGATCATTACTAGAAACAAGAATAACTTGCATAAAGATAAAAAGTCACTTACTTTGGCTCAGAAAGGTGTTCAATATACAGTAGTAAACATTTTCAGTAACATGCCAGCAGCCATAAAAAATTTAACTTGCAATGAAGTACACTTTGAAAAGAGTCTAAAGGATTTTTTGGTGGCCAACTCCTACTTCATTCATGAATTTCTAACCAGAAGTGATTGATGTAAGTTATTGTATATAATATTCACAAATGTGAATACTGTGTACAGTTTGACTTCAAGACAAGTTTTGTGCAGTAATGTGATCATTGTAAATCAGTATTGGGTGTAAAAAGCTAAGAATTGTAATATACACCTAGTATATTAGTATGTAGTATGTAGAACATCTGACATGTTCTATATCCAATTGGATTTCCTCTATTCAGATCTACTGGAACGAAAAGTACATATAATTTAATCTGTAAGAAATATTCCTTACGTTGGTTGCATGAAACACACATTTAAAAATGTAAAATAATGCTACCATAATCATGCTTTATTAAATTCCAGTCATGAAACCACATCAGAGCTTTTACATTAACTATAAAAGCTGCAGTGGAATGGCCGAGCGTTCCAAGGTTCCTAGCTGTGGAGCAAGCCATTGCTTGCCATCAGAGGTTCAAGTCCTCCTTTGCACATGGGTGTATTTGTTGTTCTTAACATAAGTTAAAATAGTTAAGTCCCATAGATTTACAAACATTTGAACAAATATTATAATGTTAAACATGATACTATCACTGAGGCTTGACCTGGAGTCACATGTCCTGCATTTCAGGCCACTTGTAGAACACTATTCCACCTGTCAGCTTTGACCTGTGACGTCATCATAACACAATAGTTTTGAGGTGCATGTGTATTTGTAGAAGGTGTGAGTAATTATGTGGTGGCTGAGATAAGATGATGCATTATAGATAAATGTTTTGTGTTTAAAAAGTGATGTGTAGCTTCCCTCTGGTGGTAAGGTGTAGGTTAACAGAGAGGGTTGTGTTTTTGTTTTAACATGTGAGCACCGAAGACGTGAATTTTTGGGCTGAGAACTGTGATTCATGGTACAATCTGTTATCTGTAATTTACGAAATAACTACAGATTATTTGTTATCTACAATATCAAAGTATTAAGATATTCTGCATATGGGTTTTCCGACGCAATGATGATGTCATGGGTCAAAGCAGATGGGTGGAATCGTGTCGTAAACTGTTGCCTGCATTTCCATGGAGAATAATGACGACTCAATTTAGCTATTTCAGAAACAATTGTGAATCTAGCTAGCAGTTTCTCGTGACGTCACAGCCCAGCCGGCTGCTTCTCTTACATATAAGCTAGCCGCAGCCATGTGCCCCATGTGAAATGCTCACAGCTGAGAAGAAGTGCCCCCCCTCCACCCCCCTCCAAGCAAGTGAGCGTTCCCTAGCTCATGGGCGAGCACGCGAGTTCAAGCAGCCTGCATTACAGGGTGAAATCTACGTCTACATACAAATTCCGCAATTCACCACAAGGTGCATGGCGGAGGGTACACTGTACCACCACTAGGCATTTCCTTTCCTATTCCACTGCCGAATAGAACAATGAAAAAAAGAATGCTTATCTGCCTCCGTACGAGCCCTAATTTCTCTTATCTTGTCTTTGTGATCACTATGCGAAATGTAAGTAGGCGGCAGCAAGATCGTACTACACTCAACTTCAAACTCAGGCCCTCTAAATTTCCTCAACAGAAAGTCACGAAAAGAAAGTCGACTTTCCTTCAGCGATCCCCAATTGAGTTGCCGGAGCATTTCCGTGACACTTGCACATTGGTCTAACCTACCAGTAACAAACCTAGCTGCTCGCCTCTAAACTGCCTCTATGTCTTCCTTTAAACTGATCTGCTGTGGGTCCCAAACACTTGAGCTAACACAAAGTCGTGGTCGTACAAGTGTTTTATACGCGGTTTCCTTTACAGGAGAAATCAAACTGATATGAGTCAAAACCTAGGATGGATGCTTATGCAAGCCTGTATTACATCATGATTAGAACATTGCCATTTTTCTAACTTTCAGGTTGCTCGGGAGCAGGCTGTTAAATGCCTCATACTTGCACCAAGTAAAGAACTATGTCATCAGATCTATACGAATATTCTTCAGTTGACCATTAAATGCTCAAGGGAGGTGACATGTGTTGATATTTCAGCACCGGTAAGGAAGCAAATTTTTTTCATAGATTTTTGACACATGCATTGTGATTATTATTATTATTATTATTATTATTATTATTCCTAATAATACCAGTGAAGTACTCATCACTTCTAGTTCTCCATACTTTTCATTATTTTATCTTTTTACAGGTAGACTTGTCAGCCCAACAATCTCTTTTAACTGAGCGACCTGATATTGTGGTGGCTACACCCTCAAGAGCTCTTGCTCATTTAAAAGCTGGTAACATTGATTTGAAGAAGTCTCTTGAAGTGTTGATAATTGACGAAGCAGATCTTGTGTTTTCTTTTGGTTATGAAGATGAATTGAAACAAATACTCAGGTAAATCATTGTTTTTCACCAGCAGTCACTGAAATAATCAGTAGTGGGTAGATTACACAGGTGGCTAGAAGAAAATATATATTTCTGTGACGTTAGCCTGTGTTCAAAGTCATCAACCTGTGCTTGTGTATTCAGAAGTTGTCAGACTATGCTGACTCTCTCTTCAGACTATAGACTGGATTACAGGGCATTATCATGTTAGCTTGAAAGCAACTAATAGAAAGACAAGCTTCTGACTAGATGATGTCCGTATGTTTCAAAAAATAATTTGGTAATTTCCTAGGACCCGTGTACATAGAAGGAAACAGCAATGCGATAAATATGTATTGAATGTTCGACTCTCACTTTGCTACCAGTGATGGAAAACTGACATGGTGGAACAGCTGATTTATACAGCTAATTATGATGATGTTTTTTGATGTGATGATTTTATGAAATTTTGGCTTATCTGAAGACTGGGATATCACCCGTTAGATTTGACCTGTGGCATTGGAATGTTGTCGTGTATGTGCATATTTGTAGGTGGCATGAGTAATTATGTTGTGGCTGAATTGTAGACAATGGTATGTCATAGATGGTGCATTCTGTTGTAATATGAAATGATATTCATCTGTCCTAAAATGATATACATCTAATGTAAAACTGTAAATCAATTGAGTGTTCCTTAACCGGAAATTCAGGCACAACACACCCTCATGTATTAAAAATACCTAATCTAGTTTTCACTTAAAAGGTTTGGTATAGGTCAAACAAGAACTTTTTCTCTTATACATGAGGGTGCATAGCACCTGAATCTTCAGTTCAGAAACATGAAATCATTTACTGTTGCACATTCTATACCATTCTTGGAAATTACCGATATTTCTTTTGGTATTTCAAATGGCAACCACATATTGAGTCAGAAAAGTACAAGAAAATACCACAAATTCAACACAATCATAAATACAATTTCAATCAACCACTTCGCTTTTGTCATATTGAATGTGGAGCATTATGTATTATGACAAACATAAAAAATAACAACATACTTTAGCACATGTGGTGTTGAAAGACTTTTGGTGGTAGAGTTTAATCAGTGACATAGATCTAGATTACATACAAATCTGGTAATTTGTGAGCTGATGAAGCTAATAAATCCATATACAAAATCTTGGTTTTTATGATGGACCAATGTGTGGCATGGCTCAGGGTATTTTCAAAATTAGGGGATGGCAACTGTGTCATGCAGCATGACAAATGAGGTGTTGTTTGAGAAAGAGAGAGAGAGAGAGAGAGAGAGAGAGAGAGAGAGAGAGAGAGAGAGAGAGAGAGAGGTGAGTGCATCTGAATGTGCATACATGTGCGCTCTCTCTCTCATACACACACACACACACACACTCACACACACACTTTCACACACAAGTTGTACGTAATTGTGATGTACGTCTTAGAAAATCGCTATGGAAGCTCTTCAGAAAATTATGTCAAGAATTGGTCAATACATGGATTTAATTTAGTAAGTTTTGTGGGACTGGTTTTACTTAGACCTTGGTTAGGTTTCTGAAATAAGATGTATGAGCAACTTTGGCTCTTGTGCTGTGGACCATTTTAGCCATATAGCTGCACGTAGTTTTATGGTGCTATTGACAAAGTATATAGAGCAAATAAAGTATTTGGTACCAAATATGGAGCTTTGTGTCAGTGTGTGGTATTATGAATTTTGTTTCACCTATACAGGTGAGAATAATAGCTGAACAGTCACCACACTACTTGCTGTTTGTAGACTTTGAAATGTCCTTCGTCATTATAATCGGGACAAAAATATAGAGCTCACTACAAACTCTCAGAATTCCCCAAAAAATAATTGCATTCATTATGTATGAAAACTATTCGTGCCAGGTTCTACATCGTTTGCTTGCAGATCCATTTGTAGTGAAAATGGGAGTTGAGCAAAGCTGCCTGCTTTCACCAGTAATATTTAACATAGTACTGATTAAGCTTCCTGGCAGATTAACATTGCATGCCAGAATTGGGATTTGAACGTGGGACTATTGCCTTTTGCTGGCAACGCTGTACCGTCTGAGCTAACCTGACAAGCTTCATGGTCCATCCTCACAACTTTACTTCTGACAGTAGCTCACCTCCTACTTTACTAATTTCACAGAAGTTCTTCTGTGAAATTTGCAGGACTAGTGCTTCTGGAAGAAAGGATGTGGTGGAGACATGACTTAGCCATAGCGTAAGGGTTGTCTCCACATGTTAAATATTAACTTAGGTTGATGTTCGGTTGCTCGCCGTGGAGGTTAGAGTCCTCCCTGGGGCATGGGTATGTGTGTTGTCCTTTGGTTAGTTTACCTTAGGTTAAATATTGTTGAAATGAGATAGAATGGCTGGCCAGTACTTACCATTGTGCTGTACCGCCGATAGTAACACAAAATGAAAAAACTATCGGCGGTACAGCACAATGGTAAGTACTGGCCAGCCATTCTATCTCATTTCAACAATATTTATTATCTCTGAGGAGAATTTTCATCATTAATCGAATATTACCTTAGGTTAAGTAGTTTGTAAGCTACGGACTGATGACCACGCAGTTTGGTCCGATAGATTTACAAACATTTGAACATTAGGTTGATGTTCAAATGTTGGTAGTGAAAAGCAGAAAAGCAGCCAATCAGAAGTGTCATTGAGGCTGCCAATGAAGATGCGTCTTTCATACCATGAAGGAATATGGCATGTAATTTAAATATTGTAATGATACTTAAATGAAGTGTATGTTTATAATTTAATACCATATATAATTTTTCATTATAGGAAACAAAGGTTTTATTTTATGTGCCATTGAGATTGTTTACTTGGTGGAATTAGGTTGCATAGTAAAGGGAAGAAATTTGACATAGGTGCAGTTAATTCACATATCTACAAGATGGTGAATGGAAAAAAGTACATTGAGAACCAGTCACTACGTGGATATGACAGTTTTCTGTTTGTTTTTTCTTTCTTCTGTAGCTTTGACTGCAAAGTGTTTAAAATGTAGGGAAATCAATATTATTAACAAATGAATTGCATTTAATTTTTGTTAAACACCCACATAGTGAACGGCATTCAATGCATTTTTTTGATGGTATTCTATGGAGCAGTGACAGTTGCAGCAATGACATTTACACTGAAATTCTTCAAAAAACAATGAGCTCTTTCCTATGAATGTGTCACTAATCTGCTATAAAAATATACATGTCATTGCATATTTATAGTACCATTAATCATAAACGATGACTTACTTTCAACGAATTTTTCAAATATGTTGGCTAAGAACATTTACATGGACAACACAGTGTTGTTTACATAACAAAATTGAAAGATCCATTTTCATTGGTTCTCTCAATGAAATTTTTCATTGGTTGCCTTTGGTACCAACATTTGCCCATCGAAGAGAAACTAGTGTCAACTAAATGAGGATTTACCCTCAATCATAATTTCTGATTCCAGTTTTTTTCTCCATGTTTCTTAATTCAGATTTTGTTTATAGTTAAGAGTTTTGTTTGCTTGATTTTTGCAGAAGTATTGTCTTTGGCTTGTCTCCGTTATTTTTTAGGTTTATAGATAGATGAAATTCATAAATGCTATAAAAATTCAATAATTATTTAAATTATATGGTTCAGCAAAATATATTACACGAGTGCTAAAACATCTGACTGTTTAGGCAGTACTGATATTCATGGCATGTTGGCTGTCACAGTCAGCGTCTTCCAGGCTAAGGTGCCGTGGTCCATCTGAAAACCTTGTGATATTTCCTGGCCTACTGTGTCAAACATCTTTCACAGTGGGATGACTCGCCTTGGAAGATGTTGGCTGCAGTAAGCAAAGACATGTCAGGAGAAAGAATTTTTTTAGAGGTGGTCCACGACATCTTGGCCTGGAAGTTTTAATTAATGTTACTGATATTCGTACATCCATGATTATTTGCAAAATCTCCACATTAAGATTCAAAAAGAGTGAAGATTCAGATTGTAAAAAGATACTTGTGTGTAACATCATATATGCTATGTACGACATTCTGCTAAATTGTTCAATACACATTTATGCACAACCTGCTTACCACAGAGTAGATAAGATGATATACATTGCTGTGATATTTAACATCACTGAAAAGCTAAGGATGTTTCATTTATTCCTCAATCGCATAAAATACAAATTGAAGTGACATAATATACACCCCTCTACTAAAACACAGAAATATTTACTAGAAAAATAGCAATCATATCCTGGTTGTTTGAAATTTGGAATTGCTGCTTTTTAATTATTATTTTCCTGGCTTTTACCATATATTTGCTTTATTCTGCAGCTGTGTTTCACCTTCATTTGTGCCAAATGAAAACGGTTCAAATCCTCCAATTCCATTACTTTCTGATGTGGTTAGAATTATTTCTCATTATTATTTTTATAATTATTAGACAATATTTTATGTAATACAGAAAGCTACAATTTTTGTCTAAATATTTTTTGTTCAGGTATATATTGTCGCGTTGAAATGGAAGCAGGCTTGTCAACTGAACACAGAACTTATACTGAAAGCAGGTCTATTGCGAACTTAACATACGCGCTGCACTAACTGCCTCTTGGGCAGAGTGCTCTGCTATTTATACACAGACAGAATGTACCAGAAATTAGAAGAATAGTTAACATAAGAAACAAGTAGTATTTACAAGTGAACATAAGAAAGATGTAGAACATTCTGGAATTGTTAATTACAAACAAATAAATTTTTGCCGATGGACGGGATTGAACCGGCGATTTTCAGAACTGCAGTCGGTGACGCTATTCCCTGCGCCATACCGGCAGTCGGTTTACGTTGGGTCTTGCGGCATTACTCCCTCTCCTGGAAAAACAACTACCCGCTGTTATGTTTCCTGTGGAGCCAGCTGCAATGTCCTGGATCTTGACCTTGTCATGGGTCCTCTGTATGGCAGTTCTAAAGAATCCTTCACTTCTCCAAGATTATCAATGACAGAAGTTCCTGTCATGGCTTAATCAGTAACATTACAGTCCTTAGAGACCTTGAACAATAAGCCATTGTTGCCTACCTGCTCTTCAGGATCGTAGTAAGGCTTCATGCATAGGACATGAACAATGTCTCTTAGTTTTTCTCGTTTCGACGACGGCTCATAATCCTCAACTCCATATGTGACATCTGACAGGCAGTGTATGACATGATATGGACCAAAGTATCGCTTCAATAACTTTTCTGACAGTCCAACCTTTTGTACAGGGGTAAAAATCCTGGGCTGTACACAACAGGTTGGTGCTTGTCATTATACCTCTGACGGTCCTTTTCCTGCGCGTCCAGTGTCCGTATGTGAGCAAGCTGTCTTGCTTATTCGACCCTGGTGATGAGCTGTTTAACACAGTCATCCTGAGTGTCATCCGGTTGAAACAGGAACAGCGTATCCATTGTCGTCTCAGCTTCACGACCATAGAGCAACAAAAACGGCGTGAAGCCTGTGGTATCTTGTCTTTGGTATTGTAAGGAAATGTCACAACTAGCAGAATTGTATCCCAATCCTTCTGCTCAACATCGACAGCATATCTACTAAAGTTTAAATAAAACGTTCCGTAAGACCATTTGTCTGAGGATGGTATGCAGTTGTCATTCTGTGGACAATGTCGCACCATGACATTACCTCTGATACTAGTTTTGACTGGAATACTTTTCAATGATCAGATATCATGACACGTGGTGCTCCAAGCTTCAAAAGAATGTCTTCTACAAGGAATTTTGCGATCTCTGGAGCTTCTGCAGTTGGCACAGGTTTGGTGACAGTGTAGCTTGTGAGGTAGTCAGTGCAGACTATTATCTATCGGTTACCGGTTGTCGACTTTGGGAATATCCCTAAAAGATCGATCCCAACTCGGTGGAATGGAGCTGCTGCCATCGGAATCGGTATGAGATGCCCTGGAGGTAATTGCGGCACATGCTTCCGGCACTGGGACTCTTTACAGTGACTCACATAGTGCTTACCAGATCGGTAGAGACTTTTCCAGTAATACCTGCGTCTCATTCTGTTTAGGGTCTTCACAAATCCCAGATGACCGGATATTGGAGCTTCATAGAAATACTTGAGAATAGCTGGCTGGAGGTGAGCTGGAATGACCAGTAGTCATTTGGGGCCCAGTGGATCGTAGTTGCTCTTATACAATGTTCTCCATTGCTCGGTTCTCCTTTCTCCAAGGCCTCTATCGTTTTTAATAGTGCCGGATCTTTCCTCTGTTCAGCTGTAACGTCATCTAATTCAGTGAGGGCTGAAATTTCATTCATGCTGTTGTGTTTCACTAATGGATTTCTCAAAAGGCAGTCGGCATCCTTGTGTTTGCACCCGTTCTTGAATACCACTGTGACATCATACTCTTGGAGTCTTAGCGCCCATCTTGCTAGTCGACCTGATGGTTCCTTCAAGCTAGTCAGCCAACACAAAGAATGGTGGTCTGTCACAACGGTGAATGGTTTGCCGAATAAATACGGTTGGAACTTGTTGATAGTGCAGATAACTGTGAGACATTCTTTCTCAGTTGTAGTTTATCTTGGATTTTGAGAGTACTTTTGATGCATAAGCTATCAAATTTTCAGCTCCTTCCTGATCTTGTACAAGCACTGCACCAATCCCATAACCACTGGCATCTGTGTGAAGTTCAGTTTCCGCATTCTCGTCATACAAGGCACACTGGTGCGGAGTGAGAGCCTCCTTAAGTCCCCGGAAAGCTTTTTCTTTTGTCTCATCCCAATAAAACTTGGCATCTTCCTGCAGAAGTTCTTGTAATGGACGTGCCTTGTTACAAAATCCTTTTATGAAATGTTGGTAGTACGAGTACAGTCCGAGAAAACTTCTCACATCTCGAATGTGCTGAGGAGTTGGTAAGTCTGTGACTGCCCTTACTTTATCTGGATCAGGACGGACACCATCTCTGTTAACTAGGTGCCCCAGGATTTTTATCTCTTTGGCGACGAAAAGACTTCTTTGGATTGAGGCGAAGTCCTGCAGTCTGAACACAGTTGACAAGCGACTCAGATGTTCTTCAAATGTTTTCGAGAAAACACATTGTCATCTAAATAGCAAAGACACCTCATTCACTTAATATGGCGGAGCATTACATAATCCAAATGGCATTACTTTGAATTCATAGAGGCCGTCAGGTGTAATATAAGCAATCTTCTTCCTGTCAGCTTCGTCAACCTTGAATTGCCAGTAACCTGTCTGCATGTCCATGGTCTGTTGCTCACTCGGTCTAATAGTCCCGGCTGCCATAAACTGTTTTAATTGTTCTCTCACAATTTATCGGATGAGAGAAGCGAAGTCATGCTGGTCTTCCACAATGGCCATAGGGACTACATTGGAGAGCCTGTCACACTTCTTTCGTCCAACCCTCCTTTGTTGCATCTCTTCAATATGCTGGCACCACTTGATGAACTCTTCCGTCGTAGTGACATCTTGTATCAGAAGGGCTTGGTACATGTCTTCTGCTATACCCTTCATCAGGTGTGTGGTTTTTTCGGCCTCAGTCATATTGGGATTGACTGTTACACAGGGCCAAACATTCTGTATGTATGACTGTGTCGGCTCATTGGACCCGGTTCTTCAGTTGTTCTTCCGCCGAGCAGATTTGTCGCTGGCGGTCACCACATGTCTTCTTGAGTTCCGCCTGGAACGTCTCCCAGTCATTCAGCTTCTCTTCATTGTTTTTGAACCATTGCTGGGTTGTTCTGTCCAGGTGGAAATAAATGTTGGCCAAGCACATTGTATGATCCCACCTGTTGTACTTGACAACTCGGTCGAACCCTTTTAGCCATTTGTTGAGGTACTGCCTAGCGTCTCCTTCGACAGGTGTCTGATGTGCAGCTGGCTTACCGCTGGTTTGGTGTCCATTGTTCTTCTGATATAAGGACTTTTAGAAGGATGTACTCAGTATATCCATTGTATTCTGGTTCTAGTCCGTGTAAGTGATGGCCTTTACATTGCCTAATCAGAGCTACGGTGATGCAGCTGTTGCACAGGATACCCAGCGTCCCCACCAAACAATGTCACGTTGAAATGGAAGCAGGCTTGTCAACTGAACACAGAACACACAGCACTAACTGCCTATCAGGCAGAGTTCTCTGCTATTTATACACAGACAGAATGTACCAGAAATTAGAAGAATAGTTAACATAAAAACAAGTAGAATTTACAAGTGAACATAAGAAAGTAATAGAACATTCTGGAATTGTTAATTACAAAAAAATAAATTTTTCCAATGGTCGGGATTGAACCGGCGACCTTCAGCATCGCAGTCGGTGGCGCTATCCCCTGCTCCATGCTGGCAGTCGTTACGCTATCCCCTGCGCCACGCCGGCAGTCGGTTTCCGTGGGGTCTTGCGGCAATATGTTACGATATTACTTCAGAGAATATGACCAGATTGTCCACATTTGTGTCTACTGCCAACTGCCGCCAGTGTCACATCATTCAGAGTGCCAAATAGCATAATTTAATTTGTGTGCACTTTCATTATCAGTGAAGTTCTTCTTTAGTGCTTCTGTTTTTAAGAGGTTTAGTCTCACGTACTTGGTAGATTTTGTTTGTGCTGCAAGCTATGTAATTGAAGTATTAACTGTATTTTTCTTACTTGTCACTTCTTTATTTCATGTGTTTCGCTGTTAGAAAGCTTTTATTCTTGTGTATTTGATAATAATGTGCTCCATAGATTTTCTTGTTTATTTTGAAAACAGCCAGAGACAGTTCCGTTGTTTTTGACAGTGTAGTTACCACTGACCACAGTTCAATCAGCTACCAGCCCCATTTATTAAAGTACTAGACGAGTTACAGGTTGATTATTTAGTTTTCTTATCTTCACAGTTAATTGTATGGATAAGATCTGTACCTGCTGCGTACGGGCGCAGGAGTTGGGCACATTTCACGAACAGCTGATTGTGCTCCTGGCTATGGTCAGCCATCTTCAGGCTGATGCCTCAGGGTGCAGCAGCGGTGGGGAGTCTGGCACATCGAATGGGTCACCTCAGGTGTCTCTTGCTTCACCCTCTGTCCCTGCTGTTGAGACACCTTTAGGTGTACCAGACTTGGTAGAGCTGTCCTCTCCACAAGGGGAGAGGCAGGTTGAACGGCATTCGCATTGCTCGAGGCGAAAGGCCAATGTGGAGGCTGACCATCCAGCCGCACCCGTTCGTCCTGTGAGAAGTGTGAAGTGGTCCACATGAGTATGAAAAGAAATCCGTTAAACTTTGTTTACAAGATAAATCAATCGAATGTGAAGGCCGTAAACTCCACTAAATACCCAGGAATTACTATTACATCACACTTAAACTGGAACGAACACATAGATAATGTCATAGGAATTGTATTGTCACAATGCAGGGGAGACAGCGTCTCGGAAATGGTACAGGACCTGGGATGAGAACCATTACAAAAACAGCGGTTATCGCTGCGGCGTGGTCTACTTACGAAACTCCAATCACCTAGATGCTCCTCTGAATGCAAAAATATATTGTTGAGTCCCACCTACATAGGTAGAAATGATCATCAGAATAAAATACAAGAAAGAAGAGCTCAAATGGAGAGATTCAGATGTTCTTTCTTCCTGTGCACTATTTGAGAGTGGAATGGGAGGTGAATAGTATAAAGGTGGTTTGATGAACCCTCTGCCAGGCACTTGAGTGTGATTTGCAGAGTATCTCATGTAGATGGACATGTGTCCAGCAGGGTACGAGCAGGTGCATGGGGGGGGGGGGGGAAGGGGAGGGATTGTTAGGAGCTCCTTAGGCAGATAGCGTTAAGATCCGGAAAGAATTCAAACTAGGTGTGTTAGCCGGGGGGCCCTCATGTGAGATGTGGAGGTGGTCTTGCTGACAAATTGAGCATATAGGGTACAGTTGGTTGCAAGATGTGACTCACAATGGCACCAATGACACCTATCACTAGGGTTCTGAGGACATCCTCAGTTCCTATGGATAGCTGGTGGAATTCGTGAAAACTGCTGGCCTTGCATGTGGGGTGCAAACAGAGCTATCGATTTGTAGCATTGTTCCCAGGGTTGATTGGGGTCCTTTGGTTTGGAGCCGAGTGGAGGGTGTGAATCAGAGGCTTTGCTGACTCTGTGACTTGTGGCTGCAGATTTTTGGATCTGCATTATGGGGTGGGGAATTGTAGGACGACCCTATGTAGGTCAGGTGTGTACTACACTAAGGAAGCAGGTACTTGAGTGACAGAGTACTTGTGGGGTGCACATGGGGGTTTTTTAGGCTAGGCACTAGCTCTGAAGAACACTCGCCTGGCAACGTTCAGACTGCATCCAGAACAATCATTTGACTATCAAAATATTAGCTGTAAACTTTCAGAGTATTAAAAACAAAGTCCCCAGGTGTACTGTGCTGCAGGGGAATTATTGAACTCAGATAGTTTTAGGCATGGAAAGCTGGCTAAATTATGATGTGGGAAGCTTGGAAATATTTAGTGAGACGTGGAATGTATATTGGAAAGACAGATCAGACACAACTGGAGGGGAAGTGTTCATTGCAGTGGACAAAGATATTGTTTCTACTGAGGTTGAAGTTGAGAGTGACTGTAAAGTTATCTGGACATGTATAACAGGTCTAAGAGAAGTAAGTTAGTAGTTGAGTGTTTTTTACCGGCCACTCATTGCTGCTGTAGCAGTTTTAGAGTCATTCAAAGAAAGTTTACACCAAGTAGTGTGTAGATATCTGGGCCATGCAGTATTAGTCATGGGATATGTAAACCTAGAGAGTATAGTTTAGGACCCCTCTAGTTTCATTTCATGCAGTACAGACAAGCGGTCTTCTGAACTACTATTGGACACAGTTTTCTGATAACTGTCTTGAGCAGTTAAACCAACAGCCCACACACAATGGAAATATTTTAGACCTTATAGTTAGAAACAGATCCGACCTTATTAACGATGTCAGTCTAGGGACAGGAGTTGATCATGATATTGTCATAGCGTCAGTGGTTACCAGAGTTAATAAACCAATCAAGATGGGTAGGAGCGTGTTTTTGTTAGAGCCGATAACCAGTTGTTAGCATCATACTTAGAAAATGAATGGATATCATTTAGTTCCAGTACATTGGATGTAGACAAATTGTGGGCAAAATTTAAATTCATTGTAAATAAAGGGTTGGAGAGATATGTGTCCATAACATCGATTAAGGATGGAAAAGATCCACCATGGTATAATAATAATAATAATAATAATAATAATAATAATAATAATAATAATAATAATAATAGAAAGCTACTGAGAAAGCAAAGTCTGTTGCACTTTAGGTTCAAAGAATATGCAATTGATGACAGGCAAAAGTCGGTAGAGATTTGTGCGTTTACAAAAAGATTGATGTGCAAAGCATATAATAATTATCTCAGCCATTCCTTACCAAAAGATCTTTTTGAGAACCCGAAAAAATTCTGGTCCTATGTAAATTCGATAAGCGGGTCAAAGGCCACTATCCAGTCACTCGTTGATCATTCTGGGACAATAATAGAGTAAAGCAAATAGAAAGCTGAAGTTCTAAATTCAACCTTTAAGAAATCTTTCACATTGGAGTACCGTACAAACTTACCATCATTTGATCAATGCACTAACTCTGAAATGGAGGACATAGTAATAGGTGTTTCTGGTGTGAAGAAGCAGCTGAGAGAGAGCTGCATACAAAAAAGTCACTTGGTCTGGATGGAATACCAGCTCTGTTTTACAAAGAGTATTCTGAGGCATTGGCCCCTTACTTAGCTTGCATTTATTGTGAATCTTTAATTCAGCACAAAGTTCCTAGTTAATGGAAAAAAGCGCAGGTGACTTCAATTTAAAAGAAAGGCAAAAGAAATGACTTTCATAATTACAGGGCACTATTGTTGACATCAGTTTTCTGTAGAATTTTGCAGCATATTCTCAGCTTGAATATATGGTAAACTTCATGGGTTTAGGAAACGTTGTTTGTGTGAAACTCAGCTTGCCCTTTTCTCACATGACATCTTGCGAGTCATGGATGAAGGGCAGACAGACAGATTGTGTTTTTCTCGATTTCTAAAAGACATTTCATGCAATGCCACACTGCAGACTGCTAACAAAAATAGGAGGATATGGAATTGGTTCAGAGATTTGTGAGTGGCTGGAAAACTTCCTGAGTAATAGAACACAGTATGTTGCTCTCGACAGCAAGTGTTCATCAGAGACAAGTGCATCGGCAGATGTTCCAGAGAGGAATGTGAGAGGACTGCTACTATTTTCTATCTATATAAATGATCTGATGGACAGAGTATCTAGTAATTTGTGGCTGTTTGCTGCTGATGCTGTGGCGTATGGGAGGGTGTTGTCATGAATTGACTGTAATAGCATACAGGATAACTTACACAAAATTTCTAAGGTGATGCACATGAGTAGGATAAATAATCCCATAATGTTCGAATACAGCATTAGTAGTAAACTTCTTGATACAGCCCCGTCTTCAAATATCTAGGCATAACATTGCAGAGGAATAAGAAATGGAACAAACATATAAGGTCAGTTGTTAGTAAGGCGGACAGCCAAGTTTGGTTTATTGGGAGAATTTTGGGAAGATGTACTTCATCTGTAAAAGAGACTGTGTATAAAACACTTGTATGACCACATTTTGAGTAATGCTCAAGTGTTTGGTACCTGCAGATTAGTTTAAAGGAAGACATGGAAGCAGTTCGAAGGTGAGCATCTGGGTTCATTACTGGTAGGTTCGACCAATGTGCAAGTGTCACAGAAATGCTCCGGGGTCTCAAATGGTAATTGCTGGAGGAAAGATGACATTCTATTCAAGAAATTCTACTGAGGAAATTTATAGGGCCGGAATTTGAAGCTGACTGCAGAACGATCTTGCTGCTGCCTTCTTACATTTTGTATAAAGATCGCTAAGACAAGATAAGAGAAATTAGGAGGAAAGGAAAGGAAGTTTAGGGTTTTACGTCCTGTTGACGGCATGGTCATTAGGAGAAATTAGGGTTCGTACAGAGTCATGTAGACAGTGTTTTTTCCCTCGTTCTGTTTGGGTGTGGAATAGGAAAGGAAATGTCTAGTGGTGGATTGCAGAGTATATATGTAGACGTAGATGTAGAATGTCAATTTATAAAGTTTCCTGACGTTTCGGCCACTGTTGACAATACTGTCACTTACACTTAAGTTTTTTTCTTTCTTTTTCTTCTTCTTCTTTCTTTTTCTTCTTCTTCTTCTATTTTCTTTTTTTAATACAGGAAATGGCTGCAAAAGACTACTCTTACATTGACTATAATATGTTAAAAATGGGTTTGCATAAATTCATTTTTTAGTGGTGAAGAAGTGCCTAACTGAGAGAGACAGGTGTTTATGTTTCTGAGAAAATTGTTCTGTGTGTCACTTTTCTAATGTAAAAGTTAACTGGGAAGAGGACAGTTAAAATAAAACCACCTTAAAAGCGCTCATTACTAGTTCAAATAAAATTACTTTGGGTCATTTAAATGCTTAAACACACTAGAAAATATAAGTGACACATTTATTTACTAATTTCACATAGTTCTAGTAATGTTGTAAGTTAGGCCTATTAAAATTGTTGAGGAACCCCAAATTCCGATGTTTAATTTGTTCACTTCATGTCATTTTTGTGTGTACATTTTTGCTATTATGTATGTTTGAGTGTGGAAAATGTGATGTCATGATCACCTTATTGAACAAGATTAAATAGTGTACTCCAACATGATGTCACTAGTCAAAGCTGACATGTGGTATTGCAGTTTTTGTTAATCCTGGATGGATGTATATTTAAGATCACTTCTTTACATCTACGTCCATGCTCCACAAGGCACCTCATGGAGTATGTTGGAGTGTACTTTGTGTACCACTGTCACCTCCTATTCCAGCACTCTGTGTCTCATGAAGAGTGCAAGCTAGGTTTCAAGTGATCATACTTTTGGACTCCATGTTGATTTCTATAGAAGAGATTTCCTGTCTCCAGAAATATTGAAATATTTAACATAATGTTCCAGAATTCTATAACTGACAGAGGTCAGAGATATAGGCCTATTGTTTTGTGCATCTCGCATGAAGAGACTCCTGCAATACACAAAATCTGGATCTTAACCACATAAGATGAAGCCCCCACACATGTTCACTAACTCAAAAATAACAGAACTTCTGGAGAAGACAGCATAATTATGGAACCATTAGTGATCCTACTCCCTTTACTGAATTTATAGAAATCCTCATAGACATTTGGCAAAAGGGAAGGCCTGAAATGTACACTTGTCCACTCAACAGGTTAAATAAATGACAAGTGTGATGTGAAAACTGCAATGGGATTTCTCTAGTTAGCTCGTTCACAAGGAGGTGAAGAGAACAGAAGCTTGGGTAATACCAAGTGAACTTCTGAACACCATGAATAATTATCCAGATGCCTTGACATGTTTCGGTGTCACTTATCAGAAGTTTTCTTTCAGGTTTTTGCCACGTATTTACCAGGCAACACTTGCAAGTGCAACATTGTCAGAAGATGTATTAAATTTGAAGAAACTTGTGTTACACAATGCAGTTACATTAAAGTTGGAAGAATCAGAACTTGCACCTGCTACACAGCTGTCTCATTATCATTTGGCTGCTGAAGAGGAAGATAAGGCAGCTATTCTGTATGCACTGCTGAAGCTACATCTTATCCGTGGAAAGACTGTCATATTTGTTAACTCTGTGGATCGTTGTTACAGGTGAAGAAACATATTTTGAAACATTCACATGTTAGTTATATGTATTTGCTCCCAAATGTTGTGTGTGATCTTATAGTCACATGGAATAAGTCATTTATTCACTGTCTTTGTAGCTGTTTCTCAGCAAAGTGTCACTACCCAAGTCAGTAGATCTTTTTTACAGTTCAATTGATACTTTTGCAACTATGACCAGTTTGTGAAAACTTTTAAGTGCATTAATTTGGAAGGTATTACCGTATATTTCTGCAGATAAGATGATGGCTGAATCATAAAAAAAGGCCCCAAAATCCGAGGTCGTCAACTACGCCAGTACAAAAAATATTAGATTGGAATTTAGTCTGAAATTGGTAATTTCGCAGATGTGCTGCATAGCGCGGGATCGACCTTCAAACGATATATATCAAAGCTGTTTAGTATCGAAATGATATGTATTGAACAGGGCGAATATTATGTTCTTTATGTATATGTCGTTATTTTAAAGTATGTGGTTAGGCAGGAACCTAAGAGTATAGATTTTTGGGCAATTTACAGGAAAGCTTACACCGAAGTAGCTCGGCCTGAAATGATATATATCGAAAGTCAATTTAGTGTTTCTGAAGCTTCGGAAGCTACGTGCCCTTACATACTAAAAAAACTTCTTGTTTAACCTATACCGGTTCAGAAACATTCGCTTATTCCACACAAATTGTATCGAAATGTATCGATTCGATATATATCGTTTGGAGGTCAAAGCCTCTCTATACAGCACATCTGCGATATTTTTATGATTAAATTTACATCGTGGAGGAAAGATTTACGAAAACAAAGTTTTGTGCGAATTTTTTTAAATATTCGCTTTTCGAGCATTACGAATTTACTGAGTGGACAGTGGTACATACGACAACCTATATGCCATAAAGCAAAAATAGAATTAATTATTTACAATGCAGCTTGATTTTACAATGTTGCTTGTCAAAAATAAATATAGGTATCCAGAGTTGCACAGAAACAATTAGAGTATATTTACGTACAGAGCAGTGAATCGGTTAAAATATTTCGGACCTATATGCAACAATTGCAGCTTCCTTCGAAATCATATATCTTCTTTTGTCGGGCAATATCGTGTGTTTTCACCCGCATAATCTGACCATCAGCGCGATTAAATGATGTTTTAACAAAAGAAATTGCTTAAAAAAAAAAAAAAAAAAAAAAAAAAAAAAAAAAAAAAAAAATTGCTCCTTCACAATCGGATACAAAGTAGCACTGCACATAAGAAAGTTCAAAAGCAGAGTGCAAACACTGCAACAAATGTTGAAATCCAGGGGTACCAATCATGAAAACTACTTATGGCGGCTTCTAATGGTAGTTTTGGGAACTTCCTGAAGCTTTGCTTCTTAAGTCGCAGGCGTATTTTTAGTTCCCGAAAACTGGGAAAAGAGTGCGGCTTCCATTTGGGTAAATACGGTAACTTGGCCAGATATATGATTAAACTATAAAATTTTGATTAAAATTTGTACCTCGTCTTATCTGAAGGTCGTCTTATATGCGGAAATATACGGTATTCAAAAATATTGTGTTACATGTTCTGTTAAGCTACTTGCACTTTATTCAGTATTACATATAAGAAATGATTGAGAAAGTAATAGTATTCGTGATTTTCCCCCATTTTTGTCAACAGTGATCTTTTAATGTGAATGACTGCATTCTTTTATTCACTGTCTTATGTAGGTTTACTTTTGTCTTTGATTTAAGGAGTAAAAGGTACCAACTGACACAATATTAAAGATAAGAAATTGCCAGGAAGCCCGTAAGTTAAAACAATAACCAGTACTTGGACAGCTTTTAAACAAATCTTTTAGTGATCGAGGTAACAAAGGAGGCATAGAGTTAAAGGAAAGGTTGGGTAAGGTTGGTTGCCAGCTGAGAGGGAGAGATTAGGGTACAAATGCAATATGGCCACTAGCACTGGTAAGTTATGCAGGACATAGTGTTGCCTGTAGCATGGAGTAGCAGATTAGGAGGAGAAGAGATTGTTGGTGCAGGATAAGATAAAACCTGTGGCAGGCATAGAGGTGGTTTTCTGGCAGGGTACTGGTGGAGATTGAGGTCAGGATAAAAACTGCATAAAAAGAAAACTTGCGAAAATGCATCAAAAGAAAACTTGTGTCTCTGTAGTTTAGAAAAGTTGGTGATTTGTGGCAGATCCAGTTGACAGAGGTTTTGATGCAGTCTGAAATGGCACATGTTCTGCTAGGCAGAAGGTTCTACCACTGGGGTATCAACTGTGCACTTGGCCACCATTTTCTGGTGTGCATCCACTTTGGTGGACAGCTTGCCAGTCTTTGATAGGACTGATAAAAAAATTATTTATTTCTTATTTTTTATAAACAACTTGTCTTACACCTCCTTTGAGGGGATATGCACTTTGTCTGGTATCCCTTCAAGTTTTTCATCCCGTTGGAAAAAGAAGTTTTTGACCTTGGCAGCCCCCCCCCCCCCCCCATATCACTTTTGAATATCCCAAAAACCACTAAATTTCACACTTTTTCCATTTTTTCTCATTTTCATCATGAAGGAACATGTTTTCAATAAAACATTGTTCTACACATTTTTAAACTAGATTGAATTTGTTGTTATTTGAGACAAGGGAAAAAACTCAAAAGACATATAGAACTTTACTGAAATACATTTTTTCAAAAATTTTAAGCTGAAATTATTTTTTTCATTTTCGCAGTGTCTTTATACCTGCAATAACCTATCTGAAATGATTCAGTGAAGTGTACATTTATTCATTTTGGCATTTTGAAGGCTGTTGGGAGGGGGGGGGGGTTGATGGAAGGAAGCTGTTCAGAACAAGGTTAGTGGAATTGAAGAAATGAGTGTACACAATAAATTTATTGAACACTTAACTACAGCTGATTTGTCTAAACAGTTTAAATGAATATAGCTTCTGCGCAGAATGTTGAATGTTTATCTAAAGTTTTCTTCTCTTCGAAGGAACTGGGACAAACAAATCTACCAAACTGGTTCCTTTAGTGTAAGCTTCATCTTGGACGTTCTGAAATAGAAATTAAATATGTGTTTGTCCATTGTCCCAAGGGTATACCTTGTCAAATTGTCCTAATATAAATACAATACACATGCTGATAAGTATTGACAGAAATAATGGTATCAATAAATTACTGTAAGTATTATTTTTCAAAATCGATAGATTGGCTGGCCAGTACTTACCTTTGTGCTGTACCACCGATAGTGACACAAATGAAGAAAAAAAAGAAAAGGATGAAAAGAACAAGCTTTCAGAACACAGTTCCTTCTTCAGGTGGGAGAGAAGGGAAGAAAAAAGGGAACGGAAGGGAAGGTAAATCACGACCTGGGCCATGAGGACACACCATCTTTTCCAAATATTACTCAACACAGGTTACTATTTGTCACTTACATATCCTAACATGCCTGGTAGTAACACTCAACAGGAACAGCATAATAGCATCATTGTACTCTAGATGTCATTCTACATGTCATAGAGAATTCAGTCTCTTTATTATTTACGTATTCACCAATCTCTTGATTATTTACACATTAACCAATGGCACAAGTGGGTACAAATTTACAATGACACCATTTCATTTTTTTCTGGGCTATTCTCTCTCTCTTTATTTTTATTTTTATTTATTTATTTTTTTTTTTGGGGGGGGGGGGGGGGGGTAGGCAGTAGCAGTTGTTGTATTTGAGCACTGTGGTATGTTAAAATATTGAATACATCTTCATTTAGAATAAACAACAGTTCTTTTGTCTTTTGCAGACTGAAACTTTTTTTGGAGCAGTTTGGTATTCCTACTTGTGTTCTAAATTCAGAACTTCCAGCAAATGTTCGATGTCATTCTGTCAATCAGTATAATAATGGTGTATATGACATAATTATAGCGTCTGATGAAAAGGCCCTGGAAGAACCTCATGAAGTGAAAGAACCAAAGAAGAAAAGGTAATTTGCATGTCACATATTTTTATTTGAAAACCATTCAGTGTTAATTTTTCTTTGGAATCTAAGAATATTATAACTTTAGGTGGTTATATAGGTATTTGTGATAACTCCAAAAGCATGTGATAAAATATTTAAATTTTCATACAGTGTTCAAAAGTTCCCAAATATGTGAGATATTTGTGTAGGTTTTAGCTGGTGGGAACTGTGATGTAATTTCAAAACTCCTTTTTCTATTCATGTAATCTTACAATTTTTATGAAAGGATAAGTTGCTGCTCACCACAGGGACTTCTTGGTGATTTGCAGAAAGGCAGACATAACAGATTACATTTATTCTCAGCTTTCTGCCATTTCATCCTTCTTCAGAAATAGAAACACATTCACCCCATTTACATGGTCTCCCAAAACTGGATATTGTAAAGTGATTTCCCAATTCTGCTTGTGGTTGGTCATGTAAACACTCCAAAATTGATTCTGGAAATGCACTTACGTGAAGCGGTATTCCAGATCCACAATCGATTTTCATGCCCATTTAATCACAACCGTTTTTGAAACATTCTTGGCTTGTCAGATTGCGTTTTCTTGTTAAGAATTTTTGGCACATTTGGACAGGGTGACTTTTCTAATGTGAAATAAAAGTATAAATATTAGAGTGAGCATGAATCTGTCTATTTAAGTAAAGAAAAATAGTGAATATGCTGACTAAATCAGGAACTGAATCAGCTGTTTTTCAGCCACCATATTAAGTGGCCTAGGAAATCAGATTCAGGCTATCACATGTAAACACAGCAGTGAAAAAAGGATTACAAAATTCGGTTTTCATCTTCCGCAAAATTTGTTTCATGTAAACATAGTGAATCTCTCTCTCTTGCACGAGAGAGCAGCAACCAGTGATGGGGAGAAAAGGAAAAGAATGCAGGGGGGGGGGGGGGGGAGAGGAATGTGCCAGCCCTGTCTGACAAACAGGGAGAAAGGAAAAGGGAGAGACTGGAGTGCTTGGTGGAATGGAAGGTGTGCGTGAGGCTATATTGTGGGCTGGGAAAGAGGGGGCGGAGGGAACTAGCGAAGGTTTAGGCCTGGAGGAATGCAGGAGCATAGGATATATTGTAAGGAGAGTTCCTACTTGCTCAATGCGGACAAGTTCCTTATGGCACACGCTGTGTAGCAGTCATTGAAGTGAGCCACATCCTGCAGGGCTGCATGCTCTGCAACAGGATGGTCTAGCTGTCTCCTGGCCACAGTATGACGATGGCCATTCATTCAGATAGATAGCTGGGTGCTAGTCATGCCCACACAGAAAGCCGCACAGTGGCTGCAGCTCAGTTTGTAGATAACATGATTGCTTTAACAGGTTGCCCTGCCCTTTATGGGATAGGAAATGCCTGTGACAAGACTGGGGTAGGTGGTGGTAGGATGGTGGATAGGACAGGTTTTGCATTTATGTCTATTGCAGGGACATTATGTGGGTTTTATGCGCAACAGAATACCACTATAGGAGGGATGGGGAGGTGAGTGTGTAGGGTATTTCTTATTTCAGGCCAGGATGAAAGGTAGTTCAAATACTGATGGAGAATGTGGTTTAATGTCTCCAGTCCTATGTGGTATTGGGTCTTGAGGGGTGCTCGTTTCTGGCTGGATGGTGGGTATAAGGGAGGTCATAACTTGAAACTTTCAAACTGAGATGCCAAGGTCCATGTGTTTCACCTTTGACTGCAAAAGGCATCCTTGGAGATGAAATGGCAAATAGCAAGGGACCCCAAGTGTGCTTTATATATACAGGCCATCCAGAGAGCACCACTGTCAATCACATGACATCGCCTGCTCTATGATCTCTGATATTGCCAACAGTCTCGATTGAAAATAATTGATTGCCTTATTGTTGCCGCAATTTGACATTCAAATTTTATCCATTTTGACACCTTCATTTTTCCTTTTAAAATTATTTCAGTGTTTGAAAATCTGTATGGCCTCCTTGTACATATGTGCATGATAATTTGATGTCTTTGCTATGACACTAGTCTCATTAAATTTCTTTCATGCTCACCTTCTTGCCCAATATGTTCTGCTACGGTCAATTTATCAGTATGTCCTTGGCAGCAGTTCCTTTTGTTTGTTCAGAAGGGTGTTGAAACTTATTTTTCTTGTTCCGATGTAAACCTGTCCACAACTGCAGGGAATTTTATAAACACCTGGTGTGGCCAGAGGATGTCATACATTTTTCGTTGATCTTACACATTCCATTTTCTTAGAAGGTCTAAAAACAGTTTCCACATTATATTTTCGTAATACTTTCCCAATGAGATCTGTATTATTACTAATACATGGAAGAAAATCTATCCCCTTGGGCTGGTGACATTCCTTGTTGATCGCACTTCTCTTCCCAGGTTGAAGTGCTCGATCTATGTCTTTGTTTGAGAAGAACATTGACTCTCCCTATAGTGAAAAGTTGGTTTATGTATGATGTAATACTACTCTTACGTTATGACAGGATTTTTCCTTACTCAAGAAAAGACAGTTTTTGATTAATTGCACCAAAGCTACTTATTTATTACTAGGCTGACCAGTTTCAGACTGACTATTTTCTTAATTGACCTACACTATGGCCAAATGTGAAGGAACAGTGTGTGGCTTATGAAAATTGGCAAAGCCTGAAACTGGCCAGTCTAATAATAAATAAAGTGTGTTTGCTGCATTTAACCAAAAGTCTGTTGTCTTGAATATTTGAGAGCGCAGGAGATGACATTCTAAAAACTTTTTTATTTATACTTACACAATAATGTATGTTTATGGTTTATGCAAGCACTTATATGTAAGCTAGTGCTTAAGTTGCTTCTTAGTTAGTACCTCCACTGAACGTCCGACAGTCATTTGGACCTAGGGAGGTGATAACTTATCTGTTTGCAGCATGCGTGTCATTGGGATACTTAGAGAAGAAAAATAAATAAATAATGCTAATTATCAATAGTCTGTTCAAAACTACCTCATTAACTCTTAGACATATTCATGTCATTAATAATACTTATGATAGTATTAATGATATAATGAGGATAGTTTGCTACTGACAACAGACTTTCATCGACCTGTGACAGGTAAATAAAAAGGGCACTGATCGGTAAGCCAAAAGTGGATCGTATAGTGATACCGTGGGAGAAACAATGCCTGGCACTAAAGACTGTGCAGCCTTGTAGGGCAAGGGTGCTGACGGTTATGTAAAGCAACCAATGGCTTGCGGTCAGTAAGGAGGTGAAACTTTAATACGTACCCTCCAGGGGGCTCGCGATTCTTTCGTGAGTACGTGCATGGCGAGCACAGAGCCCCGAGCTAATGCAGTCTTCTTTCCTTTTTTAGTTCCCGGACTGCATTTCCTTTCCCTATCCCCTCCTTTCCTATCCTCACTCGGCCCCCTCCCCACCAGGGGACTGATAACCATAGCAGTTTAGTCCCCCTATCCTAACCAAACAACTCAACCCAACCCTTAAATACATATAGAAGCAAATGAAATTTCTGACTCAGCGTGAGGCAGATTTGAGTCGAGTTTTCAGTCATTGGAAAGTCTTTTCACAGATTGACATCCACTGTAAAGAACCATTTTTATGAAGTAAAGGCGTGCAGAGGATGAGTCACAGTGCCGTCATTAGGAAGAAATTTGTGGTTGTATATGTTCATGCTGAAAAGGAACTGTAGGTCCTTAACATCAGTAGGACTAGCAACATGATGCAGTAACATGATGTCGCAAAGGATGGATGACTTCTTTAGAAAACTCTAAGTTGAGATAGATAACAGAAGGCTGGAAGAAGCTTAACTTGGACATGTAGCATTTGAGGCCATCCATCCGAAGGACTGTGAACAGTGTGTGAAGATACAGTAAATGCTCTTCTCTGGTGGTACTCACAATGACAGTATCATCTTGATAATTAAGACATCCTGGAACATATACTGTGAATTATTTTTAAAAAAAAGTTGAAATATCACTGGACACTCCAAATGGACAACACTGATTTGGTACAATGCAAAGGGTATGTTGAGTACCAGAAATCGTTTGGAGAACTTGTCCATGGGAACACGTAAATATGCAGCCAATAAGTCTAGTTGCTGAAAAAAAAAAATAATAATAAAAAAAAATACAATAAAATAAAAACTGGCCCCCCTGGCAAGGTTTGCAAAGAACTCGTCCGGGCGTGGTGATAGGTATATTTCAATGATGCTATGAGCATTGATGGTGTACTTGAAGTTGCCAGAAAGACACAGTTGGCCATTAGGTTTTTTAACAACCATTCCCTCCCTCCCTCACTGGAGGGAATAGGCTGCAGGGCACCCAGATAAGTCAACCTGTCCAATTCCCTTTAAATTTAGACTTGCAAAGCAATGGTTACAGCACACCACAAAAAATTGTGGATGAGCCCTAAGGTGGAGGTGATATGTGCGATAAAATTGGTAGCACAGCCAAAACCTTCCAAAAAAGAGAGATGTAAATTCATAGGAATAATGCCTCAATTTCCTGGTTAGGAACATGTTCAGAAACGAGGTACACAGAGTCCATTATAGAAAACCCAAAAGCACAAAAGACAACCATGGCAAACAAATTTGCAGTATGAGGGTCATGAACCATGAAAAATGTCAAGGGATAGACCATATTTTTATACGTTGCTAAAGCCGTGAACTATTCTAGAACCACAATGGTTTGCTTGTTATAATTGACCAAGTGTGCATTGACTGAAAAGTGTGCAGGGGACACCAGATCTACGTTAAGTTGGAGAATTTGAGTAACAGCAGTGCCAGTAAGTGAAGAATTTGTCCTAAGTTCTAAAAAAAAAAAAAGAAAAAAAAAACAATTAGTTTTAGAAGCTGTAGGAAAAACACAATTAACGTGCATGGCAGAGTCTGACTCAGCAGAAAGCAGTCATGTTGGACGAAACATGAAGGGCACACAGCACACAAAGCTTCAATTTGATCGCCAGCTGCTTGTGAAATCATTAAGGACTGAGCAGTTTTCAGTACCTCAGCTAACAATGGATTTTTGCATTGAAGAGCTTGTTCATTAACCTCCTTGTCAGGATCCAACCAAATAAGAGCATCATGAACCATGGAATTAGCATAAGAATTCTTCTGAGCAACAGTAAAGACCAGACATCTCTGACTGAGACCCAAAAGTTCTGCGACACAAGCCCAATAGATCTGGTGGGGCTTTTTGTGGCAGCTGTACAATTCAACATGCATTGCGACAATATGCATGTGTGTACAACAGTAAGTATATAACAATTGACACATTTTGTCAAGAGAAAGAGACACGGGGTGCTGCAGAGGTGCCAGCTGACTGAGCGGTTGATAGACATGACAGGGTGGCCACTCCTATTTACACAGTTCCAAAGACAAGCGAATGTGGAACAAGTGATGAGAATTCGCTCTGGTGTATACGCTATGCTTGCGTTGTTTGCTTTTGATCAGCTAGCAGTTTGTTTTGGAGGAACAATCAAAGGAAGTTTGTCTCCACTCTGCTTGAACACTAGTTTTGGTGATAAACTGAGAGAACTTGCTTTGCTGCAGTAAGATGTTTTTCATGTGAAAATTATTTGTTGTTGTTGTGTACTGAAAGTTATTCTCATAGTAATGGGTTGGCTAGATGAGACTACTTCAGTTGATTGATAATACAAATCCCACATATGAGATCATATGATTGTTATCCCGAAATAATAAAGAAAAAATGTAATGTTTGGCAAGATAAATTACAGATAATGTGGTGAACTGTTATTGTTGTTTTGTTTTTGTTGTGTCTTTTGTTGACTTTCTTCATGAAATTGCTGCCAGAGAAATGAATGTTCTACAAACAAATTGAGCATAGGTTTGGCACCTATTTATGGCGCTTGCAGCCCAAGCAGAAGCATTGCCTTCGATGTGACTAACTATTTCCAGAATTTTCCGATCATCTGACCAAGAATATGGCAATACATTCCGAAATGTTTGCAAAAATATGATTGGATAACTCTTTTTGTTTTCTTCCGAAAATGTGGGAAATTTTCTCGATCCACCTAAACCGTCTTCGATAACAATATTGATAACCTGGTCCCCGTTTTTTGCTGATTGGGTGTGGGTTACAACTGTGGACAACCGGGTACCGTATTTGTACGCAGTCCATTTGTTTGTGTTGGCATAGTTAAATGTTCCAGAGGTGATCCATGACTTTGCTGCATATTAATGTGTTGGAAAATTGGCGGTGTCGTTTGCGACCTTGTAAACGTTACAGACTCCCTATACTCATTTACTAAATTATGTTCCGGTGGCACGGTATTACTTGTTAATGTGGATGATTGAGCCAGTGCATTTTCTCCGTAAATCTGACGGGTCATACTGTCAACTTCCCTTTTTATTTCCCGCAGTATTTGTTCCCCTTTTTCACTTACCCATTTTTCCACTTCCTCTCTATAATTCCGATGCCCTGAAGTGCTACTGTCGCATTCATCATCTTGCATTTGCTTTTTTATCTCTTGTAATTCTATGTTGGAATTTTTTTGTTCTACCTTTAAAGATCCTACTTCACGTGTCAGCTGTTCCATTTTATCGACTAACGGATTGTACCCCTCGCTCAACTTGTCTACTCTTTGCTCAATTGAGCTTATGCATTCTTCGACCATTTGTTTTGCAGCTTTTAAACTTTCACAATCCTTGGCAATACCATCTACTTGAGTGCTTAAACAGGTTTGCCTAACATTTAAAGCCCCAAATTTAAAATTGATTTCTTTTACTTCCTGTTGTATGTCAGCTCGCATTTGCGTGACGTGTGTTTGTAAATTTTTAACAGACTCCTTGGTAGCCTGTACTTCGGTTCGCAAATGTTGCATTTGTTCTAATTGTTTGCCTGTTTGTTCTGATTGTTTGTTTATTTGTTCCGATTGTTTGTCCATTTTCATTTGCAAACTTTGTGATTGTTTATCTATTAGTTCCATTATTCGGTTAAAAAGAGTGTACATTTCTGACAAAGATTTATTTTCCGTCTCTACTCGGGTGTTATCTGAAATTTTTATTTCCGCCGGGTACATGGTTTGTGCCTTTGAAGAAGTGGGGGTCTGCCAGTTATTAAATTCAATTGTTTGGGCGTTTTGTGAAACTTCATCATCAGCCCCACATAGTTGCTCTGATATTCGAGAAGATTCTATACTCATCGATATCTCTGAATCTAACA
The DNA here is from genome assembly GCA_026315105.1 of Locusta migratoria. NCBI lineage: Eukaryota > Metazoa > Arthropoda > Insecta > Orthoptera > Acrididae > Locusta > Locusta migratoria. Next base: position 899,877,209 of record CM048744.1, read on the forward strand.
AAGGATTCATTGTCCGATCATTGTTTGTTATGAAAGGGGTATTGTTATCACAATTGGATTCATAATTGAAGGCTGGGATCTGTAATTCGGGTTTTTGGACTAACTGATTATCAAAACTAACTTCGCCATCACTGCTAGAAGATTTTCCTGATGGTTCACACGGTTCACGTTTTGCAGACATTTTAGCAAACTTTCACTTAAGGCCTCGGCAACCATGACCATTCCCTTCCTCAAACCACTATTTAAAAAAAAACTGCTTCAACAATCACAATTGAACACTTAAAACCAATTTCATGCCTTATATCCCACAAGAAGTTAATTTTAGGATAAATTTAGATTAACACTCAAGCTACATCAGCAACTACGTGATGTTACACCATCCAACTACATTAATTCTGAGTAACTATTGAAGCTAGGTGGAAATAGAAATTTCAAAATATTGTTAGTTTTTCTTTTTTTTACTACCAGAAAGATTGTTAATGAAAATTTCTTTCAAGTTGGAGTATAGATAGGACACCTCTTCCACCATGGAAGCACCATATATATATAATAGATTATCTTCTCCTACCTTTTGTTGTCTTCTTAATACCGCTTTGCGTTGTTATTTGTACATTCCTTTCCCGTTACCTGAGTCGATCTCATCCTTATATCCTTGTTTTTCTGGCTCCATAAAGTACGATACATGGAAAAGTAAAAAATTTACATCGATTAGTAATTAATACCATACTTGGCCCCACGTTGGGCGCCATTGTGAAACCTCTTTATATTGTGGAACATCTTTGTATGTTTTAAAAAAAAAATTGGTAATGAAAATTAGCAAAGAAGAACTGCAGTCAATATTATTAAACTTCAGAGAAACTTTAGACAAGACAAGACTGACTGCTAATTAACAAGCAAAGATACTGCTCTTCCACTTTTTTTCTTTTAGTTCCACAGATGATTTTTTTCACAACATTAATTAATAATTCTCTATTATTATTATTATTATTATTATTAATTTTTCTCTCCCTTTTTTAATAATGATAGAAAATGAAATTAAAATAGAAATTCGCTTCTTACTGTTCTGATACCCCAACGCTCCATTCCTGGTAACAGCACATTGTGTGATTGTGTTATACGTCATGTTGTATGTAACTACGTTTAGCGCCAGTGTAAATGCATATTGGCAGGTACAAGTCAGTTTCTAGCGAATGTGCATTCAGGCATGTTTGTTTTGTAGCTTTAAAAGACAAAATTATTTTAACCCATGAGCACCCGCCTTATGAGCATTTTGATCACAATAATTTTAAAACAACTGTCAGTTTGTCATTTTTAAATAGTAAAATAGGTGTGTTCTGTAAAAAATAGTTACACACATTGCACCTTCCAGTTTGTTTTAGTTAAAGTTCCTCCAATGGATGTGCTAAATCCCTGTAGTTTAAAGCTGTGGGTAAAGAACACAATTCTAGTGTATATTGCGAATCTTATGACAGTGTAGTATTACAAAGCTTTGGCCAAGGCCAAAGATAACTTGACAAGGCAGGAGAGATCTTCGCTGAAACTTTGTGGGCAGTTAACCATTTAATGAACCTGGAAACACAAGAGATTTTATTAATTGGTATTTTGGAAGGCCGTGCATTTCAAATCACAGCTACAGTATGTATTCTCCTATTTGTAATCTGTTGTTTTATCATCATAATCATCACCACCACCATTAGAGACTGATTATGCCTTTCAGCGTTCAGTCTGGAGCATAGTACATCTAATAAAATTCCTCCATGGTCCCCTACTCAATGCTAACATTGATAACTCATCTGATGTTATGCCTTTCACTTCAAAATCATTCTGCACTGAATCTAAGTACTTTCTTCTTGGTCTACGTCGACTCCTCTTACCCTCCGCTGCCGAGCTCATGAGTCTCTTAGGTAACCTTGCTTCTCCCATGCGTGTAACATGACCCCACCATCTCAGTCTATTCGCTCTAACTGCTTCATCTATGGTGTTCATTCCCAGTTTTTCCTTTGATTTCCTCATTTCTCTTAGTTGTTTGAACAACAGGAGAATGATTCAGAGTATTATCCATAACAACTGGTGATGAAGTAGGCATGTAATCGACTAACAGTTTTTGTTGGCTGACTTCATATGTCATAGCTTACTACAGGAGGGCATGCTGCCACCTGAATCTCAAATGTAGTACTAACAGCAAGTGTTACAGTAGTCAGAGAGAAGATTTGTCAACCACAAATATAAGCTGATACTATGGTGGTGTTTTTGGGATAAGCTGCATACATACTGTGCCTTCCTTTTGATCCTAATGCAAATGTTCTAGTGTTTCATTTGTAGCTGTCAATTCCTAAATCCAGTTTGAATAAGGTTTAAGAACTTAAAATGGAGTGCTGAAGGGCATAGTTCATAGTAGTGATGCTGTAGACAGATGTACTTTCAAATTGTGTTATTTGGCACTGCAAATGTACTCAAGAAGGAGAAAGAAATAGCAGGTTATTAAACATTCAAAGTGATAGAAATAAATATCAATTTAAATATAGATTGAAAAACCCTGAGACGGTTTTTCATCTCGAATATGTCCAAGACATTAAAGATAAGCCTGAAGCACCACAAATTTTAATTCATTGCTTCACGTTTATCTTTAATGTCTTGGACATATTCGAGATGAAAAACCATCTCAGGGTTTCTCAATCTATATTTAAATTGATATTTATATCATCTTAGCAATGTCAATTACCGAAGTGCTATTCCGCTGCATGGAGAGCCTTGGCAGTAGTGACAATTATCTTTGGAACACAGAAGCAGAATTAAAATTTGTGACGCGGAGGGAAGTCGTACTTGACTATTACGAGGCACCTTAGTAGTTAGAGGTGCGGTGGTCTAACGGTAAGATGTCTGACTAGTAAGCATGGAGGTCCGGGTTCGATTTCCAGCCGCACCACAAATTTTAATTCATTGCTTCACATTTATCTTTAATGGTAGAAATAAATTTTTAAGTAGCTTTTGGATATTAAGTGTACTTATAAGCATATTTTACAATTTCAGCAAAAGGAAGAAAGACAAAGAATCTGGTGTTTCAAGAGGAATAGACTTTCAGTATGTTTCCAATGTAATCAACTTTGACTTTCCTCTTGATGTAAACTCGTATATCCACAGAGCTGGACGCACTGCTCGAGGAACAAATCAGGTATAATACTAGAATAATATGTGCCTGTAGTTGTTATTTGCATGCTTAGAAACATCATGTGAATTACTATATCAACAATATTACTTTATTACAACTTGCCTTAAAGGTAATCACTGAGGTGCAGAAAGGAACTGTTGATCGATTAAAATTACTTGCTAGTTGACCTTCGTCCCATGGCACTACAGTGTTGCCACACAGGCAGCTGGCTACCCCTTGGCCATAGGTGACAGAAAAACATGGCAACTCACTTCACAAATTCTGTTAATATATCTTATAACATGGAGCAGGATTTTAAAATGCTGCCAAGAATTAATGACGTCAATGCAAAAACCAGCTAATCTCTGAAATGCAGCTGAAGATGCAGTTTTAATCCCATTTAACCTAACCACACATAATGTATTATGTAATTTAAACTGGTAGTCAACCATCTCCAACAGAACTAAAATCAAGAGTGCTTTATTGTCACTGATTAAAGTAACTCTATGAGCAAACTAGGATAGAAAAATTTCAGATACAGCACTAAAAGCAAACTGTAATTTCTTGCTGTCATCAGCTTCCCTCAGGGGTTCATCATTAATTTATTGAGTATAGCTTGGCGAACCCGGGTTCCTTAGTAGGGGACTGTGTTGTGCCAACAGTCCTCCACATTGTAAGCTTTGTGTGTGCCTCAGCGACCACCGTACGGCACAATGATGGAATGTTGTATGTTGCAGAGCCTGGGGATCTTGGCTTAATTGCCTGGATTCCAAGGATGGTGGTAACCTCTATAATAATAATAAAAAAAAAAAAAAACTCGATTTCAAGGTGTGCTGTGTGCCGAGGAGATACATGGCTGTTGAGATTGAACAGTCCCTAGCGAGCAACCTCTGTGGAACCTGTTGCACCTCAGTTGTATTAGGCTTACTCATGCAAGCGGGGCTCTGCCTGGGTGGAATTTTGTTCATGTAGTTGCTCATGGGAACACAATGAAAAGAGCTTGAAATGTTGGTGGATGTACAGTGGCCATATCTAAGCAAGGAATACCCGACTTAAATGCAGTCTCAATGTATGACTCCCACTCGTTTCCTTCGCTGGTAACACGCTGAAAGGCACGTAGGGCCGCTAAGTACCTGGTCTGCAGTAGGACAGATGGAGAATCCTTCATAACGACAAAGCCATAATTTTTTGTGGAGCACCTGTAGGACGAGCTTGGAGAGGTTGAGGGCATGTCTAAAAATGAGATCAGGGGCAGTCATCATGACATTGTCATCCCCAGCCCAGTCACAGGTATTGTTTGCCTGTGACAAGCTGTGTGATGCTCCCATTACAATAACACTGCACAAGAGCTTAAATATGGTCCAGGGCATTATATTTCATAAAGACCTCTGTTGCAATCTGATGAACTTAAAGCTAACCTAGCGCGCCAAGGTGTTCATTTCAGCTGGTGTATATGTAGGGGTCCGAAGAACAACAGGGTTGTCACCGGTGCCTTCATCTTGGTTTTCGAGGTTGATTCATTGCCCAAGAAGGTCAAGATGATGATCAACCAGTGCTTATAAAAAGGTTGAAAAAATTACTGCAGTTTCAAAATAACAAATTTAGAATTTGTCAAGCTGCAACACACACACACACACACACACACACACACACACACACAAAATGTAAACTTCCAGCCATTAGCCTTTGTCAGAAAAGACGTTACTCCCATACAGTCACAAAGGAAGGTTGGAAGGTGGTGGTGGTGGATAAATGGAAGAGATGTAGGAATAGGGTAGGATCTGTTGAGTGCGGATTGTGGGGGGGGGGGGGGGGTGATGTTATTGTGGGTTGAGGCCTGGATAATTTTGGGGTTGGAAAATATACTGAAGGATTAACACCCATCTGTGTAGACCCATTGCAGACTTTCCTTTATTACATTTAGAATCTTGTCATGTTTTTTCTCATGTGTATGATTATTTTTACCTTTTCACAATTTACCAAAACGTGATGTGCACATATATGTTAAGAATGTTTATTTACTTGGTGTGCATATATAAACATTGGGCATTGATTAAAAAATATTGAGTAATGTTCAGCTTTAGCAGCGACTATTAAATTGTAATAGAATAACATTTGTTTGAAAAGCTCTTCTCCAAATGGGGCATTAAAAATAACTCTGTGTGCACTCTCATGCTACATACATGAAAAAAAAAAATAAATACAGTAAACAAATAAAATGTTTTGTAGACTCGTTGGATATTTTTTGAATATCTCTTGGCTCTTTTTTGTCAACTCTATACATACCCTGTAAAACTAACATCATGGAAAATAAATTAATTTGCCAACAAGCAGTCTCCCAATTTAGGAAATCATGTATGGGCCAAGTACTCAACCTGAAGCAATGCATAAGTGTCACATTTAAATGTAATAAGATTGACCTTCATTAAACTGACAACTGCTTGTTACACTGTCAGTCACTAAAAGTTCCTTATTAAATTATATGATATGACGAGATACCGCAGTCTGTCATTCTTGGCTGGCAGCATTTGCCTCTGTGGCAAAAACACAGCATGTGGAGGATACAGAAGAATGACTTACCACAGGGGGGAAGTACATACTATGTAAAGTGTACACAAATGACAGGCTAATACAATATGACAACAGTTAATTTATATATGCTGTAGTAGCACCCCAGTGCTGGAGCTTCTCTGAGGTAGCAGCCAAACCCCAGATAGACACAGGTCAGTACTTTGTACCTGATTAATACGAATTGAGAAGTGTGAAGAGAATTCAATGCATTGTGGTGAGATGAAAGGTGCCAGCATTGTTCCATCCTAAATATCATTACCCTGGATCACATAAAGGCACTTCAAGCACAGTTACTTAGCTTTAATTTTTTTTTGCAAGTGTTCATTACGATAACTTTCGTTGACTGTTAAGCTGCTGTTCACCGCTGCTTGACATGATATGCAAATCCCACACTTTTATCACATCGGCAGTATACCAAGTAAATTTCAGTGTTTCAAAATTACTCATCTTTAGCATTGTTAGATCTGTTGCCTGCTGGGTTCACATACTTGTGCTGTAATATTTTCATTGCTCCAGTCTGATGCACTAATTGAATGAAACTCATAATTTGACAAATAAAACAGTTGCATATTTCTTGTTTTTTTTGGCCTCATTTTCCGCAGTTGCAGTTATACAATTTGTATAGGTTATGGGACTGTCTTGTGCAACTGTAAATTAGTCTACATAATATAGTGAGGACAGTTTACAACTCACCGCAAAGACGTGGCGACGAGCTGCGACAGGCACATACAAAAGACACACACATACAACACCTTCAGCTATCGGCCATGGCCTTCTTCAGAAAATAGAACACTCACGCAATCGCACAGGCACACAACACAGTCATACAACCATCACCTCCGACTGCCACACTTCGAATGTGCACAATTCCAATAGCTGAATGTGTTGTATGTGTGTGTCTTTTGTATGTGCCTGTCGCAGCTCGTCGCCACGTCTTTGCGGTGAGTTGTAAACTGTCCTCACTATATTATTTATTCCAACCTGGACTTTCCATTATTATATGTAAATTAGTCTACTTTAGACCAGACACGCTTCGCTTTATCCTAAAGCATCTTCAGTGGTCAGCTGTACAAGAAATGGTTTGTATTACATTGTTTGTTTGAGTTTTTACTAAATTTGATCTGTAACAGTTCTCATGCAGTTGGGTTGTTTTGATTCTGAATAAATTGGACTATTAGTATTACTCACATTTTTTTTTTTTTTTTTTTATATTTTCGTCTTCATGTGTGGTTTGTAGCACATTGTCACTTGCTGTCACTGTTTATATTTACACTTTTTTACAGTAACATTTCGTACAAAAGTTTTTGAAAACAGTTGCAATTTGCAACAAAGACTGCTCTTTATTCTAATTATTTCTTCTCTGTTTGCTTTTCTTGCAATTATCTAATGGTATTAAATATGCCAGTTTATAGTAACATTTGTAATAGTGTTACACATGTTTAACCACACAAGTTGATGTCTTTAGAGGTTTTCTTTTGCTTTTGCAGGGCACAGCTTTATCTTTCGTGAGTATTAAGGAAAGACCACTGATGCAAGAAGTTGAAGAATTCCTTCAGAAAAGTTGTGGAGATAACGGCAATATATTAAAGTGAGTTATATAAGAAAATTTGCGAAGGAAAGCTTTGTGTTTTTAACTAAATGTGTATTAAAATGGCAACCAAAATAGTTTATAGCAAGAATAGATGACAGTTGGTTAGCATTTTACAGCCGTTTGCAGTTAAAAGTAGAAACATATTTTGTTTTTGAATAAATTAGCTTCGTTTCTGTTGGGTGCTTTGTACTCTGAGATGGTTATCCATTGTATAGTAAAGCATAAGAACTTTTCGCTGAGTAGATTGGTTGATAACTTTGCATAATGTCGTTGTTACTCATTTGATTATCTACTGTGGTGTAAATAATTATTTTTATTTCTTTATCATAGAGCATACCAGTTCAAATTAGAGCAGGTAGAAGGATTTAGATACCGTGCCAAAGATGCCTGGCGTGCAGTCACAAGAATCGCAGTGAGAGAAGCACGTTTAAAGGAGATTAAGCAAGAAATCCTCAATTCACAGAAACTGAAGGTAAAAATAATCATGTCACAATATGATTGAAAATCTATGAAATTTTAAAATGTTTAATCCTTCAGTCATCTTATGAGTTTCTGTAAATATGACGTTTTGCAATAATAAGTTATTTTCTTATGATTATGGCAACAATACAATCTGATCCACTGAATCTACCTAGTCCCATGAGTTAATTACAAAACTAATCATTTGAAACATCAATCATTAGAAATTAAGATTGTTTGGCCACAGTTTCCTTTGTACATTATCAAAATCTCATTTTCAATCACATTTTTCTTCAGAAAATGGTACCTGTTTCCTGTCTCATTCTGAGCAAAAAGTGGCTGACATTCGCACGCTTGTGTGACAGAAATATATTGAAGTGTTTCTCCAAATATTTAATGATTTTAGAGTTTGTGGTGAGGATAAACATTACAGCGCAACGTAAGAAAGACGGGAACACAGATTTGTTTAAATTCAGGAAGACTCGTCAGCTGTCTGCAATGGCATATGATGGGCCACATGTGTTTCCTATGATTCATCACTGTGTTACTAACTACTGCTGTCATGTAGAAGGTATTAACATGATAATACCTTTGCTTAAGCTTGATTGCTAATCTTATGACTCCTACCCAATTACTTTTGCTGTACCTTCATCCATTCTACTTAATTTGTATCTTAGGTTAGAAGAGTACCCTTTCTTTCAGTTTCAAAATGCAGCCTACAACTTTTTCAGGTATGGCTTAGTTATGGGGGAAATATGGCATGTGTTAAAACTTTTGCCACAAATACTAAGGTTGAACTTGTTTTTGCCCAGTTTTCAGCATATAAGCAAAATATTGTGTCCAAAATTGCACATCAGTAATGAGATATGACCACAGAAAATGTTGTCATAGGGTCAAAATGCACAGATTGAATGCATTGTGTTTTTATCCAGGAATTGAATTTTTCACATTATGACCAACAGAAGGAAAATGAGATTCTCCAGAAACTGGCAATTATTTGTAATGTCAAAGACAATTGTAAAGTTAAAGTCTTTGACCCGAGAAAGAAACACAATTTAACTCCTACTTTGTGTAGTCATATTAAATATGAGGCATCTTTGATCCTTACATTTCAAAAAGCTGAAAACTCGGTATTCCATTGTTTAAAGTGGATAATATAATGAGGGTAGTTTACAGCTTGCTGCAAAGATGGATAACAAGTTGCCTAATTGAATTTAAACTTCACAATGATTTCTATCTTCCAGTAACTAAAGATTACAATCATCAGATTATAATGGAACTGCCTTGTGTCTTGAGGTTTTAGGAATAAGTTTAACGTTTAGTATTTAATTAATTTCTTAAGTAGTTGGCAAGATAGTAATGGGATTTAGTTGGTCAAAATTTTGTGAATACTAATTGAAGAGGTTGTAATTTATAAATAAATAGGGGAATTCATTTTATTTTTTAAATACCTTGGAAGATTGAATGGTGTATGTAGGCGACAGTTACATTATAAAAAGAGAGACGGAGCCTACTTTTTTGAACCTACGGTACATTGGTTCATGAAATTGTTTGCTGCAATAAAGAATTCATATTTATTAAGGCATGACATTGCCATGATGTGGGGTTGGACTTTCGCGCAATGGACCGTGTGTTAAATTTCACTTCAGTGTCCAAACGGAGTTACGGGAAAAATATTACGCGGTAAATTATCGGACCTCGAAATTTAAGATTAACAAAGAGAAATGTGATTGCAGGTTCTAAAAGCCATTTAATTATTAAGTGGAATGATAAGGATTGAAAAATTAGTATAACTTACAACAATCACTGCACGATATCTTGTTTGCCGTAATGGCGTCCAAACCCACCACACAACTTCATTGGGCTTAATTATACGCCAGCACATTTACTGGGATGTTAAATAAATGAAAGCCCGTCATATGCATTTTGACCACTCTACACAATTTTATTTCATGAAACTGTCCATACATTTGAAAATTACTTCATCTGTTGTTTTTCTTGGCAAGGACTCGCTTCAAGCAGCAGCAAAAAAATAGTCACTTTAGTTCAAGCAGTAATGACAGCTTCTTTCACATTTTTCAACATTTTGTCAATTCTCCTTCCACAATAGTGCTTAGAAATGGAATTTAATTAATTTTTTGTATACATTTTTCATCAAACAAAGCATTGCTTATCACTTTTGCTGCAGGTATAATAAGTTGTTCTCCTGCAGAGTGAGCTGCTTCCTTCTTTGCAATTAACAAAGCTCATAAGAAACTTTGGTGTATAGTGTATTCCATTTCGAAGACTTCTCCATGGCAGATTTAGTCATAAACAAATTTCATTTCTTCACTTGAAAGAAGTCTAGAGCCTTCCGCTTAGTTGATAGATGCATTTCAGTTTTAGACAGTTTCATACATTCATTGAGTAGCATTTTGAAACAAATCACACACTGACACATTGACACATTGATTCTTTTTCGGTGCCTGATTGTGCAAACCTGACTTTCAGGAAATTGGGATTGTATTTTACTCTACCTTCATATTTTGTTGTTGGTTGTGCTCAGTGCTGACGTACAGGCAGCCCGACTACTTACAGAATCTGATATGGAAGTTCCTTAATTACCTGACTGCTTCGTCTTGTGGCAAGGTCCAGTCCATAACCGAGTATCCATATTCAGTTGAAGTAGCAGTTATTACGCAGACACAGCCGTATGATACAACACATGATCACTGACTATACTTCTTTCACTTAATTGAGACAGAGCAGGTATACAATGTCACGCGCTGGGGTTCCACATAGGTGTTAGCGCATGGCCTGATCATGTGTTCACTGGGGTGGACAAACGGAAGGCAAGGTTGAACTATTACGGCTGCCTGACCCTGATTTAAATAACTTTCAACATAAGCAGTGTGATAGTTACTTTTGTAGATGCTCAGTAATTCACCAGTTAATGAATTCCAAGCTGACAGTTCTTCCTTATGAAGATTGAAATTCAACTATTAAAACTTCTTTGAAGATTTGAAATATGAAAATCTTGAAGCAATGACGTCCAGCAATAGCTGTGCCTCTAAGTACTTTTAGTCATTAATTAATTACCAAATGAATTTGTCATTTCTCACTTATCTATGTACTTTGTAGAATAAACCACTCTTTTATACATTTAACTTCATATTTATTTATATTTGAGGACTTATTCTATCAATTAGTACATAGAAATATGACACAAATATCTTGTCAGATGTCAGACACAGAATACAAATCAAAATCAACAACTTTTTCTTCTTAGCAACTGTCTAAGCTTACACTCTATCCAAGGAACTCCAATATATTATCTTTAACTGGCCAGACATAATATCTGAGGTCACTTTCTGCTGCCACCACCTCCAGAATCTGAAACAAACAGAATCTGGTGGCAGCTGCTGTCTTATCATGCCTAATCAATTCACTAAAATAAATTGATAACTATTTAGGTATCTCAAGGTATTGGAGAAGTGGGGGAAGTGGCTTGTACCACTACAAGGTGTCTGTACAGCAAGAGGCTTAACACATGCAACACTTTCAAAATTAGGAACAAAAATAAGGTTAAAATTTGTAGTTGTGAGCACAATTATGTACTCATTCTTTCATGGCTCCTGTGACACAAACGTTTAGTTCTATTTTGAGAAAAATTGTGTGGTTGTGCCATGAGCTGCCAGCACTGTATGGCAGTCTGTTGGGGCTTACACATCCAATAGCTTGGTGGCTTAAAATATTGTTGATTTTCATCATAAAAAAAATAAAAAAAATAATAAATAAATATAAATAAAATTAAAAAAAAATTACTTGCAGTATGTGTTAGCTGTTTGTTTTGCAGCATATTTCAGCATTCTCCATTCCCTTGAGAGTGATACAGGATCTACAGGAGATTTAAATCTTATTTCATTTTTTACTCAGTGACCTTGGCAACTGACAAGCGAAACTGCTAAACCTACCAATAATTTTTTTCTTGCCTTTGATTATAGATGACCATTCACACAGCCCAGTGCCGGGCTGCCCACAGCCCACAAGTGGGCTGCAGTGCACAGGTTGAGAATTGCTGCTCTAAGCTAAAGACTAGCAAAAATACACACACCGATACAGCTACATATTACAAATCTACACATTCTTGTATTTTCATCTGTATTGTTAAAGAAAAGTGGCAGAATTTTAATGAAAAAAAATGTTTTTATTTATCAGAGTTACTTTGTGGATAATCCTCGAGATCTGCAGACATTACGGCATGATAAAGCTCTGCATACAGTGAAGATCCAGCCTCACTTGGCAGATGTCCCTGACTACATTGTACCAGCTGCACTAAAACAATTATCAAGGGTCGGCATAAGCAGAAAGAAAAATCGCCTTGGAAATTCAAGAAATAAGTTGGCAGGAGTTTCCAAAGCCAAAGCAAAGTATGAGGTGAGTGAATTGTGTTTGTTGTCTGTTATTATCTTGAACATCAGTTATCTTTAATGTGCAGCATTAGAACAGACAGGTAACCAATTTAAGTGAACATTATTATGCCCACTGATACGAATCGTTCTATATGGCGTCAAAAAAAATATTTGACAAAGTATGCAAAAATATCAAATAACTGAAAAAGGAGTGGACCCATTTAGAAAGGGTGGCATTGGATGGAGCTAAAGTACCATAGAAGCTGAATATTGGGCAGTTGTTAAAATAAAACATGTGGGGTTATATAAGTGTGTGTGTGTGTGTGTGTGTGTGTGTGTGTGTGTGTGTAGGATAATCTAGGGGGGATTATGGGATAAAAGGATTTGCTGTAGTGCAAATTCTCATCTGTGGAGTGTCTGGTCTTCAATGGGAGAATCAAAATGATATAGCAGACCTGTGGATCCCTACTGTAATACTGGAGGGCATTTTTGTCATTTGGTATTCGACATCCCTCATGTGGACAGTTTTTTTCTATTCCCATTCATGCACTCTGCCATTTGGGCAGTTTTAATACAATTTATATAAGGACATGCAGTGAACATATCAGCTGATAAATAACGTGTATTGTTTACTATGTGGTGCTGTATTGATGAAATATATTTTGCATTTGGTAGTATTGTAAAAAATAGTTATGGACTGGGGTTACAGGGGGCAGGTTTTGTTTTGCTGCGGAGTCTATTAGAGGTGTAGGAAAATTAGTATACACTTGGTTGTTTGGGAATGCCGCTGGGTTTGATGAGTATGTTTCAGAGGCTAGAATGACTGCTAAAGGCCTCTCTGACTGCTTTGTGGAGGATACTATAGAGCAGAGATCTCTAAATTATATTAGTGGTAAATTTTCATAGCATCAGAAACAAAGTTCTTGAATTTACTGTTTGCTCTCAAATAATCCTCAGGACTAAGAGTTGACCAAGTCCTGATGTAAGAAGCTCCGAAATATTTAGCAAAGGGTGAAATGTATATCACAAAGATAGATCAGGTACAATTGGAGAGGGTGTTTTCATTGCAGTTGATTAAAATATTGTTTCTACCGAAGTCTATCTACAGAGAGACTGTTAGGATATCTGGACACTGATAACAGGTGTAGGCAAAGTCAAGTTAATGGTTGAGTGTTTTTACCGCCCCTTCCTGGTTCCACCATTACAGTGCTATAGTGATTCAAAGAAAGTTTAAGTTCAGAAGTGCAAAGGTACCCAGACCATGCATTATTAGTGGACGGCCTCTCTAATCTGCCAAGTACAGACTGTGACGGCTTTAGTTTTACTACAGGAAGTACTGACAAGCATTCTTGTGAACTACTGTTGAACATGTTTTCTGAACACTGCTTTGAGGCAGCTAAATTGTCAGCCCATATGCAATGGAAATATTTTAGACAGTATTGATATAGACAGAGCAGACCTTGTCATTGATGTCACTGTAGAGGCAAGGGTTACTGATCATGATGTTGTCATAGAGATAATGGCTACCAAAGTCAATAAATCAGTCAAGAAGGCCAGGAGAGTGTTTGTACTAGAAAGGTCAGAAAGCAATTGTCTCACGTAAGGAATGAGTGGACATAGTTTAGTTCCAGTAAGGGGGATTTAGAGCAGGCATGGCCAACATTTCCAGCAGGTGGGCGCACCTGCGCCCTGCGGGCAGAGTACACTGTAGTTCACTGTCCTGGCCGTGACCACGTGTCGCTAGCGTCGGCAACAGAGTGATAGAGATAGCTGCGGAAAGAGAGAGATCGCACAGCACTTCTCTCCGCTGGACTATCCTGCGGTCAGATCCAATGTAAACGAAGTAAATAGATAGCTGAGCTCTGCAGTGTGGTCGAAGAACGGTAAAACGAGCAAACCATTTACTGTTTAGGTAACAATTAGTGTTTGTATGACAAAATCACTATGCGAAGTTTTAGAAAATTTCCAAAATACAAATAAAAGAAAAATGTAGTAATTTTGTGACCCAAATTTGATTCTATTAGTATTGTACAACACACTCGTCACATGTACAGTTGGATTCTTCTGAAAGATGTGTGTGTCTTAAATGGACCAGTATCATTAATATTCTATTTTAAAAATAATTTTATGTAAGGGCTATAGAGGCTCATTCATACGAGTAAATATTTTTTGTTAAAACACAAATAGAAAACTAACAAAAAGATTGGATTTAGGTGCATTTTCCCCCCAATTCCTCTGAAAAGATGCTAGCGTACTTCAGGCATGAGCCACTTTGACAGGCGCACTACTTCCCCCACCACTGCAATGCCTGAAGCATGTGTGGGAGTGAGACTGCTATATGCCTAACACTGCAAGGGGGAAACAAAGGAAAGCATTTTTGTAACACAATGAGGCTACTTAAGTGGAGATGGCAATGTTGTAGAGTACTTTGCACTAAAATATACTACTGGCCATTAAAATTGCTACATCAAGAAGAAATGCAGATGATAAATGGGTATTCATTGGACAATTATCTTATACTAGAACTGACATGTGATTACATTTTCATGCAATTTGGGTGCATAGATCCTGAGAAAGCAGTACCTAGATAACCACCTCTGGCCGTAATAATGGCCTTGATATCCCAGAACTTGGATGGCATGTACATGCCATGCAGCTTCAACACGATACCACAGTTCATCAAGAGTAGTGAATGATGCATTGTGATGAGGAAGTTGCTCGGCCACCATTGACCAAACATTTTCAGTTGGTGAGTGATCTGAATAATGTGCTGGCCAGGGTAGCAGTCGAACATTTTCCGTATCCAGTAAGACCCATACAGGACCTGCAACATGCGGTTGTGCATTTTTCTGCTGAAATGTAGGGTTTCGCAGGGATCGAATGATCACGGCTCATAACACATCTGAAATGTAACAGCCACTCTTCAAAGTGCCGTCAATGCGAACAAGAGGTGACCAAGATGTGTAACCAATGCCACCCCACACCATCATGCTGGGTGATACACCAGTATGGCGATGACGAATACATGCTTCCAATGTGCATTCACTGTGATGTCGCCAAACACGGATGCGACCATCCTGATGCTGTAAGCAGAACCTCGATCCATCAGAAGAAAATGACTTTTTGCCATTCATGCACCCAGGTTAGTCATTACGTATGCCATCACAGGTGCTCCTATCTGTGATGAAGCTTCAAGGACAACCACACCCATGGTCTCAGATCTGGTAGTCCACACTGCTGCAAATGTCTTCAAACTGTTTGTGCAGATGGTTGTTGTCTTGCAAACGTCCGTCTCTATTGACACAAGGATTGAGACATGGCTGCACAATCCGTTACAGCCATGTGGATAAGATGCCTGTCATCTCGACTGCTAGTTATACAAGGCCGTTGGGATCCAGCACGGCATTTCGTATTGCCCTCCTGAGCCCACAGATTCCATATGCTGCTAACAGTTATTGGATTGCAACCAACACGAGCAGCAATGTCGCGATACGATAAACTGCAATCGATATAGGCTACAATCCGACCTTTATCAAAGTCGGAAACTTGATGGTACACATTTCTCCTCCTTACACGAGGCATCACAATGTTTCACCAGGCAATGCTGGTCAACTGCTGTTTGTGTATGAGAAATCAGTTGGAAACTTTCCTCATTTCAGCATGTTGTAAGTGTCACCACTGGTGCCAATCTTGTGTGAATGTTCTGCAAAGCTAATCTTTTGCATATCACAGCATCTTCTTCCTGTTGGTTAAATTTCACATCTGTAGCATGTCATCTTCGTGGTGTAGCAATTTTAATGGCCAAGAGTGTATATTTTCTGCTTTTTTCCATACGCCAAAGCAATAACTTTATTCTTTAACGAAATAAGCACATTACACGGTATTCATGTGATTAGCAGAAATACATACTCTTGAAAAACAAAACAATTTGCATTAAGCTGTTCAACATATTTAGAAACCTTTATTGAATTCCTTAAAGAGAAAGGATAATTTTAGACACCTCAAACTTGAAACAACAGAGATAATACGTAACGCATAAAATTCAGTTTTAGCCTGCCAGAGTGCAGTAGCGCTATTAACCTTCCTGGTCGCCGCTCTGCCCCACATGCCATTGCGCATAGTGTGCAGGGCAGGGGCGTGGCAAGGCCGCACGTGGGCAGCGGCAAGGGCGCCTGAACCCTCAGGGCAGTGTTTGGCCATGTCTGATATAGAGAAATTATGGGTAAAATTTAAATACGTTGTAAATAATGCATTGGATAAGTATGTGCCAACAAAGTGGATTAAGGATGGGAAAGACCCAGCATGGTTCAGTAATAATATTCAAAAGATGTTGAGAAAGCAAAGGCAATTGTACTCTTGGTTAAAAAAAGGTGAAACAAAGTAGTGGACGTAGGTCACATTCTTTCCGAGAAACACTGTTGAAGCCCCCAGGGAACCCATAGCTCTTTTATGGGTACGTGTGTGGTGTGCACAGGTCCCCCGAGCCATTGCAGCCTTTCTTCTTACTTTCCTGGCCTGCGTTATCTCCCCAGTTCCTCTCATCCCCATCCTAATTCCTCCCCACCCCTCTTATCTTCCCCTCTCTAGGTGGTTTCCTTCAAAACGGCATGGCTGTTCCTATGGTTCCAATGATGGTTGTAGCAATTTTGATCTTGGTCTTTTTCCCTCTGTTTTTGGCTCAGTTTGACCCCTTGGGATTTGACCTCCACAAAAATTCACAGTTACCAGTGTGAGCCATTTGGGGAAGAACTTCAGACCTTTGGCGTGGATCCCAATGCTTTCCTTTACCATTTCCTTCCTTGTCATAGCCCCCTTCCCCACTAGGTCCCCAGCATGTGTAGCCAGTCCTTGTGGGGGGGGGGGGGGCTGTTATGTACCCTTATGGTTGAGCCCCCTGACCTCGCAGGGATCACACTACTGGTACCAGAGCTGCAACCACCCCATGCACGCCAAGGAGTCGATACCCGTCATCGTGGGGTATCAGGGCTCCCGGCAATAGTCATCATGTCAAGTGGCCTTTGCTGTGGCTGGGTGGCGCCCATGGGGAGAGCCCCTGATCCGAGTGGGTGGTACCAGGGCGGATGTTTTGCACAATGAAATGTGTCAAATTAGATAATGGTCATGATACGGCCTTCTCAGTATGCTGGAAGAACAGGTATAATGCTAATAGCTAGAATAAAAGGACCTTCCCTTCTCTGTCTACCTCCTTGGAGGAGGGCCAGGTGCTTTGGCTTGGGGTGAAACCCTTTCCACGTTATCTGGTCTGCACCAGGACAGATGGAAGGACGTTCACCACCACCAAACCTTTTTTCTTTGTTGAGCATATAGACGATAAGTTTGGGTAAGTTGAAACAATGAGCAAGATGCGTACTGGATCACTGCTCATTAAAACAGTCTCCGCTGCCCAATCTGCAGCACTGTGTGTCTGTGACCATCTTGGCAACGTTCCAGAGTGTCGGTAACTCCACATCAGTCATTAAACATGGTGCAGATAGTTATCTTCCGCCGCGACCTCCTCCTGCAAACTGGTGAGGAAAACCGGGCTAATCTCGAATGGCAAGGTGTTCATTTTGTTCGCCATTGCAGCAAAACCCTAAGGATCATCATGTGGATACCGGTGCATTTACCTTGGCCTTCGAGGGGGATACTCTCCCAGAGAAGGTCAAGGTAATGATCTATCACTGTGATTTAAAGCCGTATGTTCCACCTCCCATGTGATGCTTCTGATGTATGCGGTTCGGGCATATGTCTTCTCATTGCACAGCAATCCCTGTATGCGGTGAATATGGACGTCCACTCCAAGATGGGTACCCCTGTGTTCCACCTCCGTATGCATTAACTGTCACGAGCACCACTCTCCTCAGTCTTCAGATTGCACTTGACCGCCTTACTTACGTACCAGGAGGCCTGCTGATAATTTGAGCGTCTGCACCCTGTGCAATTGTCTACGAGTTATGCCTTGGTTACATCCTTCACACCTCCCCCTTCCTCATCCCATTCCCACCCTACTCTTCCCCCTTCCCTCCCCCACCTCTCTTGGCCCCCTATCAGCGTCCCCCTTCCTTCCCCAACCAGAGAAATGCTCCACTTCTGTGGCACTTGCCAGTGAAGGTGCCCCCCTCCCAGGGTTCCTCTTCCTGACGTCCACCAGACACCAGATAGGAGGTCCTCTGCCTCAAGCCGGAAGCCAGACATCCAGTCCGATAATGCCAACGTTGCCCAAACCTCGTTGGTGCCAGACCTTTCTGACACCAGTTCTCTCTCGGGGACTTGTCTTTCCCATCCTGCAAGAGAGAAAGAGGAGGAGAAGAGGAAAAAGAAGCAAAAGTCCTGGAGGCACCACCTTTGTCCTCACAGCCAAATAATCCCACTGAACTTGTGTCTGATCCGCTGTTTATGGATGTCGTTCCTCCCTTGTCGGTGACTGACATTGACCCAGCTTTGTGACATGCATCAATGCGTTCACCTTCCATATGGACCCTCGATCTGTTCTCATCCAATGGAACTGTAATGGCTACTACCGTCGCCTCCTGGAGTTGAAATATCTTATTGCCTCTTACTCAGCAGCTTGTATTGTTTTGCAGGAATTACGTTTCACTGATGGCCATTCAGCAACACTCTGTGGGTTCTGTGCTTTCTGTTGGAATCATGTTCCCCCCCGCCCCCCACCCTACAAGTATCTGGTGGAGTCTGCCATCTAGTTCGTACAGACATTGTTAGTTTATAGATCCCTCTCCGTACCACACTGGAAGTGGTTGCTGTTAGGGCCCACTTACATTCTCCATTAACAGTTTGTAATCTGTATCTCCCTCCTGACAGGCCGCGTAAGTACGCTGCCCTCAAAGTTCTCCTTCAGAGCTCCCTCCTCCCTTCCTCATTATTGGGGACTTCAATGTCAATCATATATCATGGTGCTTACACAACTAGGCGGGGCCATCTCGTCGACTGATTCATTACCACTTATGACCAGTGCCTCCTCAATCATGGCTCCCCAACCCATTTTAGTGTCGCTCACGCCACCTCTTCTTCCATAGACCTTTCACTCACTCCCCCCCCCCTCCCCTTTTTCCTTTCTTTCGCAGGTCACCGCATGACAACATTTGTGACAGTGACAACTTTCCGTTGATTCCTTGACTCCCCTCACACTGGACGAGGGACAGGATACCTTGTTGGGTTTTCCATCATGCTGATTGGCCTTTGTATACATCACAGATGGTTTTCACACCATCCCTGACTGACTACAGATGAGGTCATCAGTGATGTGCCTAATGCGATTACTCAAGCTGCTAGCATTGCTGTCCCCCAGTCGACAGGCCCTCCTTGTCACTGCTCTGTTCCACGGTGGAACACAACCATTGCTTCGGCGATTCGTGAGTGCCGTCTAGCCTTGAAAAATCGTATGCACCACCCGTCCTGTGGTGCCCTTGTCAACTTTCAATTCCTTCGTGCCAAGGCTCGTTATATAATCAAACAGAGCAAGCAGGTGTGCTGCGAGTGTTTTCTCTCCTCCTTGGGATCTTCTGTACCCTTGTCCCGGGTGTGGGCCATGCTCCGCTCCATCCAAGGTTGCCAGTGGTTGTCTTCAATCCCTGGGCTTGCCTTACCAGGTGGGGTCTGTACTGATCCATCAGTTCTCACAGAGCACCTTGCAGTTCACTTTGCGAAGGCATCAGCGACGGGTTCCTACCTGGTGGCTTTTCTTCTCAAGAAACAATAGGCTGAAGCCTACATCTTGTTGTTGTATGACACTGCTTGGCATAGTCATATTTTATGTACCCTCCATGACGGGCCAATGAGGCTCCCCTACTAATTTTTATCAGTCAGTTTTTATCCCGCCGCATATTCTGTGTGAGGGTTGGCTATTCCTTCAGCTCCCCACAGATCCAGGAGAATGGCATTCCACAGGGTTCTGTGTTAAGTGTTACACTCTTCTTAATCACCATTAAAGGGTAGGTGAGTTCCATTGGGTCACTTGTCACCCCTGCGTTGTACGTAGACGACTTTTGCATATGGTACAGCTCCCACTTGGTAGCCTCGGCTGAGCACCAGCTCCAAGGTGCCATTTGGCGGGCTTACACATGGGCTCTTTCACATGGTTTTCAGTTTTCCCCTTCTAAAACGTGAGTCGTGCATTTCTGCCATCGTACTACAGTCCATCCTGACCCAGAACTCTTCTTGGGTACTCAACGCCTAGAAGTAGTGGCACAGTACCATGTTTTGGGCCTCCTTTTTGATAAAAAAAAAACTTATTTGGCTACCCCATATTTGGCAGCTGAAGATAAAAAGCTGCATGCAGAAACTTAATGCCCTCCATTTCCTAGCTCACTCATCCTGGGGTGCAGGTCTACCAGGCTCACATTCAGTCCCGGTTAGATTACGGGTGCCAGGTTTATGGTCTGGCAGCTCCTTCTGCCCTGAAATTGTTGGATTCCGTTCACCATTGCCTTCTGGACCAGCCCTGTTGACAGTCTCTTTGCTGCAGCGATCTCCTCCCTGAACTTTGTTACACCGCTTGCTCCGTTGTTTTTCTCTGGGTCCCCAGTCATGTGGGTATCCTAGGAAATGAACAGGCTGACAAGTTGGCTAGAGTAGCCTTAACTCCCTGTTCCTTCCGCTGGGTTATCCCAGGCGCAGATTTGCTGGTGCAGATTAGTCGCTACTCATACAGGACTGGAACACCAACTAGCAGGCTACTGCTGTGTCGGACTGATGACCCCGTAGTTAAGTCCCATAAAAAATAAATAAATAAAAATAATAAAAAAATATAAAAAAATAAAAAATAAACATAAACACTGCTGTGTCTAATAAACTATGCTCCATCAAGTCAACCACTGCAGCTTGGAGTTCTTCCTTACGCCCTTCTTGAAGGGAATCCATTGTCCTTTGCCGCCTCCACATTGGTCACTCCAGGCTGACCCACTGTTTTCTTTTGCGTAATGAACCTTCCCCACTTTGTGGTTGTGGTGGCCTACAATCTGTGGCTCATATCTTAGTGCCAAATACGGAATTCCGCACTCATTGCCCTCAGTTTTAGTGAATGAATCACAGGTGGCTGACAGTCGTTGGATTTATCCGTGAAAGCAGTTTTTACTCTTGGCTATAAGCTTTTATCTCTTGATGCTTGGACAGGATGGATGGGTTTGTGGCCCTCCCTGTGAGCAGCAGGGTTGGGAGCTCTCCTCTCCCCTCCCCTCACCTGACCACTTCCATTTCTCCTTTCAACTCACGTTGTTTACCTTTTTAAATTTTTAAGCTTCTGATCTAGGAGCATACACTGTTCTCATGTATCTGCTTGTCGTCAACAAGTCAATAAACGGGGATTCTAGATCTGTCATGTCATTCCTTGCAGAATCCTGCCTTTTCTATTGGTTTTAGTCCTGTTCTACTTGATTTTAACCTCCCTTTTAGTTCCTCTATTTTACTATCGGTATGGTCTTAGCAGACCACATACTGGCTTGCATTTCATACAAAGATCATGTTGAAGAAATTTAGGGGCCCCAAATTCGATGCAGAAAGATATTATTGCTGCCAACCTATATTTCACGTAAAGAACACAAAGATAACATCAGAGTGATTAGTCTTGTACAGATGAATATAAGTATTTATTTGTTTTCCCCTCATTCTATTTGGGAATGGAACGGAAAAGTAAGTAACTAGTAGTGGTATTACGTACCCTCTCCCATACACCTTTGGGTGATCTGCAGTGTATGTATGTAGATGCAGATATATTTACACAACTTGCCTGTTTACTTAACCTTCAGACTATAAATACTTTGAATGAGATTACATGCTGTTATTTCAATTTAGAGTTCATAACACATTCAGAAATATCAAAGTCCTTACTTTATTGTCAACTACACTTTTAACTTGCTCTTCAGATCTCAAAATTTATCACGGAAAAATGATAAAATTGTCTGAAAATAAAGAGATTTCACCTTTGGAAATATTGGACAATGTTGGTAGTTGCATGAATGTAGTGGTTTGTAACTCCAGGCTTAGAGTTCTTTGATCAGTAATACAACGTACTAAAAACCATCAGTTAACTATGAAGTGTAGGAAATTAACATAGAAAGGTAAAACTGATGATAATCCAACACCTCGCTTTCCAGGCAAAGATACAAAGAAAGTATTACACCAGTGTTATCCTAACCTGAGTGCTGACTTATCCTGTCTCTGTATTGAAAGACCAACAATTATTGTGGAATATTTGGACAAGAAAATAATTTTCACAGCAAAACTTTTTTTTTGGAGGGGGGGGGGGGGGGAGAATGAGAGAGAAAAAAATTCTAAGACAAAGTCATATTTAGATTTGTAATCTGAGATTCACCTATTAACCCACCAGGTTGATCCATTACATAGAGATCATTGTTCCAAATATTGTATCAGGTTATTGCAAATTTTTCTTCTGGAAAGTTATTGAAAATGTTTTGTTGCTCAGTTTGTTTATATACTACTTGGATTTTTGCCCTTCACTCAAAAGAAACTGTGTTTATAACATTATACTTCTTATTTTCAGGCAAAGAAAGCTAATCCTCTTAAGAGTATGGAATTTTTTGGATTCAAGAAGAGGAAAACATCTTGATCACCAGAACATGTATAGTTTGGAGATACCTGTAACCATTGTAAAAAAAAAAAAAAATATGAATTAATAAATATACATATTTATACATGCTGTAAATGAGAACTACCACTCAGCCCAACTATATGGTATTGAAACTTCCTGGCAGATTAAAATCGTGTGCCAGAATCGGGACTCGAACCTGGGACCTTTGCCTTTCACGGGTATTATTAATATTTATTATTTCCAGTTGTTGTGCTTCCTGCTTGTTTCATGTCCCTCCTTCCTCCTCCTCCTCAGTAAAATGTCAGCCTGTAGAAAACCTTTTCATATCAGAAAAACATGATTATGGTATTTTCACCTTGTTATGGAAATTCGTAAATGCCAGCAACCTTCTTACTGAGATATATAATGTTAAACACTGTACTTACACTTTTTTTTTCTTTCTCTTTTTTTCCTCTCTCAAGAAAACATGTTAGATTTCAACAATATATTAATTAAAATACACTGCTCAAAATAATTAGGGGATCAGGTGAGTTATCATACACAGTATATATATAACGATTATTAAGACGAAAAATTCCTAGCAGGAAAAATAAAATATAAAAAATAGACGAAGATTACTCACCAGGCGAAGGAGCACAGGTGTGACAGCATCACAAATAAATAAATGAATACACACACACACACAATCGCAAGCTTTCGCAACCCAGTTGCGTCTTCAGGCAGTAGGGAAGGAGAGGGAAAAGGAAATGATGAGGGTTTTAAGGAAGGGGGTAAGTAGCCATTCCAATCCCGGGAGAGGAAAGACTTACCTTGGGGGAAAAAATGGAGGGTAAACAAATGCACACATGCTCACACATTCACACAGACACAAGTACACCTAGGCAGACATACTGTAGAAAGCAAAGAAGTTAAGTTATAGAAGTTAAGAAGTTAGACAGAGATACCACTTGAGGCAGAGGCTCTTCCAGAGAACTGATGCAAAGATGTTAAGAAGGTGGGTGGGAATTCAAATTTAGCGGAGGTTGAGACCAGGTGGGCAACGGGAAGAGAGAATATGCTGAAGGGCTAGTTCCCATCTCCGGAGTTCTGAAGGATTGGTGTCAGTGGGAAGTATCCAGATAACCCGGACGGTGTAGCACTGTGCCAAGATGTGCTGGCCGTGCACCAATGCGTGTTTAGCCACAGGGTGATCCTCGTTACCAACAAACACTGTCTGCCTGTGTCCATTCATGCGAATGGACAGTTTGTTGCTGGTCATTCCCACATAGAACGCTTCACAGTTCAGGCATGTCAGTTGGTAGATCACGTGGGTACTATCGCAAGTGGCTCTGCCTTTGATCGTGTACACCTTCCGGGTTACGGGACTGGAGTAAGTGGTGGTGGAAGGGTGCATAGGGCAGGTTTTACAACGGGGGCGGTTACAAGGGTAGGAGCCAGAAGGTAGGGAAGGTGGTTTGGGGATTTCATAGGGGTGGACTAGGAGGTTACGGAGGTTAGGTGGGCGGCGGAAAGACACTCTCGGTGGAGTAGGAAGGATGTCATGAAGGACGGATCTCATATCGGGGCAGGATTTCCTCAACAGTATAATAAGGATTGTTTAGAACTCGACAAAAAGACGTAACAACGAGCTGTGACAGGCACATAAAAAAGGCACACACATACAACACAACCCTGCAGTAGTCGGTTGTGATATACAGTGAACTCTCGATTATCCGCAAGCCGCCGCCTCTAATTTTTCTTTTTTGAAAAATTTACTTTTGCCTGTGAGTGGGATTCACTATATCAGAGATAATTTTGGGCTACAATATGAGTGTAGTAATTTATTTGCTCCTCAAACAGTGTTGCACTACAGTATTGCCTGCTATCTGGCTGGATTACTTTTGAATGTATAGGCTTCTGATAATCATTCCTGATAAGTTAAAAAAGGTATGTTCATTTAGAATTAATATTCAAATAATTCTAAATCTGAATCGTAGGGTAATCTCTGGTATCTAGGGGTCTTGAGTAACAATGAGGTGCATTGTAATCACTTCTTTTATTTCTAGAAAACCTTTTATTTCCTTTTGCATCAGCTAATTTAATTGGGAACAAGGAACTCGGAAGCACGCACTTTCATTAAAACCCAAGGAAAAGTAAACCTTTATCCTTTAATCCACATGTGAGTGGACGCTGCCTGACGAAGCAACTAGGCTGCGAAAGCTAATGTTGTGTGTGTGTGTGTGTGTGTGTGTGTGTGTGTGTGTGTGTGTGTGTGTGTTTATTTGCCTGTGCTCTTTCGCCTGGTAAATAGACTTCATCTATTTTTTTTACATATATTCTACCTGTTAGGAATTTTTTTCCTCTATATATAAAACGAAAATTATAGAAGGAAACTTTCCTGGTGGGATAAACAAAAATAGAAAACGGATGGCTTACCCAAAGGACAGGCTCTGTCCACAGAACCGAGGCTAAATGTTAAAGATGGTCGGCAGGAATTTGAATTTGGTGGAGGTTGAGACCAGGTGGGCAACGGGAAGAGAGAATAAGCTGAAGGGCATGTTTCCATCTCCAGAGTTCTGTAAGGTTGGTGTCGATGGGAAGTATCCAGATAACCCGGACGGTGTAACACTGTGCCAAGATGTGCTGGCCGTGCACCAAGGCATGTTTAGCCACAGGGTGATCCTCATTACCAACAAACACTGTCTGCCTGTGATCGTTCATGCGAATGGACAGTTTGTTGCTGGTCATACCCACATAGAACGCTTCACAGTGCAGGCATGTCAGTTGGCAAATCACGTGGGTGCTATTGCAAGTGGCTCTGCCCTCAATCGTGTACACCTTCCGGGTTACTGGACTGGAGTAAGTGGTGGTGGAAGGGTGCATAGGGCAGGTATTACAACGGGGGCGATTGCATGGGAAGGAGCCAGACGGTAGGGAAGGTGGTTTTGGGATTTCATAAGGATGGACTAAGAGGTTACGAAGGTTAGGTGGGCAGCCGAAAGACACTCTTGGTGGAGTGGGAAGGATGTCATTAAGGATGGATCTCATTTCGGGGCAGGATTTAAGAAAGTCGTATCCTTGCTGGAGAGGCACATTCAGAGTCCGCTCCAGTCCCGGGAACTATCTGGTGACAAAAGGGGCACTTCTGGGGTTCTTCGGTGGAAGGTTCTGGATTTGGGGGGATGAGGAGGTGGCTCTGGTAATTTGCTTCTGAACCTGATCAGGAGGATAACTGCGGGATGTGAAAGCTGTTATTAGGTTATTGGTGTACTGGTTCAGAGATTTGGGACTGGAGCAGACCCTTTTGCCATGAAGACCTAAGCTGTAGGGAAGGGAATGTTTGATGTCGAATGGGTGGCAACTGTCATAATGGAGGTACTGTTGTTTGTTGGTTGGTTTGATGTGAACTGATGTGTGAAGTTGGCCATTGGACAGATGGAGGTCGACATCGAGGAACGTGGCATGGGATTTGGAATAGGACCAGGTGAATTTGATGGGACCAAAGGAGTTGAGGTTGGAGAGGAAATTCTAAAGTTCTTCTTCACTGTTAGTCTAGATCATTAAGATGTCATCAATGAATCTGTACCAAACTTTGGGTTGACAGGCTTGGGTATCCAGGAAGGCTCCTCTAAGCGTCCCATAAATAAGTTTGCGTACGAGGGGGCCATCCTAGTTGCCATGGCTGTTTCATTTAGTTGCTGGAATGTCTGGCCCTCAAAGGTGAACAAGTTGTGGGTTAGGGTGAACCTAGCTAGGGTATTAAGGAAAGAGGTTTTAGGTAAGGAAGTGGGTGGTCGGCGTGAAAGGAAATACTCCATCACAGCGAGGCCCTGGGTATGTGGGATATTTGTGTATAAGGAAGTGGCATCAATGGTTACAAGTATGGTTACAGGAGGTAACAGGCTGGGTAAGGATTTCAGGTGATCGAGGAAGTGGTTGGTGTCTTTGATGAAGGATAGGAGACTGCACATGATGGGTTGAAGGTGTTGGTCTATGTAGGCAGAGATTCGTTCTGTGGGGGCTTGGTTACCGGCCACAATTGGCCAGCCTGAATGATTAGGTTTGTGAATCTTAGGAAGTAGGTAGAAGGTAGGGGTGCTGGGTGTCAGTGGGTTCATGAGTTTGATGGACTCAGGTGAAAGGTTTTGTAGGGGGTTAAGGATCTGAGAATTCCCTGAATCTCTGCCTGGACATCAGGAATGGGGTCGTTTTGACAGACTTTGTAGGTAGTGTTGTCTGAAAGCTGACACAGTCCCTCACCTACATTCTCCCGCCAATCAAGTACCACGGTCGTGGATCCCTTGTCGGCGGGGAGAATGATGATGGAGTGGTCAACCTTCAGATCACGGATAGCTCGGCATTCAGCTGCGGTAATGTTGGGAGTAGGATTAAGGTTTTACAGGAAGGACTGAGAGGCAAGGTTGGAAGTAAGGAATTCCTGGATGGTTTGAAGGGGGTGATTTTGAGGAAGAGCGGATGGGTCTCGCTGTGATGGAGGACGGAACTGTTCTAGGCAGGGTTCAATTTGAATGATGTCTTTGGGAACTGGATAATCAGGAGTAGGATTATTTTTCTTCATGGCAAAGTGATATCTCCAGCCAAGGCTACGAGTATAGGATAGTAGGTCTTTGACAAGGACTGTTTGGTTGAGTTTGGGAGTGGGACTAAAGGTGAGGCCTTTGGATAGGACGGAGGTTTCAGATTGGGAGAGAGGTTTAGAGGAGAGGTTGACTAATGAATTGGGATGTTGTGGTTCAGGATTGTGTGGATTCGGATTGTGAGGTTTGAGGGAGAGTGGAGCTGGAAGTGGGAGATTGAGTAGATGGCAGAGACTGGGTTTCTGTGCAATAAGAGGAGCTTGAGGTTTATTGGAGAGGTGGTTGAGGGAGAGTGTATTGCCTTTCTGGAGGTGGGTGACCAGGAGTTTGGATAGTTTTTTGAGGTGGAGGGTTGCATCCTGTTCCAATTTGTGGTTGGCCTATAAAAGGATGTTCTGAACTCTAGGTGTGGATGTGGGAGTGGAAAGGTTGAGGATTTTGATCAGGGATAGGAGTAAGATCATAATTGCTCATGGAAGTATTCATGATATTCAACATTAAAATCTCAGTATACGCTCTCATCTGGAAGCACATGCCAATAGTTCCATGCTTTTGCATTCAGTGGGAGACATGTGTCTCAGCAACATTCTGCAGTTGTAGTGAACTGGTAGACATAGGGTGGTTGGTATCGTAGTTCCTACATACTCTTGACCAGCTGCAGTCCTGGTTCCAACAGTAGTGATGGATTCAATAGGATGTTTATCATATTATTTTGTTTGATGTCAGTGCTGCTTACTCCTTGTGTGTTATCTTTCATGTTTTCATTGAAAACTGAAGTATTAAATTACCATGTACAGTGCTCCATCTTCCTCTCTATAGTTTTGCCTTGAAAATGGCCCAATGATCTTCAGTTGAAATATCAGCAGTTATTGACGTTACCCACCTGTGTACCTGTAAACTGCTCTATAGAATAGTCATCTTCACTAGAGGAGAATAGGTGAAGTAATCTGGCACTCAAAGCTCAAAATTTCTGTGTGTCACTTTTATTTTATTGGTGTTACATATCATACTTATGTACATTACTACAAGTAATAATATTTTTATCAGTATCATAAAATCTGGTAGAAAAGCCCAAAGCATTGCTAAAATAATAACTATATGAAATAAATAAAAAGTTATTAACAAACGAAATGTAAAAAGAGAGAGAGGGAGAGGTTCTAAGCATACTGATGAAGATGGTAAAAATCAGTCTTTTACACAAATAGACATCACATTCCAAATTTGACAAAATAGACATTTTCTCAAAGAAGACTCAACTTTTAATTTGGAGGATAATTTAAGGAAAACATTGTCTTAAGATGGGAACAGTGAACAAAATGGAGTCCCTGTAACTTGTACTTCTGGTATAAGGTGTCTGGGAATTTGAAAATTAAAGTATTTAATATTAGTGGCTTTAAGAAAATGTGGCTTTAAATGTCATTTATTTCTTTTTTAGCAAGCCAAATTATATTCATCACTAATATTGAAGTCATATCAAATCTGTGCGCTTCTTCCAAGCTGTTCTGTTTTCATTTGGAACTTACTGATTCTGTTTATGCCTCAAAAAGAATTCAACCCCACTCACTGCAAACTAATGTCTGTTTCTTCTTTAACATTCATGTCAGGTCTCTTTTGATCTTATAGGTGAAATGGTTGATCAAATAACAGATTTCACTTCTCACTGACCATACCAAATTATGCTTCATTTCAGAACACATTTCTGTTATTACCTTCAACCTATGTGGTATGTAAATATTTCTTTCTTGTGCTCTTCGGTGAGCAGTTATACTCAAAAAAGAACAACCACCAAAAGATGAAATGCTATCAGCAGAACAGACAGCGTTGTTGTTGTTGCTGAATCTGTAAAAAAAAGATATATTATGTTACACTTAAAGAAAAGAAAAGAAAAAAAGTATATGGCTATTTTTGAAGAGAAAAAAACTGTATATTACATTATGACAAGAATTTCCAGTCAAGTAAAGACAATGGATATAATTAAATGCTGTTGAAAAGCCTTAATTGAACTGTGTTTTTATAAAAATAGTGGTTGTTCATGTGAATATTTTTTATTGGTGTGTTACATAAAAATTTAGTGTGAAAAAACTGAAAGGAGTTGATTAATTAGTTATAACATTGTTGTTGTCTTTAGTTCAGAGACAAGTTTGATGCAACTCTCCACCCTTCTCTATTCTGAGCAAGCCTCTTCATCTCCTCATAAGAACAGCAACCCACATCCATTTGAATCTGCTTACTGTAGTCATCTCTTGGTCTTCCTCTGCAATTTGTACCCCACACACCTCCCTCAAATGCTAAATTCATAATTCCTTCATGTCTATGAATGAGTCCTATCAATTGATCCCTTATTTTAGTCAAGGTATGCAAGAAATTCCTTCGCCCCCTCCCCCCCAATTCTGTTCAGTACCTTCTCAGTAGTTACATGGTCTACCCACCCAATCTTCAGCATTCTTTTGTAACACCACATTTCAAAAGCCTCTATCCTCTTCCTGTCCCCACAAGTTTATCATCCATGTTTCACTCCCATTCAGGGCAACACTGCACACAAATGTCTTCAGAAAGGACTTCTTTATGCTTAAATTAATATTCCATGTTAACAAATTTCTCTTTTCCAAAAACACTTTTCTTTCCATTGCCATTCTGTATTTTATAACCGTGCTGGAGTAGCCGAGCAATCTAAGGTGCCTCGCTGTGGAGCGCATGGTTGGAGGTCGAAAGGTTTGACTGTTTTCTGAAAAACTTAGCTCTTTTTTTTTTTTTTTTTTTTTTGGTTCCACTGTCATCTGCTGCCATGCTGTGTCCGCTGTAGTTTGTTTTGTAGTGTTGCCAACTTTCTCAGCTTATTTGAAATTCAACTATTTCATTGAAAGTGTGTTGAATGTATCTCCGTGTGTGTCTGTGGGGGGATTATGGGTTTGTGATTATGTGTTGCGATTTGTGTCTATCATTTGGTCAATAAGTGAAAACAGTGATTGATTCATCAGGTTTATTTGGTCATTTAGTAGCAACTTTTTCTCAGCCTTTGTTTTATATATGTGATAATTTTATTGTAATGTTAGGAGGTGTTTTTCATTATTTACTGTAATTATCTTCATGCCTTTTTCTATTATGGTGGGTTTGTGGTTATATTTTTTCAGATGTTCTGCAAAAGTGGAGTGGCTTGTCCCGTATTTCCATGCCCTGGTATGTTCTTTGTATCGGGTATTGAATGTTCTGCTGGTTTGTCCTACATTCCTTCCATCACATGAGTTGCATTGTAATTGGTACATTGCAGCTCTTTGGTAGATATGTGTCTTTTTTGATTTTTGGGATATTTTTTGGATTGGGTTGTCTGTTTTGGGAGCTATTTTTATTTTGTGTTTGTAAGTCATTGTGTACCATCTTGAATTTTCTTTTTTGTTTTCATGTGTACTTTGTACTGCAGTTTGTATCGTGTGTGTTTGTGTGCTGCTTTGCTGTGTTGTTGTCTGTGGGACTGCATGTTTGGTGTTTTTTGCCCGTATTTGTTTTTTAATATTTTTGTTCAATTTTTCCCAACAGATCATCACAAACCCACAATCTCCCCCCCCCCCCCCCACACACACACAACACACACAGATACAGATAAAAAAATTCACACACACACACACACACACACACACACACACAAAGATACCTTCAACACACTTTCAATGAAATAGTTGAATTTCAAATAAGCTGAGAAAGTTGGCAACACTACAAAACAAACTACAGTGGACACAGTATGGCTGCACATGAGAGTGGGACCAGAAAAATGCTAAGTTTTTCAGAAAACAGTGGAACCTTTCAACTTGGTTGCCAGAAAGAGACTGATATGGATTATCAAGTGCTTCAAGTACACCAATTTATAGCAAACAACAAACTGTTTTGAATCAGAAACGAAATGTTGTGCACATATATAAAAAACCTAACCTTTATGTGTAAACAGAAACATGTAAATATTTCAGGACACCCTCTGATGATGCCTTGTGACAAAGGCAAAACATGTTTGGGTGAATTATAAAAGTAAAAACTCTTCATTTGCAGTAGCAAAATGTATTTTCTTTAAAAACAGTACAGTGGAAATAAATTTTAAAATTGTATTTATCCATCTTGTCCCTCTTCATCCCAATATATGTATACAAATGATACTGCAAACAAAAAAATTAAGGCATTACTTTTAAAATGAAGGTGACTAAATATTTACTGTGTGCAAATAATCACCAAAATACACTGAACTGAGACAAGTCCTATACCATTTACAACAATTTGATTAAAATGTCTACCAACTCCATACATATTACAACACAATTTTGGTGACAAAACATCTTGTAAGATTCAGATTGACCATGCAAGTAGCAACAAGCTGACAACTTAAATGAAAGCTCCCACTTGTGTCTTCATCTAATAACATTTTCCCAGTTTCTGTCCATATTCACCTTCCACTCCTGGGATTGGAATGACTCCTTTTCCACTTCCTTATGTTCCAAAAGGAAACATTAAGTTTGACTCAATACATTAGTACACATTATTTTTCATCCTTAGATACACAATACTCAGAACCTGTCAAATTCTAGCACATCTTGGCACAGTGTTACACCGTCCGGGTTATCTGGATACTTCCCACCAACACCACTCTTTCAGAACTTCAGAGATGGAAACTTGCTCTTCAGCATATCTCTCTTCCCGTTGCTCACCTGGTCTTAACCTCTGCTAAATTCAAATTCCCGCCCACCATTCTATAACATCTTTATCTCTGTTCTCTGGACATAGCCTCTGCCTCAAGTGGTATCTCTGTCCAACTTCTTTGCTTTCTATTAGTGTCTGCCTTGGTGTGTGTGTGTGTGTGTGTGTGTGTGTGTGTGTGTGTGTGTGTTTACCTTTCCTTTTTCCCCCACCTTCCTTCCTCTTTTCCTGATGAAGCTTGAATGTTTGTGTGTGTTTTTATTTGTATCTATTAACAAGCCTGTGCTGTGGGTATGTTAAACGAAACCACACATACATTATGAGTAAGTATAAACAGAAAGTTTTTGAAAATTTACAGTAAAAGTACAAAATATTTTTACTAGAAATTCTACAATATTTAGAAATACAGAGCAATTAGCAACATAGACTTGTCTATTTAAATACACGAGATGTTAATGTTCACATTGCATAATGCCATGTGAGGTTAAATACCAAATATGGCCTAGTATACATAGTGTGGAGCTTGTGTGCGTGCATGCCCTCTAGTGCTTCACATTACATAAGTACTTTCACTGACAGGTCACCAGATGACAGGCTATACCCGAAACATGTAGTGAAATTTTAATAAATGATATACATTCAATAGCTATGAGATTATTGCAGCAACATAAATGCATTTTTAGAATCATTTTTAAATCTTAATTCAGGAAGTATTAATTTTGACCTTCCGCACAGGGCAATCCATCTGAACAAGTTTACAAGAACTACAAATTGTTAACGATAATATGAGCTATGAAATCCAGTGTTGTGGTCTTCAGTCCAAGGAATGGTTTGAAGCAGCTATCCACATTCCTTATCCCGTGCAAGTACTTTCATCTCCCAGTAAGAACACAACCTACATCCTCATGTACTTGCTTACTGTATTTGCCTCTGTTTCACCCTGTCATTTTTACCCCACACACTTGAGGGAAATGCTAAACTGATGGTTCCTTGATGTCTCAGATCTGTCCCACCAATCAGTTCCTTCTTTTAGTCAAGATATGGTTGAAATTCCTTTATTTCTTTCTTTTTTAATTCTGCCCAGTAACTTCTACTAGTTACACAATCTACCTATCTAATCTTCAATAGGGACTATTCCTCCATAGTACCACATTTTGAAAGTTTTTATCATCTTTTTGTCTGAACTCCTTATCATACATCTTTCACTCCTGTTGAGTGCTACACTCCAGACAAATGCTTTCAGTAATCACTCCCTAAGATTGAAAATAATACAGGATGTCTACAGATTTTTCCTTTTCAGAAATGCTTTCCTGCCCATAGTCACTCTGTAATTAATACCTTCTCTATTTCGACCATCAGAAATTATTTTGCTACCCAAATAATAAAAAACATCCACTACCTTTAATGTCTCATTATCCAATCTAATTCATCCAGCATTGTCTTATTTTGTTAGACTACATTACATCACTCTTGTTTTGCTCTTGTTAATGCTCATCTTATATCCTCCATTTAATACACTATATATTCCATTCAACTGCTCTTCCAGGTCCTTTGCTGTCTCTAACAGAATTACAATGTCATCAGCAAACAGCATACTTTTAATTACTTCTGCCCAAATTTTAATTCCTTCACAAAATTTCTTCATCCTTTCCCTCAAAGCTTGATCAATATACAGACTGAATAACATTTGGGAAAGACTACAGCCCTATCTTACATCCCTCCCAACCACTGCACCCTGTCATGCTCTTCAGGTCTTAATAACTGTTGTCGGGTTGAATATAACGTTTTGTTACCTATATCTTACTCCTACTACCATCAGAATTTGCTTCCTTTGGATCAGAGTGTGAAGTGTATCTCTTAATTAGGTAGGTATGTTAGAAAATTTGAAAAGAGAAGTGGGTAGGTTGAAGTTAGATATGGTAGGAATTAGTGACTTTTGTCTGCAGGATGAACAGAATTTCTGGTCAGGTGAGTACAAGGTTATAAATACAAAATCAGTTGGAGTTAACACAGAAATAAGCCCAATAATGAATAAGAAAATAGAACGTTATTATGAAGACCATAAGAAATAGGATCACTAATTTGTTAATGGCTCATAGACTTCTTAAGTAATAGAACCTAGTTCACCTGTCCGTAACAGTGAGTGTTGGTCAAAGACAAGGGAATTGTCAGGAGTGTCTGAGAAATGAGTGATACACAATTAATGATGAACATTCTCCTCAGAGATTATAAATAGTGTTGAAACGAGATAGATTGGCTGGCCAGTACTTACCTTTGTGCTGTACCGCCGATAGTAATACAAATGAAGAAACAGAAAAAAAGGGGACAAAAAGGACAAGCTTTCGGAATGCAGTTCCTTCATCAGGTGGGAGGGAAGAGAAGAAGAAAGGATGGGAACGGAAGGGAAAGGTAATTCACGACCTAGGTCATGAAGGTGGTGTTTCGGGAGTGTGGACGTCAGACATACTGCATGTTCGTACTGAGCCAAGCCAGCGTCCACAGTCCCGAAACACCACCTTCATGACCTAGGCCGTAAATTACCTTTCCCTTCCATTTCCATCCTTTCTTCTTCCCTTCTCTCCCACCTGATGAAGGAACTGTGTTCCGAAAGCTTGTCCTTTTTGTCCCCTTTTTTCTGTTTTTTCATTTGTGTTACTATATGCGGTACAGCACAAAAATGACTTCTTTCACCTCTGGCAATATTGATCATGTGAAAAGTACCGAGTAGCACCGTGGTTCGGAACCCACGTTAAACTGTAGGTCCCCCTATAACTAGCTGGGTAAGTCAGTTCGAAGGTCGGAGGAAGGCAACGGCATACCACCTCCAAACAGGACCATGCCTAGTAAAGCACTGTTGTGTTCAAACCAATCTTCGGATTGTTGACTGCTTTGCCTTTATTTATTTATTTTTTTTACAGCTATTTCAATCGATACAAATGATCTAACAAATATAAAAAATAGAAAATGAATGACTTACCCAAAGAACAAGCTTGTCTACAGACACAAATAAAATCACACACATACAAGCTTTCGCAACCGTTGGTCGCTTCTTTAGGAAAAGAGGAAGAAAGGAGAGGAGAAAAGGAAGGATATGGATTTTAAGGAAGTGGAAAAGGAGTCATTCCAATCCTAGGAGTGGAAGGATTTACCTTAGGGGAAAAAAAGGAAGGTAAACAAATACACACACCCAGTCACACATATCCAAACGCAAACACACCTAGACAGACATTTGTAAAATGTAAAATTTATGAATGTCTGTCTAGGTGTGTTTGCATTTGGATATGTGTGACTGTGTGTGTGTGTATTTGTTTACCTTCCTTTTTCCCCCCTAAGGTAAGTCCTTCCACTTCTGGGATTGGAATGACTCTTTTCCACTTCCTTAAAACCCATATCCTTCACTTTCTCCTCTCCTTTCTTCCTCTTTTCCTAAAGAAGCGACCAACAGCTGTGAAAGCTTGTATGCGTGTGATTTTATTTGTGTCTGTAGACGAGTCTGTCCTTTGGGTAAGTCATCCGTTTCCTATTTTTTATATTTGTTTATCCCACCAGGAAAGTTTCCTTCTATAATTTTCGATACAAATGATCTGACAGACAGGGTGAGTAGCAGTCTGTGTCTGTTCCCTGATGATGCTCTGGTGTATGGGAAGGGGTCATTACTGAGTAGCAGTGGAAGGATATAAGATGACAGACCAAATTTCTAGTTGTTGTGATGAATCATAGCTAGCCCTATAGAAAATATGAAGTATGTGGTGTGGTGTGATGGTGTGGAGTGGTGAGGGGAGGGGGGGGGAGGGGAGCAGATGACCTAGAACAGATCCACGGGTACACTAAAGACACATCGTTGACTATACTTCTCCATCCTCTGCAACAATATTGCTGTGAAGTGTGTGATGTTGACCAGACAGGATTGGAAGAGTAGCTCATTTTGTACTGTCCTGAAACAGTGTTCTAGATATCATAACTAAAGTTGGTGTGGCAATGATTAAAACATTATTCAGTGAAATAATGTAAGAGAAATCAGAGCTCATTTGGAAGGTTTAATTGTTCTGTGTACTTTCAAGTGTGGAATGGTGGAGAAACAATTTGCAACTGGTTCAATAAACTTTCTGTCAGGCACTTAAATGTGAGTTGCAGAAAAGTGGTGTAGATGTAGAATTGTGAAATATATTTTATGTCTTTATGAATAACACATGTATTTTATGATATTTCCTAATTAGTCAATGACAAATAAAGAGTCTGACTCTGGCATGAGCATGTCTTATTAACTCATATACAGGGTGTTCAGAAAAGGACTCCCTGATTTCAAAATCAAATATCTCGAAAACAAAGATAGATAGAGGAATGCAGTAAATGGTATGTTTATTGTGAAAGCTGTAAAAAGTTTACACAGCAGTTTGAAATAATTGTTACTAAAGCTGCTAACAGATGGCGCTGTAATTGCCATATGTAATGCCAAGTATAAATAGTGATCCAAAGCCCAGAGCGATCAGTTCCACTATTGAAATGTGAAAGGAGGTTAGCGTACCAAAGGAAGAGATTAAAACCATGTACTCCATCGAACAATCCATTTTTCTGGTGCTAGAGTACCACAGGTTAGAAGAGAGTCCTACAGCAACAAGGCGAAGTTTTCAAGCACAATTTAATGTTGCAAAAGGACCCAATGCGAAAACCATTCCTATGCTCTTCGCAAAATTTCAACGAACAGGCATCGTAGCTGATGATCTAGTGGGGCATGTTGGCCGCAAGCAAACCACAGTTACACCTGAAAATATCACCACAGTTTCTGGAATTATTCAGCAAAATCCAGTGTCATCCATCCATAGAATTGCGTCTGAGACAGGTTTGAAGCATTCCAGTACACACAAAATACTGAGAAAGAGCCTACACAGGTTTCCATTCAAAATTCAAACGCACCAAGTCATACCCGTATGAGCTGTGCAACAAAGGGTTGCTTTTGCTATTCAGATGCTCATAATGATTGATAGTGAAGGATTTGATGTTGGCTGCATCTGGTTTACAGATGAAGCACACTTCCACCTGAATGGATACGTGAATAAGCATAACTGGCGATTTTGGGGTTCCGAAATGCCATATTGGTGTGAAGGGAAACCCCCCTGTATTCTCCTAAAGTTACTGTGTGGGCTGCAGTATGCAGTAGAGGCATTATTGGCCTTTTTTTTTTTTTTTTTTTCATTCGAGAAACGGTCTCTGGTGCATGTACTATGCAATTTTGCAACTACTTGTCGTCGCACAGCAAGCGTTAGAGGATCGACCAGATACTGAATGGTTTATGCAAGATGGAGCCCGACCACATCAGACCGAACAAGTGTTTCGCTTTCTTGAGGAATACTTCGGGGATCAAGTTATTGCTTTGGAATATCCGAAATTTACTGGTGCAGGCATGGATTGGCCTCCATATTCGCCGGATTTGATTCCCTGTGACTTTTTTTATGGGGCGCAGTGAAAGACATGGTCTACCCGAAGCATCCCGCCACGCTGGACGAGCTTGAATCGGCGATCTCTGTGGCATGTGAATCCATTTCGGTTGAGACACTTCGAAATGTGATGGCGAATTTCATTCTTTGTTTGCGCCACCTCTGTAGTGCCAATGGTGAACATTTTGAAAACATTGTGATGTGATTGATTGCAAAGAGTGTTTTCATACGATTATTTCACTTATGTATGCTGATATGAGCTGTACAGCGTAAAGCGCTATCTGTTAGCAGCTTTTGTAACTATTATTTCAAACTGCTGTATAAACTTCTTACAGCTTTCACAATAAACATTCCTCTATCGATCTTTGTTTTAGAGATATTTAATTTTAAAATCAGGGACCCTTTTTCTGGACACCCTCTAAATCCACCTGATGGTGCAAGTTTAACCCTCTGAAATTTGTGAAAATAAAAATAAATTGTGATTGGTTACAGTAATTTGTGTTTTCAATTGATATTGAGAACTGACCATACTTGTATGCATGTCATACTTGCTAAAACCTAACCTTAAATGACTGCATTTAAAATTACAGGTAATTTTATATAATCTAAACAACACATTATTTGCAGTCATAACTGAATGAGTATTTTGGATTATTAGAGAATTATAATTAAAAACCAAGAGACATAAAAATACCTATGCATGTGTTTTCTTTTCTAACAAAGCCTTCCTTGCACCGGCACCTATTTGATTGACAGCTTACTCGATATCCAAGATTGTCACCAATATAGCATTCACTGCTTGAATTGCAATCATTTTCCAAATCTGTAAAAGGAAATACTAATTACAGGATGATGTCCAGTCATATTCACTTTCTCAAGTGACAGTAACTCTCATTATACTCATATTTACCTTTATTTTTTATACATTTTCGGTCAGCAAAATGGTAACCTTTTGAGCATACACAATGTCCACTGTAGCAGTATGCATAGTCACCAAATGTTTTTGTACATTGTGTATTTTCCTCACACTGTTGCTTATAGCCCGTTGCAACTGTTTTAAGAATGAATGTACAATGATTATCTACGAAAACTTCAAAAATTAAAACTAAAAGATCATGGCATTCACTAAGATCATTTATTGTGAGGAATTTTAGGGAAAACCAGCAACAAGGAATAAGTGACAACACAGAATTGTCACCAAATACAATCTCTGACAATAAAGTTTGATGAATAGTCCTGTAATATTGACATAGATAAACTATGAACTATAGTTACCTTACTGCCCTTTGAAATCATCATCCAGGACATATATCGCAGAACTCGGTGGTGCATAGTTATGGGAGGTGACTATTTCAAGGGACAGCGAGGTAACTATAGTTCTTGATTCATCTACGTTAATGTTACAGGACTATTCACTGAACTTTGTCAGAGGCTGTACATAATAATGAAATAATTCATTATAAATGTAAAAATGCTTACAAGCACCTCTATGTTGCTTCTCATCATTTGAATATTATGAGTGAGGATTGGACTAGTAATGACTTTTTGCCATTCCTAAGTTATAATCAGTACAGATTTTTAACTGATAAAAGATAATCTAAATCAATAATTCCTTAAGGCATGTCTGGTCATTGTATTGGTTTCACCAATAAACACTGACACTGCACATCATACTTAAATGAGCCATGGTAAGGCTTGCAACAGTTGCAGTAAACATCTCTCCATTTCTGGGTCTTCCTTAGTGAA
Organism: Locusta migratoria; assembly: GCA_026315105.1. Lineage (NCBI taxonomy): Eukaryota > Metazoa > Arthropoda > Insecta > Orthoptera > Acrididae > Locusta > Locusta migratoria. The sequence continues at coordinate 899,916,368 of CM048744.1, forward strand.
ATAAGAATTCATGGGCATTAAGCAATGTGTTTCATATATAGGTGGTGTGAATGAATAGTGTTGTGGTTAACTTGCAATTTCTAAGAGGTATTGTCATTTTGGAGTGAGTAACATTTATGGAAATGCATGAACTGATTCAAAATGAAAGGCTGCAACCACCAAGCAAAGAAGTTAACAAACATGTCTTCAATGTTATGAAGTGATTCAAATTGTTTGTAAAGTATGTGGCATGATTATAAGCTGTTTCAATACCTTAGCAACCTGGGGATTTATTAAAAATTTTACATTTTATAGTCGGTCCGAAACACGATGATTCGTGGCTCTGCCTACTGGGCTGGGAGACCGCCCCAGCTGTGGAAACTGAATGCAACCATGTTGCCAAGTAATTAGTTTGCTATTGGACAGTATAGTTAACAGTCACTGTTGTGTGACAGAACTGGCAAAAGTGCACAGAGCAGCCGAACGCACGCATCCGCAGGGCAACATTCGCATTTTATTTACTCTAATGATCTGCTGCTGCAGCCGGTGCTCAAAACTGATTGGTGCAACCACTAGGGATCATCATATTTCGGCTCAACTTTAGTATTTATAAACTATTCTTTTTCACTAACATACTGTGACCAGAATACCACACAAGCTATATTGCTTGAAGCATTAAGCATGAGGAATCCTTAATTACCAACAAACAGAGTGATTTAAGGCAGTTTTAAGATTATTTTCACCATACCTTCTGTAGGTTTTGTCAGACTGCATTGTTTGTTACAGAAATGATAGGGTATAACCAATAAAATATACTAAAAATGAATAGTCTATAAATACAGACAGACAAAGTGTCCGAAATCATCCCGGATGGGATTTTTAAGTGTTTGGGGGTGATTTTGGTCACAACTGAACTATTTTAAATTCTACTTTCTTTCTAGTTAATTTTAGTGACTTTTAATACATTTTAAGGATATACATCATTTTGATTAAGGGATATGAATTAAGATTTTTTATTTTTGTTTGCTCACTTTTGAGCAAGCAATTTAATATTTTTATTTGTGCTGATGGAAAAATCTTCTGAATGTCACTCGAGGAGGAATAATTGCACTCATACTTAACCTGATAAATTTTTAGAAAATTTCCTCTCTTTTTGGCCAGATCTGTCAAGGTAGCCTTTAACTAAATTTCTAATGTTCAGTTTATTGAAATGTAAACCCTAATGTGTAGTCTTCAAGATAACTTGATTCAACATTTCTTTTTCTTGTTGCTAATTTAGCACTGATTATTCACCCAACTCTTTTGTTTTTTATTAATTTCATTTATTTATTTATTTTGTAAGGTCAACCTTGGTGCACCATCCAAATTGCTTGCTTTTCTGTATGTTACTTTTGCCACACTGGCTATCACAAACTGCTTTGTTTAAAATTTCTGGATCATAATTACACTGAACTTGAGAATCTTTCTTGCTTGTATACATTCTTGGCATTGTCTGAATGACTCCACACAGTAAACAATTTTGAAAAAAATCTTCATTATTTTGTAACTTCACACACAACTCTCAACAAACTTGTACACAACTTATATACAACTACACATGATACTCTGCAAATCACATTTTAGTGCCTGACGGAGGGTTCATCGAACCACCTTTATAGTATTCATCTCCCATTCCATTCTCGAATAGTGTGTGGGAAGAAAGAACATCTGAATCTCTCCGTTCGAGCTCTGATTTCTTGTATTTTATTCTGATGATCATTTCTACCTATTTAGGTGGGAGTTAACAACATATTTTTGCATCTGGAGGAGAATGTTGGTGATTGGAGTTTCATACATAGACCACGCCGCAGCGATAAGCACCGTTGTTGTAATGATTCCCATCCCAAGCCCTGTATCATTTCCGTGATGCTGACTCCTGTGTATTGTGACAATACAAAACGAGTGGCTCTTCTTTGAACTCTTTCGATGTCCTCCGTCAAACCCACTTGATAAGGATCCCACAATGGGCAGCAATACTCCAAAAAAGGATGGACAAGTGTAGTGTATGCAGTCTCTTTAGTAGTTCTGTTGCATCTTTTAAGGGTTCTGCCAATAAAACGCAGTCTCTGGTTCGCCTTTCCCATGACAGTATCTACGTTTTCTTTCCAGTTTAAGTCTGAAGTAATAGTAATTCCTAGATATTTTGTGGAGTTTACAGCCTTCACGTTTGATTGTTTCATCTTGTGAACAAAGTTTAACAGATTTCTTTTTGTACTTGTGTGAACAGCTTCATGCTTTGCATTATTTAGAGTCAATTGCCAATTCTTACACCATAGTGGTATCTTATTGATCTTCAGATGATTTTACTATATGGTAAATGATGGCGTCATCTCAAACAACCTAAGAGAGCTTCTTAGATTTTCTCCAAAATTGTTTATGTAAATAAGGAACAGCAGAGGTCCAATGACACTACCCTGTGGAACGCCCGATATAATCTCTGTTTCAATCAATGCCTTACCATTGATTACTACAAACTGTGTTCTCTCTGACAGGAAATCCCCTATCCAGTCGCAAATTTGGGGTGATAAACCATAACCAAACAATTTGATTAATAGCTGTTTGTGGGGTACGGTATCAAAAGCCTTCTGGAAATCAAGAAATACAGAATCAATTTGAGAACCCTTTTCGATAGCACTCATCACTTCGTGTGAGTAAAGAGCTAGTTGTGTTTTGCATGAACAATATTTTCTAAATCCGTGTTGACTTTGGGTCAATAGATCATTCTGTTCGAGATAATTCATAATATTTGAATACAGAATATGTCCCAAAACCCTGCTGCAAGTTGATGTCAATGAAATAGGCCTGTAGTTTAGTGGGTTACTCCTACTGCCTTTCTCGAATATAGGTGTGACCTGTGCAACTTTCCAATCTTTTGATTTCATTTGATTTGATTTTCTCAGGGAAGCCAAAACAGTCTTGGTCCAACCCGCCACTGCCTGCACCGAAACTAAGTTTATTGTGCGGTATCGCTCCCTGTATTTAGTAAAGCCAACCAATGCCCTTGACCAGTGCAAGGAGTCCCTTTACCAGTTCTTTATTAGACACAATTTCTTCAGGTCTGGTTGTCCCAAATGTTCTGTGCCTTTTACTCTCCAATGCAATGCATTCGAAGATTAGATGTGATGCAGTTTCATCACCGTCATCACAGATCCTACATTTAGGGTCCTCTTCTGTTATTCCCATTGTATGTAGGTGTTTTTGAAATGGCCTATCAGCAATCCAACCATGAGTCTAATCTCTCTCCTGTTCAGGCCCAGGATTGCAGAGCTTCTTTTAAAACATGGCTTTGGCATCATTACCTTGCCATGTTTTTGTTGATAGACTTTGCTCCAATATTCTACGTGCTGTCTTCTGAGCCAGTTACGTAGCTCATTTGATCATTGCCTTGGTCATTGTCAGGACAGGTTCCGATCCAATAAATGGAGTCTCTGCCCCCATCCTGGCTAATCTGTCGGCATGTTCATTGCCACTGATCCCCGAGTGGCCATGGACCCACAATAGGTTTACTCTATTGCTTTCCCCTAGCTCCACCAGAACCCTGTGACATTCTGCAACAATTTTAGACCTTGTTGCAGGAGCTGCCAGTGATCTCAGGGCTGCCTGGCTGTCTGAATAGATATAGATGCTATGATCTTTGTAGCACCTATGCAAATTCTCCTCCACACAAGCCTTGATTGCAGTGATTTCCGCCTGGAATACTGAGGCCAGTTTCCCTAGAGAGATGACGCCCTCCAGTCTTGGCTGCACCCTGTATGTCCCGGCACCAACGCCTTGGTCTGATTTTGACTCATCAGTGAACTAGACAATATCCCCCGTACTGTGTCGAACTATTTTCTTCCACTGCTCCCTACTTCCAATTGTTATATTGAAAGGCTTGTTGATGCAGCATGGGGTTATAATATAATCGGGTGGAATTTCCCCAACCTTTTCTATATTTACCTCACTCACTATTTTAGTGTGTGATTCTGGATATCCCAAAGAGTTCCAGTTTTTGCCAGTTTTGAGTCTATATGTACGAGCCGCTGCCTCCATCTTGACCCAAAGGTGTAATGGGGGCATACCCAGCATGGTTTCCATCCCAGCAGTTGGTGAGCTGCTAATTCCACCTGTTATGGCTAAGCAGGCTAATCTCTGCACCTTACCAAGCTCCTTAGCAGCAACCTGCTGTTCTACCTTCTTCCATCACACGACCGCCCCATAGGTGATCCTGGGTCTAATCACCGTGGTGTATATCTAGTGCATACCCTTGGGGCTAGGGCCCCAATTTTTGCCACAAGCTCTCCTGGTACTTACAAGAGTACCTTTTGCCTTGGAGCAAATATTCCTAATTTGAGGGGTCCATGTCAGTTTCTCATCTAGGGTAACACCTAGACATTTCACTGTCCCCTTCACAGGTAAGCACTTCATTGAAAAGCTTTAGATTCCAACTTGATTGTTGGATATGCTTCTTTGTGAATGGTACAACAGTCTTCTTAGGACTAACGCCCAGATCCTGTTTTCTGCACCAGTCTTGCACAATGTCCAATGCACCTTGTGCCATATTGTTGATTGTGTCAGCAAATTTGCCAAGTATTACTATGAGAAGATCATCTGCGTATCCTTGGCAAAAGTACTGCCTAGAGTTTAATTCTCCAATGAGATCATTCACCACTAGATTTCACAATAAAGGAGAAAGAACTATTCCTTGCGGGCACCCCTTAGTGGTGTTGATTACCATTTTGTCATTCATCATGGTAGCCTCTACCTTTCTTCCACTAAGCATGGCCCTAGTCCACGTACATATAGTGGTCCCTAGGTCATGCACCTCTGCTGCCCTAACCATGGAATCAAAGGTCATGTTGCTAAAAGCCCCCTCGATGTCCAGGAAGATACAGAGGGCTATTTCCTGAAAGTGTAGTGCTTTCTCCACCTTCCCAAAGAGTTGGTGGAGAGCTGTCTCACATGATTTACCTGGCTGATATGCATGTTTGTTTGAATGTAGAGGAGCCCTACTTAACCTCCATTCTCCAACATGCACATTAACCAGCTTTTCCAATGTCTTAAGAATGGAGGAGGACAGGCTGATTGGCCTCATATCCTTGGCATGATCAATTCTCCCTGGTTTTGGAATGAAGACAACCTTCACTGCCCTCCAGGCATTGAGAATGATTCCTGCTGCTAGGTTAACCCTGAATAACCTGCATAGGAATCTAATAAGATTTTCTCCCGCTTGTTGCAGGAGAGCTGGAAAAATTCCATCGGGGCTAGGTGACTTGAACGGTTGAAATGTTCCCACCGCCCATCAGACCTTACTGAAATCGACACACTCCTTGGCCAAATCCCAGTCCTCTTTGTGAATACCTGAGAACCGTTGTCTCTCAGGAGTCACATTCTGGTCTGAGTTATCCCTCAGAGTATATTGAGGAAAATGAGTCATGAGGAGCAGTTCCAGCGTTTCATGTGCTGCCTTTGTATACTCCCCATCCTCCTTCCTCAATGTTCCTCCTGGATTAGTCGGTACCCTAGTGAGGATTTTATGAAGTCTCACTTGAGCAGCCGTGCCCTCCACTTCCTCACAGAATACCTTCCAGGATGCCTCCTTTGCTCGTCTGATGTGCAGGTTGTAATTGACAAGGGCCTCACGATACTTTGCCCATTGTCCTTTGCGCCTCACAAGGTTAAACAGTCTTTGTACCTGTTTCCTTAGCATTTCCAGGTTATTATTCCACCAAGGCACATTCCTATTTGTGCACTTCTTGGTGATTGAGCAGTTGTCCTGGTGTGAGGTCACTATAGCAGAGGTTACGGCCTCTGCTACTTCATCAAATTCTGCTGGATTCCTTATCGAAGTTTTAATTTCTGATAGGCTGAAGTCAATGTCTCTCCTATATGTCTCCCAGTCCGTTTTCCTGAGATTCCTATAGGCCATGGTCTGTCTGGTTCCCATTTCAACCTTGAATTTAATATACATGTGATCTGATGAGGATGGCTCCAGGACCACATGACACTGTTTGACATAACTTCCCATCATCATGGAACCAAAAGTTATGTCAATTACTTCTTCCCTTCTACTATTTCTGAATGTAGGTTCATCACCCCTATTCGGGATCTCCAAGTTGTTAGATAGGAGAAATTCAAGAAGGTGCTCAACTCTACTGTTGGTGTCCTTGTTGCCCCACGATATATTGTGGGCATTGGCATCACATCCTACCAACAGTTTGTCACCTTGCCGATGGCAGGCTTCTGTCAGTCTCATCACTTCCAAAGGAGGAGGAGAGCTGTCTTCGTAAGGAAGGTATGCTGAGGCCAAAACAATTTCCCTCGTGATACCTTCCTCACATTGCTGCATCCTGATGATCACCAGGTTCCTGGAACAAAAATCTATCATTGGTATGAAAGGTATTCCATTTCTAACATAAATGCATGTTCTGGAGTTTTTTTAGATTTCTAGCATAAATCAGCTTACCTCCAATACCACTGAGCCCCAAGCACCCCCTTTGTATAAATAGGGTTCATGTATCAGGGCCACGTCCACCTCCTGTCTCCTCAGGCGACGGCTCAGGGCAGCAGTGGCCCCTTTACTGTGCTGTAGGTTTATCTGCAGCACTTCCAGTCCCCATCTTGCTGCCATTATTGCCTTTAAGGTCTTTGGTTACCCTGACGGCGACCTGCAAGAACCCTAAAAACAGTTTCAGGCCTTGCTCTCGCATTGCGTTCAGGGACTTCTCTCCAACCTCCACCACCAGGGTTCATCCTCCCGGAATGACCTTTTGGTTAATTACCCTCCAATCCTCTGTCGAGACTTTTGGGTTCTGGATCCTTATTTTCTCGAACAGAGTCTTTGGAGGGACATCCTTAAGGATCTTTGGTGCCCATATTGATACCTTTGCGGTCTTCGGTTGCTGTCTTGACCAGCAGCTTCGCATCCTCCCACGGGGATATCATGGGCACCTTGTCCTTAAGCCATTCTGCTGAGTGCTCCCCCTCGCAGACAAAAAAATGAGGGCACCGTGATCTAGATAGACCCTCCTGAATTTGGGTCCTGGACCAGCGTCCCCCCCCCCCCCCAATCTCTTCAAAGAGGGCCATCTGCACGAGCTGCTCCTGCTGCGAGGTGATGCTCACCAGTGGGTATCTTTCTTGGACAACTGCCATTCTAAAGACCAAGACTGCAGTACTATAAGTCTGTTTCCCTATTTCCTGCCTCAGCCTTTTAGGATCATGCTTGTCCAGAGAGGAGGGAGTCTTAGATTTCTCCCTAACCCTCTTGCCACCTGTCTTTGACGTCAAGGGGGTCTGTGTATCCCCTTCAACCTGAGGCAGTTTCTTTTTGGGGGTCTTGGGCTCAAGCCCTTTTGATTCCCTACACTTATGTTTAGGAAGCCATTCTTTTCCTTCCTTTTGCTTCTGTTCCTTGAGAAGTTTCCTCCTCTGAGCCCCAGACAAGGCCTTAATCCTAATCTGGCCCAACTTCTCTGTTACAGTTCCCACTTCTTGCTCAGGTCTAGACCCTGATTCAGAAGTAGGAGTGCACTCCACCGGTCCTGATCCCAATGTCTGAGTATCTGAGGTCTCAGATTGCCTGTCAGATTCTTTTAAAATACTTTCTTTCTCTGTGTTCATCTTAGTCCCACGAGATTTGGGGATTTATATGGTCCACACCACGATAACCCCGCGCAGTGCACGGCTACTTACTCAGGGAGGTCGCCCGGTATCCCTGAGGCTCTGTTTGAGACACATCCACCCATGTGCCATGCACCCCTCAGCATGGATCGCATCACACCTTGTGTTGGGAAAGTACTGGGAGAGGATAAGGAAGACGGGACGTTGTGGGACACACTTGGTCCGATCCATCAGCTTAGGCCTTTCCGGCAGTAGGTTCTCTACCTTCGGTATAGCCCTCAGCTTCACATGGATGCGCAAGCCTCTCCACCCACATGGACAGTGCTTCGTCTCCCCCAGAGAGGTTCCAATCTTTTAGTACAGATCCTTCTTTGAGAGAGCGGTTGTATATGGCTGTTACGTAAGGAGTTATCTCTTCAGCATAATCAGATAGAAATCTAATTGGTATAAAGTCCGGACCAGAAGACTTGTTCTTGTTAAGTGATTTAAGTTGCTTCACTACTCCGAGGATATCTGCTTCAACATTACTCATTATGGCCTCTGTTTGTAATTCGAGATCTGGAAATTGGTTTAGTCTTCTTTGGTGAATGAGTTTCTAAAAGCTATGTTTAGTAACTATGCTTTAGTGGCGCTTTCATCGGCAGGATCACCGTTATTATCACGTAGTGAGGGTATTGTTTGTGTTTTGCCCCTAGTATATTTAACATATGACCAAAATCTCTTAGGGTTTTCAGTCAAATTTCGAGAAAGAGTTTCGTTGTGAAAAGTATTGTAGCGATACTACCAACTGATCTCATTGGCAAATGAATCTATAATACTCTGTTACTGGCTGCAAGAATAGAAAGTTTCTGCTCCATAACACAGCTTGAAGTTTTGACAATGAGACTGTTTGTCAGATTATTATGTTAGAAAACAATCGACCCAAAATATAGGTCACAGAACACAGGACATACAGTCTCTTGCTTAAAGTAAGCTGCACATGGAGGTGGAAATTAGTGGTAATTCATATCTTAACAGTGGGAAAGAGAAGATAAACCATACAGTCTGAAATCCCCCACCCCCCTAGTTTCCTGCCATGTTTCAAGCTGTCACCATGAGTTTTGAATCATCAGTGGTACTCTACATTACATTTACACTTTTTTGCACAACATAACTATAACTTTTAGTCACATATTTGACTCTCCTGAAAAGTAGGAAATCTGGATTACAACCCAGGTATAGAACAAATGTTCATATTACCATTTTATATAGGCCTACAGACAGTGTCAGCTCAAGGCAGGTGTGAAATGTGTGGCCGCATGGAGTGGCATGTCATTGGGGCGGCTCTAGATAGAGCCAGTGGCAGGTCTGGCAATGCCTGATAGACAAGGTGAGGTAAAAATATTAATATGAGCATGTTTTGTCAGATTTAATAAAATGTAGAATATTGTATAACAATATTTTACACCTGGTTAATCACAATATGTATATTGTAATTCCAACCTGGACTTTCCATTATTATATGTATATTGTATTAATATTTAAACAAAAAAAACAATTGTACATATAAAATGTAAAATTGCAAATGTGTGTCCTGCTTTATATTAAAAGACAGTGGGACTATAAATAATAAAAATTCTCTGTTTTGAAAGTAGCCATTGTGGTGTTTGTGTGGTGCTGACTATGAAAGCTATTTTTTAAATCGTTAATTTTTTTAAGATGTGTCATTTTAGCCATAGTTGCTTTCTTTATGAATGAAAAATATAGAGTTGGTAATGGCAGTTGCCCCATGGAGTCAAGGCCGATCAGGTGCCCTTTCATAGCTTTTTCCTAATATTGGAAAAAGAGGGGCGTCACAATTTGTTGTAACTTGCAATTATAGGCTATAACTCATCTAATATGGAAGTATTCAACTGTGTGTGATTGTGTGAATGTTCTATTTTCTGAAGAAGGCCATGGCCGATAGCTGAATTGGGTTGTGAGTGTCTTTCTTATGTGCCTTTTGCAGCTCATTGTCACATCTTTGTGCTGAGTTGTAAACTGTCCTATTGCTCTATTGTTAATTCCAACCTGGACTTTCCATTATTAGATTCAACAATTCAGTTAGATTTGCCATATGGGAAGAGTAAAATATCTGGAAAATATTTTGAATGTTGGGATTTTGGAATTATTGTCATGTTAAAAAAATTTTAATAAATTAAACTATTAATTTTTACTTTTCAAATCAAGTTTCTACAGAAAATGGTAATAAGACTGGCAGAAAATCGAATTGGAGCTGAGGGGTGAAGAAGCAGTGCTCAAGGGTTGAGCACGCTCACGCTGAAAAGACTTGGTGCCCGAGTATGTGGCACAAGGGGGAGGGGGGAGGGGAGCGGCTACTTGAAGCCTGAGTGGCCGGAGAAGCAATACTCAAATGGTGAGTATGCTGAGAAGAGTCTATGCCTGATTGTGAGGCATGATAGGAGGACTGGCTGCTCGACGGAGGAGAGGTATGAGAGGAAACCTTGGCAGAGGAAGTCTCTGTAGGCTCGATGAAGGCTCGCTTGGCATGTTTGAGAGAAACGGTAACAACTGAGTCATTCACCCGAATGTCCATGGTGTTTTTGGAGTGGCTGACAACGACATAAGGGCCAGTATAAGGAGGCATGAGAGGGGCCTTAATGGTATCGTCGTGGAGAAAAACATGCTCACACTTGTCTAACTCACGGGGCACGTACACACGTGGAGGGGGCGGCCGAATGTTTTTGCAATGTGTGCGTACCCATCTACCAGAGAATGGAGCTCAGAGGGCATGGTCGGTGGAGAGGGAGAAACTAGCTCCCCATGGAGCACAAGAGGTTGTCCATAAACAAACTCTACCACTGAGCCCTTAAGATCTTCTTTATAAGCTGAGTGTAGGTTGCGAAGCACCCAGGGTAATGCCTCGGTCCACAAGGGGCCATGACATTGAAGAGCGGTTTTAAGGTGTGATGCCAGTGCTCGACTAGCCCATTACTTTGGGGTGATAAGTGATAATGTGTATTTTTGTGATACCGCAAAGGGTGCATAATTCAGAAAACATGGCTGATTCAAATTGCTGACACTGGTCAGTTGTGTGAGGAACACAGGGGAGCCAAAGCGGAAGACCCAAGCATCCATAAAGGCACGTAAAATGGTGTCTTAAGTAATGTTCGGTATAGAGAAAGCTTATGCCCTGCTAGTAGTCCAGTCGACAGCTGTGAGCAGATAGCGAAACCCTTCAGACTGTGGGAGGGGACCAACCAAACCTACATGGATATGTTGGAATCGGCCCGACGGTTGTGACAATTTTCCCAGAGGTGGGGAAGTATGGCGAGAAACTTTGTTTTGCTGGCAAGGAAGAAACGCGCGGGCTCATGACTGGCAATCATGGTGCATGTCTCTCCACACAAAACGTTCAGACACAAGGCGTGTTGATGCCTTAACACCCAAGTGAGCCAAACCATGAAGTTTCTCATTGCAACCCTTTAGGGATGAAGGGGCGATGTGTGCCTGTAGAACTGTCGCACCAGATTTCACAAGAAACTCCTGGAAAGGTTGTCTTCATGGGTTAAAGAGAAGAAGATTGGTCCAATAACAGTAGTATCTGGGTCGGTCGATTGTAGAAGGCTATCTGGCTAGATACTGCGCCGATTTGGGATGAAAAATCGGCCACAACATTATCTGCCCCTTTCCTGTATCAAATGTCATTTGTAAACTGTAGTATGTAATCAATGTGAGAAAAACAGCGAGGCGGGGGGGGGGGGGGGGGGTCAGACAGGGGGTTTTTAATAGCCGACACAAAGGGTTTATGGTCTGTCAGAATGTAGAAGTCCCTACCCTCCAAATCATTTCTGAAATTCTTGATGGCCTCGTAGATGGGAAGCAACTCCCTATCGAAGGCCGAGTAATTTTCCTGGGCCAAGTTACGTTTCTTAGAAAAGACTGAAGTGACGTCATTATAGGTCTGACTGAGCACGCCACCGACTGCATTGCTACTTTCATTGGTCATAATAAACAGTGTGGCAGCACAACCTGGGTGAGCGATGGTAACAGCTGAGGCGAGTAGCTGTTTAAACTCATCCATAATAGGCGTCCAAGGAATAACATGATTACCTGATGTATTTGGGACAGCAAGAGCATCAGTGAGCAGGGCCTGAACGTCTGAAGCAGAAGGCAGATGCTTGTGGTAATAATTAATGGTCCCCAAAAAGCAACATAGCTCTTTAAATGTCTGAGGCCTAAGACATATCAAGGACTGGCTTAATTTTGTCTGTAGTTGGAGTGAGGCCATCTGCTGACACCACATAACTGAGGAACACAACCAACGAGTGAAGTTGAGTCTTTTTTGGTATTAAGTTTGATGATGGCAGACTGTAAAGTGTCAGTCACCAAACTAACATGCTCTACACTCGGTTCTTTAGTGGGAGCAAACACAAGGATGTCATCCATGTAGATGAAGCAAAAATTGAACTTCGACAGAGGCTTATTTGTCCATCTTTGCCATGTCTGGGGTGCATTTTTCAACCCGAAAGGTATAAACTTATAATGAAAGAGCCCAAAAGGTGTAGCGATGGTGGTTTTCTCTATGTCTTCAGGGGCCATCGGGATCTGGTGAAATGCCTGTTTGTAGTCTAACACCAAAAAATATTTTGCACCTGCTAATGCATGATTGAAATCAGCAATGTGCAGTACAGGGTATTTGGCAATGATGATATGAGCATTAAGTTTGGTATAGTCTCCAACCATATGGTACGTACTATCTTTCTTAAGAACAAAATGAATAGGGCCCACCCAACAGCTGGAAGAAGGCTCGATAATTTCCTTATATTGGATATCAGCTAAATGTTCTTTTGCGATCTACATAAACTCTGGTTTCAACTTACGAGGGCGGAGCAAAATTGGCAGGCAATCCATTAAGCGGAATTTGTGTTGTGTTTCGTCTGTGACTATAGCAATGTGATGCGGAGTACAGCAGTCTAATGTCTATGACATGTCGCAGGCAGTGGCCGCCGAGCAAAACATAGGCACTTCGGTCACACGGGTTCAGGCGTACCAACTGCCGGCCGCCAAAGTGTCAACATGCGGGCGGGGCAGAGTCAGGTTGGTAAGCTTGCATTTAGTACTAGGCATAACCACAGGTGCCGCTGAAGGCAATGACTGGCGAGAAATAACAGCTGATGTGGAAATGTCAAAAATACCAATGGTCTTAGGCAAAAGTTCCGAAGGCAAACACAAAATATTGGCACTTGGATATTTACAGTCACTATTTGGAGGAGTGTGAGAGCAAGAAGCACAGTTCATTCTTTATGTTGAGCAGATTCTCCAAATTTGCAATATGTTGAAGCGAGAGCTCGAGGCGCTGGGCGAGAAGAGCACTTTTCCACTTGTCACACTCTGCAGAAAGCTCCGATTGTTTGGTCACTAAATGAGTGCGAGTAGTATCCTGAGCAACACCAGCTGTAACAAATGAAATGTACAATTGTTTCTTAGGGTAAGTCACGGTGTTGCGCACAATATCAATAGATAATTCAAAATGCTTGATGAAGTCAATTCCAAGTATAGGTTCATCAACTGGTGCAACGAGAAATGTTCACTTTAAGGCACAGTTGGAGGATAACTGCAAAATATGTTTATAATAGCCCGAACACTTCAGGTCCATCGAATTAATGGCTTGCACAATTGTTTCATGTTGATGAATCTTCCCAAAGACAAGCAAATGTGGCAACAAAGATAAATCGCCACCAGTGTCAACCCATATCGTTGTGGCATAATGTGTGGTCTTCACTTACAAATAATAAGCTTCGGATCATTAAACCATTCCCGGTGGCTTGGGTGACCTCCTCACGCCGCTCGCGACAAGAGGAGATCATCTTAGCCCGGTTGCAGGTTGGCCATTGCTGGTTCAGCCACCGCCACTTGTTAACTGGTAAACCCGCACCGTTATGTTCCTGTGGCCACACACTGTCTGTGCACCATGTTTTATTGTCTTGTTCCAATTTTACTCCTATTCAGATTGCACTACATCTGCTGGACACACTGGAAGAAATTTCAACTGATGACGCGCGGGCTGTTGCCCAAGTATTGAATTTTATCAATATTACCAATTTGTCAAAGGAGATTTAGCTCTTCCCTTTGTTGTTTTTTATTCTATGTTTTTAGCTGTTTTTATGTAGTCTTATTATCCTTGGGTATGTCCCAGTTTTGATTCGGGCACTAATGACCTCAGCAGTTGTGTGTCCTAAAACCACAAAAAATGAGTCAACTAGGAAACAAGTGCACGAAGCAAGGTCCTGTAGGTAAATATGGCCTGAATGTTCACTGCCCGATGACACAGAATGTAAAGTCACAATGTACTAACCCCTATTTTTATTGTAGGGGGCAGTGCCGGAGCCTACCTTCGAGATGCGTTTGGGTGCTGGCAAGGAGATATACAGACTCTTGCTTCAGCCTCTAAATGATAGTGAAAATAGCACCACCAATGACACAAGAGTAAACCAGTAGTAGTTTCCTCAGAGAGAGGTGGTGGATTGCTGCTCGACGGACTAGCAAAGGAACTCATTGGCGAAGGCGGTGGGTGAGGAGCAGGCAAGGCAACAATGCAGACATTATTCTTGTTACCCAGAGCAGATGTGGTAGTATATTGCTTGCGGCCACACCCAGCAGGTGTTTTCTTCTTGAAGGAGCCCAGGTTGAACGTTAGGAGACCTCTGATGCCACCATATGAGTGGTAAGCTGCATAAACTTTGTCTGCAGATTCCTGTGTTTGGTCGAGCATTGCAGAAGGGGCCCGTGACAAGGTCAAACCGACGTGGCTTGGTAATTTGTCTATCCAGATGGTTAGCAGTACATCATCAGGAAAAAAGGATGGAGGAGCGATTTATCGTAAACGTCTCCACAGCCGTGGAGGTATCTTCTTGCCCATCAATTCTCCATATAGGATCTTCCTGACAGCGTCAGTGTTTGTGCGACCCATGCGGTGTAGAATAATAGCCTTAGCGTGATCGTACCAGTGTGGGCGAGAAGGCTGGCCGACAAGGTTGCAGATCAAATCATCGAATTCGAACAGAAGATGTGACATGACACATAAGAACTTGTTCGCATCATCGAACCCACAATGCTCAAAAATGTCTTCAACCACCTTAAACCACATAAAAGCTCAGTGGGGTTTGAATGGTGGCAGCTTGGGCAGGTAGGATAATGTGCGTAAGTTACTTGCTGCATCAACCAAGTTGATATCTTGCCGATGCAGCTGAAAATCCACTCATTGAGCAGGAAGAGAGGCGTACGCCAACGGAGCAACAGGCTGTGGTGTAGCGAGAGTATGTGAAGTGCATGGCATCGCGGGAAGTGGGACCTGTTGTTGCGGCGGGAGCACGTGTTGAACACCTGATATGTCGGCAACAGGCTGAGTTGAGCCATAGGAAATGTCCAAAACAACACTGTCCTGAGGCACCAAAAATTGGCAGTGAGCATTGTTCGTGGAATTATTGAAGGCATTATGAGCATAGCCATCACTGGACACGGAGGGATACATCCACGACGTATTTGAAATTAAACCGCTGACTGGGGCATGTGAAAACTGATTATGAAGGTTAATGTTCACATGCTCCTGATAAATGTAATGCAGGGCTGGAGTCAATGCACTTTTGGCAGGCACTGAATTTGACAATTTGGACAAGTTGGGGCTCTCAAATCCAGAATCAGTATGCAAGCCATGCTGTGGCGGTAGGGCTGATGCAGAACCGAATTGAGGCTGAATCAAATACATCTGATGATTCTCAACTGAGGTAAAGTTGTGCTGGTCCATGAATATGTATCACAATATATATATTTAACTGGTGGGCCCAATTTTGTTAGCCATTTAAATGCCTATAAAGTTCACATACAGAGTTTAGTCAGTGTTTCCCCAATTATTACTTTCATTGAGACATGTTCCATAGATCCCATGAAGAAGGAGAAACTTAAGTAACACATGACAAGTCAGGGTATACAAAAAAAAAGTGACTTGTTTAGAAAAAAACTTATTCTTTTTAGAGCTTACATTGAAGGAAAGGTGACTGCAGGTATGAAGGATAGGGAAAACCTTTCCAATTAGGTGGCTGAACCTGCCCTTCTGGTTCACCCAGCCATTCATACCATATGACTTTACTTTGATGGTATGACAATAAACTAACAGCTTAAAATGATTTGAGCTTATTCAAGATAAGTGCAGTGTAGGGAATTAGGACAGTTGCTGCTACTTTTAAATATATGTTGTGTATTGTTTATGGAAATAGTAATACAGTATTTGTCTGGTTATACAGTTGTGTGTGGTTTTTTTTTTTTTTTTTTTTTTAAAAAAAAAAAAAACTTTCTATTTGGTGCTTTGTGAGCAGAGTGAAACAATACTGGGAACATAAATAAAAACTAAATAAATAAAAGAATTCCAAACTTTTTACCTGGTAGGCACACCTGCCTAGAAGAACTAGGCACATAACCTTGCCTACACATGCAGAAGTTTTCCTGGCATGATGAAAATGACAGAGTATTGCAGTCACTGTCTGTTAAGCACACAGAGTCAATAGCTGAAAATTATAAAACACACAGTAACCATACCAAAGAATTCAGCAGAAAATATTTTCTAAAAATCTATTCTTTGTAACAGCTATGAATTTTCACCAATTGTGAGGAATTCAGTTTCATTTTTATTATTTGACATGCATTATTATAACTATAACAGTAAAAATACTTGTGAAGAATGCAACTAATTTTATCATATTTAATTTACTTCCTCTCAACAACCTTTACTTCATCTCTATCTCATAGCATAGTTTTTGTGTAAAGCAAAACCACTTCACCTTCTACTCCCTTTCTCATCCCTCCTACCTGAAGAAGGAATTTTATTCTAAAAGCCAGCTACATGTATTTTTTACTTCTTTTTGTTCAAATGTTTGTAAAGTCTATGGGACTTAACTACGGGGTCATCAGTCCCTAAAATTACAAACTAGCTAATACTAAGGACGGCACAAATATCCATGCCTGAGGGGGGATTCGAACCCCTGACCGTAGTGGCTGTGCAGACCGTGACTGGAGCGCCTCAGTCCCCTTGGCCACTGTGGCCAGCCTTCTTTTTGTGTTACTATTGTTGGTAGTGAATTAAGTTCACATCTTTGTAGAAGACTTACTTTCAGTTTAATTGACTATACTGCATTTAGTGAATCCTTACCTTTTCCCGGCATAATGAATTTTCAAACAACTTACGGGTATGCTGCCGGATGACATCATCAACCACTGCTGATATATTTACAGGAGCACACCCTGCCATTCTCAAGGCACAACTGCACTCAAGGAAGCAATATGCAAGTGAATTTAATATCTCAGTTTGCAAAAGGTAAACAAGGAAAATACCACACACAGTACAAGTCACTGCAGAGTTAACACAACCAAAGATGATCATCAGAAATATTGATAGAGACTATTAATCAACAGGTGAGACAGCCTTGAGAATTGCAGGGTGTGCTCCTGTTGAAATATAGGTGGTGGTCAGCAACGTCACTCGGCAGCATACCCGTACGTTGTTTGAATACTGCATTTTACTCTTGCATACTGATCTATGTCAATATTTCATCTGCAATGTTGCATCTTATGATAAATCTTATGCAATAATATAATTGAGTATAGCTTGCAACACACTGCAAAAGCAATCATTGAACCGCAGACAGGAACATAAAAAAGACAACCAAACACACACAACTTAATATTGAGCCACAGCCCTCATCAGAAAAAGGACTCACAAACTCTCACTCACCAGATTAGCTCCCATGCTGAAAGGATAGGTGCTCCAAGTAGGCAGTGATCAGTCATTTAATTTAAATTTTTATTTAAGCAGGTTAGATTTCAAATAGTAGTAGTGGTTGTGGTCTTCAGTCTGCAGACAGGTTTGCAGCAGCTCTTTATCCTACCCTGTTCTTTGTGAGCCATGCTTGCATTGTTAATGGCTAGTCAGCATTCGAAATGCAGATATGCTTCAATAAAGATTTAAAATGAATGATGACTGATTGCTGCCAACTATGAGGGATGTTCAAATGAAAAGGTATGAAACATCTTAACAACAAACGTGGTTGAAATTTGAATGTGCCACATTGGGATAACAAAGGGACATGAAGCATGTATCACCAGCTCCCCCTAAAAATTTCAAGGTTGTGCTCACCATCTTTTTCAACAGCTGAGGTACAATACTCATCGAATTCCTCAAGCATGTGACAACCATACTGTGAAACACTCTGTAACCTACACAAGTCTGTCAAGAGGAAATAGCCTGGGCTGCTCACGGAGGGAGTAATTCTGCTCCATGATAATGAGCATCCACACATCTCCAGGGTCACACAAAGTGTACTGACCAATTTCAAGTCAGAGTAGCTTGAGCATCCACCCTACAGCCTGAACATGTCACCCTGTGACTTCCATCTCTTTGGTCCACAAAAATAAATAAATAAATAAAATAAAATAAAAAAATAAATAAATGAATAAATAAAATTCAAAGGGAAGCACTTGAACTCAGACAATGAACTGAAGGACATAGTGGAGGACTGACTTTTCTCACAGCCACAGGCATTCTGGGAACGGGTAATCCTTCAGGTCATTAAACAGCGAGATAATTGTGCTCAGGCCTCTCGTGATTACTTTTAAATAAAGAATTCAATTATACCTACAGTCTCATTTTGTACCTTTTCCTTTGAAAACCCCTTGTACCAGTTTTAACAGGGCTATTTGTTGGATTCCATTTCAAATTGTCTACTATAGAACAACTAAAACTAATGATAAGCAGGCAATATGAACTTCAGTATAGTGCCAAGAATTGGTGAATGAGAAATGGAGTAATTTGTAGCAAATTTATTTTTTAGAATTCTTTACAGCCTTAATTGCATTTATAGGTAATCAGCTGAATAAATTTCTGTTCCTGTACAAGTAAATGAGGACATTATGTTGAATACATTTTTGCTTCTGTATGTAAACAAATTAATCATTTGTTAATATGTACTAGATATTGTGGTTTTGTGACTGCTAATGTACTTGTTATTTCTCCAAAATATTTTAAGCCTGTTTTAAAGGGTGTTTTCTTCTCTTTCCAATGACATCTGCCAGAAAATTGGGACATTGAAACTACAATCTATACAAAGGAATTGTAATTTAAGTTGTGGACATTTAATTTAAAGTAATGTGTGTATTTGGAAGGCCAAAATAAACCTTCATAGTGTCATTGCAATAAATACAATACAATATTTGAAAGCTACAGAAAATATTACACAAGCATGGAAAATTTCAAACCTTTCATTCTCAATTTTGGGATAAATAAAATACATTTGAAACTACTTACTGAATTCACAACAGCCTTGGATAATTTTTGTATTTTAGGCTGAAAATGAGGCTGCTCTATTTTAGAAATGGTTTATGATCCTTATGTATATACAGCTACCATGGTACCAAATCTCATTAAAATCTTAGTCAATAATTTGAATGGTGTGGTTCAGTTGGTAAGTAATAACTCCAAAATGTGTTTTTACCTCTACAAACTCCTTAAAATATGTTGCAATACTATACTTATCCCTCAATTGTTCGTCAGGATGAAACTCATCATCCACGTGATTTTCTCACCCAATTTTGTCTGAGCTGATTGCAATGAGTTTGTGCCATATTTAGTATCTTTCCATTACCTCTTTGTCTGTTAGTCTGTCATTGCTGATTTTCAGTAACACAAGTTGCAGTGTTCATCAAATATTATTGTAGCCTGCAGGACACCGGTCATCCATGCAAGCACTGCCTAACAGTCTGAAGTGATTGCAAAGGGGAAAAAACTCCTTGTACAGAGTTTAGTAGAGACCCTCCTTAATTTATGGCTGTAATAGTTATATGAACTGTGTGATGAAGACTGTGACAGTGATACTGCTGACTCAGAGAACAAAGATAGGTAAATAAAAGCTCTCAAGGTTCTGGAGCAGAAGAAAAAGTATCAGAAAAAGGTGAATGTGACTCATAGGAAGAAATAATTCAGTAGGCAGCATTTATTCTATTATGTACAAGAAAGATGGAACAACTAAATAGAGGAAAAATAAATATCCTCCCCATGTTATAACAAAATCTTTTAACATTATTGCTCATTTACCTGGACCCAGAAATGAAGCTCATATAACAAAAACAGAAGTTGATATTTCAGATATTTTTTATGGAATGAAAATACAATATGAAATAATTCATGGATCACATGCAACAAATGGATATGGATATGTTTATGGAACATTTCAAAAATATATACATACACTGTGTTATCAAATAAAGTGCTAACGGTCTCTACCTATTTTTACTTTGTCACCTAAATTACTGTGCATGATAATTGCCTGGGTCCTTGTTTTGAAATTTTCATGTTCTTTAGGTATGTATTAATACCTCAACGTTCATTACAAAAGCAGGTGTAACTATGCTGTCTCACAAAATGCTAGAACATATTAAATTGTGTAAGTGTGTTAAATGTATTACACTTAGATACTGTATTTTGTAATCATTTATATACACTGTTTGTAGTATCCAAATCAACTGTGATATTGTGAATGACTACTGCCTGTCTGTGTGGCCAGTGACATCATAAATTACTAAGAGGGTGACAGAGGTTTAATTTGATGATGCTCAGCAACTGTGATGAACGATGAAAAACTCTTTGATCAAGCAAAGATATCAACATGAAAGATGTACAAAAATGAATTTTTTGCTGATTTGGTAATTTTTTTTTTCAAATTAGATCTTTTAAAGCTATCTGAATGATGTCTCTCAACAGAATTTGCCATTTAGCTTCATAAACATCATACTTTTACAGGTGTATCATGATAATGTATAAAGATTTTCTGAAAGCAGAAAATGGCATTTCTAGATGAATGTCTGCAGGAAATGTTATTAAAATTTCATCAGTTTTCTATGTTTAGCTGTTCAGATATTTGTGAACCACCATGCATAAATTGATAAAATGTACTTCTGTGAAGAAAAAAAAAAAAAAAAAAAAAAAAAAAAAAAAAAAAAAAAAAAAAAAAAGGGTAACTTCAAACCTCTAGATCTTGGTAACAAGTAAAGATGATGATGATGATGATGGTGTTGTTGTCTTCAATACAGAGACTGTTTTGATGCAGCTCTCCATCCTACTACATCCTGAGGAAACTTCTTCATCTCTTACTGTGAACAGCAACCCACATCCATTTGAATCTGCTTCCTCTATTCGTCTATCGGTCTCCCTCTGTGATCCTTACCACACATGCTTCCCTCCAACACTATATTCATGATTCCTTGATGTCAAAAAATGTATCTTACCAATCAATCTCTTCTCTTAGTCAAGGTATGTCAGAAGTTTCGTTTCTCCCCAATAATGTTCAGTATATCCTCGTTAGATAATCTTCAGTGTTCTTCTGTAGCACCACATTTCAAAATGCTCTATCCTCTTCCTGTTTGAACTATCAATCATCCATTTTTCACTTCTGTACAAAGCAACACTCCCCACAAAAGCCTTCAGAAAAGACTTCTTTACACTTAAATTAATATTTGATGTTAGAAAATTTCTCTTTTTCATAAACACTTTTGTTCCCATTGCTATTATGAAATTTATATCCTCTGTGCTATGACCATCATATGTTATTTTACTGCCAAGTAACAAACCACTTTTATTGTTTTGTTACCCTCTCTAATTACTCCAGCATTGCTTGATTTTCTTAGACTGCATTCCACTGCCATTGTTTTGTTTTTGTTAACATTCATCCCATATGCTTCTTTCAGTACAATGTCCACTCTGTTCATTTGCTCCTCCAGGCCCTTTGCTGTCTCTGACAGAATTGAAATGTCATCAGCAAATTGATATTTTTTATTTAGTCTCCCTAAATTTTAATTCCTTCCCCAAATTTTTTCTTGCTTTCCTACATAACTTGCTCAATTTACAAATTGAAGAACATTGGAGAAAGGCTGCAACCCTGTCTTACTCCATTCTGCACCAGTGCTTCCCTTACATTCCCTTCAACTCGTATAACTGCTGTTTGGTTTTGTACAAGTTGTAAATAACATTCTGTTCTGTATAATTTACCCCTACTGGCCAGAGTTTGAAAGAGAGTGTGGAGGTTACTAAGGGCAGTTGAGCCCAAAGACCACACACTATATGAAACAACAACTTTATTTATGCTGTTGTTACAGAGCACAAACACCAACTGGTTTAAACATGGTGGATAAGAACAAGGATACACACCAAAGATTGTCATACAGATGTGCCACTCAGTTCTTGTCTACAGTCGACACACACACAGACACAACACACACACACACACACACACACATACACACACTCACTCACTCACACACACTCAAATTGGTGGCTAGAGCCGCGACACAGCCCCCCCCCCCCTTCCACAGTATGAAGTATTCCTGAGAACCGTGGGGAGGGGGAGAGGGGCGTAGGAAGAGTCACAAGCACTTGAAGAGGCACATGTCATGCGCATCACTCACACAGTAAGTTCTGTGGTCCCATCCGGTAGGACAGGAGGGGGAGGCAATCGACGTGTGGTAGGGCCTTGAATGATGAAGTTCTGTAATCGAGGAGGCAGCGCAACGTGTTGCGAGAGTCGCCGGCTCGAGCGGGAGAAACGGACTGGAACTATGACTAGTACAGTGCTCGAAGGGAACAGGAAGGCCCGAGCCTCGAAGGAACGAAATCACAGGTGAGCTGGAAACATTTAATGAGCTCTCATTTAGAGGATCTACATCTACATAGATACTCTGCATATCACATTGAAGTGCCTGGCAGAGGATTCATTAACCACTTTCATAACTTTTCTCTACCGTTCCATTCTCTAATAGCACACGGGAAGAAAGAACACCTAAATCGTTCCGTTTTCGATCTGATTTCTCTTATTTTATTGGTAATTGGAGGGGATGGTCATGTCTCCCTAAGTAAGTGGCTGCTAGCAAAATATTTTCACATTCAGAACTAAAAGTCGGTGATTGAAACTTCGCAAACAGATCACGCTGCAATGAATAACGTCTTTCTTTTAATGATTTCCACCCCAATTTGTGCAACATTTCCGTGATGCTTTCCCCCCCGTAACGTGATAGTACAAAACGAGCTGCCCTACTCCGAACCTTCTCAATGTCTTCTGTCAGTCCCACCTGGTGAGGGTCCCACAAGGGGCAACAGTACTCCAGGAGAGGACGCACAAGTGTGATGTAGCCAGTCTCTTTGGTGGAGCTGGTGCATCTTCGAAGCATTCTGCCAATGAAACGTAACCTTTGGTTCGCCTTCCCCACAATATTTTCTATGTGTTCTCTCCAGTCAAAGTTGTTCGTAATTGTAACTCCTAGGTATTTGGTAGAATCTATGACCTTAAGGTTTGACTGATTTATCGCGTAATTGAAGTTCAGCGGATTTCTTTTAGTGGTCATGTGTATTACTTCACACTTTTCATTATTCAGTGTCAATTGCCAATTTTTGCACTATGCATAAATTTCGCCTGAATTTACTTTGCAGTTGCTTTTGATCCTCTGTTGACTTCACTAACCGATAAACGACAGCATCATCCTCGAACAATCTAAGGGAGCTATTCAGATTGTCTCCTAAATTGTTTATAAACACGAGGAAGAGTAGGGGACCTATAACGCTTCCCTGTGGAATGCCACATGACGTGCACATTATGAATAGGTTATCATTACGAACCATAACGGACAGCTTTGTTGTGAGTGGCAGGAGAAAGAGGATGGAGAATTGATAGCAGCAATCACAGGGGGGAAGGGGGCGAGAGAAACCTCTGAAAGGGGAGGACAGAGAGGAGGAATAGGAGTCACCAACCGAAGGTGGTGCATGACCCAGCGGTGAAGGAGAGGGGGGAGGGGGGGAAGCACTGGAGGGAGAGAGAGGGGGAGCATCAAAGAAGGAGAAGGAAGAGGATGGAGCCTCGACCTTGAGAGGGGAAGCAAGATCAAGGTGTGCGGCCTTCAGGCGATTGATGGATACAACGGTAGGTTTGCCATGTAGGAGGATGGTGTAGGTGTTTACTGCACAAAGGAGGACAGGATAAGGACCAGAGTAAGGGGGCTGTAAGGGCGGGCAGACAGTGTCATCACGCAAGAACATGAACTCGCAAGTCTGTAAGTCTGAAGGTACCCTTACAGGCAGAGGAGAGTGGCTGTCAGAAGGGAAAGGGGAGACCGCAGCACAGATGTTGCAGACTCTGTCGACCAATGAAGGGACATCCTCAAGCGAGGGGGGCTGGGATGGGCCGACAAGCTCACCTGGTAAGGTGAGCTGTTGCCCATATACAAACTCTGCAGTAGTGCCACGGAGGTCCTCCTTGTATGTTGAATGCTGGCCACAAGGAGAAGGGCACTGAGCCAAAGTGACCCATGACACTGAAGGGCCGTTTTTAGGGTCCAGTACCACCGCTCCACCAGCCTGTTGCTTTGCAGATGATGGTTGATGGCATGGATCTGCCAAATGCCGCAGAAGTGGCAGATATTGATGAAAAGGGCATTCTCAAATTGGTGTCCTGTAAAACCTCACTGATAAATCGTTGCCAGTTGTGTGTGACATTTTTAAGTCTGAAAGGCATGAAACGATACTGGAAAAGGCCGAGTGGGATGGTGATGGCCATTTTTTTCAGTGTCATCAGGGGCCATGGGAATTTGATGGTAAGCACGCTTGCAGTCAACAACCGAGAAACTTTTAGATCCAGCAAGTAATTTGGAAAAATCGGTGACGTTTGGAATCGGGAAATGACCCATAATAGTCTTAGCATTAAGCTTGTGATTGTTGCTGCTCATGCGCCACGTGCCGTCATGTTTCTTTACTAAGTGAAAGGGTGTTGCCCAACTGCTACAAGATCGCTCGATCAAATCAGTTGGCAGTAGTTCAGATAATTCGTGTCAACTGCGGTTAATTTTTCGGGACACAGAGGGTGGGTTTTAGAGAACACAGGAACATTGTCAGTGAGGCGCAGTCTGTAAACCATGCCGTTAATGACAACCGCTACTTGGGAGACAGGTGAGGGCATGCCACTAGGCGCGGCGAACGTGGTGGACATGATAGCAGGTCATGCAGAATGACAGCTGGCAGAGGTGGGCGTGGTACACTGCACAGGTGTGACAGCAGCCAGCAGTGGTGAGGAGGTAGCTGTAGTGGCCACAGGCAGCGTGCGTGTGGCCGGCCGACTCGAAGCAGTTGCCACGTGGGCCGTGATAGAGGACGGCGGCGCTGGCAAAACAGCAGCAGATGAAACCGGAGCCGTAGGTGACGAGGTGGCTGCTAGGGGTGTGCGAGGAGGCATGCAAGGCACTGACACGGTGGCAGTGGCTGAAGTTGATGTAGCAACCACATAACAGTTCAACCGTGACTGCGAGTACTTGGTGTGCATGTTGGCCACAGGCGGTGTGCAGGCGGGTGTACGTGGCGCTGAGGAGATGGAAGCGGCGAGCATCGGAGCCGGAGAAACAGCAGTCACAGCACTGGGGTGGGGAAGCCATGCACGTGCAGCTGAGTGAGTGGCAGGTGAGGCCTACACAAACCGGCAGGGAGACAGCATTGCCAACATCACAGTGAGGATCGGCAAGTTGGTTGCGCAATTAAACTCTGTATTGTGGTGTGTGCATGGCATTGACAGAGGGTTTGTGAGAAGCGGAAGTATGAGTACTGATGGGCACATACTGAGACACTTCACTAGAGTTTGTTGAGACAGCGACAGTGAACACAGCGGGTTTGTTCAGGGAAGTCACTCATGGCACACTTGAACGAATATGCGACCATCTGTTTTACTCAGAGTTCGATGGTGCAACAGTTTGTGGAGCACATGAATGAGTCAAGAGCTTGCTATTGTCTTTGCAGACCTCCAAATATGAGTGGGGAGGAGCAGGAGAATTACTCAGAGAAGGCAAAAGTTCCAAAGTAGGAAAGGGTTCACTGAGAATATGAGGCAAAGCAGCATTGTGATAACCTGTGATTTGTGTGTCATAGGGCTGGACAGCTACTTGAGGACTTGTCTTCCAGAGTCGAGCGCAGATTGATTTTCAGCCAGTTGCTGAGACAGGTCGAGCAGTTAGCATCATAACTATCCGCTTGCACATGTTCCGAATTAAACTTATCAATGGAACTTTGTAGTTTGGTCGCAGTGTCTAAGCACTCACAAATTACATCGAGGCATTCATGGCACAATTGCATGACTTGCACTCGTTCCGCACGTAACTTCTCAATGGTGCTACCAAGTTCAATGACAAATTACACTAATATCAGCACAACTCAATGAGGCACACTTGTTAAATGTAATTGAGGGGGAGTGAATCACTGCACATTGAATGACATCAGGAGATAGTCCATGAAATGAGAGAAAGTCAATTCTGAGAATAGGCTTGGGAACACTGGCCACTAGAAAATCCCATTCGAAGACACGTGAAGGTGAGAGCTTGACTTGGGGAGTTGTAGAGCCCGAACAGAGAAGTTGTGAGGCGTTGACAGCTTGAAGAAGCATGTTGCTCAGTTGCACAAAGTTGAGAGACGGTCCACGAGGCAGAAGAGAGACATCAGCACCACTGTCGATGAGGAAGTTTATGCCAGATTTCAAATCAATAACTTATAGATGAGTGCCTGAAACGGCGATGGTGTGCACAGAGTGGAGTGTAGGTAGGCACCTGCAATCTTCATGGCAGACAGTGGTGCCTAAACCAGCCTGCCCACCTCATTTGGGTTGCTGCAAGGGGACCTACACTTCCTCGGAGCACTGCCAAAACAGGCATGAAAGAAGCAATACGGGTAGTGAGGTCGCTGTTCCTGCGGAGAGGAAGGGGATATGTCCTCTTCACCAGACTTGATTTCCTCTGGTGCTGGTAGCGGTTGCAGTGGTGCGGTGATGCTGAGGTGCAGAATGCTGGGCAGATCCATGCTCTCCTTCAGAAGTGGGAACGGCCCCATGCGAAGGTAGATGGGCATGGTGCAAGGCTCGGCACTGTGGTTTGCACAAGATGAGATTCTCAAAGATGCGCTTCATGTACTTGATCCACAATGTGAATGTGGTCACTGGGGGACTTGAGCATGCTGTACATTAATGCTGTCTGTGTGGCCAGAAATAGTTTACTTGTCCAGATTGCCATGAGCGAGGGGTCCCATTGGTACTCACCAATAAGCATTGGGCAATACATAACTCAGGTTAGTAAAAGTTTATGGCTCATTGTCTCTGTTCATAGAGGTGATTATGTATGTCAGCTTCTATGCCCTAAACAGCTACCCAATCTGTTTAAACAAGATCAATAATTAATATGTAGTTTAGCCAGTCTATTAATCTGCATATGATGTTGTTGTTATGGTCTTCAGTCCGGAGACTGGTTTGATGCAGCTCTCTACCCTACTCTATCCTGAGCAAGCCTTTTCATCTTCTCATAAGTACGACAACCCACATCCACTTGAATCTGCTTACTATATGCGTCTCTTGGTCTCCCTCTGCGATTTTTACCCCACACACTACCCTCCAATGCTAAATTTACGATTCCTCGATGTCTAAGAATGTGTCCTACCAAGCGATCCCTTCTTTTAGTCAGGGTATGCCAAAAATTCCTTTTCTCACCAATTCTGTACAGTACCTCTTCATTAGTTATGCGATCTACCCACCTAATCTTCAGCATTCTTCTGTAGCACCACATTTCAAAAGCCTCTATCCTCTTCCTGTCCGCACTGCTTATTGTCCATGCTTCACTCCCGTACAAGGCAACACTCCACACAAATGCCTTCAGAAAAGACTTCCTTACACTTAAATTAATATTTGATGTTAGCAAGTTTCTCTTTTTCAAAAATGCTTTTCTTCCCATTGCCATTCTGCATTTTATATCCTCTGTACTACGACCATCACATGTTATTTTACTACCCAAGTAACAAAACTCATCTACCACCTTCATTGTTTCGTTACCTAATCTAATTCCTTCAGCATCACCTGATTTTCTAAGACTGCATTCCATTATTTTTTTTTTTTTTTTTGCTCTCATTAATATCCATTTTATACGCTCTCTTCAACACACTGTCCATTCCATTCAACTGCTCTTCCAGGTCCTTTGCTGTCTCTGACAGAATTACTATGTCGTCGGCAAAACGCAATGTTTTTAAATCTTCACCATAAACTTTAATCCCTATTCCAAATTTTTCCTTGCTTTCCTTCACTGCCTGCTCGATGTACAAATTAAATAGCATCGGAGAAAGGCTACAACCCTGTCTTACTCCCTTCCCAACTGATGCTTTCCTTTCAAGCCCTTCGAGTCTAATAACTGCAGTCTGGCTTTTGTACAAGTTGTAAATAACTCTCCTTTCCCTGTATTTTACCCCTGCTGATTTCAGAATTTGAAAGAGTGTATTCCAGTCAACATTGTCAAAAGCTTTCTCCAAATCTACAAAGGCTAAAAATGTAGGTTTGCCTTTCTTTAATCTATCTTCTAAGATAAGACGTAAAGTGAGTATTGCCTCCCGGGTTCCTACGTTCCTCCTGAATCCAAACTGATCTTCCCCGAGGTCAGCTTCTACCAGATTTTCCATTCTCCTGTAGATAATTCATGTTAAAATTTTGCAACTATGACTTATCAAACTGATGGTTCTGTAATTTTCACACCTGTCTGCGCCTGATTTCTTTGGAATGGGGATTATTACATTTTTCTTAAAGTCTGAGGGTATTTCACCTGTCTCATAGATCCTACGCACCAGTTCAAATAGTTTTGTCATGGCCGGCTCTCCCAGTAGCTCTGAGGGTATGTCATCTACTCCTGGGGCCTTGTTCCGACCTATGTCTTTCAGGGCTCTGTCAAATTCATCTCTCAGTATAGTATCTCCTATTTCATCTTGATCTACATCCTCTTTCCTTCCTACAACAACGTCTCTAAGTTTATTTCCTTTGTAGAGCTGCTCTATGTACTCTTTCCACCTTTCAGCTTTCCCTTCTTTGCTGAGAACTGGTTTTCCATCAGAGTCCTTGATATTCATAGAGCTGTTTTTCTTATCTCCAAATGTTTCTTTTATTTTCCTGTAGGCTGTATCTATTTTTCCCTATTTATACATTCTTCTACAGATCTGCATTTGGCTTCTAGCCACTCCTGCTTAGCCATTTTGCACTTCCTGTCAATCTCATTTCTTAGTCGTCTGTACTCCATTTTGTCTGTTTCATTTACTGCATTTTTATATTTTCTCCTTTCATCAATTAAATTTAGTATTTCCTGTGATATCCAAGGATTTTTTGTAGGTCTTGCCTGTCTACCTATTTTGTCCTCTGCTGCCTTCACTATTTCATCTATCAATGCTACCCATTCCTCTTCTACTGTTTTATTTCCCCCTGTTTCTATCAATAGATGCCTAAATCTCCCTCTGAATTTCTCCAGAACTTCATGTTCCTTCAATTTATCCAAGTCCCATCTCCTTATTTTCCTACCTTTCTGCAGTTTTTTCAGTTTCAGCCTACAGTTCATGACTAACAAGTTATGGTCAGAGTCTATATCTGCCCCTGGGTATGTTTTACAGTTTATCACCTGGTTCCAGAATCTATGTTTTACCATTATAAAATCTATCTGATACCTTCCGGTGTCTCCTGGTCTCTTCCACGTATACAACCTTCTTTTGTGAGTCTTAAACCATGTGTTTGTTACGATTAAATCATGTTCCGTGCAAAATTCTACCAGGCGACTTACTCTTTCATTCCTTCTGCCCAGTCCATATTCACCTACTACTTTTCCTTCTCTTCCTTTTCCTACTACCGAATTCCAGTCTCCCATCACAATTAAGTTTTCCTCTCCTTTAACTGTTTGAATAATTTCCTTTAGCTCCTCATATATTTCTTCGATCTCCTCATCAGCGGCAGAGCTAGTTGGCATATAAACCTGTACTACTGTTGTCGGTGTTGGCTTTGTATCTATCTTGACAATGATAATGCGATCACTGTGCTGCTCATAGTAGTTTACCCGCATTCCTATCTTCTTATTCATTATCAGTCCTACTCCTGTGTGTATTTATAATCCTGTACTCACCTGACCAGAAATCCTGTTCATCCTGCCACCGAACTTCACTAATCCCCACTATATCTAACTTCAACCTATCCATTTCCCTTTTTAAATTTTCTAATTTTCCTACCCGATTAAGGGATCTAACATTCCACGCTCCGATCCGTAGAATGCCAGTATTGTCTTTCCCGATCCGTAGAATGCCAGTATTGTCTTTCCTGATGAC
Source organism: Locusta migratoria (assembly GCA_026315105.1). Lineage (NCBI taxonomy): Eukaryota > Metazoa > Arthropoda > Insecta > Orthoptera > Acrididae > Locusta > Locusta migratoria. The sequence continues at coordinate 899,946,198 of CM048744.1, forward strand.
AACATCCTCCTGAGTAGTCCCCGCCCAGAGATCCGAATGGGGGACTATTTTACCTCCGGAATATTTTACCCAAGAGGATGCCATCATATTTTCATACAGTAGAGCTGCATGTCCTCAGGAAATGTAACGGCTGTAGTTTCCCCTTGCTTTCAGCCGTTCGCAGTAACTGTGTGGCAAAGCCACATTAGCTGATGTTACAAGGCCAGCTCAATCATCCAGACTGTTGCCCCTGTAACTACTGAAAAGGCTGCTGCCCCTCTTCAGGAACCACACGTTTGTCTGGCCTCTCCACAGATACCCCTCCGCTGTGGTTGCACCTACGGTACGGCTACCTGCATCGTTGAGGCATGCAAGCCACTCCACCTCGGCAATGTCTGTGGTTCATGAGGGTGGAATCTGCATATGATGATGTGAAAATATATTTAACAAACATAAATTAAACCTCTGAATAACGAACAAAATGGATTCTAAGATGAAGAAGCAATTCACTCATGATGTAATTCTTTATAAATGGAGTTTATTACTCTTATTGGACATGAAAATGTGGAGGTGGTCCCACTTTATACATAGGTAAATAACAGAATATTTCTCCAACTATTGTTCATGAGAGGCACAATAGGGATCACAAACACTCGACAGCAAACGTTCCAAATTATCACTTGTAAATTAGTGTAGTCCATCGAACATTGCAGTTCCAAATTTATCTGCGAATAAAGTATTTGCTATAAAATACAGTTTTTCATCACAAGTGTACACAATTACTGAATTGTCACAGTTCCACAGCCGTACTACTGTGCATAGCTTATCACTTTTCACCAGAGACTAAGTTCTTCATTCACAGCCCCATAAAATTTCTTAGTCCACACATGCCTATTTCTTCAAATTACAAGTTCGTAATGCAGCTTCAGACCACCCAGCATCACAACCTTTCACCACGTGGTCAAGTTACGAATCCCTTCCCAAGCATTCAAAAAGCATGCTCTCCCTGATCCCAAATTTGTATCCTTCCATGCAATGTAACGCCTCATCTTTAAAATACAATTTCCCTTTCAAAATATTATATATTTAAATATCATAGAATTAAATGCTTTGACCACCTCCCTACAAATATTGTTTACATTTAACATATATATAACGAAAATTATAGAAGGAAACTTTCCTACTGGGATAAACAAATATAAAAAATAGGAAATGGATGACTTACCTAAAGGACCGGCTTGTCGATAGACACAAATAAAATCACACACAAACACACATACAAGCTTTTGCAACCATTGGTCGCTTCTTCAGGATAAGAGGAAAAAAAAGGGGGGGGGGGGAGAAAGGGAAGGATATGGGTTTTAAGGAAGTGGAAAAGGAGTCATTCCAATCCTATGAGTGGAAGGACTTACCTTCGGGTAAAAAAAGGTAGGTAAACAAATACACACACACTCACACATATCCAAACGCAAACACACCTAGACAGACATTTGTAAAAAGCAAAGAAGTTGGACAGAGATACCAATTGAGGCAGAGGCTCTGTCCACAGAACCAAGGCAAAGATGCTAAAGATAGTGGGCGGGAATTTGAGTTAGCGGAGATTGAGACCAGGTGGGCAACGGGAGGAGAGAATAAGCTGAAGGGCAAGTTCCCATCTCCGGAGTTCTGAAAGGTTGGTGTTGGTGGGAAGTATCCAGATAACCTAGACGGTGTAACACTGCGCCAAGATGTGCTGGCCGTGCACCAAGGCATGTTTAGCTACAGGGTGATCCTCATTAACAACAAACACTGTTGGTATATATATATATATATATATATATATATATATATATATATATATCTATATTATAGAGGAAAAATTCCTAACAGGAAAAAAATATACGTAAAAAATAGATGAAGAACACTTACCAGGCGAAGGGGCACAGGCAGTAATAGTAACAAATAAACACACAGACACACACACACTCAAAAATGCTAGCTTTCGCAGCCTAGCTGCTTCATCAGGCAGAAGGGAAGGAGAGGGAAAAGGAAATGATGAGGGATTTAAGGAAGGGGGTGTGTGTGTCTGTGTGTTTATTTGTTACTATTACTGCCTGTGCCCCTTCGCCTGGTAAGTGTTCTTCATCTACTTTTTACGTATATATATATATATATATATATATATATATATATATACGTAAAAAATAGACGAAGTACACTTACCAGGCGAAAGGGCACAGGCAGTAATAGCAACAAATAAACACTCAGACACACACACACACAAAAATGCTAGCTTTCGCAGCCTAGCTGCTTCATCAGGCAGAAGGGAAGGAGAGGGAAAAGGAAATGATGAGGGTTTTAAGGAAGGGGGTAAGGAGCCATTCCAATCCCGGGACAGGAAAGACTTACCTTGGGGGAAAAATGGAAGGTAAATAAATGCACATACACCCACACATTTACACAGACACAAGTACACTTAGGCAGACATACTGTAGAACTGTAGAAAGCGCTTTCTTTGCTTTCTACAGTTCTACAGTATGTCTTCCTAAGTGTACTTGTGTCTGTGTAAATGTGTGGGTGCATGTGCATTTATTTACCTTCCATTTTTTCCCCCAAGGTAAGTCTTTCTGTCCCGGGATTGGAATGGCTCCTTACCCCCTTCCTTAAAACCCTCATCATTTCCTTTTCCCTCTCCTTCCCTTCTGCCTGATGAAGCAGCTAGGCTGCGAAAGCTAGCATTTTTGTGTGTGTGTGTGTGTGTGTGTGTCTGTGTGTTTATTTGTTGCTATTACTGCCTGTGCCCTTTCGCCTGGTAAGTGTACTTCATCTATTTTTTACGTATATATATATATATATATATATATATATATATATATATATATATATATATATATGTTTGCGTGTTTGGATATGTGTGAGTATTTGCCTACCTTCCTTTTTGTCCCCTAAGGTAAGTCCTTCCACTCCTGGGATTGGAATGACTCCTTTTCCACTTCCTTAAAACCCATATCCTTCCCTTTCTCCTCCCCTTTTCTCCTCTTTTTCCTGAAGAAGCTGCCAGTGGTGGCGAAAGCTTGTATGTGTGTTTGAGTGTGATTTTTATTTTTATTTGTGTCTATCGACGAGCTGGTCCTTTTGGGGGATGTGAAAGTCAATGACAGTCTGTTAGAAGAGGTCAGTGAATTTCTCTACCTTAAACATGAAGGGAGATGTAAGGCCAGTATATATGAAAAAAGTAGTAATTGATCAATGCATTCTTCTTGTGCTGACATATGGTTGTGAGACATGGACACTGAACTCATTTACAAAAGCAAAACTGTTGACAGCACAGAGAGCTATGGACAGATCAGTGCTGGGCTATACAAAAAATGATAGGAAAAGGGCAGATTTGTGACAAAGGTTAAAGACATCTTAGAGACAGTTGGCTCCTTGAAATGGCAATGGGCTTGACACATCACGAGAATAAATGACAGCAGATGGATGAAGCTTGTACTGGAGTGGAGTCCGAGACAGCATCAGAGGCCTAGAGGAAGACCACCAGATAGATGGGACAAAGATATCAAGAAGGTCGCTGGTAGCACCCGACAGAGAACTGCTCAAGACCCTTCCACTTGGAGAGGACTGCTAAATGCCTACCTCAAACCACGACTCAAAGAGGCCACGTCATTTATTGATTGAAATGGCTGATGATGATGTCTCAACAGACCAGACATCCTGTTCATCACTCCAAGAAACTGCATTAATCCCCACTATATCTAACTTCAACCTATCCATTTCTGTTTTTACATTCTCTAACTTCCCTACTCAATTAAGAGATCTAACATTCCACACTTGAATCCATAAAATGCCAGTGTTGTCTTTTGTGTTGACATCGTTCTGAGTAGACCCTGCCTGAAGATCCAAATAGGGGACTATTTTACCTCTGGAGTATTTTACACAAAAGGATGCCATCATCATATATTCATAGAGTAGAGCTACTTGTCCTCAGTAAAAGTAAGAGCCCTTGCTTGCAGCCTGTTGCAGTAACTGTATGAAAAGCGACGATAGCTGATGTTACCAGGCCAGCTCAGTCAACCATCCAGACTGTCGCCCCAGCAACTACTGAAAAGGTTGCTGCCCCCTTCACGAACCACATGCCTCTGTAGAGATAACAATCCACTGTGGTTGCAGCTATGGGATTAGGTGGGGTTGTAGCCCCAGAAATACACCATTAATGATAGAAACTATTTATTGCAACTGCACAGGAGGGAGACAGAGGAGGGGTGGTTGATGGGTCATCATGGGACACTAAAGCAGGAGGAGGAGGAACCTCACCAGAAGGAGTGGGGGGGGGGGGGGGGGGGGGGCAAGACTCGACGTGAGCCGGCTTCAGTCGATTGACTGAGACCTTGACTGTTTGGTTGTGCATACAAATGCAGTATGTGTTCTTTGAGTGGCGAAGGACCTCATGTGGGCCTGTGTAGGGGGGGCTGAAGGGGGGTCAAACTGTGTCGTCTCTCTTGAATACAAATTTGCAGGTCGCGAGAAATGCGGACGACAGATGGGGTATGGCTAGTTGGAGGAGGTGGGTTGATCTGTGAGCAGATCAAGTGGACGTGGTCAACCAATGATGGAAGTTTGATGGCTGAAAGAGGTGGAGAAGGAATGAGCTACTCACCAGGCAGGGTAAGTTGTTGGCCATAGACAAACTCCACTACAGTGCCGTAAAAATCCTCTTTGTATGTGGCGCGAAGGCCGAGGAGGACAAAGGGAAGCGACTCTAAACAAAGAGTGTTGTGGCACCCTAGGGCGGTTTTAAGAGTTCTGTGCCACCACTCTACCAACCTGTTGCTTTGTGGGTGGTAGGAAGTAGTGTGGATTCTCTTGATACCTTAGAGGATGCAAAGTTCATTAAATAGCACACTTTTGAATTGGCGGCCCTGGTCTGTTGTGATGACCAGGGGGCAGCCGAAGCGAGAAATCCATGATGAGATGAAAGCACGAGCTACTGACTGGGCGATGATATTGAGGAGAGTGGTGGCTTCCACCCACTGGGGCGTGCGGTCAATGATCGACAGAATATATCAGAAACCTTCGAAGGGCGGAAGGGGCCCAACGAGGTCAATATGTACGTGTTGAAATCTGCCCGAGGGGGTAGGAAAGGAGCCGAGAGGGGGAGAAGTGTGGGTCAAAATCTTGGCAGGTGACACATGAACAGGCCCAGGACTGGCAGTCCCACTTCATGTCTCACCAGACAAAACATTTAGCAACAAGTCGTGCTGAAGCATGAACACCAGAGTGTGCGAGTTCGTGCAATTTTTGGAAGACAACACGACGGAGCGAATGCGGAATGAGGGGGCGGAGTCTGCCGGTGGAGTCATCACACCATACAGGTCCAGTGACCCCAGGAAATGAGGACAGAATGAAATGGAGAGAAGAAGAGCTGTCCGAGACGAGGGAGAGTAGATCATCGTCATCTGACTGTAGGGTGGCCAGGTTGGAGAGATCGATAACAGTGGAGACGGCATCGATGCAGGAGAGGAAATCTGCCACCATGTTATCCGCACCTTTGATATGCCTAACACCAATGGTGAACTGCACAATATTGTCGAGATATCTGAAACGAATGTGGGGGCGGATCAGCAGGGGGTTTCTGAAGGGCTGCAACCAAGGATTTGTGGTCCGTAAGAATATAGAAAGTACATCCCTCGAGATCAAAGCGGAAATATTTGATAGCCTGGTAGATGGCAAAGAATTCACGGTCAAAAGCTGAATACTTTTGCTGAGCGGTGTTGAGCTTTTTCGAATAAAATTGCAAGGGGGAGACTGTGCCTTTGATGGACTGACTGAGCACAGCGCCAATCGCATTGTCACTTGCATCAGTGGTCAGAGAAATGGATACGGATGAGAAACAGTGACAGACTGAGAGATGGGGTCCTTAAGAGCTGTGAAAGCTTTTGACATGTACAGTTTCCAAGGGACAGGATGCTCAATTGATAACTGTTTACCCGCCAGAGCATCGGTGAGCAGGGCTTGGATCTCAGCCGCATTGGGCAGGTGTTGTCAGTAATAATTAATGGTACCGAGAAAGCGTCTGAGTTCTTTGAAAGTGGTGGGTTGTGGGAGGTTTTGAATAGAATTAATCCTGTCAGCGGGGGGGGGGGGGGGGGGGTGAAATTCCATAAGCAGACACGGAGTAACCTAAGAACTGTACGGATGGAAGATGCAGCTGCCGTTTTTCATTGTTTAGTTCAATGCCTGCTTTGGTAAGGGTTTCTAAAAGAATATTGAAGTGACGTTTGTTCTCCTCGACTGATTTGCTGAAAATTATGATGTCATCTAAATAGGCAAAACAGAAATTTAAATTGTGCAAGACCTCATTGATGAAAAGCTGCCAGGTTGGAGTGGCGTTTTTTAGACCAAATGGCTTGTAGCGGTACTGGAAGAGGCCAATCAGTGTGGTAATAGCCATCTTCTCTATGTCCTTGAGCGCCTTGTGTATTTGGTGATACACCCACTTGCAGTCTATTACTGAGAAAATTTGGATGCCAGCAAGCATGTGTGAGAAGTCTGTTATGTTGGGAATGGTGTAGCGGTCCATTTTGGTTTTAGCATTGAGTTTGGGGTAATCCCCGCACATATGCCAAGAGCCATCGTGTTTTTTGACTAAGTGTATTGGTGATGCTCAACAACTGGTGGAAGGTTTGATGATACCAGCGGACAAGAGGTCTTTATTTTGTGCGTCAACTGTGACAAATTTCTCGGGACATAGGCGACGAGTTTTGGAATAAATAGGAGTGGTGTCGAAGAGACGAAGCCTATGCATTGTTCCATTTGTGACAACTGCAACGAAGGCCTGGGACAGGGAAGGGGATGTGGCACCCGTAGGCGTGAGTGAGTTAGCTGTGCCAGGCGGCAGTGTGTCGGTGAAAGCACATCTGCTGACACCGTCAGCGGCTGTTGATGTTGGGATGCCGGCCGGTAGAGTGACTGATGGAGGCACCAGCACACGAGCAGGCACGGGTGGCGCCATTGCAGAGTGGCAGGATGGCAGTGGGGCTGTGGCACAAGGCCAAGCTTCCAAGGCAGCCGCACGCATAGCCGAGGGAACCACCGGTGCTGGGAGGCAAGATGGCGGTGGGGCTGCGGCACCAGGCCGAGCTTCTGCGGCTGACACATGTGTGGCTGAGGGAGCCACCGGCGCTAGGAGGCAAGATGGTGGTGGGGCTGGCGCGTGACCGGCGGTGGTGCCATTGTTATTGTACCAGCCACCAGCGCAGTTGCCGAGCAGGAGCTAGTGCACACAGAGGCTGCGTTTGTTGTTGGGAGCGCCGTTGTTTGAGAACTAACAGGTGTGGCAACATTGACGCGCATGATGTCGAAGCACTGGTAGCTGAGAGCGTTTGTCACAACAGGGCTCGAATTTGTTATTGAAAATGCGGCGAGGCATTGCAGAGCTGACAGGGCTGGGAGGAGTTTTGCCTTTACAGCGCAATGTTTTTGAGGCATGGGATGTGTGCTATGAGGTTAGCAGTGCAATCTTAACAGAGGGAGGGGGACTAACAGTTCTGACAGCACCAGTTTGTGTATTGTACACGCAGATAGATTTTCTAACGTCCGCATAGGAATGGCAAGAGGGGGTAAAGTCACATGAAACAGAGTTGTTGGCTGAGCACAAGGAATTTGCACTTGAACTCACCTGGCGTGTTGTAGATGGCAAGTCGTGCTGTGAGGCGGGAACCTGGTGAGCGACTGCGAGGGCGGACTCGGAGGCTGCCAGTCGTCGTGCTGTGTTTGCTTGTTCCTCACGTAGTTGTAGTATGTCACGTTCACTTTGCCACTTACGTGAAGAATGGTTGAGCCCGTTCACAGTCTCTAAACACTCAAGAATGACTTTATGTTCACTGTTAGCACCGCTCATCTGGGCACAAGAGAAAAAGGTTTTTGATGGGTGGTGAAAAACCGCACTGGTGTCAACGAGGAAGCAAATTCTGGAGGTGGTGTCCTTGATGTAGAGCCTTGCGCTGCTGGATTCCGTGTCTCAGACGGAGTGAAGCATTCGGGGGCGTTCGTGGTTATCCTTGCAAGTGGCGACGCCTGAACCGACCTGTGGAGCTCGTTTGGGTGACTGCAAGGTGGGCGACACAAATGAGCCACATCACAAAATTTGCTGTGGTAGAAACACAGCATAGGTTGTGATTCCCACTGTCGCGGGGAGCTGATGAGTGGCGGCAGTGCCACATCTGTAGTGTGTCTGATCTCAGGCGGGCATGGTTGCAGAAGCGCAGGAGGCCTTGTGAAGAAAGCAGGTGGTGAGCTGCGTCGGCGAGGCGTAGTTGCTCATCAATGGGAGCCCCGGAATGAGGAAGGAGCTGTAGTTGAAGCTCGACCGGCACTTTTACGAGCCATAGGGGCCAGAGTGCGACATCTGGGATGACAGCAGAGTCGACCTGAGCGCACAGCGTGTGCCACAGGTCTGATGGTGATTTGTCTTTCAGGGACGCTGTATGTATGAAGTCATGAAAAGGCTGGTCAGTGGGGAGTGAAAGTCTCTGAATGATGGTCCGCTTCACATGGTTATACTTGTTCTCCCTCGGCGGGTTGGTTACTAAGTCACCGAGAAGGTTCAAGTGATTGTGCAAAGCTGACACAAGACACACGAAGCGAGAAGTGTCGTCAGCAACACCACGCATCATGAGTAGGTGCTCGACAAACGAGCGAACCATGTTCGAGGATACTCACGCGAGTACGCAGGCAACTTCGGGTACCGACTGACAAACGGTGATCCAGCACAGCCGAGAGGTAGTTGTGGCACAGTTTGTTGTTGTGTCATTGTGTCATGAAAAGCGAAACCGATAGTTGGCATGGCAGGAGCATTCCAGTATGCCAAAAATGACTGAACGTTGTGCACATTGTCATGCTGCAAACTGTTTGTGCGGGCAAAATGACTACATGAATGATTTGGGTGGAGAGCACTGGCACTGGTCACACACAAAGCAGATGATTGAACGGTCGTTGCGTCCACGCAAAAAGGTTCGTTCGAGAAATGCAAATAGCAGTCTGAACTAAAATAGGGCCAGAAGGTCCTGTAATAGGCTCGGAGGTGGTCTACTAAACACATTAGAGTCTGCGAAAGCTCGTGGCGGAGGCACACTACAGCACTGTTGTCTAGGTATGTGATCAGCGGAGGGATACCTCGACGTCGAAAACGGAGCTGCTGCAAGGTGGAAATTTGAATTCACAGCACTGTTTGAATAAGCATGCACACTGTTTGTGGATTGTGGGAGCACATGATGAATGTTTTGTGGGCTGGAGCGCGATCGTGCACTCGAAATAACACTGGGTGTAACAAAACCTAAGTCACTGAGATGTTGTACAACAATGGTGTTTCGAGGAGATGGAAACAAGTCTCTCGCAGCATTCTGTGGTGGATGCATCGTCGAAGAATGGAAAGTACTCGAAGCGTTGTGAGTGTTTGAGGGTTGAGGAGAAGTCTGCAGCGGAAATGTGAATCCAGAGGCGGCACAATGGGTGATGACATGGTGTGGTTGAGGAGTGAAGTCGAAACCGTTTGCACAAATGTCTAAAAACTTGGCGTGAATTTCGTGGAAACACACAGCTCGAAGCACAGACTGAAAAAATGTCACATTGAGGTCACCAGTATGGGATTTGGTGGGGTTGAAGCCCCAGAAATACACCATTAACGATAGAAACTATTTATTGCGACTGTACAGGATACACAACTAGAACACAATAGTTTACAAAGCTTTTTTGAAACATGGCGGTCGATCAACGGTCTGCCCAAACAAACTCGACAAAGATATTTCATTGTCCATGGCAGGTCGAAACTATCGCCGCCACACACCTATGGTACAGCTATCTGTGTGGTTGAGGTACACAAACCACCCCAACTTGACAATATCTGTGGCTCATGGGGGTAGAAAGATACTGAGAAAAAAATGAAAATGTTGTTTAAGAATATTATTTTGAGAACACAAACACATAACACATGGTAAATATTTCAACAATTTCCAATGAACAGAAAGTACTGAAGTGTCCAGTCCCATAATTCGTGATTTTGGTGCCCAAGAACCATGTGGTTTTGTATTTATTATTTTTTGAGGTTTCCTTAGGAACTGCCTATGAATAAATGGTGTTTTGATAGGCTGTTAAAGCCCACCACAGACCCTATTTCATGTGCAAAAACCAAATGATATGCATCAGTTGGATTGGCTCCAAGAAATTTACAATATTTAAATTTTGATCCTGTATGGTAGAAAGGCTACAGAATTCCCACTCTCAAAGGATATATACAAATGGTCAGTAGGTCAAGGGCTATCCAAAACACTTTATCCCTTATTTCTGTGACGAATATAAACTGAGATATGAGCCCATGAAGAATCACAATTTCACACTCAGAATGTTTAATATATTAATAATGGCATGATATATCAATGGGAAAAGACCAACAAGACTGTTCCTGAGGTATACAGAACAAATCATGAAAGATGTAGTATGGGAGACCTATGAAGAAATGAAAAGAGGAAAAATGTACAGAATGGAGCCTTATGACTATTGCAAACCAATCATTCTACTGAACAATATAGAAAAAGAAAAATTCTAGCCTGAACTTTCCATTATTAAATCTTATTATAAGTACTACAAAATTAACAGTCTGTATTAATGATCATAAACAGAGGATTTACACTGCAACACAATATACTACTGCAGAGCTTTCTCCAGAACATGAAAATCCTTATCTTGGTGTCTTTGCACCAACATGCCTTCTGAGTTGATACTGGAATTCCACAGATTGGAACTGACATTAAAACTCATACTTGGTTCTTGTCTCCACCCTGGCAGCTCAATCCCTGTCCTATGTGATGTCTCAGAGGGTGTGCCACACTCCCTTGTTCTGGTGCTCATGTGCCATGAAATATTTGCTTCACTCCACAGCTCAGCACATCCTGGCATTTGGCTTACAGCTAAGCTATTATGACAATGTATTGTGTGGTCAAACATTAAATGTTACTGCTGCGAGTGAGTCCTCACTTGCCTCTTCTGTCAACAGTCAGCTGTCATGCCCAACCTCCACTTGTCAGGTTTTGACATTTAACCTCGCCATTTCCATTAGATTCATTTGGACCTCGTCAGTCCAGTGCTCCCATAAGACAGTCAATGGTATCTATTAATGATGATCAACTGTACATTCTGTTGGGTCAAGGCCGTATCTCTCTCAAATATCTGTGTGGATACTGTTGCTCACACATTCATTTCACGCTGCATAGCTAACTTTGGCTGCCCTTCCTCCTAACAACATACCAGGGCTGCCAGTTTGAGTACTCTCTCTTCAGTAATCTTTGCAGCCTTTGTGGTACAACCAAATTTTGCGCCACCACATTTCACCGATAAAATAACGGGCTCATCGAACACTTCCACAGAACACTCAAAGCATTTTTAATCTGCCATTTTTGGCATTACTGAAACAAGGCTCTGCCCTGGGTGCTCCTAGGGTTACATTCAGCTATCAGGGGGTGATAATGATTCCTCAGTTGTTGAAATCGTTTACGGTTTATGGTGAACCATTTATTGCCCCTCTCCCAGTATGTCAAGGATTCTCCCCCTACTGTTTAGTGCTCACTCCCAACGCTCATTGAACAAGTAAGGCAGCACATATCAACATCATGCCATCACACGCAGCCACAAGTTTCCAATCACCAAGACTTACACTACACGGACCATGTGATGCTGCATGATGACACCGTCCACCCCCCTCTATCCCCCCTCCCTTATACTTGCTCTTACCATGTCCTCAAGCAAGGAGTACAATCGTCAACATCTTGGCATTTTAGTAAATGGTCAAGTGTCTGTTTGCCATGTAAAACATGTTTTGGTGCTGTCAGAATTTGGGTGCATTCCACATGGGCACACATGAAGTGACAAATCACCCATGCCTGTGGTATTCCACTCTCCACCCCCCCCCCCCCTTCTCTCTCGCACCATTACAGACCCCTCCTTCCCACGCCAACTAACTCACCCAGCTCTTCAAGTGACGCATCCTTCTCCCAAGTACCATGCGCAGCTGCACTGTCCACTAGTGACACCACTGCATATAGGTCCATCACATCATTCAAGGTTGTCATGTCTGCCTCCCCACTGGACAATCCCACTGTACATTTTCATGAGGGGAATATTTTTGTCCTTTTCTGAACTACAGAGTCCCCATACAACATCACACTCATTACAAACATCCCCCTTCAGACATTTGTTCATCCACCCACCCTTTCCTGAACAACCAATGTGGCCCCTATGCTGGATGGCAGACTCTAAGTCATCACCTCCACCCACCCCTCTGCCATCAATTTTGTTGCGCACTGCAACCTCAGCCTCCACAGCCTTGGTGCATGCCGTGCCCACTGCTACAGCAAAAGCTGTATATATAAAAAAAATCTTTGATCAGACAAACAGAAAAAGTAAATAATTGCTGTTACTTTGTACTGCAAAATACTGCATAAGAATCATAAGTACATTCTATGACAAAATTAGACACAAACAACATAAGCACAAGTCAGTGCAAAATCTGTGAGATTCCAAGAAAGGCACTGTGTTTAAGAATAAGATATAATCATGAATTACATCAACTTAAAAAAGGTAATAGTATGTTATCAGTCCACAGAGAATATATTGATTAGAACATTTACAGAGAATAGCAGATGACATTGAGAACAATGAAAGTAACATGGAATTCCACCAGGAGGGTCAATGAAGAGTAAGATAGGAGGACAGTGTGTTGGCAGACCCTATCATGACTAAATGACAGATAAGAAAATCAGAAAATAAATTTGTATGTTATCCTTATTTACAAAGAGATTAATCAATACATTTTGTTTCTGACATTTACCTAAATACTAAATTAGATTAAAAGAGATACACATAAAATGAATTCTGAACATACTAGCTATGCAAGATGATTGTTGATTACGGTATCCAGGCTTGCAGTCACATGAACTGCGATCCCGGCAATATGTCACAGCAGAGTCACATTCTTCATCAAACATGCAGGCTTCTCCAATGCGTTTTCCTAGACAAAAAGTTTAATACACCTTGATAATGTAATCAAAATTATATTATTTCTTAGAAGAATTAGATTGGTTATAATAAGTTAAAGCTGATTACATACATTAGAAACCTTTTCATTTGACACACACACACACACACACACACACACACACAGAGAGAGAGAGAGAGAGAGAGAGAGAGAGAGAGAGAGAGAGAGAGAGAGAGAGAGAGAGAGTACTTTACATAGAAGAATGATATCTATTTTAATCTACATATCATTTGTCTGTTTCATGAAATACTGGCATTAAAATTTTAAAATAAAACAGTGTGAACTGTAAATAGATAAGATGCTTAATTTCTTTGAATATTATTCGCTATTACTTTATCAACATTTTTCATACATGGGTTGCTAAAGTTTAATTTTTGATAGACCATTAGAAGCAAGAGCAATGACGAGTAAGAAAGGAGGACACCGTGTGGGCTGATCTTACCATGACATAAAAAAATTAAAGAATAAATTTCTCACATTATACAGGTAACAACCATATCTTAGACCTGTGGTTTTTTTTTTTATGTCAGGCCAGAAAGATAGGAAACAACCCCCTTCCCCATGCCACCCCAGGAAACTCCTGGTCTCTTCTGTACTTCAGTATGGCACCGAGGGCAAAATATGGCAGGCTAGCTATGAGCCGTCCCACCTCAGAACAGATCACTATAGCTTCACGTCCAGCAGCTTCCCTTACCCCTCCCCCTCCCCCAAAGAATAATTCCAATCCCCACTATGGAATGCCAGTGGTAGTGATCACTGACACTTGTTTGTACAGTGTGCGCGTGTGTGAAAAGTGTATGTGTAACTGCATGTTTCGATCACTTGGATCATCTTCAGATCTTATAGTTGCACCCGCAACTTGTCTGGCTGAGTACTAATTGCTACTAATTGGTACCTCCCCTAAAAATCAAGTAATAACCCTTCCCACTGTTATTACTTAGAAATTGACATAAAATGTACAAAACCACCCTCTAAAAAGAAAAAAAAATTAAATATTATTCCCAACACCAGAACTCTTCTATAAAGCATTTCTGTTGCTCTTGAGACCAATAATATTTCCTCTGTACTTTTTATAGACCAGAAAATACTCAATTGTAACTAAGTACAAAAATAAAATCCTCGAAAGTCATTAAAATTTAAATGAAATTCAATCGTGTTTGTAGATCCTCATGTTGTAATTGTCATGTCCATATTTTAAATGTCACATCTTTGTGTATTGTGAATACTCCTGTCGACTTTTTAAGAAGAATATAGTAAGAAAATCAGAAAAAAGAATAGTAAAAGAAAAAGTAATTTGTCCTTCAGAAATAAAAAAAAAAAAAAAAAAAAAAAAAAAAAAAAAAAAAAGAAAGAAAGAAAGAAAGAAAGAAAAGAATGGGCAAATAAATGGCTTCCTGGTGGGTGTCAAACCATGTAATTAGCAAAGAGAGCTAATCAGCCTGAGGATTTAAGCACATCAATGTTATATATACCTTTATCTTTAGTATCAGTATCTTGTAAATATGCGGCTTTTGGATGAGTTAAGTCCACTATAACAATAGGACCACACCATTTATGAAAAAATTTACTACTTTACACAAAATGTACTGTAATCATCAGAATTAATGCCAAGTTGAATCCCACCAAATGTTGTCATTTAATACACTGAATTTGATACTATACTCTATCATGTGTTTCGAAATGTAAACAAAAATTAACATCATTTACTTTTCCTGCTATTGTTTGATACTTCAAATCACAATTACTTCATGTTGTTGTAACCAATAAATTCCAAATAAAATATCTGTACTAATTTTCAGAAAACTAATAAAGTCGGTGTACATACGACGTTCAATAATTTTATAGGAATTCTTGTTTCCAATCATATTGGTTGACTTTTCACACCTGTAATATCTTACTCCAAATACAGGTAGGGTTTAAAATGGTATTTTGACAAAAGGTAACACACTTCTTGAGAGATAATAGAAATTTCACTCCCACTGTCTATTAACATTCTAACAGGAAGGTGAAAAATAATAAAATTAAGTGTCGTAAAAAGGCTCACTGAGCTACTGATACACATGAAAATAGGTAATCACATTCACACAACTTAAATTTTAGGCCATGGCTTTCATCAGAAAAAGAAACACATACATTCATGCAATCACTCAGACAACTATACACACACAACCATCGTGTCCAGCCATTCCAGCGACACAAGCATCTAGATTGTGAGTGAGGCGGGGAGTGGACGGGAAAGGATACTGGGTAAAGGTGGGGATGGAAATTTATATATTATATGATGGATTTTAGAGACTCTGAAAGGTGGAAATTTGAGTTGTGGCGATGAATACAGTGAAGGGAAGGGGCAGAATAGGATAAAAGGGAGGTGTAGAGGGAGTGGGGGGATTTGAAGTGATAAAGATAATTAGAAAAAAATTTTCCCTTTTTCCCTATTTTTAAAGTTAGGAAAAAATAGAAAAAATGAAGTTAGGAAAATAGGAAGAAATAAGTAAAAATAAAAAGTAATTAATTAAGGGGATATTGTAAGTGGTGACACGCAGTTGCAAGGAAGACATCATGAGATACATGATAATGAGTGAGGAAAAGGGGGGGGGGGAGATGTCAAGCATATGGTGCAGGGATGGAAAGTTAGGTTGAGGCCAGGAAGGTTGAGGGACCAAAGAATGTGTTGAAGGGACAACTCCCATCTACGCAGTTCAGAAGAGCTGGTGGTGGAGGGGAGGATCCAGAGTGCTATGCTCAGCTGCATGCTGTGCCACTGGGTGGTCCATCTTGCTTTTTGGCACAGTTTGGCAGTGGCCATTCATCCTGATGGACAGCTGGTTCATCATCATACCGATATGAAATGCTATGCAATAATTGCAGCAGAGTTGGTATATCATATGGCTGCTTTCACAGGTGGTCCAACCCCTGATGGTGGTAGTATAAGCCAGTGAGGGGACTGGAATAGGAAGTGCTGGGTGGGTGGATTGGGCAAGTTTTGCATCGGGGTCTTCCACCGGGTTATGATCCCTGTGGTAAGGGGTTGGTCTAATTCATCCCTAACCTCTCCCAACCCCAACCACTTAACACAGAGATCATATCCCTGTGGAAGATCCTGATGCAAAACCTGCCCAATCCACCCACCTGCAATTCCACCACAGAATACAGGTGGTGGACAACAGACTGCAACAGAACACTTGAATCACATATTCAACCCTAGAAGACTTGGCACAGCCATCAAACACTGGATAATTGGCAGATCTTTTTGAAAACACAGAAGAAAACACTCAAAACCACCAAACAAATTAAATGCATGTATAGTCACAACAATTTAGAGGAAATTGATAATGATTTTGTAAGAAACAACATGAGAAACTTTTACGGAACATTTAGGGAAGAGCTAGCAATCTTTAAGCCACTCACTCTCTGTTTTCAGTGTCCTGATGGAACACTTGAGATGAACACAAAGGCCAACTGTAAATTCCTGAAACAACATTTTGAGAAGTTACATAATTGTGAACCACCACTGCAGAGAAACTTAACTTCCATGTTGGATGCCAAACCATGATTCAGATCCACCTACACATGAGGAGATACAAAACACTGTATCATATCTGAAAAACAACAAAACACTAGGTGAAGAAGGTGTAATTGCTGAAATGCTCAAGATTGGAGGTGAACTCTTGATTGACAGATTACAAATTATCATTGAAAATATTTGGGAAGGTGGTGTCATACCAGCAGATTCACCCACTACATAAAAAGGGCAACAAGACCAACACCAACAACTACTTAGGCATTTCACTCCTACTAGTCATTTACAAAGTGCTCTCACATGCTGTTCTCACCAGATCAGAACAATCAGCAGAACATATTCTCATCGAATATCAGGCAGGCTACTACCCACATCAATCCTGCACAGAACGGATCTGGAACCTGAAGATTATATTGCAACACCGTCAGTTGAACTGCACAGTTGTCAGCGTCATAGATTTCAAAAAAGCATACAACTCTATTCATTGCACCAGTCTGTTCAATACACTTAGTGAATATGGTGTAGATAACGAAACTACTTTGTAATTGAGCAGACCTTAACAGACACAACCTCCAAAGTAAAATTCATGGGAGAAGTCTCTGAAACTTTTCAAATTTGGACTGGAGTGAGACAGGTTGATGGATTGTTCCTGCTCCTCTTTAACCTGGTACTCGCCAAGATCATTAAGGCATGGGAGAAAGAAACACCTGGAATAAAATATAGGAACAAAGGATGAACGGACAACATAAAATGTCTTGCCTTTGCTGACAACCTTACAATAATTACGAAGACTCCCAAGGAAGCCAGCCTCACCTTCAAGAAACTTCATGAGGTTGCCATCAAAACTTGACTCAAAACTACTTTTGATAAAACACAACTCATGGACTACAAAAGTTCAAATTGGAAACCACTTAAAACAAAATATAGTGACATCAAACAAGTTAAGTATTTAAAGTGCTTAGGTGAAATAAAAAGTAACAGTGGAAATGAAAAAGTAGCTCACAAAACATGAAAAGAACAATTACATAAAGCTTATATAGTGACCTGGAACACATACAAGAAGAAATCACTATCCACTCAAGTCAAACGTCACGACTATCACAAAGTCATTCTTCTGGAAGCACTCTATGGAACTGAAACATTATCATTAACCATTAACATCAAGGACATTGAGAAAAAGGAAAAGCAGATATTTGGACCCAAGATTCAAGATGGTATCTGGATGCGAAAAAGCTTTGAGGAACTATACTCAAGGACTGAACAATTCACGTCAGTTGCACAGATAGGAAACATGAAATTCTATGGACATTTAGCTAGAATAACCAAGACAATCTTCCTTATCATCATAGGAACTCGCCAAACCAGGACACATTGGCTAACAGAAACTCAAAATGACATCATGGAACTCAGATTGGTTGGTTGCTTGGGATATGGGGACCAAACTGCTAAGGTTATCAGTCCCCCAGTGGGGAGGGGAAGGAGTGAGGATAGGAAATGAGGGGAAGGGAAAGGAAATGCAGGCCAGGGAGGAAAGAAGGAAGAAAGACTGCATTAGCTCGAGGCACCGTGCTCATCACATATGTACTCACGAAAGTAACGTGAGCCTCCTGGGTGGATACAACTCAGTATTGACCCACTAGAAATCACATGGACTGTGTACAGACAGAAAATCAACTCTCATAAGTTCACAACCAAAACCCAATGGAAAGGAATCTGAAACTGAAAAACGCATGGACAGAAGATGGGCCCATAGTGAAAAAATGAGGAAGTTTTAGGAAGAAAAGAAGAACAAGAAAGTCAAGCAAGAATACCAGTGCTAAATAACGGTTCCACATGCTCTTTAGAGGGCATAAAGAATAAATAATAATAATATGAGGATACTTAGCAACTTACAAAATAAATCCAAACATAATTATCCTCCCTCCAGATAAAGATTCCACCATTGTTGTGAATTCTTTAAGGTGAGTTGCTACATATCCTTGAATTATTGGCATTCCCACCTGGACTTTTTGTTATTAGATTAGCATGTAATTACAGCAACATTTAACATATACAGTTTATGACACAGAAATTCAAATGTTCAAATGTTTGTATAGCTTATGGGACTTAACTACGGGGTCATCAATCCCTAAACTTACAAACTACTTACGAATTAACTAACACTAAGGACAGCACAAATATCCATGCCCAAGGGGGGATTCGAACCCCAACCGTAGTGGCCGTGCAGACCGTGACTGAAGCGCCTCAGTCCCCTCGGCCACCTTATGACACAGAATCCTTGTCAAATGTTTTTTTTTCTCCTCCTCATTATGGTCAGCGTGAAGCAAGAGCAAGAAGCTTTCTTATCAGACTCTTGCTGACTTTTGTTCTATTATCTCATATTGTACCCCTGAACTCTTCAAGAATATCCATAGCCATGGCCAAGTGCATTGAGGTGCTACACTGGTTCCAGTCCCCACTCGGGCATGGATGTTTGTACTGTCTTTAGTATAAAGTAGTTTATAAGTAGTTTGTAAGTTTAGGGACTGAAGACCACACAGTTAAGTCCCATAAAGCTTCACAAACATTTGAATATTTTGAATATTCCTACTTCAGGTAGAGATGATCTGGCAGACAGACCTGTACTGGCAGTTCACTTTCTCATATAGTTAATTATCTCAGAATTTCAACTCTCCCATCCCCCCTGGGCCAGATTATGGGGGGGCCACACATTTTTTTTCTAGCCCCTGGCTTCCACTTGGGTTAATCCAGCCACAGCCATCCTCATCCATATACTCCAGATGTAATATAATTTGATAGATAAAAAAAGAGATAGGAAAACATACAAGAATTTAAGAGCTGATGGTTGCTCCTCCTGGAATGAAATTTAATGGGAAGGGATTTAGGACACAGAATGTTGAGGTTTAGGAAATCAGGAGAGTTACAGAAGAGTTACCCAGCCCCCTGGGTCACGAAAAGCGTGCAATCAATCCAAAAGTGCGTGGCGGAGGGTACCTAGTAGTACTACTACTAGATACTTGCTTTCCTGTTCCAGTGCAAAGAGAATAATGGAAAAACAAATACTTGTATGCATCTGTACAAGCCAAAATCTCTCTGATCTTATTTTTGTGTTTTATGTGAAATGTAGGTTCATGGCAGTGGTCTGCTTTCTACTTCAAACTCCAGCCCTCTAAACTTCTTCAGAAGTGTTCCTTGGAAAGAATGTCACCTTTCCTCCGGTGACTCGCATTTGAGTTCCCAAAGCATCTCAGTAACACTCGCTGCATTGATTAAATTTACCAGTAACAGCAGCCCACCTCTGAATTGCTTCCATATCTTCATTTAAGCTGATCTGATGGGGATCCAAAACACTTTAACAATATTCAAGACAGGGTTGCACAAGTGTTTTATATGCGGTCACCTTTACAGACAAATCACATCATATAAAAATTCCCCCAATAAACTGAAGTCTACCATCAGCCTTCCCACCAACTGTCCTTATATGCTCGTTCCATTTCATATTGCTAGGCAGCATTACACTTAGATATTTAATTGATGGACTGTCAAGAAGCACACTAATAATTCTGTTTTCGAACATTATGGGATTGTTTCTCCTATTCATCTGCATCACCTTACATTTTTCTACAATTAGAGCAAGCTGCCATTCCTCACACCACCTAAAAATTTGGTCCAAGTCCTCCTGCATCCTACTACAGTCATTCAATAATGCTATGTTTCTGTACACCACAGCATCATCAATATACAGCCACAAATTGCAACTCACTCTGTCTGGCAGATCATTTATATAGACAGAAAATAATAGTAGCCCTATCACACTTCCCTTGGGCACTCCTGATGATACTCGACTCTCTAATGAACACTCACCATTGAGGAAAACATATTGAGTTCTACAACTTACGTAATCTTCGAGCCACTCACATATCTGGGTACCTATTCCATATGCCCATACCTTTTTTTAGCAGTCTGTGGTGTGGCCATGTGTCAAAAAATAAATAAATAAATAAAATAAATTAAAAAAATAAAAAAATAAAATAAAAATAAAATGTTCAAATTTTTGTAAATCTATGGGACTTAACTACTCTGGTCATCAGTCCCTAGACTTACAAACTACTTAAACTAACTTATGCTAATGACAACAAATACACTCATGCCCGAGGGATGATTTAAATCTCAGATGGTGAGCAGTGGCGCCCTCCGCAGCAAGGCACTTTGGAACTTTAGGCCACTCCACTGGCAGTGGCACCATGTTGAAACCCTTACAAAAATTAAGAAATATGCAATCTAACCTATTGTCCTTCAGCCATAGCATGCAAGAAGTCATGAGTGAAAAAGACAAGTAGGGTTTCATATGATTGAGCTTCCTAAATCTGTGTTGATGCACGGACTCAAGCTTTTCTGCCTCAATGAAATTTACTATATTAGAACTGAGAATATGTTCAAAATTTCTACAGCAAACTAATGTTAATGATATTCATCTGCATTTATGTGGGTCTTTCATTTGCCTTTCTTATACATGGGAGTCACCTGCACCTTTTTCCCGTCACTTGTAACTTTGTGCTGGATAAAATATTTAGGATAAATGCAAGCTACGTAAGAAGCCAATGCCACACAGTACTCTTTGTAAACATGGATCATCACTGCAATCATCAAATGAAGATATGTTTGCCTGATCCTTTTGCGTGAATGACTTCTTACACATTAAATTTAAAACAAATGGGATGAGAAGAAATGCTGAGTTGCGGGAGTTGCTGCCTTTACATCTTCTCTTTCTTTTATTCCACCATTAATATAGTATGAAGGACACTGTATAAAAATATAAAAAGCACAGGTGTCTTACAGATGCTTTAAACTTTATATTTTCTGAAAAGAATGAGATACTTTAACAGTTAACATCCATTAATTAGCTGTACTGTCATAATAAATGGATACTTTTAAGACCCATTTTAGGGAATTGAGCTTGAAATCTCCATAGAAATTTTACAGTCTCACAAGTTTCATTCTCTCATAAATGTATATGTTGTAGGTAATAGTTTACATACCATAATTATGAAAAGTGTGACATATCTTCTCTGCTAAAATGTACCATCATTTATTACACATAAGATCTCAAATTGCTGAAAAGTATTTTGATTACATAGCACTCAATTACATGTTACCATAGACACCTTATACAGGTCATACTTCATTAAATCTATTCAGTGTTTGAGTATGCTTGTTTCTCCTTCGGGCTGACAGGGATGGACAGATTGAAGGAATTTTGTAAATGAAATGACTTGTACCCTGAATTAACATATAGACTTCCTTTTGTAAGCCACCGTGCAATACTTGGTGGAGGGTCTTTACAATAAATAGACTTCAACATTGTTTGACTGATTACCATGAGAGTTGTCACATGTATGTATGCATGTATGTACCGAATGTATGTTTTCATGGATAAGGTTTTTATACTTTGCAAGGCAAGGCATTGTATGGTACATGGATGAGGGTAAGTTGCAACAGACATTTGACAGCAATCATTGATGAAAGTTGGCAGACATATTACATTTTTCATATATGATAGGAAAGTGGTGGACTGAGAAAGGTTGGAAGGGGAAGGGGGGCAGGGAGTAAAAGAACAAGGAGAGGAGGAATGAGGAGTTGGACTGTAGGCATAATGTAGGAAAGCCTACAGTCAATTTCACTAACATTTATATATGTAAGAGGAAATGAGGAAATGGATATAGGAAGGTGGGAGGAAGAGGAGGAGGAGTAGAGGAAGGAAGGAAAGAAGGAAGATTGTGGCAACAATGTGGTCATTACAGGCTGAGCACACATCAGACTCTTTTCTGTTAAGGATTGGGAAGTATATTGGCCACACCCTTTCAAGAGAACCAGCCTGGCATTTGCCTAAAATGATTTAGGAAAATCACAGAAAACCCAAATTTGGATGGCCAGAATACAGGTTTGAACTGCCATTTTCCTCACTACACGCCCAAATGAGGAGGAGGAGGAGGAGAAGGAGGAGGAGGAGGAGGTGGTGGAGGTGGATGAGATAGATAAAGAGACAGACAGAAGGCGAGGAGGAGATGGACAAACAGCTTTGAAATTATTTACTTCCGTTTCTGGCACATTTTGTTTTTGAGAATACAGTACCTTTAGGTAGTGAGTTTACACATTAAGACAATGAAGATAAAATTACTAAACTAAAAAAGGAAGAACACACACTCATTAATGCAATCAGATTGGCATGACTCATTAATACACAACCATTATCTTTGGTTGATCTTTTTTATGTGCCTGTCTGCATCTGTGGTGAACTGCAACCTACCCCCTTAAATTAGTGGAATTCCAAACTGAACCTTCCAGTGTTAAACTATAGAAAGGTGCAGTTTGAATCAAGTATCTATATTTAATGGTCATACTGTATCTGGAATGCAAAACCCTAATCTCCCTTTGGTCCTTTTCTAATGGAGTAAAAAGATATGCATTGAAATACCAATGAGGAATTGTGACCTGTAGCATCTGAAATGTGGAAGACATATCACTGCACATGCAGTACTGTTAACTACTCCAAAAATTAATGTGATTTGGGGCTACTGAATATATTAATAATAGTAACAATGATTACATCATTAACACCTACAGTATATATTTTTAAACATTATTTTGTATTATATTTTTATTTGTCTGAACATTCTCAATTTATCAGTTGTCCCAAATTTATGAATGTTATATCATGAGCTAATAAACATTTTAACAATACAATACAAATTTTACAGTAACAAAGATAAATCTTCTTTTAGTAGGCAAAAAAAGTAATAAACAGATGCTGTATTCTATAAGTAGTTTGAAGAAGTTAACTTAGTACAAACCTTTAGCTATGTCCATATAACAGAGGATGATAATCATTGCCACATTGTGAAAATACCTCTTTGGAATCATTTTGTACAGTTTCTACTGCTACTTTTGATCTCTAATACTAGACAACCACTAAGTATATGTATGATGGCTTATATTTGTAAACAAATTTAAATGTAACAAGTTGATGTTACTCTCTTTACTAAAGCCAGTTACAAGTGTAAACTGAGACAAATCATTATCTCTATTGACATAAAAGATAATAAAACTGTAAGTGATAAGATAAGTATCAATTGTGTTTGTCTGAGGTATTAACTGAGATGAAAGTAAATTAGTGGAAGAGCAAGGTATTATCTGACGTGTTTCAAACTGTGGCAGTTTTAACCATGAGTGACACAAAGTTATAAAAAAGTGAAAGCTTTTAGATTAAGCATATAATCAATAGTAATGGCAAATAGAGAAAAATTAACAACATTTCATATTTATTTATTCAGTGCCCATTTTATCACATTCACAATATATAACTTGTCAAAATAGGCCATCAAGCTTGCAGCATACCTAGACACACACACTGAAAACCAAAGCAACTACTGGACTATTCACTCTTTCACAACATGATAAAAGGTGGGGGACAGAAAATGTTTGTATAAAATTTTAAATTTTAATGTAGTTATTATATAATAGCTTGATAAATGCATGTGCATGGTGTATTAACAAAATGATACTTTCATTTTGTTTTGGAAGGGAGAGTACTAGAAAAAATGTGCATTAATTAATGTTTACTTATAACCACACTTAAGGAATGTCATCAACTTAATTGTTTTTGTTTCATTTTCATTCAAGTAAAATAAAAAATAAATAAATGAACTTCGCTATGCATGTAGCTTGCCAATAATGTAGTACTGGAATGTTCTGAGTAGGTGGCAGAGAAACAAAGAATAAAAATAATAAAGCTTGTGCATGGGTGCCCCACCTCCTACGCTTTCCCACACAAAAGAAGTATTGCCCCTTTTCCTGCCTGGGGCTTACGAATCATTACATTCACTAGTAACAAACAAATCAGCTACCACTGGAAGAAAACACAGTCATCTGTGAGTACTAAGAGAGAGATACTAGTTTAAATAATTGAACACTTGTTATTGCCTTGTTTCACAAAACTTTATTTTACAACCTAGGTTATTTTCAAGTACTTTACTGATCCCAAAGTTATACACCAGTGAAGACAAACCTTTACATTACTACAGGTCTCTGTTTATCGATTTTAACAGTGGAAGAAAATAATTTTACCTTGCAATTTAGGAACTATTACACTTGCATGACCTTATTAGAACAACCTCAATTATCTATTGTCTAACATTGTATTTAATGCTGTTATATACTACTGAAATTACTAATCATTGTTGCAACTTGGAAAAATTGAACAGTTTATTGTGCAAGACATTGCTTCTTGCCGATGGCTATCTCAAGTTAGTAATATTGTTATTATCTAATATGTATGAGTTACTCATAGTCTAAAAGAGGTCAATAATTCAATTCTGTCTATTCATTCAGTATCAAATTTGGGGCTGTGTGCCTCTGTTTAGTTTTCTATAGAGCAGGAAAAAACTCTTGGGACAGTGTAAAAAATGAGGCTATTGAAATAAAAGAAGTATATAATTTAATTAACTGCAGTGAGGAATTTAAGAAAATAACAGGATCTGGCGCTCAATTTGATTGACCAACATAAGGAAACAACTGCATACTATTCCCCTACATAAGTTCTTTTTAAGTTAGTTTGTTATAATCAATCCAATTTGCTTATAAAATTTTCCTTACTTTCTCCGCATGACAGTCGCTATCCACCTCTGCCCGTGCTCACAACACACGCACGTGTGTGCGCACAAACACACACACACACACACACACACATACACACACACACACACACACACACACACACACACCACTCAAAATAGGAGAGATTTAGGATAGAGAAGTAGGAAGTGTTGGGTGTGGACAAGGGGAAGTTATCATGTGTTGAGGCCTGGATAATTTTGGGATCAGAGAATGTACTATAAAGATAACTCCCATTTGTGCAGTTCAGAAAAGCTGGTGGTGGGTGGGAGGATCCAGATGGCCTGGGTTGTGAAGCAGCCATTGAAATCAAGCATGTGCTCCTCTGCATGCTGTGCCACAGGGTGGTCTACCTTGTTTTTGGCCACCTATTTACACACCACAGAGCTGTTAAAGCCGAAATATTTTGTACCATGGTGACACTTGTCTTTGACATCATCAGCCTTTACTTTATACAGTAGTATATTATTCTTTTGGGCAGTCATTGTATCAGTTTATGATTCTGTTGGGCAGTTAGTATGCTGGTTTTGCATACTTAAAATTCCATTTTCTTATAAAACTAGTGTATTTTATGACCCATACATCTTATTACTTTATTTCCCCTTTCTCTTGTTACCCCCACTGCATGGTTTACCCATAGATGCACATGTTAACAGCTTATTTTGTGAATTCTAGAATAATCTCTACCCTTTATGTTCAGTGTTATAACCAGCATGCTCTAATTGAACATATTAAAGTGTGACCATGCACCTGGAAAATGGCACTGCATAAATCTTCTCAGTATAGGTGTTACAATTTGTTCACTTGAATCTATCAAAATCTTCTGAAATTTTTTTTCTCTTCCGAAGTCTGGACCCTGCTAGTCTGTTTCCATAAACCAACAAATGCCTGAATTTGGATAAGGCTAACTTCAATCTTTGAACCTTTGAACTGACCCCTTTTTGAAATTTCATAATCCATGGAATTATTTATGTGAACTCATATTTTGTGGTTTAACAACAAACAGGCTTTGTTAATCATGAGCCTAGCTACTACATTTATATGTACAAAGGGGGGCACCAAAAAGGTTACCTGGCCCAAATAATTTTAAGTCCAAGTACAGAGCATTGCACAAACCCAATCTCATAAGCGTGAGTGTTGCCAACTCCAGCACCCTGTGCAGCTTCAGTTTGCTGTTTACATAATCAAATAGAAGCAATACAATAGTTAAGATACAGTGTATGTCAAGATTCATTGCACTTTATCTCACATTCATTTATTTTGGAAAATATTATTTAAGCACATAGAAATGATTGAGGCATAAGAATTCCACATGGGTACATTTACTACAATGAACCATTTCTCACATATGTTTCATTGGCATGAACGCGACAGGTGCACATTCGAATCCCACTGGAGTCAAATAATTTTCTATTTTTTAGATCTCTTGTAGGTAAATTTTAAAATTATACAGCTGTAGGCTTTCATAGTTTTTAGGAGATTCTACTATATAATATTTAGGTATTTTGTGAGATCAGATGAAAAATACCCTCCAAGGATGTTATTTTTTGTTATGGGTGCTCACATAAATATTACCTTCTAAGGAAGATTATTTTTAAATATCAAATTGACAAGCTGTAATTAGTAATTTACTAAAGAGAATACTGAAAAAAGTAAAACCAATATAGTAACATAAAGTAACTAAAGCAAGAAACATTTGCACCGTGATTTAAAAAAATAAAATAAAATAAGAAAAGTAAAAGCTTTGGTAGCATCCGATCTGGTGCATACCACTTAACCAGGAGGCCAACACACTATCAATAAGCTACCTGTACTTTCTCATTAGCGTAACAATTGAACAGTCCTGCCAAAATTTAAGAATAAATATTTAACTGGAAACAACATATTATGGAAGGCACAGCCATTCACTCATGGAAGGACTTATAAAATTATGCCTATCTGCTGATACATTTATCTTAGCTTAACACTATAGATTCCCCATGTGGCAGTCAAAGTAATTACAAATACATGCGTCCATTTTCAACATTTTTATTATGGCTATCATTTGTGTTATTGTTTATAGATTAGGCTATTACAAATAGGAATATGTTTAAGAATGTGGAATCTAGAAGAGTCTACAATTGCACAATTCATAGTGAATTAATGTTAAAGAATATTACCTGCACAGGTGTAAAAAATTTTTTTTTTTTTAAATAAGAAGTTGACTCTAGTGGTACTTGAACTCCTGTCCCTTGTGTTCACAAACTGGCAGCCTATCCACTTTTTTGTTGTTGTTCTATGGGTTGTTCTGTTCCATGGGGTCACTGATCGTGTTTGTTCATTGTTGTTCAATGTGTTCTTGGCTCAGCCCTATGACAGGGTGCACTGAGCCATGACACCCGGCATCCACTCAGCCAATGAAATATATGTAAGAAGTACTTGATTGTAATAAATCTAGCTGCGTGGAGTTCTTGTACCTCAAATTCTTCTATGTGTTCAAATAATGTTTATCAAAATAAATGATAATGTGAGTTAAGCTGCTGTGAATCTCAACACATACTTTGCTGTTGTTGTGATCTTCAGTCTGCAGACTGGTTTGATGCAGCTCTCCATGCTACCCTGTCCTGTCTGGCAACAGTCTGGATGATTGACTGAGCTGGCCTTTTAACATCAGCTAACATGGCATTGCCATGCACTTACTGCAAATTGCTGAAAGCAAGACGAAACTACAGTTGTTATTTTTCCTAAGGACATGCAGCTCTACTGTATGAATATATGATGATGGCGTTTCCTTGGGTAAAATATTCTGAAGGTAAAATAGTCCCCCATTTGGATCTCCGGGCCGAGACTATTCAGGTAGATGTCATCATCAAGGAAAACAAAACAGGCATTCTACAGATTGAAGTGTGGAATGTTCTAACACTTAATCACATAGGTAAGTTATAGAATTAGGAAAGAGAAATGGATGTGTTAAAGTTAGATATTGTAGGGATTAGTGAAGTTCAGTGGCAGGATGAAAAGGATTTCTGGTCAGGTGAGTAAAAGGTTATAAACACAAAATCAGTTGGTGCTAATGCAGGAGTAGGTTGGATAATGAATAAGAAAATAGGAATGCAGGTAAGTCACTATGAACAGCATAGTGAACGCATTATCATAGCAGAGACAGACACACAACCAACACTGACCACAGTAGTACAAGTTTATATGCCAACTAGGTCTGCTGATGAGGACATTGAAGAAATGTATCAGGAGATAAGAGAAATTATACAGAAAATTAAGGGAAATGAAAACTTGATTGTGTTGGGGTACTGGAACTTGGTGGTAGGAAAAGGAAGAGAAGGAAACTTTGTAGGTGAATATGGACTGGGGAAAAGAAATGAAAGAGGAGATCGCGTGGTAGAAGTTTGTGCAGAGCACAATTTAATAATCACCAACACTTGGTTTAAACATCATGAAAGAAGGCTGTATACATGGAAGAGGCCAGGAGAGACTGGACAGTACCAGATTGACTTTATAATGGTAAGGAATAGATTTAGGAACCTGGTTTTAAACTGTAAGACATACCGAGGGGCAGATATAGACTCTGACCATAGGTTATTGGTAATTAGATTGAAACTTAAGAGACTGCAGAAAGGTGGAAAATATAGGAAATGAAACCTGGCCAAATTGAAGGAACCAGAGATGGTTGAGTTTTTCAGAGGGAGCATTAGGCAAGGATTGGCTGAAAGGGGGGAAAGTAATACTGCAGAAGAAGAATGTGTAGCTCTGAGAGATAGGGTAGTGGAAGCCCCAGAGGATCATATAGGCAGAAGGACAAGGACTAGGCCTAATAGATATCTCTGGATAACACAGGATATACTGGAGTTAACTGATGAGAGGAGAAAATATAAAAATACAGCAAGTGAAGCAAGCAAAACGGACTACAAACGTCTGAAAAATGAGATTGACAGGAAGTGCAGACTGGCGAAGCAGGAGTGGTAAGAGGACAAATGCAGAACCGTAGAAGAATATATAACCAGGGATAAGATAGATACCACCTACAGGAAAATAAAAGAGATATTTGGAGACAAAAGCAGCTGTATTAATGTCAAGAACTCAGATGGAAAACCAGTACTAAGCAAAGAGGGGAAACCTGAAATGTGGAAGGAATATATAGAGGACCTGTACAAAGGAAATAAACTTCAAGGTAGTATTCTAGAAATTGAAGATGAATTGAAGGAAGAGGAGATAGGATATATGATACAGCAAGAAGAATTTGACAGATTGATGAAAGATTTGAGTCGAAACAAGGCCCCTGGAATAGATGATATTCCATCTGAACTGCTGATATCGTTAGCAGAACCAGTCATGAAGAAACTGTTTCATCTGGTATGCAAGATGTTTCAGATTGGGGAAATACCCTTCAATGTCAAGAAGAATATAGTAATTTCCAATTCCAAAGGAAACAAGTGAAGACAAATGTGAAAATTACAGAACTATCAGTTTAATAAGTCATGGGTGCAAACTACTAACACGAATTATTTACAAATGAATGGAAAAACTTGTGGAATCCAACCTTGGGGAAGATCAGTTTGGATTTAGGAGAAATGTAGGAACAAGGGAGGCAATACTTACATTACAACTTATCTTAGAAGATAGGCTAAGGAAAGGCAAACCTAAGTTTTTAACATTTGTAGATTTGGAGAAAGCTTCTGACAATTTCAACTGGAATAAACTCAAAGGTAACAGGGATAAACTATAGGGAGCGAAGAGTTACATTCAACTTACACAAAATCCAAACAGCAGTTATTAGAGTCAAAGAGTATGAAAGGGACACTGAGGTTGGGAAGGGAGTAAGAGAGGGTTGTAGCCTTTCCCCAGCATTGTTCAGTCTATACATTGAGCAAGCAGTGAAGGAATGCAAGGAGAAATTTGGAGAGGGAATTAAAGTTCAGGGAGAAGAAATAAAAACTTTACGGTTTGCTGATGACATAGTAATTCTGTCAGAGACTGCAAAGGATCATGAAGAACAATTAAATGCAGTGGACATTGTCTTGAAAAGAGGGTATAAGATGAAGATCAACAAGACTAAAACATAGATTATGGAATGTAGCATCAGAAAGTCAGGCGATGCTGAAGGAACTAGATTAGGTAATGAGACAATAAAATTAGTAGATGAGTTTTGTTATTTGGGTAGCAAGGTAAATTCTGATGGCAATACTTCAACCTATTTATTATATTGCTTCTATCTGACAATGTAAACACCAAGCTGAAGCTCCAAATACTGCTAGAGTTGGCAACACTCACACTTCGGAACTAGGGCATGCACAATGCTCTGTTCTTGGACTTTAAATTATTCATGTCGAATAATCTTTTTGTCCCCCAATGTATATAGCCATGTGTCCAATAAAAATTCACATTGAATACTGCTTCAAAAAACATCATGAACAAAGAACATATGCTTACAAAAATGAAGCTCTAGCAGCTCACAAATTTAACATATATCTTCTGTGATTAGACCAACTTGTAACTCCTTGAACCTTCATCCTCAACAAGTAGCTGCTCCATTCTCCCACCAATTTGCATGTGGACTTAAAAGACACCTTGCACAAATGGGATTTCTGCACACAGTATCTGACCTCACACGTCCTCTACATTTCCGAAACTGAAACAATTTGATTAGCTTGTGATCGTACCGAGATAAGTAGTGTGGTGTCGCACAAGTACAAAGTGCGCGCCACCTACTTTTGCCGCGCGCCGCCATGCACACACGGCGCGGCGTTCTCACGACAGCCACGAGCGCCCTCTGCTGCAACCCCGCTCGTGGCCACCACGGAAAGACAGCGGCACTTCGGACTGAGTTAGCAACCAGTTAGGACCTTCGTAATCAGATAGGCACCAGTGAAGACTTTGCTATCGTACAGGCACTAGGCAGGGGAACATTTTCCGTGACGTGTTTGTGGACTTTTTTGTTGCAGAGCGTCCTCATTTATCTTGCATTTGTGTTTTGTTATAATTTACTTGTATGCGCGGCGCCTAATCGGTCAGCATGGCCACTACCCCGAACCCAAACTTAA
Organism: Locusta migratoria; assembly: GCA_026315105.1. Taxonomy (NCBI): domain Eukaryota; kingdom Metazoa; phylum Arthropoda; class Insecta; order Orthoptera; family Acrididae; genus Locusta; species Locusta migratoria. The sequence goes on from CM048744.1 coordinate 899,977,468, forward strand.
TGGAAATTATTCAGTTACAGACGGCGCAAATCACTCAACTACTGCAGGCCGTGTCACAGTTGACGGCACAGGCTGCTCACCAACAACAACAGCCGTCACATCAGCAGCCCACACCTGCCGCTGCACCGCTTCCTACATTTCGCCAGTACAACGAACGTGAGGAAGAATGGAGCGACTATTTCGCACAGTTTCAAGAACTCGTCGCGGCTCATCAAGTTACAGATCAGAGAGTGAAGAACCTTTTCTTATCGATTGTGGGCCCCCAGACCTTCGTACTATTGCAAAAACTTTTCCCTCTCGCATCTCCTCGTGATGTAGACTTTGAACAAATTGTAGATGCACTGAATGCTCATTATGAGAGAAAAGTTCTTGTAGCCGCTGCACGATACCGATTTTTCAGACTTAAAAAATTACCGCAGCAGTCACACCAAGAGTGGATTACGGAATTGAAGGGCTTAACCCGCCAATGTAAATTTACTTGCTCTTGTGGACTTTCATATAGTGACGTTATGTTAAGAGATGCAATTACGCAGAACATTCAGGACCCCGAATTAGGGCAGCAATTCTAAAACAGTCAGACCCCTCATTAGACAGTGTACTGCAGCTTATTGAAGCGCATGATACTTTTGACTTAGCAGATGTAGAAATGCAAAGCCACAGTGTTAATTCAGTGCGCCGCAACGGTCGCTTTCCTAGCCGTAGTTCTCAGTGTAGCACTAGTGATTCTTACAATAGTACAGGCCGTGCTGAACAGACAGTGAACAGTAGCCAGTGTAAAAGTGCGACACAACGGTCGCCCCGTAGTGTTAGACACAGTAATTTGCATAACGGGCGCCAACGCTTATTTCAGAAAAATGTACGTAAATCTTGCCCCCAGTGTGTGTCTCGCCACAAGCGTGCTCATTGCCCTAGTCGCAACGCAACCTGTTATCAATGTGGCAAATCAGGACATGTACAGTCTGTATGTATGCAAATTAAAAACTCAAAGAACGGTACCGTTAGAAACAGTGCTTCGCAGAGTGCGAGAACAGTTCATTCTGTAAATGTTATACGGGCTGTGGAATTGAACAGTGCTTTCCTTGGATCTCAATTGCAAGAAAGTAGTTCTGCGCCTATGGCAAAACTATATAGTGCACCACGTAGCAAGCGCCGACGAGCGCGTAAAACAGTGCAACGGAAAAGGGTTCGGGACAAGCAAAATGACTATGAACAGTGCATTCCTGTAGTGAAAATAGTGCCTTCTGCAACTGCTCCTTGTAATAGTGCCCAGTACTGTGTAGCTAGTGACAGTAGACTTGTTGTAGATACTGAAAGTAATTTTAGTGCAGTAGCCTCGCATTGCGCGGACGCCGATCCAGCGGTAGTGTCATCTAGTGACAGTGTGGTTAATCCACTGTGTGCCGAGTATGCGCCGCTTCCTACCGCACGCAACCCGCGCAAGCGCAGAAAACAATATGTATTAGACGTTGCCCACATTCGCGCACTGGTCGTGCGCCAGAAGCACAAGCTGTTTGTTACTCTCTCTATAGAAAATGAGACTGTGCAATTTCAGCTTGATACTGGTTCCGCTGTTACATTAATAAATAAAGACACATATGAACTTCTGGGTTCGCCAAAATTGTTGCCGTGTCAACAAGTGTTAACAGCGTACACAGGTCAAAATATTCCCGTGCTAGGAACGTGTAGCCTGCCCGCCTCTTTTCAAGGTGTAACAAAAACAGTTGCTTTTGTAGTTCTTCAGGCCAAATCTACACAGAACATTTTTGGACTAGATGCTTTTGACTTGTTTGGTTTATCAATTCAAAGAGATGTGCTTCAAATTTCATCAATAGTGCCTCAGGATAAAATCAATGCATTGTGTGACAAATATAGTGACTTGTTTTCGCTGGAACTGGGTTGTGCTAAAGACTTCGTGGCACATGTAACTTTAAAAGAATCTGCAGTTACAAAATTTCGTAAAGCTAGACCAGTGCCTATCGCCTTGCGTGATACAGTTGCCGAAGAACTTAAACGTTGGCAAGATAGTGGGGTGATTTCTCCTGTTTCTGCGAGTCAGTGGGCCTCACCTATAGTAATTATACCCAAACCGTCAGGAAAACTTTGTCTCTGTGCGGCCTTCAAATCAACAGTGAACAGTCAAACAATTGTCGACACTTATCCCCTGCCCAGACCTGATGAACTTATGGACAAATTAGGACAGTCTCGCTTCTTTTCTAAGATTGATTTAGCAGAGGCATACTTACAGATTCCACTTGATGACGAGTCCAAAAAGTTTTTCGTCATTAATACTCACATGGGCCTTTTTCAATTTCAACGCCTACCCTTTGGCAGTTCTTCCGCCCCCGCTATTTTTCAGCGTTTTTTGGAACAGCTGACAGTTTCTGTACCGTGTTGCTCGAACTATTTAGATGATATTGTGGTATCCGGACGTACAGTTGAAGAACATTTAGCAAACCTGGAGTGCCTTTTCAAAGTTTTGACTGCAGCAGGTCTACGTTGCAATAAAGCAAAGTGTTCGTTTTTTCAAACTGAAATAGAGTACCTAGGCCATGTGATTAATGCCCAAGGAATCCATCCCTTACAGTTACATCTTCGAGCAATCAAAGACTTGCCTCCTTCTAAGAATGTGCATGAATTGCAAGCAGTGATGGGAAAGCTTAACTATTATTTCAGATTTATTCCCAATGCCTCTCAGATTGCAGCTCCACTGCATCACTTACGTAGGAAGAATGTACCTTTTGTATGGTCTAAAGATTGTCAGGTTGCCTTTGACAAACTAAAGTCTGCACTACTCAGTGATGCATGTTTGATTCCCTTTGACCCACAGAAGCCTGTAGTGCTAGCAGTTGACGCCTCGTCGTACGGTGTGGGTGCAGTTCTGTCACATCGTATTGGATGTCATGATCGTCCTATTGCCTTTGCATCCAAGCTACTGTCGCCAACGCAACAGAATTACAGTCAGATAGAAAAGGAGGCCTTAGCAATCATTTACGGCGTCGCAAAGTTTCATCATTATCTCTATGGCAGAAAATTCTATTTGTTGACAGACCACAAGCCTCTCACGTCGTTGTTCTCACCCACAAAGCCGATTCCGCCACGTACAGCACAAAAGCTTCAGAGATGGTCCTTAATACTGTCTAATTATCAGTATGAGATTTTGTACCGACCTACCACTAAACACGCCAACGCGGACACACTTTCCCGACTTCGGTTGGCCAGGATGTGTCGTTTGATTCTTCGGAAATGGCATGTTGTCAGATAGACTCCAGAGATGCATCCGCTGTCGCAGACTTTCCTTTGAACTCTCGTTGGGTTGCACAGGAAACAGCTGCGGATGCAGACCTAAGTGTGGTAGCACGTTTTGTTCGCTCAGGGTGGCCTGCCAGAGCCAAAGACATTGATCGGCCTCTGGTTCGACGTTATTTTGCACAACGTCATGCATTATCTTTAAGTCAGGGTGTACTGTTGTTGCATACCGACAACGACCAAGCAAGAGTGATTGTTCCTCGTTCCCTGCAACGAGAAGTGTTACGCCTCCTGCATCAAGGACATTGGGGCATTGTTAGGACAAAGCAACTGGCCAGACGTCATTGAACCTGGGTTGGTATGGATGCTCAGATAGAGAGCATGACATCACAGTGTACAGTTTGTGCGGAGCATCAGGCGGCTCCTCCACAGCGTTTCTCAGACTGGCCACACCCCAAGGGACCATGGCAACGTTTACATATTGACTTTGCCGGACCTTTCTGGAATACGCGCTGGTTAATTGTTGTAGACGCTTTCAGCAAGTTTCCTTTTGTGATTGCCATGAACTCAATGACAGCTTCTAGTACAATCAGTGCCTTAACATCAGTGTTTTGCATCAAAGGTTTGCCTGAAACTATCGTCAGTGACAATGGACCTCAGTTTGTTAGTGTGGAATTTCAACCACCGCACCTTTTCACCCTCAGTCCAATGGGGAAGCAGAACGTTTCGTTCGAACATTCAAGTCTCACATGGAGAAGATGAAAGGTCAGCACTCCGGGCAGCAAGCTCTTCAAATTTTCCTGTCTACGTATCGATGCATGCCACGTGACGGCCCGTCTCCTGCCGAGCTGCTACACGGCCGCCGTCACCGCACTCTCCTTCACCTGCTGCAGCCTCCCACGCACCGAGTCGGTTCGTATGGCGCTACGCGTTTTCAGGTTTCCACGCCGGTGCTGTACAGGGTGTTTGCTGGAAACAAGAAGAAACTATGGATGCCGGGCATCATTCAGCGTGTGCTCGGTCGCAATATGTATGTTGTACGTTCTTCCACAGGGTCGGAGCTGCGGCGCCACGCAAATCAATTGCGTCTGCATAGGCCGCGCGATCCTGTCTCCGGTTTCTTGATTCCAGACACAGTTCACCGCCAGGGAGCACAACCACATCGTTCATCCCCGGACTACGAGATCGTCCCGATGGAGATCAACGCAACGCCGCCGCTGTCGCCGCCGCACATGACAGCGTCACCGAGAGGGAGTCCGGGACCGTGCGTGCCGCCGCCGCCTGGGCCACGCACCTCAGAAGAAGATGACCTGCTCCCTCTGGGCGGGGGCGGGCGCCCTTCCCCAGGTTTCGGCGGGTTCCCTGGAGGATCGCAAGGCGGATGCCGGGGCGCAGACGGCGTCTCGATCCCAGCCTCAGCTACGACGCCCGTCCCACCAGTAACGCCCCCGCCCAGGCCCTCCTCCCAGTGCCGTCACTGTGGCCCTCAGCCCTACGCCACGACGGCGCGGCGGTTTGGGGGGGAGGGGTGTGGTGTCGCACAAGTACAAAGTGCGCGCCACCTACTTTTGCCGCGCGCCGCCATGCACACACGGCGCGGCGTTCTCACGACAGCCACGAGCGCCCTCTGCTGCAACCCCGCTCGTGGCCACCACGGAAAGACAGCGGCACTTCGGACTGAGTTAGCAACCAGTTAGGACCTTCGTAATCAGATAGGCACCAGTGAAGACTTTGCTATCGTACAGGCACTAGGCAGGTCTCTAACAACTATGTATCAACATTCTGCAGTACTATGTAAAAGTTAAGTATTGTTACATTCTGTGCAATATATATCTCTTTCTAATTTACTCTAGTGTTTATAGTTTCTGGCTGCTCCCCTCCGTACCTGCACCAGCGTGGTATCTATATTCCTGTGTCGGTCTCATCCACCCGGCCACCGACACCTACGACGAGGCTGGGACACAAAAGCGGCGACGAAGTCGGGACACAAAAAGTAGTGTACCTTGTTACACAACAATCAGTGGTGGCACGTCCTATGTGTTCACTGGTTCAGTAAACCCCTGAAAAAAGCTCATTGTGAAAAAAATGTAAATAATAAATAAATAAAAAATGTTTTTAAACTATCATTCTTCTATCAGATCATTTTATATGGACATTCAAAGTATTTTTATCAAATGAGAAATGTTTTACATCACAGAGAAAGCATGTATACAAGTCATAGCTTGGCCGCCTAATATAGGATGCAGCGTTGCAAAGCACATGCACGGCTAAGGTTCAAATTCTCTTCTGAGCCCCCTGTCGGCAGCATATTGGCGCTTTGGCAATAGGAAAGGGTGAGGGGAAACACTGCCTTTAACATTGGCATTGGAGCTGGTATAAACACCCGACACCTGGCTACCTGAGATTTGGCTGTTATGCTCAAATGGCCCCAAAGCAAGACAATGGAGCTACTGCGAACCTTGCCTCACACATGGTCAAATCCTCCATGAAGGCAACATTCGCCCTTTATATTTGTTTTTGTGCATTGAAGATTCAACAAAAACATGTCATATTTGGTAAAATTAAAGACACATCAACTGTAAAAGCCTTCAGAAGATCCCGTCATGACTAATAATGAAGTCACTACTCTCCACCTAGCAAGAATAGCCAGTGATTAGTGGCATTGTGCAGCGCCGTTGAAAGTAGTGGGTTCGAGACAGAACAAATATTTAACTGTTTGAAATTTGTGGGGGAGAGTAGCCTTTGTGCATGCATAAGGTTAGGAAGGGGTGCTGCTTAGAGTGTCACATTGTAGTGGAACAATTTAACTACATTCCTCTCTATGAGTACAAGATGACTACATCGTTTTATTTTGGGATTTATTTTATTTAAAAAAAGCAAGTACTGCCTCAGATTGTCCAAGTGGATGTCCGGGTAGACACTTGCTGTGAGCAAAGATATGAATAAGATGCTCATGGAGAATTTACCTGCATGGAGAAGATCCAAGGAGATGTTATGCCCATCAACTCTGTGATGTAAAAAAAAAAAAAAAAAAAAAAAAAAAAAAAAAAAAAAAAAAAAAAAAAAAAAAAAAAATGTTATTTATGTTGTTGTTGTTGTAATGTATTGGGTGAAATTAATATCAAATTGGACTTTGTCATGTCATGATATATCTGGCTGAAAGCCTGGGACCTGAAGGTAGCTTGTCTCTTTATCGTAACAGATTAATCTTGTTACAGCCACTTTACAGTGTAATCAGTTACTTATTGTGTTTTAGTGTTTATGTACATATTCATATGTCCTTGGTGCTTGTTATCGAAGGTAAATGAACAATTTTCAGTATGTTTTAGAAACAAATTACTCATATTTAAGCTTGGAACAGAAGTGTGAAATAAAGAAGCTTGGTAGGCCGACGCCTCAGCTCGAAGCAAGCGCAAACAAGCCGAGGTAAGACATTTGAAGATCTTTTCCCAAAAATATATCTGAAGGGGGGGAGGGGGAGAGGGCAGTGGCAGACTAAGGGGGGAGGGGGTGTCAGACTGTCCTGGGGCCTCCAAATACCTCGAAAGGACTCCAAACCCCCCCCCCCCCCCCCCGTTTTTAGTTCTCTTGGCCTCTCGTTCTTTATTTATTTATTTATTTATTTTAAGACTGTCCCATGCCTCTCGTCCTGGAGGGGCCTCCAAATCTCAAAAGTTACTTATTTTATAGTAATACTTGTCTTTTTCTAATCTTTAATCCTTGGTGTTGATATTGAAGTGAATGATTAATGCTGTTTATGCTCTATGGTGACAGGTTCTTGTATGCACCCTTGTTCAGTCACTAAATTAACCATCATTGTAAAGGGAACATTTCATTGTCAACATTAGTTTTCATGCCATATTCTGACAAAACAAAACATTAGGGCCTACATGTCAAAAAACAAAATTCGTTTATTCTGCATAAGAAACCAGCAAATCTTATTAGATACTGCATACTATCACACGATTGGCTAATGGAAACACCACACATCTCCCGCTATTTCCATCCGTTCCTCTGTGAAACACTTTGGAAAAAGAATTTAATATTTTGGCCCATTATGCATCACCCATTGTTTCAACACCATTATGACCACAGAGAGTCCTCTCATCCCAATGATGCCTCCTCATCTCCGCCACCAACTGCTGCTTCCACAAGCTGTCCATATGCCACAGTCTGCCCACAGCAGCTGCTGAGAGAGAGAGAGAGAGAGTTTTCTGTTTCTGACGAAGGCTCTAAGGTCCAAAAGCTGACAGCAAGAAGGCTTTTTATGTATGCTTTCATGACTGCAACGCCTGTGTGGTAAAATGGAAACTTACCTTTTTTCCAAGAATAAATTGTTTCCCTGACTTATAACATTTTTTAACAATTTGGAATAGCATTTTGTTTCATCTTAAATGTCAAAGAAACTATTTTATTCTTTGGTGCTGTCACAAAACGTTTCCTAGATGTTGCACAGCACGTATCAAACAAAAATGACAACCCAGCTGCAATCATAAGAAAGCTTTAAAACCATACTCTGTAGTTTGACTGAGGTGTCTGATAAACCATCACCTGAAAAATCTTTGTTATCCAGTCCATTGATTCATTCAGTCGCAAAGCATGATGAAAAATCTCAAGATGAGGGAGAACCTCCAAGGGTGTAAATCTGTTATGGCCTAGCGGGCCATTCAGATCGCGCGCGCCCGTATTGTGCTCTGTGTCTGGCGCTGGCCAGGCCTCTTTTCGTCTTCCGGAAGCTGTGTTGCATGTAGACAGCTTAGAGCCCTGTATTGGGAGAGAACCGCCAACCGGGCGGGCGCTGCCATTGTAGGCCTATCTCGCAGTAGCAGCGCTAGCCGCTATGGACGGCGCTGTTAAATTAGCGTTTATGATGAAGGGAACCGGTCTGATCAAGTGGACGCTAAAAACCGAAAAGTGCCGCCGGAAGTGGACTACCGGAAGTCACTTACACTTCCTACCATATCTATGGTCACTCGTCTCGGGATCCGCTGGTCGAGATGCTGATTGGATAAATGTTAGTTCCTGACGTCATCTACGTTAGCCAATCAGGAGCGCGGCTCGACCTACGCGACCGGCGGGTCTCGAGACGCCTCACGCATGTAAACAAACCACCTGCATATTGGTTTGAATGCTGTTGCTGTAGTCGTTTTTCGTATTTATGACTACGTATTATGAGAAATATGGCTTTCCAATGACCAATTACAGACCCTGGCGCAAATCAGTTGTTTGAAGTGCAGATTGTTGTGCTGTAGTGAAAGCAAGTGTGATTTCAGTAATAAGATTTATGAAAAATGAATGCAAGTAGATTCTGTTGCTGTGATCTTCAGTGTCTTTTAATACTTACCACCGGATTTCAGAAACGTAGTAATAAGGTTTCTGGCAGTATTACAATTTCTGATTAAGTGTGTCTCTTAAGAAAGGAGATAACTATTTCACAGTGTTATTTACTTAGGTTCACTTACATGTAGTTTCGAAATTTGGTATATTGTTGTTTAATACGAAAGGCTTCATACAACTTTACGTATGATACCGTATTCCGAATAACTACTGGTACAAATTGTGCAACAGATGGAACTATGTTGTTTCGTATAATTTGCCATATCGGGTTGCATCTAAATGCACTACTTACGGTGAATAAAGCATGAATGTTTATTTGCTGTAGAATAGACCACTCTACATGTTCAGACATGGTAGCCTAATGCAACCAAGGAAAGCAGGGTTTTACTTTACAGGACTAGCTAATACGCTATTTTGAATGTGGCTTGAACCTTCATGTCATTTTTTGTGTACAACTAACGGTCATACTGTCGTTACTGACATAATGGTTTGAATTTTATGTGTTAATAGTACCATCAGCATACATTATAACATTTGCTTGAAAGGGACTGATGACCTAGCTGTTTAGTCCCTTCGAAGACCAACAACAACTTGCTAGAAAAAGAATTCAATTGGGCCAGTACACCTAGTGTATTGCCTTATTTGTGTTTAGGGATAGCGTTACTCTGTTCAGAGATTCTTCCATAGACCTACTAGAAATATGAATACCAGTAACTATTGGAAACTGAACAATTAGTAACTGAACTTATAGATATGTCATGCAGACCTTTTGTTTGCTATTTGCATATTATTTTTGAGGAAATAGGAATAAAAAATTGCATTATTTGTTATTGTGTACCAGTTTGTGGGATTTTGTTTATATAGTTATGTAGTATTCATACAGCAAATGTAAGAGCTATCGTGTGTCCAACAATTCTCTACCCTGGTCTTCATTGTTTTTGACTGCCTTCCTGAGAGTGCTAATGAATATGCAGATTGTCTCTGCCATATATGTGAACTTTCAACTGCTTTTTTGAAGTACAAGGACTTCATTTCTTTTAGTAATCTCTCTTTTCCAGTAGTTATTAATGATTTGATTTTTACTTTTTTTGCTACTTATCGTATGATATTCGAGTTCCTCTCTTTATTTTTTAATAAGATTTCATTTCCTTCTTTCCTTCCTCATTATTTTTTACTGTTCATTTTAATTGGCATAACTAAAGAGCCGGCTGCGGTGGCCGAGGTGACTGAGGCGCTCCAGTCACGGTCAGCACGGCCACTACGGTCGGGGGTTCGAATCCCCCCTCGGGCATGGATATTTGTGCCGTCCTAGTTCGTAAGTAGGCTAGTTCGTAAGTAGTTTGTAAGTTTAGGGACTGATGACCCCGTAGTTAAGTCCCATAAGCTTAACAAACATTTGAACATAACTAAAGACTGGGATACTACCCATTAGCTTTGACACATGATGTCATCAACATGTTGGGCAGTCCATAGATGGGATACTATCTTAATACTCGTGTATTGTGATAATAAATAATATGGGATTATCCTCATAAATTACAGATTCCAACAACAGAATGTACCATCAATCACTGATATCACCCCACCTTAGGCACTCACTTGTGCGCTGTTAACCTATACCTCCCTATCATAGTGGAGCTGCAGATCATTTTTTAAATACAAAATCTTAATCTATGTTCTGCTGGTAAACAAACTGTCATCTTTAACTCGGCCATCACATAATTATTCACGCCACCTACAAACACACACACGACAAAACATCGATGCCGCAAGTCAAAGCCAATGGGCAGTAGTCCCATTTCCTGTGAGCCATTTAATCAAATTAAAACCTATTTAGCCTTTTTTCACAATCATTCTGTTTCCAGGTTACAATTTCTTTTTATAACAGTAACAATAACTTAAAACACATTGGAGTAGAGTTCTGGGCAGGAATGAAATTGTAGTACTTATAAAAGGAAGCACCTAGTTTCTTCTCCTATGTGGGGGCTGTAACATTTGGACCCAAAAGGAATGAATGAATTAACTTCGATCAAAAGCTTACATTTTACAACTGAATTAAATTTTTTCATTCAGTAATAAATGTAGTGATAAACTTTTCTGTTTTTTTTTTTTTAATTGCTAACTGAATGAGCTTTGCACCCTTTTTGTGTAGAATTTCCATATTGCCAACTCCAACAGTACCCATGCAATCCTTCTACTATGACATAATGGGCAGGGACATACTAAATGTAAAGAAACAAACTCGTGCTGGATGGTGAAGGTAAATTGATCTGTTTGTATTGTAGAAAGTAAGGACACATTCGCAACAAAAGAATATCCCTATTGCAAATGATCAGTATTTCGAGTTGTACAACACATCACACTGACATCAGGGGTCAAAGGTGACTGGTGGCATAGTGTGCTTCACTTGAGCTGGAATGTTGCGGTTTTGGGCAAGGACGTTATAAACTGGGGAAAAACACCAAGAAACCAAACTGATAAAAACACAAAAAATGAAAAATAAAAACAGAAACAACCAAGAAATTACATGGTAGTGAATCATTCAATTTAACCGTAAGGCATTTTTGGCTGGGAGATACCATCTGCGATTGTTCGGCCGTCTAGTGCAAGTCATTTTACTTGATGGTCCTTCGGCGACTTGCGTGTCGATGGTTATGAAAATGACGACGACAACACAACACCCAGTCCCCTGCCGGGAATCAAACCCGGTCTCTCTGAGTGGTAGTCGACGACACTGTTAACTGAGCTATGGGAGCAGATAATTGACCTATAATACACCTCAAATAAAGACAGCGATACCAATTCAACATCCTCCCCAAAAAAAGCAACAAATAACAAAGAAATAGTATCAAATACTCAAGTCATATCAAATGTTCCCTTCTAACATATCTTTACCACAACCCCTCTTGTATTTTCACATTTGTTGGCTTTGCCTACTCTCAACCAAATTAGCCTCACAACCTAACATGGACCTCCGGATACACTACAGATCTCTGTCATTACAAACAGTTCTTTGCTCTTCACAGCCTTTGGCTTTGCTAATTCACAACTACATAGTATCGTCCAAGCCTAACCAAAACCTCGGGCTACACTACAGATTAGCCTGTATTTACTTATTCCATTTAGCTGTATGTGGGTCTTGGTATAGAAATCTATTAAACACTTAATGAAACCAACAATAGATGCACCTGATAAATGATGCATTTAGAAATGGAGCAATGTGAATCTTTCAAATAACACTAGAAGAAAGCTACATTCACAGTGGTATGTGATGCTTTTTTGTTCCTGCCAGTGTTATTTGGAATACAGAAGAGTCAAGTTGCTCAACTCCCTACTGCAGAACTGAATCACGTAACCTGGACACATATTTTCTGTCACAATCATGTTTATCAGATTTCTATACCAAAAACCACATACATGCTTCACAATATCAAACAATGGAAATTCCAGGAAGGATTCAGCAGTATCTTTGTGAGAGATAGGTTGCTTACCACAGATGTCCAATGAGCTGCAGAAAGTCATAAATAAAAGAATACAACTTGATAACTTTTGGCCGTAAAGGCCTCCGTGGGTTAGAAAGACACACTCACACAGACATCACTGCCTTCTAGCTGTTATGGCATCTGTTTTATTCTACTTTTCAGTCATAGTTTTACATTTAGTTGTCACATGTTTTACTTATTTCAGTCTACAATAAGACTGTTTTCAAACATCTGACTCATGCATTAACCAACACATACTAATATGCCAACTGATATTTTAATCTTAAAATCTAGGCTGATGTGTGCATGCGTCCAGTACTTGCATTCACGCTAGCAAATATTAGAATATGATGCTTAAGCACAGGCCAGAGGTTTGAAAATGTAATTATCAAAGTCCAAAATCTGACAACTAAATTTGAAAAATAAAACATCTTTCAATAATTAGGTTATATTACTACTTGCATTTCACATGCTGTTCATTATTACACCACTATCTATAAGGCTAACCAGAATGTATAATTACCACTATAGGCAAAGCCAATGAATATGAAAGGCGAAAATCTAGTTTCGGTGATAGGCTCATCTGTAGCGCAGCCTAGGTTTATGTAGGTAGGGAGCCAACAGTTTGGTTGTGAGTTGGTGAGGGCAACGAATGTGAGAGACGAAAATCTTGTTTATCTGACAGGCTAATCTGTAGTGTAGCCCAAGGTTTAGGTTAGGCTTTGACTCGACATTGTAGTTGTGAGTTGTCAAAGCTAAATAAAGCGAAGAGCAAACGACTGTAATGACAGTGATCTGTAGCATATCCCGAGGTCTAGGTTAGGTTAGGAGGCAAGTTTGGTTGGGAGTAGGCAAAGGCAACAAATTTGAAAATACAAGAGGGGTTGTAGTGAAGATATGTTAGAATGGAACATTTGATTTGGCCTAAGTATTAGATACTATTTCTTTCTTATTAGTTGCTTTTTTTTGGGGGGGGGGGATGTTGAATTGGTATCACTGTCTTCATTGGGAATGGTGCTAGAAAATGAATAGCTGAGGTTGTTTCATTATAAAGTACTTTCTATTGTTACTTTAGAATACAATACAAATGGTGGAATACAGTAACACTACATAAATGTAAGACAATATCTTGCAAATGATATTCGTTTCTTACACTCACATGTACTTTACAAAACACGGTTAAGAAAAGACAAAGGCTGTAGGCAGGTGAGCGGCAGAGTGCGCATGGTCATGCTACATGTGTGTCATTGTTGTCTGTTGTAACTAAGTTCATTATTTGACCATCACGTCTAAGCTGACTGTAAACGACACTGAAAAGTTGAACTCCCATACTTTTGATCATAACTGTTTTTAGTATGAAGACGCATCTATATACTGCATTAATGAGACAAAGGATTCTTAAGTGGAGTGTAGGTGGCACAAAAAAGATGTCTGGACCCATACACAACATAGCCTGTAACTACTACAATTTCATTTCCATCCTGCAAGCACGGAATAATTTCAGGGGGTGTGACTGAGTTATCCAGACTGCCGGGTTACCAAGTTTTCGGGACTACTGTAACAATATTTTTCTGTGACTTGCAAAAACCACAAATATAATCATCAATAGGTACAATGTAACACGCGACATCTTTGTTCCAAGCTGACAGGTGGTATTGGATACTAGGACTGACCCCCATCTTCCTATACTGTTGTGAAATTGATATTTCATTGACATCTTGGAACACATACCAGTTCAGTTTCATTTGCTTTGCTTTGCCATTTAACTCTTAACATATTTGACTGGGATATTAGTGTGTGTTAAATATTGGTTCAAACAATGGAAATTCCAGAAAGGACTGACATTTCCCTCAACATGCATTTTAATCTTTTCCTATGGTTTAAGGAGAAAAGCCATACTTGCAAATCCCAGCTTAAATATTAAGAAGCAGGCAGATTTAGACCTGAAAAAGCTGCACTGCAATCAAAAATAGTTTTGCTTTTCTTATAGCAGGCCCTATTCAGCCAATACTGAGTTGAATATGAAGTTTCCAAACATTTACGTGCAGACTTTGCTTTGTACATATTACATTTTTTGGGATAATTTATTCTTAAATTTGGCCTACCTCTGCAAACTTCATTAGGTTTTTCATTGTATTTCTGCCAACAGAACAATTGCCAAAAGTCACAATGTTTAATACAAAACTAGACTAATGAACATTTGTGATATGATCTATAAGGGTTGGTGTGATGCCACAGTATCCTACAGCTTGATTTACTTATGAACTATGTGTCCCCATTAGGTCACACAAGCCTTTTGATTGTGAAGCCTTAGGGTGGGGTTTTCTTTTTTTACATTTATAATTTGTAGTCTTTTCAAGTAGTATGTCCTTTTCATTGAGAAAATATCTTAACCAGCTGCTTTCAAATCTTTAGACTCAACATTAATCTCTTTTGTATAGTCTAAGACCAATGCTCAGCTCTATCTGAAATAATCTTACCTCTTCATTTACATAAACAGCAACTCTATCTCCCTTCTGCCTGTCTACTACAATGCAAAACTTTTCACAAAATTGTTCATTCCATTTTCTTCTGGTCCAAGTTCAAATGACTCATCTGCTAAAAGCATACTATAAATTTTGCTACAAAATTCTTACATTTTAACAAGTTATGTTGAGAATGTGTAATGAAACTAAATCAACAAAAATAGGTATAGCACACTTCCGAATTCCATTTCCACTATGAGTAATGTGATGAACACAGTTAAGTGACAAAAGGTGGAACAATGTAATGAAGTTGCTGTAGCTCACTAAACAGATCACAGCTTGTAGTAAAAAATATCCGGAGAAAGTGCACATTTGTCATCCAGTGAACTAAAAATGCCTTTATTTTACAATAATCACATATCCATGTAAACTTGTTTAAAGGGCAAACTTCATTAATTATATTGCTTACAAGTAATTGAGCACTCTCTGTACCAAACAATGAATGAAATACCCCAAAAAGAATATTTTTGGCCTCTGCACTAATTGAGATATTCTGTAATCCATGCTTTGCACACACAGGGTATCCATTTACATTAATCACACTTACATGTTGAGGACAAGGTAAGGCATACACAAAATTTGATTAAATGTGTCATTGCTGGATATAACACAATGAAATTCTAAAAGTAATTTAAAAGCAGCTTGAAATGATACTGAAAGGGTAATTATTAATGTTCTGGAAACTGTGCTAATTTCACTATTATGGTCACCTTTGATACAAAAAGCTAGTTTATTCAAGCATAATAAAGTGTTTTAAGTCTTTGGCCCATATGTTAGTCAATAATTACTGTAAATTTTATTCAGTTGATATTGTAGGACTGTTTCAGAATTGGAAAAAAAATGTTATCTTCGTTTGTGTGGCCATAATGTCCGTAATTGCTTTCATAATTATGAATAGCAGCGATTTTCCGTCTTTGCAACTACAATAAAAATGTGATTTTTCCACACCAGACGCGTTTCGTTTTATTGAATGTAAAATATCTTCAGTGGTCTGTAATAATAGAAATCTACAGTTGGTTTTGTGTTTAGATCGAAAACAGTTCTTAAATGGACCCTGAAAAGTAGTCCTAATGTTTGGTACTTACGGCAATTTCTGTCATCATGCCGGTCTGTTTAATGCAATACCTCACGAATGTAGTTCTTTCTCTATGGTTTATAATAAATTATATTTCGGTGTATTTAGTTTTGATGTAAGCGGATTGGAATAGTGGCAGAATAATACATGTATAAATTTAATGGGAACATTATTATTATTATGTGATTTTATTTGACCTTAGCTGTGGAGTGTTGGTAGTGGTATCTGGAATGAGATGTGGAAGTTATGGGCATGACGGGGAATGTCACATAAAACACCTCATTTGAACTCTTCGCTGATGTCGATTTAACTCCGACTTTCTACGAAGCACTGAAAGTTCTTCATATCCATTTTCTGTTCACAGCAAAAACGTAAATGTACAGAACAACACAAACACAACCAAAGCAGGAAAACACAAAATGGTGAAAAAGTAAAGTAGTTCAACATTAATTTCTTATCTTCCTCCACTGTTCAATAACAGGTACCAGGTCACAGTCATCTGTTGTGTCAGAATCAGTGCCTGTGCCATCATCAGTAAAAAAATTTAAAAGGGGGTGGGGCAGACTTTTTGATTAGTAATTTGTTGTGAATTTAAAGCTCCTTACTGTGCAATTATCCACTTCCTCATTAAACTTCCCTTGGCCTCACACCTAGGGCCATGCCCCTAGGTACACATGCCTACAATAATTTGTCATTTTTTAACCAAGAATTTTTACTTCAGCACCATTAAAACATGAAGATACAGCCACCTCTGTTTGCCTATTCTCTCCAACTGTTAACTGGCCCATTTTTGGTACAGACAGTAACCAACTGAGAACCAAGAAACTAAATATTCCTGAATTAGTTTCCAAATTACATATGTGGCTCTAAGTACACTGGTCTCCCCCACTTTTATCAGAATTAGTTTCTTTGTTAATTTTTTTAAGTGGGGAAATTACTGTTTCCATAGGACATTTCTGATTTCTTTTTAAATCAATAGTAGTTCTTTTTTTACTCTTTTTTCCTAATGATATCCTTTCTTTCTCTGTCATTTTTTTCAAACATTAACTTCTCAGTGTATTTCATATAAATTATCCCGTGTATCACAAGCAGCATGTCACAGTGGTTTCTTATAAATAAAAATACTGAATTAAATATTATTATTTCAATGGCTCTTGTGCTTGCTCAACAAAATTAAAGTATTTCTTCACTAGCCAAAATGTTAAGCTTATAAGCAAAACTAATGCAAAATAAGTTAGAAATGCTTACCAGTTTTCAGATGTTCTAGAGGTGTATTAGGCAGACTGCTTTGTTGTAGCTGTAACTTCGGTGGCTTAGGATTTTATTGAAACAACTCATAACTCTGACTTTGAGATTTTCAATTTTCACTCTCTAATGGAATGCATGATGTACGGTATACAATGAAAATGAATTTCAGTTATTTCACCCAGCAAATCTGTATATGTATATAGTTTATGCACTATTTCATTTAATGTGTTGTTAATTAATGACATATAAATACACCAGCCTATTTTACTGTTACTTATATTCCCTAAATTTTTAATTGTGTACACTTTGCTATATATATTAAAAGTAAGTAATGTTTGGTTTATTCTGAGTGTTCTTAATAAGCTTGAAATACTTGTAATATTCTGATGACTTTATTGGCTGTAGTCTCCCTACTCCTGAACAATCCCACTAATTGTTTCATTAAAAGTTCCTAAAATATGTTTGAAAAATGGAATGTACTTCCAATTTGTACAGGAAAAAAAGCTCCTAATATACCAATTTCTTACACAAAAGCTAAAAGCTTCAAATTTTTCAATGTAAGTTTGTGCTTTCTGAAATACATATTTCTTTTGCTAATAATTTTTAATCCTTGAAAATCTGTGGAGTTATTTAAGGTAGGAAAGGATAAAAGGTAGTTCCACAATATAAGCTCAGGTTTAGCAAAAGCTGTATGTAAATATTCACTGAAACATTATTTATTACAAATAAGGAAGTAATTGGTTTCATATAGGAAGTATACAAAGTGCAGCAACACCAAAATTATACTATAGGACAAAGTACTACAGCAGAAAGCATACAAATACAACACAAGACGCTTAGGTAACACCTACTAACAGCAGCAGAAGGAACACCAATTTTAATCGGGATATTGTTGCAAAAAATTTGGGAGCGCGAGTTAGCCTGTCTCAGGATAATGAGTTAAAGAATTAAAACAGTCATGAACTAACTCATCACAAATGTAGTAAACAATCTGATGGGTATTGCTTCAGGCCCATGAACTTAATATCTGCATCACTCGTCTTGCATTGGAACCAGAACTACATTTAGGTAACTTAATGGTCCTTGATTTTCAATTGAAAGTAACATCTTAGGCGTATAACTGAGTTCAGTAGACCTGCTTTGCAATCCTCAATTTCAGTATCTCACTCGGCCATGAGTGTCTGGGTGCTAACTTTGGTCCCACTAACAACAGTTACATATGATAAAGCTTCTTTATGTCTTAAGAGGGATCCTTACATAAATATTCTGCTATGGCAGTCACTGGAAGCTTCACCCACTATTCTCTGGACAGACAAGTACATTTCATTTAGCATACCACCACCAATAGCTGTACTGTCAGGCTTTGTTTTACATCTGTCATGTAGTAGTATCTGCTTCCTCAGAAGTTTCATTATAGTGGCTGTACACAATGGAGGGTCCCTCACTCCATTAACTATTCTTCTAGGAACACGCCTATCAGGCATATGGTCCAATATTTTTGTAAACAAGTACCATAACACATCAATATGCTCTACTCTAATAAATTTTTATATGACACCACTCCCTCTTTATCTAATTTGATGAAGATATAAATCAATCCACTTGCTCTAATTTCTCTTTGTACTTTTGTAGTCACTAAAGAGGTCTAGTCTATTTGTTGACATTAGGAAGCCTTTTCCTGAGCAATTTATCGGAGTGTAGTATTGTATGTTAAGTGAAACATGGATGATTAACATTTCAAACATGAGTGTAGAAGCTTTAGAAATGTGTTACTGAAATGGATGGGTAGTTCACATAATTAATGAGCAACTATTGAAATCACTTAGAGAAGAAATTTATCCTCACCTCTGTTAAACTATATGTTGGAGGGGCACATACTGTGTCATCAAATATTTCCCAGTTCCAGATTTGGTGAGAAGTGTGGTGGGGGAGTAAAGAGGGGGGAGGGGAGAGAAAAGAGAGGAAGGAATACAGTAAATAGCTTACATTGGAAGTGGGCTGCCAGAGTACTTTTGAAATGAAGATGTTTGCAGAGGAGAAACTGATGTGGAGGAAAGCACCAAACGTCTTCCGACCTTTTATTATGACAGCAGCATATTTCCATCGTATGTGGGATTCCAATCAATATGTTCCGGGTAGCTGTTGGGGGGGGGGGGGGGGGTGAAGTTAATAGGCCTAATGATTTGCAGTAAGTCCCGTCACTCCAATCACTTGCAAATCTGTAGTGTACCCAATTTAAATTTGTATCTTGAAAATCACCTCCAATTATGAGAATACGATTGGGGAACGTACGAACTAATTAACTTTGGAAAGTCTGAAGTTTCCTGGTGAGTCGATAGTAAGATGCAATTATAAGTTTGCGACCACACTTAGTATTATGTCGTGCTCAGCTAGCATTACAAACAGTTAAAATTTCTATTACTGTGGATATGATTTTATTATCGGCTGTGGCAAACACACCTCGTCAATGATTTTTGCACAAATTGCTGAAAATTTTAAGGAAATCCACAATGTATTACAAACACATGCGTCAATATTAACGGCTAAACTGCAGTCTGTTGCCCAAGCTCTGCAAATGTTGACAACACCACAGCAGTCAACCATAGAGCAGGTATACGTTTTATTTATTTTGTGATCTGTACTAAACAGTGATCATTTTAAGTGAAAGTTAGGTTAGGTATAGGTTAAAAAAGGAGGATTCTTTTTATTATGTGAGGGGACGTAGCGCCCAAATCTCCGGTCCAGAAACGATCTATTTACAGTTGTCAACATACGAGCCATACTAAAAACACGGGCAACAGACACCGCAGTTTTACCACATTGACTTATAAGAAATTAGAGATTTGACGACTTTATCATAAAACTTAAACTATAGTTAACGCCCAATTGTACACTCCATCTCATAACAACACAACATAGAACTAATACAAACATGGCGTTAAGTGACATTAATCGACTGCGAGGTTCGATAGCAGCCGCTATCGACTTAAATTCACCCTCTGGTTACTTCCGGCGGCACTTTTCGGTTTTTAGGGCCGAGTGTCTGATCATCGACGTGGTATGACAATACGTTAAGTAAACAACGAACTTAGCTTTTTAATCGTTTCATCATTTTTACAGCGAATATTAAGGAAAAACTGGTAGTCTGAGATCGAGGTCTAAGATCAAGACCTTTTATTTTTGAGCAAACCAGTTGTAAAATTGTTTTGTGCTAAGTTTTGCTTTAATGATAAGAGACTTCAAGTCGTTTGAGTTAACATATTTGATTTTAAGTACTGGTACTTATTAAAATACAAATGTGTACTTTAGTTATTTAGACCGCTAAGGAAAAGAATAAAAATTTCAAAATTACAAATTAGTTTATTCGTCTAAAAAAATTGCGTCTTAATATTCCTTCACTGCATTCATCATGCCACTACTTTTACTACCGCATTTTGCTGAGGAATCCTTCTCTGCCTGGAGGCTATATTTTCTCAGAAGAATATAATATTCTAGTGGTTAAAAATACGCGCACAACTTTTTCCACAGCACTGACTCAACGGAATATTTTGAACACGTTCATTCATTGATTTATGTGCAAGCAGGATTGGTCACTATCTGGGAATGTATAAAAACTGTTGTCGAAATACACTACGATAAATTTACGTAAAATGAGTAAGAAAGGAATCTTTTTTTATATACATACAATATCTGTAAACGGTACCTGGTTCTGCCTGTGCAGTCAGGTTCACTTTGCACACCCCTGTCTTTTGGTGGCTTTCGTTCCTTAATTTGAGGACGATGACTATACTAGAAACCGCATTAGGTTTTATTTTCTTAACGCCATTCTTGCGGTTTGTCTCAAACTGATCAGGCGTAAAATAAAACTAAAAAATGAAAACCCATGTTAAATTGTAATGTAGTAGTTAGAGATGGGAAACTGAAACATCTGACGGGTTCAGGACAAATGAAGCCAAACAGTGTGAGGTTTCGAAACCATGAAACAGTGTATATTTTGTAATAGTATGGACCCGACTACTGTACTCGTAACATCGTCAATGTGTACTGTATGATTATTCCTACGGAACCATATAGTTTGAGGCAAGCAATTGTAGGAGAGAAAAATTAAACTTTTATTCAGATACGCGACAGTTGTATTTCCTACTATGGCAAAATTTTACCTACCACTCCGGCGACCTCACGTGGTTATGTTGTCAACAAGAAGAACACGATCAAAAATCATAGCCGAGATGTTTATATTCTTAGAAATCCGAATAGAAAGACTTGACTTATGTTTAGTCCAGTCCGTGACGTAAATAATGCCGTTCCTGCTCTGTGGTTGACAGGTTCTTGTAAGTACCCTTGTTCGCTCAGTGAAAGTACCTGTCCTTGTAAACGAAGATTTCATGACAAAATATTTGCATTGTAATGCGATTGACTGAAGCCAATGTCACATGATTGCCAACATTATCACGGGAAGCCGCCAGGACGATAAGTAAAATTTAAACACTGTACCAAATGTACTGCTTTCGCAATAAGTGACATTCCTGCTTTCCCTTTAACTGAGGTTGGCATTTTGTCTAATATATTGGCTTTTATCAAAGTAGATGTAATTAATACATTTTGCTTTCCATTAATCTAGTGCCTAATGTTGATAGGTGTTGTGTGCTAACCTACATGTGATATTATCACATAACATTAATTGAGTTAACACTTTGGGAAGGGCTAAGTTTT
Source organism: Locusta migratoria (assembly GCA_026315105.1). NCBI lineage: Eukaryota > Metazoa > Arthropoda > Insecta > Orthoptera > Acrididae > Locusta > Locusta migratoria. The sequence goes on from CM048744.1 coordinate 899,999,094, forward strand.
TATACATTGTTATCACACTGCTGGGTACTTCAGTAAAATAAACCTTATCTTAAAATTCGAGTTTTGGAGATTTAATAGGTGGTTTCATTTAACGTACAAACTTTCGTAATATGCAGGCTAAGTATAAATACGAAATTCGTCAAATACGGCACATTGTTAGATTTTCATGTATTTATATCTTTTAAAAATATCTTTTCTCTTAATGATTGTCCGTCCAACATTGCTCGCAAGAGACTAAAGGTATGGGGAAAATATTTTAATTCATTAAAACGAGATTAAATTTGGCATCTCCCCTTGATTGTATAAAATCAGTCATTTTAGACTTTATGTTTCTTCTTCTTCTTCTTCTTCTTCTTCTTCCTATTATTATTATTATTATTATTATTTTTAAGGAACACCTCTAAATGCTAAAATAACAGGTAGTTAAGTGAAATATACTATTTACGCTGATGGATTGCTTAGGCCTAAAATGGCGGACGTTCCCCCACCCGCACTCAACTGACCAATAGCAGCCGGCGGTTGTCGGCTAGCCACACATAAAAGGTTGGTGCTACTCTCCCAATAAAGGGCTCTAAGACAGCTGACATGAACTGCGCGCCATCTGCTGGCGGCGCGCTGTCAAAGGGCCAGAGTGACGGCCGGGTCATTCTTCGAGTGAACGCGGAACGAGCTTGATAGTGTTTACGCCAAACCGTGTTTTCATCAGTGGCAACGAGGTTTATGATAGCGTGGTCTTCCTGCTGCAGTCATGGCAGAGCAATTTAGCGCGTTGCTGACGAATCTTCAGTCGTTACCGGAAGTTTTGGCTCAACAGAATGCTTCCCTCATGGCGGCTATTGACACCTTGATTAAGTCTGTCACACAACATCGGTCTTCTGTGCCCATTCCTCTGTTAACTCCCTTTGACGACAATGCCGAGGATTGGTCCGACTATGAACAGCGTTTACGCCAACACTTCGTAGCCTTCCAGATGTGTGATGAAGGTAAGCAAAAAGCTCATTTCCTTTCGTGGCTCTCGCCTCGTCTTTTTCGATTGCTGGACGATTTGGCACTGCTTCAGTCGCAGGCATCCCTGTCCTTTTCGGATATCTGTTCCCTCTTTGCCTCGCTGCAGAACGCGCGGTCGCTCGCTGTGGAGGTTCGAGTTCTCCCTTGGGGCATGGGTCTTGGCTGTGCTAAGAATTTTCGGGCCACCATTACACTTAAAAATACGGCTCGCTCCCCCTTCTGTCGGGCTCGGTCCCTTCCGATCGCCCTCCGCGGCGCTATTAAATCCGAATTAGATCTCCTGACGGCGGAGGGTATTTTGCGTCCTGTCACCGCAAGCGAGTGGGCCTCCCCTCTAGATGTCATACGGAAGCCCCCTGGGGCCCTGCGTTTATGTGGCGACTTTAAGAAAACTGTAAATTTTCAATTCATCATTGATCTGGCAGAGGCTTATCTCCAGTTCCCTTTAGATGATGCCTCCAAGCAGGCGCTGGTAATTTCTAGGCCTTTTAGCCTATATCAGAGATTGCCATTCGGGGTGGCCAGTGCCCCCGCAATCTTTCAGCGTTTTTTGGAGCAGTTGCTAGCACCGGTTCCCTGTTGCTTGAACTACATGGATGATATTGTGGTGACGGGCTCCACAACTGCTGACCATATTGCCAACCTCCGCTCCTTGTTTTCCGTTCTGGAGGAGGTTGGCCTCCGCTGTAATTTCCAGAAAACTTCTTTTTTTCCAACCGTGTATCGAGTACTTGGGCTACGAGGTATCCAGGTCGGGGGTGCGTCCCATGGCTGATCACGTGCGTGCAGTCGCAAATCTTCCCCGTCCTTCTTCCGTTAAAGAACTGCAAATATTCCTGGGCAAGATCGCCTATTATCACTGCTTCCTTCCGCAGGCAGCCACAGTGGCTCAACCCCTACACCAATTGCTGCATAAGGGCGTCCCGTTCCACTGGTCTCCAGCTTGTGAGCGGACTTCTCAATCACTTAAAGTGGCTCCTTGAGGCTCCATGCCTTGCTGTATGGTACCGATACTCGTGGCAGCAGACGCCTCCCAGCAAGGTGTGGGGGCAGTGCTAGCACATCTGTTGCCCGATGGGTCAGAACGCCCATTGGCGTTTACATCTAAAACTCTTACGGAGGCACAGCGCCAGTATTCCCAGGTGGAATGTTTATCTCTAGGGGTCCAAGTTCACCCTATACATGGACCACCGCCCATTAGTGTCGTTGTTCCACCCGTTGGAGGCTCTTCCGGACAAGGCAGCCCATTGTCTCCAATGCTGGACCTTGTACCTCTCCCGTTTTCATTATGAGATACAGTACCACTCCACAGCTCATAACGCCAATGCCGACGCCCTATCGTGCCTCCCGGTAGGCCCTGACCAAGTCTTTGATGCCAAAGAGCTTTTGTGTTTTGCAGTAGACGAGTCGGCAGTAGACGTAGTCGCCGGTTTCCCTATCAATAGCTCACGGATTGTGGAGACTATGGCTGCTGTCCCTATCCTCCAGGTCATCCTTCACTGGGTGCAGTAAGGCTAGTCAGAACGTCCTCCGGATCGGGCATCAGACCCTCTCTGCAATTATTATGCAATTCGTCACCGCCTTAGCACCTACGAGGGCATTTTACTTCTGTCCACGGAAGACGGCTCCCACTGAGTGGTAGTTCCAGCATCATTGCGCCCGCAGATTCTCATTCCTCTACATCAGGACCACTGGGGCGTCTCCCACACAAAGATGCTTGCCTATCGACATGTATATTGGCCAGGCATAGATTGGGACATAACTCGCCTCATAGCAGGATGCTCTTGTGCGTCCCAACAAGCAGTTCCTTGCTCATCTCTCTCTCCATGGCCCACTCCGTCTGCACCTTGGGAACGACTCCATGTCGATTTTGCAGGGCCCTTCTTAGATAGCTATTGGCTTTGCGTCACTGACGCATACTCCAACTTTTCGTTTGTTGTTCGCCTGGCCTGCACATCCACGGAAGGTACCACACGTTCCCTGTTAAAGATATTTGCTATTGAAGGACTCCCAGCTGCATTGGTGACAGATAACGGGCCACAGTTTACTTCACAACATTTTCACGATTTTTGTTCTACCCATGGGATCCACCATGTCCTGGCCTCACCTCTCCACCCACAGTCAAATGGGGCGGCGGAGACGTTTGTCTGCACTTTCAAAATGCAAATGCGCAAGTATGTGTCCCATCTTTCAGTGGAGGAAGCCCTCCTTCGATTCCTGTCATCTTATCGGTCTACTCCGGCCGGTCAGCAGAGCCCCTCTGAACTCCTACACAGCTGCCCTCATCAGACGCTGTTGTTCCTCTAGCATCTGGGCTCTCCCGCGCACCCCTTCCTCGTCCTCTGGCGCGTTTTGCCCCAGGTTCAGCTGTCTGGGCTCAAGGCTATAGCCGCCATCCTCGTTGGGTCCCAGCCGTGGTTGTTTGGGGGAGTGGGCATCGTCTCTGTGAGGTCTGTTCTCCTATTGGTATCCTCACCCCCCCACCACTATCAGCTCTGGATCTGCATCCTTCTCCAACACTTTCAGTCCTTTCCCCCTTTTCTATATCATGCCCCCGTCTGTTGGGAGTGCCATCAGGAGGCAGTTCTCTACCAACTTCATTTCCGCAGACATTGGCTGCTCGGCAAGGGGTCCGGGTCACACTTCCCTGCCACAGCCCCAGCGGCCAGCTCCAAGGAGTGGACAGCTCCGGTCCCGGAGGTGGGGGCGCCTTGCGGCCAGCTGGCGGGGGCCCAGAGTTGCCGATGGATGTACCACAGGAGGGGGGGTTAGAAGACCCACAACCATCGCCAGTGCTGGGAGTGGCAAGACATCGCTTGCAAACGCGAACTCCTCGTTGCCCAAAGAGGTTTCGTCCATACAAGGTGGTTCCTGCTAGGGAGTGGATGGAGCCACCAGACGATCAGATATGGAGGTGGAAGAGTCCCAGCAGCCAAACTTCTTCACCGCTGTTTCGGATTCCGGCCCCTCAACCCAAGAGGGAGGAATGTTATGGCCAAGCGGGCCATTCAGATTACACGCGCCAGTATTGTGCTCTGTGGATGGAGCTGGCCTGGCCGAGATAGTTCCCAGCCTAGCCACGGGAGGGCACAGTCGTCTAAGACAGCTGATATGAGCTGCGCGCCAGCTGCTGGCGGTGTGCTGTCAAATGGCTGGAGTGATGGCCGGGTCATTCTTCGAGTGAACTTTTAGCACATAACTTTGTAAATACTTTAGCCCAATTAAGCCGTCATAGTCAGCTATGTAGTCTCACTGTCAGTGTCTACAAATGTCTCTGTCCGTTTGTTTGCTAACTCTCCCATTGCCGCTTTCTGTCTGTGTCAAACTTTCAATGTCTTCATTCCTTTCCCTCGCGATTCCTCACCACTGTCTGTTTCTGCCACTTTCATCGTCTCTCTACCCCACTAATGTTGTCCCATTTACATCCTGTCCTGTTGCCAGTATCCTTTCTTTCTCATTTAGAGTCGGCTGTCATTGGCTTCAATCACGATTGTCTCCTTTACACTTATGTCCATAGGGATGGTTTGCTTGGGGTTTGACCTGTAGATCGGAAAACTTTACCACTTGGGTACTGGGGATGGGAAAAATTGGACAAATTGTTTCATGCTATAGTATTGGAGAGCTGCACGCTTGTGCTTTGTTTCCTACTGTTTTCTCTTTTGCTTCTATTGCTACTATCTGCATCTGTCTTTGTTGTTGCCACTGTTCCTGCCTTCCAACGTCTCGTTTCGCTTCCCTCTGCTGTTTTCATGCATATGCCTTTCTCCTGAACTGACACTTTCTCAGTTTCATCATATGTGGCTCTGCCTGTTGCACAGTCACTGTCCTAATCACATTCATCCGAAAAAAGCGCGAATATTTTCGCATGGCAAAATTTTTGGTGAGGAAGTCGGGTTGAGGATTTAGGCAGCTGGTTCCACACATTTGGGTCAGAGAACATATTCGCCATTTCTGTGCTTCGGCAGGAGCATTTTTCAGCTGGTTCCCGTCTTTTCCTGTTACATCAGAGTGTACTGTTAATATAACATGTAATGAATGGTGAGTAAAATTTGGATAGTATTTTATATACGTTGATACATTTGTACAAACGTCAGACCAAAATGACTATGTAGTAGTTTACTTTCTAAAAAGAGCTTCACATTCTGATGATTGCTAAACTCACTTAACTATTTCAAAGACCTTTGTTAAACACTATCTAACCAAGAACCCTTGCTGTACGTTCGCTACGTTAGTTAAAACCATAATTACACGTCAGACCGGATATTACAAGCATATTTGTCATGAACATGTCCGGTAACTTGGAATCTACAGATCTCGGTAAAGGATAGTATTTTCGGAAAAAATTTCAAAGCTTTCCGGAATCATAATATTACGACGCATCGTAAAAATTTCGACGATTTGCCATGAATAGAAGTGTAGATTTGCCAATGCACGTAGTTGGAGCTTTTGATACCAAAAATTATGATTTTTGTAGCATATCGCGATAACGAATACGCATTTCCAAGAAAGGGAAACGGATTTTCCAGATAAACACCTAAACAACATACACATAACATTTTAGTCATTTCCTATTCCCCAAGATACGTCGCCTCACAATCAGAAATAGCGTTTTCGAACATATTACTGTCGCGTGCTGTCATTTACGGACCGATATCTCAAGAACCACATAAGATATAATTCTGTTCTAAACTGAAATAAAATTTCTATATGTTCATAGAATGAAGATTTTCACGGCAGGTATCGTCATTACTTAAAGCTGTCGGGCTGAGGTGAAGTGGTCCATACATAAAACTTTCCACCGCTTTACCTCCGAGGATGCCTTCCGCAGACGAGGGCGAAACATCAGGGGAAAGTTTTATGTATGGACCATGGTATCTCAGCCCGAAAGCTTTAAGTAATGAAAATTTCGATATGCAGCTATGTGTAACATAAAATCGACCATAAGAGAAGTCTACGCAATGCATTTTTACCTCTGCAAGCTCTTTAAAATATGGTGCAATAGTTCACTAAACCGGATGCTGCATATTAACTGCAAAGTAAACTAAAACAAAAATCACCCCTTCAACGACTGAAGATTTCAATCTTTAAGATGTACAACAATCTTATTTTTTCGCCGAGTACCTTTCTTCAAAACGCATGTTAAGTTTCAGAGCTGTGCAAACGCCGTCTTTCCGCACAATACGCACTTTCTCTTAGAAAATATAGCGGTTTTACCGCCGTATCTTGCTAACGGACTAAGATTTACGAAAACTGACAAATGCCTTTTATAGATAAATATCTACAGGATGGATTGTAAATATTTGAACAATTTTCTATGGTCAGTTATTTAGATATTTGCGATTCACGTTGCTATAACGGATAAAATCGGGTTTTGTGATTTTGTGCAAAACTATGATAAGTTTCAACCTCTGGATCTCGGAAACGGATAACGATATCGAAAATATTTAAAAACGGCCTCGAGAATATCATCATAAGAACACGTGGTAAAAATTTTGAAGATCTGCAATGAATAGAAAATTTCGAAGTAACCATCCCCACAATTCGTTTTTTTTCTTTGGTACCCAAAAATCAGGGTTTTTTGAGATTTTCTCAGGAACCACCCATGAGTGAATGGTGCTTTTGTAAGCCGTTTAAAACCCACCATAGACTACATGTCATGTACAAAAACCAACTGATTTGCTCAATTTGGATGGGCTCCAGGAAGTATGTAACTTTAAAAATTTTGACTATGTACTGTATGATAGCTATAGTATACCCATTCTTCTAATATGGACATCAATAATCACTAGGCCAAGATCTATCCAAAACACTTTATCCCCTTCACTCTGAGATGAATAGAACCGGAGATATGGGCCCCTAAAGAATCGCAAATTCGCACGCGCCGGTTACGAACATATTACTACCGCTAGGCATATAAATAAGAAGTATGACCATGACTTCATAAATTTACATATTAGGCCTACTCAAATTAGGTAAGTCAATAGTTTGTAATTAGCGTTTTGATGTTTTGTTATTTAGACTTGTAATTTTAATACATTTCAATTTGTGTGAGGGGATATGCACAGTTCAGTTATGAATACGGTATCCACTCTTAATACATTTATTACTCTATATCGGTACAGATGATAACACTTCAGATACAAGAGACCAACTGCCGGAAGTCCCGGTCAGTTCCAAAGAACATCCACCAAAGATAACATAACGCGGCTATCGATCGCGGGATGTACGCCACATAGTCCAGCTGTGTCCCCCCCCACCCTCCGCAGTATGGAGTACGTCCCTGAGGGGGGGGGGTGAGAGTTTCCCAAAAACACCACACTAAGTTCTTCGGCGGCGTCAGGCACAGGCCGACATGATGGTGACCGGGGGACGAAACCCGATACGTCGATGACGAAGTAGGGGAAGTGTGCCGCCTCATGAAGACACCGACCAGTTGCAGACTACAGGCTGACGTCAGCGGGAACATGCAGGAACACTTTGCAATTTGGACGCACATAGTCACGAATGTTATGACTCGCAGCACTTTTTGACAGGCAAAGTTACACGCAATGCACACAAAAGCAGTTGAGCCGTCGACTAACACCGAGAGCTTATGGATGTCGTTTGGGTGGACAAAAGTATATAGCTCGATGGAGAGCACTGCGGGTGAAGGGTGAATGTGTGTGTTGGTGAGGGGGGGGGATAGGATACCCATAACAGGGCTGAGAGCCAGGCGAGGAGGGGGTGGTCGACGAAGCGGGTGGCGCGGACGACGGCCCTTTGCGATCAGCTGACGGCATATGGGACGTGGCCTGGTGCTGGGAGGAGCCACGAGGACTCCAGGCGTGGGTCGGATTACTGTCACAGGATGAAGGGATGCCTACAGTAGACCCTAGAGAGTGATCAGCTCGACTTTGGGGGCTGCAAGTGGGAAAAACCTCTAAATGATTGACCGCTCGAATTGGAGCTGAGGGGCGAAGAAGCAGTGCTCAAAGGTTGAGCATGCCGAAAGGACTCGGTGCCTGAATATGTGGCATGAGGGGGTGACTAGCTACTCAGAGTCGGAGTGGCTGGAGAAGCAGGACTCGAATGGTGAGAATGCTGAGGTCTGTGCCTGATTGTGTGGCATGATAAGGAGACTGGCCGCTCGACGGAGGAGAGGCATGAGAGGAAATCATGTCAGAGGAAGTCTCTGAAGGCTCTGATGAAGCCTGGCTTGACACGGTTGAGAGAAACGGTAATGACAGAGTCATTCACCTGAATGTCCAAGGTGCTTTTTGAGCGGCTTATGACGACAGAAGGGACATATAAGGAGGCATGAGAGTGGCCTTAATGGTATTGTCGAGGAGAAAAACATGCTGACACTTGTCTAGCTCACGGGACACATACACGCGTGGATGAGTATGCACTGCTGGAGGGGGCACCTGATTGTTTTTGCAATGTGTGCGTACGTGATCTACCAGAGAAGGGAGCTCAGAGGACGTGGTCGGTGGGGAGCGAGAAATTTGATTGCCATGGAGCACAAGAAGTTTTCCATAAACAAACTCCACCACTGAGCTCTTAAGATCTTCTTTATAAGCCGAGCATAGGCTGAGAAGCACCCAAGGTAATGCCTCGGTCTACAAGGGGCCATGACATTGAAGAGCAGTTTTTAAAGTGCGATTCCAGCGCTTGACTAGCCCATTAGTTTGGGGGTGATAAGCGGTAGTGTGTATTTTGTGAAACCGCAAAGGGTAGATAATTCAGAAAACGTAGCCGATTCCAACTGCTGACCCTGGTCGGTTGTGAGGAACATAGGGGAGCCAAACCAGGAGATCCAAGCGTCCATAAAGGCGCGTGAAACGGTGTCTGAAGTAATGTTCGGTATGAAGAAGCATCTGCCAGCGAGTAGTCCAGTCGATAGCTGTGAGCAGATAGCAGAACCCTTCAGTCTGTGGGAGGGGACCAACCAAATATACACGGATATGTTGGAATCGGTCCGACGGTTGCAAAAATTTACCCAGAGGTGGGGAAGTATGGTGAGAGACTTTGTTTTGCTGGCAAGGAACACACGCGTGGGCTCATGACTGGCAATCACAGTGCATGTCTCTCCACACAAAATGTTCAGACACAAGGCATGTCGATGCCTTAACATCTGGGTGAGCCAAACCATGAAGTTTCTCAAACATAAGACGTTGTAATCCTTTGCGGATGAAGGGGCGAAGTGTGCCTGTAGAACTGTCACACCAGACTTCACCAGAAACTCCCGGGAAGGTTGTCTTCACGGGTGGAAGAGAAGAAGATTGCTCTGATAACAGCTGTAAAGTGTCTGGGTCGGTCGATTGTAGCCTGGCTAAGTCATACAAGTCTATCAGGCCAAATACTGCGCCGACGCGGAAATCGGCTACAACATTATCTGCCCGTTTTATGTACCGAATTTCGTTGGTAAACTGCAGTATGTAATCAATGTAACGAAAACGACGAGGCAGCGGGTCAGACGGGGGGTTTTTAATAGCCGACACCAAGGGTTTATGGTCCGTCAGAACGTAGAAGTTCAAGGAATAGCACGTCCAAGGAATAGCACGATTACCTGATGTATTAGGGCCGGCAGTGAGCGGGGCCTGAACGTCTGAAGTAGAAGGCAGCTAAGTATCTTAATTTAATTTGTGTCAAATTTGCCAGTCTAGTTCTTCATTTTCGTTAGTACTTCTCTTTTAAGAGGTTTATTCCCGCGTACTTGGCAGAATTCGTTTTTATTACTGTTTTAATAGTTTATTCTATCGTATTTGATAAATACCTTTGTGTATAGTCTTCGTCTGTGACTGGTGTAGTTCTTCATTTTCATTAGTACTTCTGTTTTAGAGGTTTATTCCCATGTACTTGGCAGATTAGCATTCAGTTAGTTAGCAATCAGTTCATTGGCAGCTGTTGTCGCTGCCCCATCATCCAGAGCGCTAAGTATCATAATTTAATTGCGTGAAATTTCATTGCCAGTTAATTTCTTAATTTTTGTTAGTGTTTCTGTTTTTAAGAGGTTTCTTCTCATCTACTTGACACATTTCATTTGTGCTACTGCTTTAAGAGTTTATACTTTCGTCAGGGCATAAAATAACATGTTAACTGGGCGACACATGTGTCGCCCAGTGCTGAGATTTTGTCGCCCAGTGGCTATGGGTAGTGCCGGCAATTTATTTTTATTGAATGACATATCAATAGTACCGGGAATAAAACAATAACCTCTTGTAAATCTTTCAGAGCATAGGTTCCCAACCTTTTCAGTCTTGTTACCCCTACTAGGGAACCTAATTTTAACCCCGCCCCCCCCCCAAAAAAAAACAATCACCCATCAAAATATTATCAAATAAAGCAATACATGAAAACACTACCAGTCTTTGTTAATCATAAGACACTGCATAAGACACATATCTTTTACAGTTTCGATGCAGCAATGAAACAATTATATTCAATGAAAATGTGGGTACTGTTTACCAGTTGCAAGTTTTCTAATGTTTTGTTTTGTTTAAGGCGCATGTTCCACATTGAGACGGTTTGGTACCAAACTGTTTTAATGTTCTTAGAGCTCTGTCAGCTGTAACAGGATATTCGGCTTCTGCTTTTCGCCAAAATGTACCAAGGTCATAATTTTGAAATTCCATTTTGAATGTGTTTTCTTCGAGCAATCAGAACGATTCTACTTTGGCTGAAATATTTTTGAAAATTTCCTCTTCAACAGAAAATGGTCTCAATATCCAAGTGCTGACGTGCTGGTTATCCATAGCTGAAGAATATTGCTTAATTGAATTTATAACTGCAGGTGGATGATAAATAACGGAAGTTTAAAACACGATTCTTTTATTTTCCTCGCCTACTCATTGATCACACAGTTGCTTAAACATCGATGGATCTCTGACTTGAACCCTGCGTTGGTTAAGTTTCAGTTTACAGACAAAACTTGAAATTTTATCCTACGCTGTCAAAATATTAGTCCTATTTTCTTGCAGTGAAATAATCGGACTTAGTCAGCAAGATACGTCAACATTTCGACAGTTTTTTCTTTTACTTTTGAGTAAAACCTTTCTCTTTTTGTGTTCCTTGCTTGTCCAGAAGGACTCCTATTTCTAAATGGGCAGAGAGAAGCAGCACTGAAATGATGTGATGTTGCTCTACAAAGTAAAATAAAACCTCGTTGCCGTGTTATTTCGTTAAAATGGACTAAAACAATCATCTGACGCAAAATGAAAACCGAAAGTACACGAGGTGGTACAGAAAGCAATCTGTCATCAAAATGTTTTTCAGTTACACGAATACGTCTCTCCGATGATACCAAAAGGGTGAAATGGAATGCAGAGCTTTATTGGATGTTAATATGCTTATTGGTGTAAGCGAAAAACACTTCAGAAATGGACAAAGAAATTTTAAATGCATACTGGGTATTCTGAAACAAATCCTGTGTTTATTCAAGGCTGTGTGTGTAAGTTGCATGGGGGCGAGGTAAGATAGATACACTTGGTACGGCGTGAGAGGAGCTCTGACGACTAGCAGCACAATTGCCAGTGTTTGATGAGGAAGTGCGGTGGGCCACAGACTGGGTCAGCGGGGAGAGGGTGTGGTGGCTCGAGGTGGCTTGGCAGTAAGGCCATGCTGGCGGGTTCCCAGGGTAACGTATACAAAAGCTCAGCACCTGATAGGCCGACGTGACTGCACAACAGTCAGAGGTCTTCTCTCGCCGTATGCAGTTTAGTGAGTTGTTCATACATGAAGTGTTCCTTTATTTGTTCTGGGTAGGTTAGGGACAACAAACACAGCGTGTAAGGTAAGTGGCTTTTTAAATACTGTATAATCTTAAAATTCCTATTTCCTATGGTTACGATCTAAATATAGTAAAACCTGTTCAAAACGAAATCGCCTGGGACTAAAATAGTTTTCCGAATTTAATAAGTTTACTTATTACACAAAATTCATTGGGATACATAAAATTTATCAATTATCATGCACAGAAGTACAGTATAAATTTAATTATGTACATACTTACATACCTTCACTGCAGCAGAGCAGATGTTATTTACTGTATATTACACAGTATAACAGAACATTGGATTATTATATTGATGGATAAATAATGTTTCTACATGTTTACTCCAACTTTAAAATAATTTATTATTGTATGTGCATAATAATACAGTATTATTCCCATGTTTATTTGCTTTACATTTCACTTTTTTCGCGACATATCAAGGAAGGAAACTTGTTTTCAATTTCCTGTTCACAGCTGTTTTTTTCACACAATTGTTTGCACTACTATAGTTCTAACAACTTTGGAGAATTTTCGTGTGCTGCATACTGCATAACATCATTTATGCATGCAATGGCTTCTTCAGGCATATTAATTTTTCTACGCACATCATTTTGCTCATCATCTTCTTCTTTTCTATCTTCCTGATCATCCTCTGAGTTGCGGATTTCTATTAAATATGTTGCTGAACTGAAAGTGGGATGAGTTGACAGTATGTCATCACTTCGAATATAGTCATCTGTGGTGCACGAAATCTTTCGCATTTTAATTAATTCAGCTATTGCTGCTGCATTTTCTTGAGCTTCTATGGTTACAGTAGCGTCTTGTTCTTGACCACCAAATCCCGCTTTATTGAAGCTCTTGGTGACAGTTTCAGGCGTTATTCCTTCACTGGCAAGCCAATCCAATTTACTGCATCCAGGACAGAAACTGACCGTGAAAGAGCAATCGAATTTTTGGCTTTTTGACACTAAGAATAAGTGATTGCATGAGTAATCGTCTATAATGAGACTTGAATGTGTAAATTACCCCTTGATCCATTGGTTGTGTGAGGCTGGTTGTATCTGGTGGGAACCAAGTCAATTTAATGTTTGACAACTTCACATTCGAGTGACACGTTGCATTGTCCAGGAATAGGATAACTTGGCAATTTCCTTTGTTCATTTCTGCATTGAAAGATCCTAACCATTCTTCCATAAGACCACTCACTATCCATGCCTTATTATTACGTCGCCATATGACTGGAAGCTTACTGACATCTATGTTAGGCACATTCCGTTTTTTTGTATTGAATGCGTAGGGACTGAAATGCTTGTATGGATTGAGGAGATTTCCGAATTATACACGTTCCGCTTTGAGCGAGTTATACTGTACACAGGGTGAGTCACCTAACATTACCGCTGGATATATTTCATAAACCACATCAAATTGATTGATTTGATTTAATTTTTTCAGGAAAGCCAAAACAGCCTTGGTCTAACCCGCCACTGCCCGCACCAAAACTAAGTTTATTGTGCAGTATCGCTCCCTGTATGTCTAGTAAAGCCAACCAATGCCCTTGAACAGTGCAAGGAGACCATTTACCAGTTCTTTATTAGACACAATTTCTTCGGGTCTGGTTGTCCCAAATGTTCTGTGCCTTTTACTCTCCAACGCAATGCATTTGTATATCACATGTGATGCAGTTTCATCACAATCATCAGAGAGCCTACATTTAGGGTCCTCTTCTGTTTTCCCATTGTATGTAGGTGTTTTTTGAAATTCCCATGGCCTGTCAGCAATCCAACCATGAGTCTAATCTCTCTCCTGTTCAGACCCAGGATTGCAGAACTTCTTTTAAGACAAGGCTTTGGCATCATTACCTTGCCATGTTTTTGTTGATGGACTTTGGTCCAATATTCTATGTGCTGTCTTATGAGCCAGTTACGTAGCTCCAATTTGATCATTGCCTTGGTGATTGTCAGGACAGGTTCCGGTCCAATAAATTGAGCCTCTGTCCCCATCCTGGCTAATCTGTCGGCATGTTCGTTGCCACTGATCCCCGAGTGGCCAGGGACCCACAATAGGTTTACTCTATTGCTTTCCCCTAGCTCCACCAGAACCCTGTGACATTCTGCAACAATTTTAGACCTTGTTGCAGGAGCTGCCAATGATCTCAGGGCTGCCTGGCTGTCTGAATAGATATAGATGCTACAATCTTTGTAGCACCTACGCAAATTCTCCTCCACACACACCCTGATGGCAGTGATTTCGGCCTGGAATACTGAGGCCAGTTTCCCTAGAGAGATGACGCCCTCCAGTCTTGGCTGCACCCCATATACCCCGGCCGCAACACCTTGGTCTGATTTTGACCCGTCAGTGAACCAGACAATATCCCCCGTACTGTGTCGAACTATTTTCTCCCACTGCTCCCTACTTCCAATTGTTATATTGAAAGGCTTGTTGAAGCAGTATGGGGTTATAATATAGTCGCTTGGCATTTCCCCAACCTTTCCTATATTTACCTCACTCACTATTTTAGTGTGTGATTCTGGATATCCCGAGGAGTTCCAGTTGTTGCCAGATTTGAGTCTGTATGCACCAGCCACTGCCTCCATCTTGACCCAAAGGTGTAATGGGGACATATCCAGCATGGTTTCCATCCCAGCAGTTGGTGTGCTGCTAATTCCGCCTGTTATGGCTAAGCAGGCTAGTCTCTGCACCTTGCCATGCTCCTTAGCAGCAACCTGCTGTTCTACCTTCTTCCACCACACGACCGCCCCATAGGTGATCCTGGGTATATCCAGTGCATACCCTTGGGGCTCAGGCCCCAATTTTTGCCACAAGCCCTCCTGGTACTTACTAGAGTACCTTTTGCCTTGGAGCAAATATTTGTAATGTGAGGGATCCATGTCAGTTTCTCATCTAGGGTAACCCCTAGATATTTCACTGACCCCTTCACAGGTAGCGCTTCATTGAAAAGCTTTAGATTCCAACTTGAATGTTGTATATGCTCCTTTGTGAACAACAGTCTTCTTAGGACTAACCCCCAGATTCTGTTTTCTGCACCAGTCTTGCACAATGTCAAATGCACCTTGTGCCATATTCTTCACTGTGTCAGCAAATTTGCCAAGTATTACAATGACAAGATCATCTGCATATCCTTGGCAAAAGTACTGCCTAGAGTTTAATTCTCCAATGAGATCATTCACCACTAGATTCCACAATAAAGGGGAAAGAACTCCTCCTTGCGGGCAACCCCTAGTTGTGTTGATTACCATTTTTTCATCCATCATGGTAGCCTCTACCTTTCTTCCACTGAGCATGGCCCTAGTCCACCTAAATATAGTGGTCCCTAGGTCATGCATCTCTGCTGCCCTAACCATGGAATCTAAGGTCGTATTGCTAAAAGCCCCCTCCATGTCCAGGAAGATACAGAGGGCTATTTCCTGACAGTGTAGTGCTTTCTCCACCTTCCCAAAGAGTTGGTGGAGAGCTGTCTCACATGATTTACCTGGCTGATATGCATGTTGGTTTGAATGTAGAGGAGCCCTACTTAACCTCCTTTCTCCAACATGCACATCAACCAGATTTTCCAATGTCTTAAGAATGAAGGTGGACAGGCTGATTGGTCTCATATCCTTGGCTTTGGTATGATCAATTCTCCCTGGTTTTGGAATGAAAACAACCTTCACTGCCCTCCAGGCATTGGGAATGATTCCTGATGCTAGGCTAACCCTGAATAACCTGCATAGGAATCTAATAAGATATTCTCCCGCTTGTTGCAGGACAGATGGAAAGATTCCATCGGGGCCAGGTGACTTGAATGGTTGAAATGTTCCCACTGCCCATCAGACCTTACTGAAATCGACACACTCCTTGGCCAGATCCCAGTCCTCTTTGCGAATACCTGAGAACCATTGTCTCTCAGGAATCGCATTCTGGTCTGAGTTATCCCCCAGAGTATATTGAGGAAAGTGAGTCTTGAGGAGCAGTTCCAGCGTTTCATGTGCTGTCTTTGTATACTCCCCATCCTCCTTCCTCAATGTTCCTCCTGGATTAGTTGGTACCCTAGTGAGTATTTTATGAAGTCTCACTTGAGCAGCTGTGCCCTCCACTTCCTCACAGAATACCTTCCAGGATGCCTCCTTTGCCCATCTGATGGAAAGGTTGTAATTGACAAGGGCCTCACGATACTTTGCCCATTGTCCTTTGCGCCTTGCAAGTTTAAACAGTCTTCGTACCTGTTTCCTTTGCATTTCCAGGTTATTATTCCACCAAGGCACACTCCTATTTGTGCACTTCTTGGTGATTGAACAGTTGTTCTGGTATGAGGTCACTATAGCGGAGGTTACAGCCTCTGCTACTTCCTCAAACTCTGCTGGGTTCCTTATCGAAGTTTTAATTTCCAATAGGCTGAAGTCAAGGTCTTTCCTATATGTCTCCCACTCCGTTTTCCTGGGATTCCTATAGGCCATGGTCTGTCTTTTGTATTGAATGCGTAGGGACTGAAATGGTTGTACGGAATGAGGAGATTTCCGAATTATACACGTTCCGCTTTGAGCAAGTTTTACTGTATATAGCGTGAGTCACCTAACATTACCACTGGATATATTTCATAAACCACATCAAATACTGACGAACCGATTCCACAGACTGAACTTGAGGAGAGGGGCTAGTGTAATTGGTTAATACAAACCATAAAAAAAATGCTTGGAAGTATGTTTTTTAACACAAACCTATGTTTTTTTTAAATGTAACCCTATTAGTCTTGTTAGCACATCTGAACATATAAACAAATACGTAATCAGTGCCGTTTGTTGCATTGTAAAATGTTTGTTACATCCGGAGATATTGTAACCTAAAGTTGACACTTGAGTACCACTCCTCCGCTGTTTGATCGTGTGTATCGGAGAGCACCGAATTAAGTAGGGATGCATAGGGAACGGTGATGTTCCTTAGGTCCAGAAGAGACTAGAACAGCGCATTACGTCCACATACTAACACCTTTATTGGTCTTTTTCACTGACACACATGTACATTACCATGAGGGGTGATGTACACGTTCACGCGTTGTTTCTGTGGAGGACGCATAAATTGGCCAGCCCGTTCTCCTGATCTTACACCTCTGGACTTCTTTCTGTGGGGTACGTTAAAGGAGAATGTGCACTGTGATGTGCCTACAACCCCAGAGGATATGAAACAACGTATTGTGACAGCCTGCGGCGACATTACACCAGATGTACTGCGGCGTGTACGACATTCATTATGCCATAGATTGCAATTGTGTGCAGCAATTGATGGCCACCACTTTGAACATCTATTGGCCTGACATGTCTGGATACACTCTATTCCACTCCGTAATTGAAAACGGAAACCACGTGTGTACGTGTACCTCACCTCTCATGGTAATGTACATGTGTGTCAGTGAAAAAGACCAATAAAGGTGTTAGCATGTGAACGTAATGTGCTGTTCTAGTCTCTTTTGTACCTAAGGTACATCAACGTTCCCTTTGGATCCCTACTTAATTCGGTGCTCTCCAATACACACAGTCGAACAGCAGAGGAGTGGTACAAGCGTCAACTTTAGGTTACAATATCTACGAATGTAATTAACATTTTACAAAGCAACAAACGGCACTGATTACGTATTTGTTTATATATTCAGATATGCTAACAAAAGTAACGGGGTTCTATTTGAAAAAAAAAAACGTAGGTTGGTGTTAAAACACATACTTCCATGCATTTTTTTTATGGTTTGTATTAACGAATTACACATTCGGTCTGTGGAATTTGGTGTGTGGCTCATCGATATGACCTAGCCATGTCAGACTTAGAATCAGGAGTGATTGAAGTTCAGCACTGGAAAACAAATTTAAAAGCCGTGGGAACGTTTTATAGGGCATTGGCTTTACGCCTTAAAAAACTTGAAGAGCTGGCTGAGTTAATCAAGAAAACTGTCTACCGCTTTCCAGCACATTTTCATGTAAGGTTCGTAGAACACCTCAACAATTTAGCCAAAGCAGTATGGAACAACCTTCCATTAATGCAACAGCATTGGAGTAATGTTCTTGGAAAGACTGATTCCTCAAAAGTTGAAAAAGCTTCAGCCCGTGCGTTTCTACGTTTTTGGGATGCAGGTGGCAAACAACAGCGACTTACCAGTCTTATGCTAGATCTTCTAAAATGCTTGGAAAAACCGCAAAAAGATTCTCAGAGGTCATTTGTTACAATCCCTGATATTGAAGTATCTAAAAAAATATTTGTTTATTCATTATCTTTGATGGAAGAAGACTGTTATCCTGGTGGATATGAAGAAAAGTTGGAAATAGGAGGTGCAAGAGAACTTGAAAGTGACGAATCAGATACTGTAGATCTTCCTAGAAGACGTCAAGTAAACCGATTTGTTTCATCAAAGCGACACTAGCCTGCAGCGAGAAGAGAGGTTGTAATGAGCTTGCAATGAGTTTATCTTACAAGGGCTTCCCAAAGACCAGAAGGAAATCTGCGTAGGATTAATAGATTATTAAATTCTAAAAATCCTATTGAGCTTGTGAACGCAGTTCGTGCAGACGTTGAAGGCCTGTTTGGTAGAGATGAAGTATCAGATTTTACTGGTGACTTTTGTTTGCAGCAAAAAAACTCCCTGCTCCGTCTAGTATGACATCATCTACTGGAAAGCTGTACCACTTTTTGAGAGTACCTCAACCTCACGCGATCCTAAGAAAGTTGGTGCAGTCGTATATTTCTCTGACACCGCACAGTGCAGGTCCTGAAAGAGCAATGTCACTACATACGACTTTAAAATCAAACAAACAATCTGGCCTGTCACGAGAAGCTCTCAACTGTAGAATGCGCATCGCTCTCAACAATGTTGGGACAGACTTTTTCGACACAAGGCCATCCATGGCGAAGTTCTTAGAGAAGAAAGAGAGAAGAAGGAAGCTGACCGATTTTGAAATGTATCAAGACGAAGAGTTTGTAGAAAAGTTTTTTTGCAAATGACAGTAACCTTTAAATTTGATGTTCTTCGATTCCTTTAGTTAGGGACTTTGTAACTTATATATCAAAATACTTTGTAAACCCAGTAATTTCATTATCCTTTAAAATTTTGTTGTAGGCCTATATTAAAATATTTCTTGAAAATTGTTTCTTGTGTGCATTAAAAAATTTATAAAAACGGCAAAAGAATTGTTTTCACCTACAATCATACAAGTGAAGGTATAAAATTACTGTTCAAAACTCTTTGAAAGAAAACTGTTACATTAGAACTTTACGTTCTTTAAAGACTTTTTAGCACCAGCATCTCATGACTCATTTTCTTCAAAATTAAGTACTTTTCTCAGATAGCTTAAAATTGTAATTGTGTTTCTTTCCCATTGGTGTACAGAATTCTCTAGAACAAAAATACAAATTGAGGAACCATAACGTAATGTGAGCTTTTAAGACAAATAATGATTTAATAAGTTTTACAGAAAGTGCACAGGAAGTTATTTTAAGTAATCAAAGTATTGATTTTAGTTTAATTTAATACTATTTTCATTTAATAGCTATATCCAATTAAAGTTAACTTACAACAGGTACTGTATTCTATTTAACTATTTAAAAATAAAAGACAATAAAAACAACTGAAAGATTGTTTAACAAAATTAGTAGACATAAATGATTTCTTCAAATACCAAATTTAGTATTGTTCCAAAAACATTTTTATTTATTATTAAAACATACATGAATAAAAATATATTAAGGAAAAATTAAGCAGCTTTGATTTTAATAAAAAAAGGCATCAATATTTTCAATTTTTTTTTCCGGGGGAGGGCCCCAGAAACCTCCGGATCGTCCTTCCAATGTCGCCCAGTGAAAATCCCTTAAAATATGTTCTGAAGCAACAAACTATCTTCCTGTATATCTAACTGACAACAAGACGTTGTAGAAGCGTCAAAGTCTTTATCAGGGCCAATCGAAAGAAAAGAATGTGCGTCAGTATTTCCATGGTGAGTTGTGGGCCTGTACACAATTTCGTACTAATACTGTGATAAGAGCAGTGCCCAGTGTTGCAATTTGTGAGCCATGAGAGTAGGAATCGGCTTGGCTGGATAAAACAATGACTGCAAAAGCTTGTGATCAGTGACTAAATAAAATTTTCTCCCATACAAATAGTGATGGAATTTCGGGACACCACACACAATTCCTATGGCTTCCTTCTCAATTTGATAATAACAGCACTGTGTGTCTGTCAGAAGTTTGAACACAAACGCTATCGGACGGTCTGTATCCTCAAGTCTATGTAACAGAACTGCTCGTAGACCATATGATGACGAGTGAACTTGCAAAAGAAATTGTTGTTCTGGATCGAAGTGCACCAAATATTGGTCACTGAGCAATGCATCTTTCAACTGTTGAAATGCGCGTTGGCATTCTTCTGTCCAAATAAAACGAACGTTTTTACGGCATAATCGATGCAAAGGGGCTGCAATTTGGGCAGTGTTGGGAATAAACCTAATGTAGTAATTAACTTTCCCAAGACGAACTGTAATTCTTTCACATCTTTTGGTGCTTGCAGGTTGTGAATGGCAAGCAAATTTGATTTCATGGGGTGCACACCTTGACTGTTTATCACATGTCCTAGATACTGCAGTTCCGGTTTGACAAAGTCACAATTATCTAAGTGACACTTGAGACCTGGATCTGACAAAACTTGAAATGATTTTCTCAAATTTGCAATGTGTTCTTCTGGGGTTCATCGGACACAACTATGTCGTTTAAGTAGATTGAACAACAAGGCACCTGAGCTGTAATCTGTTCCAAATATCTTTTATAAATTGCGGGTGTGGATGCACTGCCAAACGGTAGACGCAAATATTTGAGCAAGCCCAGATGAATATTGTCAACATAAATTTTCTGTGATTCTTCGCCGAGTGGCAGCTGCAGGTAGGCACTGCACAAATCTATTTTGGAGGAATATTTTCCTGTACCCAATCTGTCCATTAAATCTTATGGTCTCGGCAAAGGATAACTGTCGACAACTATTTGTGGATTTACTGTGGCCTTGAAATCAACACAAACGCGGATACTACCTGCCGGCTTTGGCAAAATAACAAGCGGACTCGTCCACTGGCTGGATGTCATTGGATCAATTGCACCATTTTCTTGCAATGTGCTAAGTTCTTGTGCTACTTTATCGTGTAAAGCGAGTGGTACATCACGAGCTTTGTAAAATTTTGGTGTGGCATTTTCCTTTAGAGTAATGTGCACAGCAAAGTCCTTAGCTTTTTCTAGTCCTGCAGAAAATAAATCTGGAAAGTCTTTCAGAAACCTGTCTACACTGTCTTTAGCACCAAAAGTGTTCACAATTAAAACATTGTCTTGGACAGTAAAAAAGAGAAGATCAAAAGAATCTAGACCAAAAATATTCTCTCTTTCATAAGACTGAAGAACTTGAAATGTCACTGTGTGCATTTTCGAACGGTATTCTGCAGGTAGTGAACACTGTCCCAGTGCAGGAATGTCATTACCATTGTATGCTGTTAACCTTATTTTAGCACGAGAAAGGTGCGGCAGTCCTAACTGATCATAAGTTTTGCGATGGAGAAATGTGAATGATGCATGTGTGTCTAGTTGAAATTTGACAGATATGTCATGCACGTAAACTGACATACATTCTTCTGGTCTGGCAAACAACTTGTGCTACTTCCATGTCCTTGTTGGTACAAGGGGCACCCATGGGTTTGGAAAATACTGCATTTATTGAATAAGTATTGTCTTGTCGTTGTTTGGGCCAGGAGGGCAAATTCTAATTCTTTTGTTGTAAGCAGACTGCTTGTACATGACCTTTATTACCACATGCATAAAATTTCGCTGACCGGGACAGACAGTTCTGCCTTTTGTGCCGCGAGAAACATTTTGGGCAAGACTTCAGTTCCTTAATGGGTACAGCTCTGTGTCCATCAACTTGTTTACGCTTAGTGCGGGCAGAAGGAAATGTATGTCATTCAATCTTGTGCTCGCGGGTGGGTGACGTTGTTAAATACACAGTGGAATTAAATTAAAGTTTTCTGCTGCCGCAGTACCTGAATCGTACTGTTCCAAAATTTGTTCTACTTGATGGAAAGACGGATCTGACATTTTTAGAATCTACTCTGTAAGGTAGATGTCAGTATGGTTATAGACAAAAGCGTTACATAATATCACTTCTGAATACAAAGCTCCACATGAACACTTAAATTTGCATTTTCTAGTAAGACCTTGAAGATCTGTTATCCACTGCCGGTATGTTTGGTTCTCTCTTTTCCTACACTGGAAGAACTGACACCTAGCAGCCACTACATTGATTTGCTGTTCATAATATGATGTGAGGGCTCCTATAACTGAATCATAAGAAAGTTTAGAAGGCTCTGCGGTGGGAAAAAGGTTTTTTGACAAGATGCAACAAGGCAGTGCCTACATATGACGGGAAAAAGTGGAGTTTGACAGTACCTTGTATCCTGTGCACTGTGGCATAGGCTGCAAACTGTTGCCACAATTCTCTCCATTCCTTGGGAAAAGGCGGAATTACTGGAGGCAGTAGCTGCTGCAGTGGTACTTGCCTATTTTGTGATGCAGGACCGGCCAGAAGTTGTTGCACGGTTGACAGTAAAGAGGCGATTTGTTGACTCTGAAACTGAAACATCTGCATCGATTGCTGTGTGCATCGAGCACAGGAAGCTGCAGCACAGTGACAGGGCTGTGTGTGTTAGTGGGGGTAGACATTTTGCAAAAATAACAAGAAGAAACAATGTAAAAATATAGAAATTGACACTATTCCCTGAAAGAAAAATTCACAAAAGTTTATATGCTGCAGCCCTCTAAGAAATTGACAAGTAAAATAATGTCACAGCATAGTGTCAGAGATATTTGCATCCACCGAAATTTAACATCTCGTCGCTATGTGCTTAGTCCTCATTGCCAAGTGTTTTCTCCTTGCCAGCCTATCTTTCAGGATAGGATCTGCTCAGGACACATGAGATGCGTGGACAGCTAAAAGAGATATACAGACTAGTAATACAAGTTTTATATACTAATTTTTACACCAAATACTCAACTTTGTCTGTCTGTTCTCACGGCAGTGTCTTCTTGCATGTCTTTCAGCTCTTTATACTTTAGTGTGATCGCGTGTTTGTTTATTAAGAATCGCGTTTATTTGTCAGCTCAGTTACTGAATTTTTTATTTATTAGCTCGCGTATATATTTTTCAGATTCGCCGTTAATAAACAGTTCAGCGTTAGGTTTATACCTTACAAAGCTCACTGTTTATCAAACTACTGAGTCCTCTGACGTACTTACTTGGAAGAAACAAAGGTTTTTAGAATGGCTAGGAACTGTGACTGCTGCGAACGGATGGAGGCAGAGTTGGTGACTCTTCGCTTGCAGCTTCAGGCGGCGTTGGCTATGCTGGCAACGCTTGAGACTGCGGTGCGTGGGCGCTGCTGTTGTGGGCCGCTCGCGGGGGTACAGCATACGCCCTGTGCGTCTGTTGTGCCCTCCGATCGGCCTGCGGCTGTGGCCAGCCCGCTCACTGCCCCCGAGGAGGTAGCCCCCCAATCCGTGGTAGATTGGGAGGTCTTCTCAGCGCATGTCAGGCGGCGTAAGACTTCCTGGGGGACCGAAGTGGAGGCCTCCCCGGTTAGTCTTGCCAACAGATACGAGGCGCTGTCTGTGTCCTGATGCGGATGGTGTCGCTTGTCCTGTACTCGCCCCTCTGCCTTCAAGATCCGGGCACTCACAGAGGGTGGGTTTGTTGGTAGTTGGGAGCTCCAACGTTAGGCGGGTAATGGAGCCCCTTAGGAAAATGGCTACTAGGGAGGGGAAGAATTCCAATGTGCACTCCGTGTGCATACCGGGGGGAGTCATTCCGGATGTGGAACGGCTCCTTCCGGATGCCATGAAGAGCACAGGGTGCAGCCAACTGCAGGTGGTGGCTCATGTTGGGACCAATGATGTGTGTCGCTTTGGATCGGAAGAGATCCTCTCTGGTTTTGAGCGGCTATCAGAAGTGGTTAAGACTGCCAGTCTTGCTTGCAAGATGAAAGCGGAGCTCACCATCTGCAGCACTGTCGACAGGACTGACTGCGGACCTTTGGTTCAGAGCCGAGTGGAGGGTCTGAATCAGAGGCTCAGACGGTTCTGCGACCGTGACGGCTGCAGATTCCTCGACTTGCGCCAAAGGGTGGTGGGTTTTCGGGTTCTGCTAAATAGGTCAGGAGTCCACTACACTCAGGAAGCGGCTACACGGGTAGCAGGGGCTGTGTGGCGTGGACTGGGCGGTTTTTTAGGTTAGACGGCCTCGGGAATACACAAAATGGGTTTCAGTCTCAATGGGGGCAGGTCAGACACGGGAAGAAAGTAGACATAAAAACCATTGGTGTAACAGTTGTAAATTGTCGTAGCTGTGTTGGGAAAATTCCAGAGCTCCAAGCGCTGATAGAAAGTACTGAGGCACAAATCGTTATAGGTTCTGAAAGCTGGCTGACGCCTGAGATAAATTCGGCCGAAATTTTTTCAAAGGACCAAATGGTCTTCAGAAAGGATAGAATAAATAAAACAGGGGGTGGCGTGTTTATTGCTGTTACAAACGGCTTATCCTGCAACGAAATTGAGGCAGATACTTCCTGTGAATTGGTCTGGGTAGAGGTTATACCTGACCACCGAAATAAATTAATAATTGGATCTTTTTATCGGCCCCCTGACTCAGACGATGCTGTTGCAGAAATGTTCAAAGAAAGCTTGAATCATATTTCAAATATGTATCCGAAGCATACTGTTATAATCGGTGGCGACTTTAAGTTACCCTCGATATGTTGGCATAATTACGTATTCAAAACCGGGGGCAAATATAAAACATCGTCCGAACTAGTTCTGAATGCTTTTTCTGAGAACTACTTCGAACAGTTAGTTCATGAACCCACTAGAATAGTATGTGGTTGCGAAAATACTCTTGATCTCCTAGCAACAAATAATCCCGAGATAGTAAAGAGCATCAAAACAGATACAGGGATTAGCGAACATCGAGTTGTAGTAGCGAGACTGAATATCGAAATTCCCAAATGCACGAAAAATAAACGAAAAATATATCTATTCAATAAAGCAGATAAAAATTCGCTTCACGCTTTCCTGAGTGATAGTCTCCAGTCCTTCAAAACTAAAAATGCGAGTGTAGATCAGTTGTGGCTTACTTTCAAAGACATAATATCAGTAGCAATCGAGAGATTTATACCAAATAAATTAATAAAAGAGGGGGCTGACCCCCGTGGTACACAAAACAGGTCAGATCACTGTTGCAGAAACAAAGAAAAACGCATGCAACATTTAAAAAGACACAGAATCCGCAAGACTGGCAATCTTTTACTGAAACTCGCAACCTAGCGCGGACTTCAATGCAAGAATCTTATAGTTGTTTCCACAACGAAATCCTGTCTCGTAATCTTGCAGAAAATCTAAAGAAATTCTGGTCATATGTGAAGTACACTAGCGGCAAAACACAAACAATACCTTCACTACGCGATAGCAATGGTAATACTACCGACGACAGTACTGCTAAGACAGAATTACTAAACACAGCTTTCCGAAATTCTTTCACCAAAGAAGACGAAGTGAACACTCCAGTATTCAATCCAAGAACAGCTGCCAGCATGCAAAACTTAGAAGTAGATGTTCCTGGAGTAATAAAACAACTTAAGTCACTAAACAAAAACAAATCCTCCGGGCCAGATTGTATACCAACTAGATTCCTCTCAGAGTATGCTGATGCAATAGCTCCGTACTTAGCTATAATTTACAACCGATCACTCAGCGAAAGATCCGTACCCAAAGACTGGAAAGTTGCCCAAATTACTCCAATATTCAAGAAAGGCAATAGGAGTGATCCCCAAAATTACAGGCCTATCTCATTGACGTCGATTTGCAGTAGGATTTTGGAACATATACTTTGTTCGTGCCATCGACAAGGGATCTCAAATCGATTCCATATTTCTGGATTTCCGGAAGGCTTTTGATACTGTACCCTACAAGCGGCTTCTAATGAAATTGCGTGCTTATGGAATATCTCCCCAATTGTGCGATTGGATTCACGATTTCCTATCAGAAAGGACACAGTTCGTTGTAATTGACGGTAAGTCATCGAGTAAAACAGAAGTGATATCTGGCGTTCCACAGGGAAGCGTTATTGGTCCCCTACTCTTCCTCGTGTTTATAAACGATTTAGGAGATAATCTGAATGGCTCCCTTAGACTGTTCGCGGATGATACTGTCGTTTATCGGTTAGTGAAGTAAGCAGAGGATCAAAAGCAACTGCAAAGCGATTTAGACAAAATTTCTACTTGGTGTGAAAATTGGCAATTGACACTAAATAAAGAAAAGTGTGAAGTAATACACATGACCACTAAAAGAAATCCGCTGAACTTCAATTACGCGATAAATCAGTCAAACCTTAAGGTCGTAAATTCTACCAAATACCTAGGAGTTACAATTACGAACAACTTTGACTGGAGAGAACACATAGAAAATATTGTGGGGAAGGCGAATCAAAGGTTACGTTTCAATGGCAGAACGCTTCGAAGATGCACCAGCTCCACTAAAGAGACTGCCTACATCACACTTGTGCGTCCTCTCCTGGAGTACTGTTGCCCCTTGTGGGACCCTCACCAGGTGGGACTGACGGAATA
This sequence comes from Locusta migratoria, assembly GCA_026315105.1. Taxonomy (NCBI): domain Eukaryota; kingdom Metazoa; phylum Arthropoda; class Insecta; order Orthoptera; family Acrididae; genus Locusta; species Locusta migratoria. The sequence goes on from CM048744.1 coordinate 900,025,530, forward strand.
TATTGAGAAGGTTCAGAGAAGGGCAGCTCGTTTTGTTTTATCACGTTATGGGGGGGAAAGCGTCACGGAAATGTTGCACGAATTGGGGTGGAAAACATTAAAAGAAAGACGTTATTCATTGCGGTGTGATCTGTTTGCGAAGTTTCAATCACCGACTTTTAGTTCTGAATGTGAAAATATTTTGCTAGCACCCACCTACTTAGGGAGACATGACCATCCCAATAAAATAAGAGAAATCAGATCGAAAACGGAACGATTTAGGTGTTCTTTCTTCCCGCGCGCTATTAGAGAATGGAACGGTAAAGAAAAGTTATGAAGGTGGTTAATGAACCCTCTGCCAGGCACTTAAATGTGATTTGCAGAGTATCTATGTAGATGTAGATGTAGATGCTCTCTGCGCTGTAGTATAGTCACTGCCTAGTTTGGAGCCAAGTTCAGATAGGTCTTCCAGTCGCATGTCGACCTAGATATACCAGCTTGTAGAGGGCGCGCTTCTTCATTGCTCCCTCCAAGAGGCGTGGTGCCGGCGTGTGATTGGCTGTCGTTCATCTGCTGCCTTCTTCATGATCGTTCTCGTGTGTCTGGCGTGTGGCCCTGACTTTTCGCCGTAACATATTTATTCTCATAACTATGGTGTAATACACTACAGGAAGAGGTACAATTTTACTTACAGCGGCGGCATTGTGTGCTGATGTTGGCAACAACCCACTCGAATGAGGGGAAGAATTCTTTATGTTCATGATGAAATAAATAATTTATTATGTCCTGGTCAGTAAATTAATCGTCCTCCTGAAGAGAATAGTTCATTTTCAACAGTAGCAAAGTAAACTGGTGCCACTGGAAGTAGAATTTAACTCAGTTAGGACTAAAAAAAATCTATATCCTATACACTTCTCACTGTCATAGAAATGAGAAAAGAAGTGGAATGTTAGGTTGTGTGTGCATAAACTTGTGAAAAAAAAAAACATTTCTATTACTGAGATGAGAAACAGCAATAATAATAACAGTGCCAGTCAAGACAATTCACTGGAAATACTATATTTATTGGAAAGTTCTACACAGTCGATTAGCTGACACAATTCCTTCAACAATCATCCAAACTTACTTTATCACACATTGATACCACCATGACCTGTTACTTAAAAAGAGATGAAATGTACAGTTGATTGAATTACCAGACTTTCAGCATTCATTAAATTTTCAGTAATAGGGAGCAGTGCATACAGAGTAACTACATTGTCTCCAGGGCAACACTGTAACATACTAATACTTCAGTATACACTTACTGAGCGCAATAGACAGTTTAGTACCACACATAGAACCAATACATGGCACTTTTATTATTATTACTATTTCTCATCTCAATGAAAGAAGTGTTTTCAGAAGTTTACGCACACCACAGTCTTAACATTATGAACACAACCTAACACTGAATTTACATCGTTCCGGAGTATGGACTTCAATTAATTTCAATTTTAGTATGAAAAACTTTATGAACATTCATCATTTTCGACAACGACTTCTACAGAAATGTGACATCATGGCTATCAGAACTGAGTTTCTTGACAGATCATTCCAACAAGAATTCTGTTTTTGCTGACCTAGGTCTGGAACCCTAAAAAACCATGATACCCTATACACAAGTCTCCCTTTAACAATTGTTATGAAGCATGGGCATATAAGCTAGTTAAAATATAAGATGGCACAGAAATTGAACCAATGACCGCAACACTTACATCTTCGTAACCCAAAATCCTACCCCTGTGCTGTGCCTACTACCAGTACGATTAACGCCTGTTGTATAGTTTACTTGCCTCTTGTACTGATTGAATTGTTGACGGTTGGTAATCACAAAAGAAAAACGTATTGACTACATAGTCGAAAGTATCTCTTCTTGTCGAAGTACTTTTGAAAAACGTTGTTGAATTTCAGTATATTATCATATTTGAAACTATGAATGAAATAGTCTACAAATATTCCTCCGTTTGTAAACTTAATGGACACCACTGTTTTCTCACCTTACTTTGTAAATGAAATAAAACTGTACTGTCTTACTCTGGAGCTATCGGTATTCTGCAGTTTACATGTACCAAATTGTAGAAACTGCTGATCGGTTCTAGTGGCCATCTTATATTGAGAAGCTGTCACATTCATGTATCAACAATGAGATGAGTGTGTATAACACATGTCCATGTCATTGAATGTAACCACTTTTAGTTGTAGCACAGTCTAACATATACAATCATGACATTCCCACTGATTTTTGTTATACGCCACATCAGCACCCCACGAGGCTGGCAAGGTACATTTCTGAATACTGCACGGTATCAGATGAGTGTGCATAGTATCTTTTAAACAGATTGTAATATACTTTTTACAACAGGAAAGGTATGTAGTGCCATAAAAATTGTTAATAACTACAAAATAACTTGACAATTGTCTCTATTAGGTTTCCTAAAAACCACTGCAATGTATGAAACGGTACTTTACAAGAAAGTTTCTTTAAGATAATCTTGAATTTTACGTTTTTTTAATAAAAAATTTCATTTTCTATTAAGAACAAAAAAGGCAAATGAATAACAGAAAACCAAGCCAGATCAGCAACTACAGCTGTAGATGAAGGAAAATCCTCAGAAACATGACAATAAACATAGAAACGAAAAAAAAGTAACAAGTCGCCAACAAAGCAGAACTCTATTTCAAAATTGCTCCTACATCAGAACCAAAAACGGCTAGAGACTCCACATCCAATTTTTGCACGTCAGAAAGTGCTTGCCATATAAGAACAGGCCACAAGACGAATTGATGGTTCTAATCTGCTTATATTCTCTTACTTTCAGCAGAGTGGGCTGCAAAATATGCACGTATTTTCAACTATTTCCTCATGAATAAGTTGTTGTTTATATCACTCAGTCACGAAAATTCGACTGTTTTCACGGTTATTTCACGATTATTTATGTCTTTCGATATTTTAATATTGCTTGGAAGGCAGAAATTATTTAGTTAATTGCATGGAAAAGAAATTATAAACAAACAATATTCTCACGGCGCCTTGACAACCACTAGGATCACTAGTGCCGTTACAGTTGTCTGTTGGTAACAACTTTACAGTAGTGAGTGTGGCGATTGTGAATGTAGACTGTGGTTGAAGTGTCGTTTAGCTGGATGTGGCGAGCGTTATGTCGCTCACACAGGCCATGGCCTAAATACGTCAACAATTGACGTGTGACCGTTATAGTATACTCCACAAGTGACTTGCTGCAAGTATTTGATTTTCAGTGTGAAAAGTCTGCAAGAAGCTTCTGAAAGTTACTTGCAGATTTGGGAGTCATTTCTATTTTCTGCAAGTTTAAATCGCACGTTTTTGTAGGTATGTCATCCCATCAACCCATATTTAACATTTTGTTGGTTGTCACGATTAATTTCATACAACCATTATTTATTTATTTATTTATGTCCTTAAAAGCTGTCCGCGGTGGCCGAGGGGCTGAGGCGCTCCAGTCAGGGTCTACACGGCCACAACGGTCGGGGGTTCGAATCCCACCTTGGGCAGGGATATTTGTGCCGTCCTTAGTGCTAGGTAGTTCATAAGTAGTTTGTAAGTTTAGGGACTGATGACCCCGTAGTTAAGTCCCATATGCTATACAAACATTTGAAGTTTTCCTTAAATCTTTGAGGTACATATATTATACCATAGATGTTGGACATGCACAAATTTGATCGTTGTTTCACCATACAATACAGTACCAAAAACGTGTTACAATTTGGTACTTTAACACAGTTATAATTTTTACATGCATAGCTTACAATACAATAGACACATAAAACAATAAACTTGATACAATTTTACTCAGTTAACATACAATGTATATACAATACAATAAACATGGTACAATTGGGAACTTTTAAACTCATTGTTTCATGCTTTACATACAATGAAATACACTTAATAGGATAAGGCACTCTTTCACACTCATTTTAACAGTTTTTTAATATCTTTATTATTCAGGAGATGTTCTGAATATTCACAAGACCTAGTTTTCACGATACTGTAATACTGAGTAAAAGCAGTTTTCCAAAAGATATGCAGTTACAGATATTTTAAATAAGTGTACTTTGTTTATATCTCATAAGTGACTGGGCAACTTATTAAACAATTACGATCCTGAGTGATATGCACCTTTTTTGCACAGGGTGGTACGAGTATGGTGTCTGTGTATGTCACTACTTCACCTCGTATAGTGTTCATGTACTGTTTTATTTTGAATAAATACTTTTCTTTTCTTAGCCTGCTCTTTTTCACATACATGGCCACCTCAATTATATAGATACATTTCGGGGGTAGATTCCTAAGTTTTTGTAAAGCGGTTTGCAAGATTATTTTACTGTTCACGTTTTTCATTATTCTCACTATCTTTTTCTGCTTCCTGTGGGGGAATTTCCCCAAAATATGATGCTGTAACTCAAATGGGAGTGTACCGAGCACAATAAACTGCTCTAACTGTTTCAGCACTTGTGTTGTTCCATATGATTCTCATTGCATATGTAATTTTTGATAGTTTGGTATTTAAGAAGGTGGTGTGGAATTCCATTTGAGACTTTCTTATATGTAAAGGCCAATAAATTTTTTCTCAGAGACAATGTTAATCTTTTCGTTTTACACAAACATATCTCGTTTTAACGGATTTCAATTTTGTTGTGTGTGTGAAAGTGTATGGCAACTGTTTTTTAGGCTTTATCAGTAGCTTATTCCTCATAAATATTTTCATTTGTGACTTTAGCAGATAGGCTAAGAGCCTTTTCATTGTCACCTTCAATCAAATCACTGCTGTCATCAGCAAATAGGACTGGTTCAGACTTTTCAACATACCACATACCAGAACTATATGTTAAGAAATAATAGCAATTGAGGATAAACGAGAATGAAGAAAGCAAAATACCAAACATTGAATGGTGCTGATGTGCACTTCACTAAAATATCGAATGAGTACGTGATTTTAAATACAGAATAAAGAAAACAATTTTACATGTTTAGTAAATTTAATGTATTGCATTGATTCTCACAAATAACTCAACGAAATTACTTCTAAATTTGATATTGCTGTGAATGACTTTTTAGGAAGTGGCATAACATAAATACACAATTTCCGAACAAACTAAGAGAACAGAGGTAAAATAAAATAGGAAGTGGCTCTTCAGAATGTAGCATAACAACCGTTCCTTGGCTGAAATAACTGTGTGATATATGTCCTTATTTGATATGATGTATCCAATTGATGTTAATAAGAGACCCAGGTAATATATTGGAGGTTCCATAGTTGTGGCCATATAAATAACCTTGCACTTCGAAATATAAAAGAGCTACAGCATAAATAACCCACCTACTCGTCATTTTACTCTGCATACTTTGTGTACTAAAAGTAGATGTGAACAGTGTCAGCAAGTTGTTGGTATAAGGTACTTTCCAAAGTTCTTGCAGAAGTCTCTTGCGTGTGTTGTATACACAAACCAACAAGTAAAGCGAAATAACTTGCAATGATAACTATTTTATGTAAAATATATGTGTAAAAGCAGGATTTTTCTTTTTCCGTCACGACACTGAGTTTTGTTATAGTATGCGGTTACACGGATTACACGCAACAGTACTTTCTTAATATTTCTTTTATCAATATACTTTGTGTTGAGAATATGACTGTTGCGACTCGTAACGAATTAATTTCACAGAAAAATTTCTTCTGTAATATAAACATATATTTCCATCGTAGAATACAGAAACAAAAACAAAACATAAGTATGTAGAAAAATGTATGAGCATGAGCAAAGATATTACGTGAATGTAATCTCTGTTTGACTGGCACACGTCTATATCTCGATGTATAGCACTGCACAAACGAATTAATTTCACAGCAAAATTTCTTCTGTAACATAAACATATATTTCCATCACAGAATACAGAAACAAAAACAAAACAAAAGTATGTAGAAAAATGAATGAGCATGAGCAAAGATATTACGTGAATGTAATCTCTGTTTGACTGGCACACGTCTATATCTCGATGTATAGCACTGCACAAACCTGACGCAATCCCTACATGACCAATATTTTTGCGCTGCTTAGTTTATTATTCTTTGAAGATCATAAATGTTACTTGCTGTTATTTTTTCTGTGTCAGTAAATTATGTTCTGTATTGTATGTGTGTGAATGTTGTACAGAAGAAAAATATACAGTATTTAAAAAAGTAAGAATTTATACCTGATTATTTATTTTTGGTATGCTAGTTTTCAACAGGTTATGGGCCCAGCACGGAATAGTAATCAGGAAAATTACAAGAATGCGTGAAGCTGAATTTGTTCGACGACATAGATTGCGAAAATGGGTACTGCCCAAATACCACAAATTGTGAAACTTGTAGGTCGTGAAAATTACGGTACATGGAAATATGCAGTGGAAGCATGTTTACAATTAGCTGATTTATGGGATGTAGTAGATGCTACATAGATTGAAGTCTACCAATTCACATTTTGCAGACAAAGATAGGAAAGCCAAATCAAAATTAATATTTTTGGTGGTTCCAGTAAATTACGTGCATATTGAAAATACTGCAAATGCAGAAGAGGTATGGAACAAGTTACGGAAAGCCTTTGAAGGTGGAGATGTTTCTCAGAGGGTAGGATTGCTTGATGAATTAGTAACTACCTGAATGAATCAGTGGAAAACTGTGGAAGTCTGCATTAATAAAATAATATCTACATCTAATAGACTGAGAAATATATGTTTTCAGATTGCTGATGAATGGGTTGGTACACCACCACATAATCACAAAAGGTTGAATATACCAGGCCATTATCAAACTGCAACTGGTAACACATACACTGCGTTTATCTGTTGGAAATAACTGGATTGAAAAAGTAGAACACATTTCTGCACATGATTGGAAAAGATATTCCAAAAATAAATGTAAGTTCAAGTTCAGTTAAACATGCTACACAACAAACGCTAGCGTCTCTGTGGACACAAGAGCAGAACCAACCGTACCTCACTACGATCCAAGCACCAAGTGAAGACCGAGCGGCCATGGGGAGCGAAGCAAAGCTACCGGAAACTGGCAAAACCCAAGAAACAGCGGTGGTGGAGGACGCGAGACTCTCCCTGGAGAATGCTCTTCAACTGTCTTGTAACCAAATGGTGTAGAAACCTCTTTGGTAGCATCAGTAGCAGAGTTGGTAACGACTAACTATCGACTATGAGCCAGAGAGAAACATGCAAAGAGAGCTATTACTACCCACATTCAGACAGCCATTAGATTCTCGCACATCCACTTAAAAGAAAAACAAGTACACTTTCTCACAGTGAGAGTGGCATAGAGAAACCGTACTTATTGCCACATTCATAACCACAATAATATATTATTAAAACAACAAAATCCTAGCAATATTAACTAACATTTCAGAAACTAATATTTTAAAACATGAAATAAAAATGCTATTCCTCATGCCTCGAAAAGAGTGGGGTTCTAGTTTTAACAAAATGCTAATCTAGCGACGTCAAATAAATAACAATTTCATAAAAATATATGGAATACGACAGATGGTCGTCTTTCAGTGTAGAGCAACATATTGAAGCATGTGCCTGTCAGCTTGAAGACAAAGATGACTCTCTTATAATTGTGACAGTATATAGGTCCCCTTCAGAAAACTTGCAGGCTGCACTCCCACCTAACCACCCTCTGGTTACCCTCCAAGAGTTTCTCACCTCCAACTTGTCCTCACCATCCTTTCCCAAGTCCCTTCCCAAGAACTCAAACTTTCAGCAGAAGAAAGAAGAGCCATCCAAAACCTTAAAACTAATCCTGACATAATCATCCTCCCTGCTGATAAAGGTTCCACCACTGTAGTTATGGATCACAGTGACTACCTGGCAGAAGGGCTCCGCCAACTATCTGACTCCTCCACCTACAAGTTGTGCCAGATTGACCCCATCCCCAAAGTCCAACAAGATCTCCAATCCCTACTAAAATCCTATGGCCCCTCCCAGAAACTCTCCCCTGAATCCATCTCCCTCCTCACCCCAGCAGCACCCCGCACACCCACCTTTTACATGCTCCCCAAAATCCACAAACCTAATAATCCTGGACGCCCTATTGTGGCTGGTTACTGTGCGCCTACCGAACGAATTTCAGCCCTAGTTGACCAACACCTCCAACCTATTGTCCAAAATCTACCTTCCCACATCAAGGATACCAACCACTTCCTTCACCGACTCTCCACCATTCCCACCCCTTTGCCTCCTGGATCTTTACTTGTCACAGTGGATGCCACCTCCCTATACACCAACATCCCACATGCCCATGGCCTTGCCGCTCTGGAACACTACCTCTCCCAACGTCCTTCTGAATGCAAGCCTGATACCTCATTCCTCATAACCCTTACCAATTTCATCCTACTTAACAACTACTTTTCCTTTGAGGGGAAAGTTTACCATCAAATCCAAGGCACAGCCATGGGCACCCGCATGGCACCCTCCTATGCCAACCTGTTCATGGGCCGTCTGGAGGAATCCTTCCTAGCATCCCAAAACCTCAAGCCTCTGGCCTGGTTCCGGTTCATTGATGATATTTTCATGATCTGGACTCACGGCCAGGACACCCTATCCTCCTTTCTTCAGAACCTCAATTCCTTCTCTCCCATCCACTTCACCTGGTCTTCCTCAACCAACCATGCCACATTCCTGGATGTCAACCTCCACCTCACTGATGGCTCCATCCACACTTCCGTCCATATTAAACCTACCAACCACCAACAGTACCTACATTTTGACAGTTGCCATCCCTTCCACGTCAAAAAATCCCTCCCTTACAGCCTGGCCACCCGTGGACGGCATATCTGCAGTGACAAGAATTCCCTTTCTGAATATGCTGAAGGTCTCACAAAGGCCTTCACAAACAGAAACTACCCCACAGACCTAGTCCGCAAACAAATCTCCCGTGCCATATCCTCACACACCCCAAATCCTCTTCCTAACACTAGTGACCATCCACAAAAGAGCGCTCCCCTTGTCACCCAGTACTACCCTGGTCTCGAACAACTAAATTCCATCCTTCGCCAAGGTTTTGATTTTCTATCCTCATGCCCTGAAATGAGAGACATCCTGCCCAAGATCCTTCCCACCCCTCCTAAAGTGGTGTTCCGTCGCCCTCCCAACCTTCACAACATCCTTGTTCATCCTTATGCCACCCCGAAACCCAGCTCACTGCCACAGGGATCATATCCTTGTGGAAGACCCCGCTGCAAGACCTGTCCAATCCACCCACCCAGCACTTCCTATTCCAGTCCTGTCACAGGCTTATCCTACCCCATCAGAGGCCGGGCCACTTGCGACAGCAGCCACGTAATTTACCAACTGTGCTGCAAGCACTGTACAGCTTTCTATATTGGCATGACCACCAACCAGCTGTCCATTAGGATGAATGGCCACCGCCAAACTGTGGCCAAAAACAAGGTGGACCACCCTGTGGCACAGCATGCAGCGGAGCACATGCTTGATTTCAATGGCTGCTTCACAACCCGGGCCATCTGGATCCTCCCATCCACCACCAGCTTTTCTGAACTGCACAGATGGGAGTTATCCCTACAATACATTCTCCGATCCTGAAATCAACCAGGCCTCAACCTACAATAATTTCCCTTTTTTTTTCCCCATACCTTACAGTTCCTACCTCTGTATCCCAAACCTCGCCTGATTTGAGTGGTGTGTGAATGTGTGATCATGTGTGTGTATATGTATGTATGTATGTGTGTGTGTGTGTGTGTGTGTGTGTGTGCGTGCGTGTGCGTGCGTGCGTGCGTATGTGTGTGTATGTGGTCTTGTGCACTTGCAGTGTGCATGAATTTTCATATATATATATATATATATATATATATATATATATATATAATTTTATTTTACTTTATTTTATTTTATTTTCTCCCCTCACCCGCCTCCCCACTCCATTCCTAAGCTGCATCTCGTTATTCCCATCTAACCCATCCCCACCACCGTGACGTAACCTTTCTATCCCCTCCCCCTCCCCTCCCCTCCCGTCCCCGTATATATATATATATATTATATTATATTATATTATATTATTTTATTTTATTTTACTTTATTTTATTTTATTTTCTCCCCTCACCCGCCTCCCCACTCCATTCCTAAGCTGCATCTCGTTATTCCCATCTAACCCATCCCCACCACCGTGACGTAACCTTTCTATCCCCTCCCCCTTCCCTCCCCTCCCGTCCCCGGATCGCTGCAGAGCGTGATTCGAAGTGTGGCAGTCGGAGGTGATGGTTGTATGACTGTGTTGTGTGCCTGTGTGATTGCGTGAGTGCTCTATTTCTGAAGAAGGCCATGGCCGATAGCTGAATGTGTTGTATGTGTGTGTCTTTTGTATGTGCCTGTCGCATCTCGTCGCCACGTCTTTGCGGTGAGTTGTAACTGTCCTCATTATATATATATATATATATATATATATATATATATATATATATATATATATATACCTCCCTAGTATGTAGAATGTGTCATATTATTGTAATAATAATCACATGTAGGCCTAAATGTCATGAGGCTTACTGTGTAAATTGTTTATAAACAGATGCATGAAAGGGGTTACACTTTACTTATGGGCAGCAAGGGCTTGTGCGCAACAAAAGTTTTGATTTATGATGATAATTAATATACTAACAAGACAAGGTTACATACAAGAACCTGTCAGTCATAGAGCAGGAACAGCAGCAATTACTTATCTCACATCCAAAACAAAAGATTATTGCATTTATTCGATGTGTTTGAGTTTCGATGTAGTGGTGGTTGCCAACATCAACACACTACGCCTATAGCATACGTAAACATTTACCATAAAGCTTACGTTCTAATTTGCAGAAAAAGTATATAGCCAACAACTGGTATATCCATGAGACTGACAAGGTCAGTTCTTATAGAGAAGCTTAAAATAAACACAAAGTAGTACAGATTATTAAACAATTCCTATAAAGAATAGATGTCTAGATGACATTGTAACAAACTATAAGTTTATTCTATATTTTTCTGCTTGACAAATTTACCGTGTTCCATATTGTCTCCTGCTAGAATTATTAATAAAGGCCTATATTTGAAGATAGTGTTTACTTCTTCTATCACCACGTTCACAGGCACTCTTAGTTTTGTGAACAGTATGATTATAGTTCAGAGAGCACATGTACTAGCATGACTTGGTGAAGATTTCCAGCTGTTTCAATAAATTTCTGCAATAGTATCCAGGGTGCACACAGTTAGCATTTCAGAAGCAGATAGCCAAATATATATGATAAGGAAGAATATTAATATTTTTGCTGCTAGTGAAGCTGTCGTATTGGGTTCTTGCCTAAGTCCACACTGTGAAATTATCATATGTCGCAAAGTAAACGCCGAAGTATTTCCTTCCTTCATTTTCTAATCCTACGGAAATATAAATAATGTTGCCAGTTATACTTGCCTTACGTTAATACGCAATTCCTCGAATGTGTTGAAATAAAAGATTTTAAAAAATAAAGGGAAGTGCGCGGACGCGAACTTGGATCCCTTGTAATGGGAATCTATGACGCTGTGGCGTCCCACGTATCGATATTACACATGGGAGCCAAAGTAACCTCTTTTTTCGAGGTACACGATCGCTGCCTCAGTAGCAAGTCAGTCAGTGTTGCTCTAGAAGTTAAACTGTCGCATCTCTGTTAGTTGTGCACGCAAATAAAGTGACTTTCTGCCAGCATTTCCGGTATTAATCTATCGTAGTGTTGGTAGAAACAGTGGCATAGCTATGTCGCCAAGGGCCCCGGGGCAAAAATGACATTGGGGCCCTATACACTAATACTGTAAAGATGCAAAACTACTTCATCATCAGCTCCGTACCGCCCACTGGAAGACAATAAGACAAACCTAAATACCACTAAGTACATTGTTATGCGTCACGCAGCAGATAATGTTTAATCGTACTCTCTAACATAATTGTAAAAGTTTGTTTGTTATGCTTTCACGCAAAAAAATACTAGGTAATTGGGTTGAAATTTTGCAGAGATAGAGTTGGACCTGGGTAGGACATACAGATGAAAATGCCCCATGGGATATTTTTTCTTCAGCAGTGACAGCAGGCGGACTTTTGACAGTGCTGACAACTCACTCTTCCTAAACTACTGCGCTGTTAGCTCATTTCGTTGATAGCCCACTCAAAGAAGAAAAATAGGGTAAATATTCCTGTAGGATGGTTTCATCAAAAGTAAGTTGCCGGATTTTGTTTGATGAAACACTTTGGATTCAGCCGAGCCGTGCACCTACCAGGCTTTTTGAAGTATATGTTAGTGTCTGGCCAGGAAAAAGTAATAAGTAAAATAACTAAGTCGATATTTTCGCTTATTATCGTGAGAATGTGGCAGAGGGCAGCGTCTTGTTGCACAATTCACTATTGAGACAAAGTAATTATTACATGAAACTTTCGTTTCGCCGCCGCCCTGGGCCTCCAACAGCCTTAGTCCGCCACTGCGGGGGACCATTTACTTTTTTTCCAAATTCTGCTTTCATTTGCTTGAAGTAAGCTATTTAAGTACAAATAAGTTCAATATATTGCTATTTAGTACCTTAGCGTATGTTTTTATTTTATTTGTTTTTTCATTTTTCACTTTATTGAGTTACAAGTGACTCACATGCCGCCAGAGTAAGGTGCTAGGTGTGTCATTTGCTATATTGCTAATAATTTTGGGTTGGTACTCCTGTAAGTCTTTCATTCCACAATATTATTTGCGTACAGTTCCATTATTGTTTTTCTGCATTGTTACTACAGTCTTTATTCAGTGTTGTTCAAAATGTTCAAATGTTTGTATAGCATATGGGACTTAACTATGGGGTCATGTCCCTAAACTTACAAACTACCTTATACTACAGACGGCACAAATATCCATGTCCGAGGGGGGATTCGAACCCCCGACCGTAGTGGCCGTGCAGACTGTGACTGGAGCCCAGTGCGGTGGCCCAGTGCAGCTACTGTGGGGAACTTGGTTTGAGAAGAAGCGGATGATGGACGAAAGGGTGGGAGGGTAAAAAAGTTAAATAAAAAATTCGACGCCCTACTGCAACTTTTTTGGATCGTCGCTCACGAAGGCCAAGGGGCCCCTGGAGCTTGGGGGCTGCGGGGCACTGCCCCGTCTAGCCCTATGATAGCTACGCCACTGGGTAGAAACCACAGTGGTGACCCCAACATCGTCCGTCAACCGCAGCATGCGTGAAAAACTTCGCTTTTTCCTTTCCTTTTTTTTTTTTTTTTTTTTTTTTTTTGCTGTGGAACTGCATCGGACAACAATACCGTTATGGCCAAACAATGGCTTTCAACAGTGGACAAATTGCATCGGATCCCAAGGAGCCTTCGCAATTTTCGGCACAGGATGAACCACTCATTAAATTCGAGGACTATTTAATGAACGATTCCGACCGTTCATCTCTTTCAACTGCGCCACACAGTGTTTTCCAACAACTAGCATGGACTTCGGCACTGTATGCTCCCGTCGCCACTTGCCTCATTGTGACAGTAAACCAGTGGCACCCAAGGACACGAGTGTTTCACACAGTGTTTTAACGCAATTATTTCGATTCCTACAAATGTGATGCCATATCGGTCTGCCTGTGCCTGTGACAATCAGTTCAGTGAGTGCGCTGTACCTGGCGTCCCGACGCAGCCCACTGCACCTCCAGAGTTGTTCGCGTGCCCGTTTTCTGACTCGCATGCGACGCCCGGCGTCTTGGTCGCGACGGCGATTGCCGCGCCATCCGCTTAGCGCTTACCCGCGTGCGTTCTGCAGTTCGGTCCGGCACGTGTGCCGCCTTACAACCCACACTCGACAACTGGCGTCACCGCCGCGACGCCACCTGCTGAGTCGCACGACACCGCGTCCTCACCTCGACATACGACGCACACTCGATGCATGACGTCGCCACTGCGACGCCTGCTACTGCACCTGCCACGTCGCGTGACGCCGCGTTCGCGCGGCCGAACGAATGGATAACGTCGCCCGGTCTTCGTGATCAGCGTCCCTTGGCGGAACCTCAGTTGGACACAACTCCACACTATTCACGTTTCCCGAAACTGCCACCACTGGATAAATCTAATCCTATAACACGGTTTGCGTCGTTGGAATATATCTTTGACTTACACAACGTCACGAGCGAGGACGCTCGATTCTTGTGTTTAGTCACACACTTCCATGACCAGATGGACTTGGCCAGTGATATCATTCTATCGCCTCCACCCACACCGAAGTTTCGCAACGCGAAGGAGATTCTTGTACAACACTCGTCACGCTCGCCAGACGAGGCATTGAGTCACATTATCGAGGTGGTAAACATCGGCGACTGAACCCCTGGCCAGCTCTGGCGCCGCCTGGGGTCTCAAGTGGATCATTCCTTTCTACCGGACCCAGCGCTGTGGGCTATTTGGTTACTCAAACTGCCAGCCGAGCTACAAATGCAGCTCTTAGCACTGTCGACACAGCCACTCGACACTCGTCTTGCTTATGCCGACAGGGCATACTGAGTGATGCGTCACCGCCAGTTGATTTCTGATTCACGGCGCGCGGAGTTCGACAACCAGACATGCCTCTTCCTCCTCACTTTCAGGCGATCAGATGTTCCAAGTGGCATGCTGATCAACAGACAGTGGAGCAACCTTTCGGCAACAGGCCGTCTTTGGCCAACCCCACCTCCACGCTTTCACAGCCGGGCACGCCATCTGCCACGTTTGCTACAACAACTCCCAGCCCCTTCACGATGGATGGGTCCCCCCAAGCCACCTACCTACTGTGTTGGTTCCACGTAACACACGACGACAAAGCGCATAACAGCAGGCCACCGTGCGCAGCGGCTTCAAGCTCTTGGCGCGTGGATTAAATGGCGCCGCCCCCCGTGCAATTTCTCACAGGCGGCGCTCGACTGCTCCGGCTTCGTCCCATCTGGACACTACTTCTGGCGGGCTCTACATTACCGACTTGTCCTCAAATACCCATTTCCTGGTGGACACTGGCGCTGAGGCCAGCGTTATTCCTCGCAACCTCACGCCGTTAAATATCAAACCCTACCCATATCCGTTAAGAGCTGTCGACAACTCGCCCATACGAGTTTACGGCACTACTGAAATCCAACTACACTTTGCACAGGACTCTATATTTCCTTGGACTTTCTACGTCACCGAGATTGACACACCTGTGTTAGGAATTGTGTTCCTGAAGCATTACTAATTTTTGTTGGACCTTCAGACTGCGTCCATTCATCACGCTCCTTATCAATGATGTGTCTGCGGACAGTTTGCATCCACAAAGTCCCAGTATAGTGTACAAGATGACATTTCATCAACTGCTTCCGAGTGCGCTCGCCTCTCCGTGAAACTGACTAATGTTATTATGGACATTGCTCGCATCAAAACCGAGTGTAACGTTTTACGACGTGACAATGACGTCGCGCGTCATGATGTCATCTCCAATGGCACCCTCAAAACGGTCCTCATGTGCCACAGCTGTGACTAGACCGACGCCCTCCCATGGGTTCATCTCGGCATTCGCGCCACACATAAGGAAGATCTATGCACCTCCCTGTCTGAGGCAGTGCCGTATTAAGCAAGCGTGCGGCCCGTAGCAACAAATGACAAAGGGCCCTTTGGTTGTTTAGGACTTTAGGTAATATGGTATAGGATATAAAATAAAACAAGATTATTACAAATAAAATTTTCTCGATTTAATTTCGGCAAATTTAGAAATAATACAAGTTACATAAATTTCTTTGAGCAAATCGTATTCAATGTTCATTATACTTAGATCATTTAGAAGTTCCCTTGCCATCGTATTTCTTAATTCATTTTTAATGCACTTTAATGTTGAATAAGAACGTCCTCCACTGCAGTTGGTGATAATTAATAAGTGAATAAGGCTATTTCTACATTTGGAAAACATGATCCTAATGAATTTCCCATTAAAAGTTTGCAATTTATTGTTTAAGCTTTGGGGTATATGTGAACAGACAAGTACCTTACCTTATGCTTCAGTGGTTCCCTCTTTTCAGTCAGAAACTTTGAAATAAAATCGATGTCGCCCACTTTTCACATCATCTACTTTCTAAAACAAGTTGACGATTGGCTTCCAAGCACAGACTGTTAGATTTCGGTACCTCTCAGGACTTGTCTCGACTGCCCTGTTTTAATCGCTGTCGCGCCTACACTCCTGCACTTTTACAAGGCCTCGTGATGTGGCAGCAGCGGCCAGCGTTTCACAAATGGGGCAAATGGGACACACGGTGACTCATACAGCGCGGCCATCTGTGCACGAGCGGTTGCTATCTGCTGTTCTCACAGCACCGTGAATATTGACACCTCAATTTGGGACTCAAGATGCAGCGAATACAGCAACAAGATCGCATGAACTAAATGTCACTGAGAAGCTATTGCTGGCCATCGAGGTTAGCTCTGACACACTGATTACCCTGTTCTTCATACTGACACCAAAAACATTATTATTCAGTTGGCAGAATTTTGAGAACTTAACCAAATGGTGAGATAATTCACTTTTTCACAAGTCTACTTCAAAGAAATAAATGCTATACTTGGAATAACTGAAAACAAAAAGCCGACAAGATTATTCGCGCTCAGGCATGGGGCCCCCACATGTGTGGGGCACATAGCATTTGCTAACTCTTGCTACATGGCTAATCCGGCACTGGTCCGAGGTAGTTTATAGGGAACCAATCGTACTTCCCACGGATTTCGTTGCCGACACTGACCACTCCCCATTCACCGATTTGCCAAGTCTTGTCGAATGCGTATGCGAACATATTGCGTGCACACGGGTACCCCTACCACGTGCCAATTGTACACTGTGTGTATTTGTACACAAAGCGCTGGAGGACTGCGAGTTTGTAATGCTGCATGACGACACCGTCCTCCCCCACTACAACTGCCTTATTCCGACCCACACCGACTCCTACACAGATCGAAGAACACCTATGACATTTCCCTTAATGGATGCGTGGTTACGGTCTCCATCAACCAGCTGAAACCTGCGTGGACGCTTGCCCCTGCGTGTGATACCCTACAGGCAGGGAATAATGATGCAGACAACCCCTCAACAAATGATCATACAGCGTGTGATGATCTTTCGCCTACACACAGTGTTCCTGCGTTGTGGCCTCCCGAGTGCTGAGTGTGTGTGTGATGATCAAGTTTTAGGCAATGATCAGGCAGCCTCCGCCCCACTGCAGCCACCTCCCGTTGCAACACATATCACGCCAGACAATACGCCAACGTTCGCAGGTTTTTCTCTGACCCCCTCCCCCCCAATTTCTATGCCTTCCAGCCCTGCGCCGCACCTCGCCGATTCCCATGCCCCTGATGGAGACGCCTACGTCACATACGCTGTGGACGTCTCCACCTATCCACAGGACGACATGACCGTCCAGCTGTGGGACAAAACGTTGTTTGTCCATTACCTTCAGCCCTGTTCTGACGACCCCTCCACTCCTGTAAACATCACATTAATTAAACACCTCACTTTACCCTCTTCCGCCAATGCTTCAAAGATCTCAGCATCTTTACGCGTGTCAGGTGTCCCACATCTGTCAATCCCCCTCCTTCCTCCGATTTCTCCACCCGCGCTGGAGGGCTCCTTCGTCACCCACGCTGGTTGGGGAACTACATATTGACTTCCCCACCTTCTACCTCTCCACCGGATCGGCATACAAGACGTTCTACGCCACCAGCGTCATCGCACGCGCCCTTCCGCCGCACAGCCTGCGCTGACAGCACCCGACATGCCACCCCACAACGCTCCCACTCCCTTGGCGACCGCGTCACAATGCACGGCCTCACCACGACGCGCGCTCCATGCCCCTCGCCGGACTACGGGCCAGCACCACACGACAACACACCGACGCTGTCGATGCCAACGCCTCCCCCGTGCCCCACACTCCCAAGGGGGGAGGGGGGGGCTCTGCGGCGTCCTGCTTATCCATATTTCACACGGGAGGCAGAAGTAACCTCTTTTGTCGAGGTACACGATCGCTGCCTCAGCAGCAAGTCAGTCATTGTTGCTCTAGAAGTTAAAAGTGTCACATTTCTGTTGGTTGTAGCACGCAAATAAAGTGACTTTTTGCCAGCATTTCTGGTGTTATTCTATCGTAGTGTTGGTATATACCACAACCCTATCCATTACACTACACTTACAATGACTACTCCAACCTTTTATCATTCAATTTATGCAAATATCGTAGTGTTGCATTACAGTTTGTTATGTAATAATAACGCACATATCTTTGTGATACATTGTCAGTGCACTGTCCCTTTGAAAATGCACTGTAACAACCTTAACACAAAACGGTTAACACATTATACCAGAATGATACCGCCGTCTGCTGCATAAAGTCAAAGATATATCAGTACTGTGTTCTGCAATACTATTGGTTCCCGCTATTTCGTACCGAGCTCTTCCTAAAGCCCAGTTTACATGATGATCGCGCTAGTTATGAACAGATCACGCTGTGCGCGATCTAGCGACATAAACGCGGAACTGCTAGCATTTCGTGAGCGCAGACGGCGTTTCGTACTAGCTAGTAGGCTTTAGGACAGGTTCTAAATTTGCTAGTAGCGAAGTGGGTGTGCATACGCAGAAGTGAATTCGTTGTGTGGTTTTCATGTTTGTGTGTGGAAATAGCTGCGTCCTTACCGAAATTGCTAGCTTTGTCGGAGTGATACGTCTTGCATCGGTGGAGTGGAACAGAGCAGGAATTGCGCTTTCGATGAGGCATACATGGTCACTGCAGAAAATCCTCTTTATTGTAAGAAGGTACAATGACTTATTTATGAAGAAAATAACAGAAAAATGTAGATTTAAATGAATTTTGAATATGTCTTTTTGATTAACTTCATATTATAAAAATTCTATAATGTTTAGCATGTCAGAAAGTCAGTTGCACATAATCTTGAAAGTGTGATGCTAAAAGTAAAGCAAAAATTAGTTTACTGAGGTCCCTTTATGGATCGGAAATTGGAATTGCTGTGCAGACTTCAGCAGCAATATTTGTAAGAGTCGGTACATAAATTCTTTGTGAAAAGGCTAGGCCTACGAAAGATTCTCCTGTCGCCAGAAACTGCAGTGTTATAGCGAATCTGCAAAAAAATAACAATTACAGGAAGTAGCTGACGCATAACTTTAACAAAGCTGAAAATGTACCTCAAGTGTAAAAAGTATTTCGTACCTTCAGCTTGGCGAAATTCTCTCTCTCTCTCTCTCTCGCCGTATTTTTGTCCTTTGGCGAACAAAAGCAACTTGGTAAAACTTTCAGCACTTAATATACGAAAAAAAGTCTGAATTCTTTGAGGTCCTCTGGTATGAGCTACCTCATTATCTGTATGCAGTACACATCCCATTCTTCGTCTCTTCCCCTCAACCAAGGACACATACAACTTCTATTTCTTCTTCACTATAGTGTTCTAACAAACATTACCACAGCTCCTGCAACTGCCGTCAGTGTAACCTTCTCAAGTTGAATATTATCAGCTATGACATACACCTAAACGTGAACAATCCACATATACAAACAGTCATAAGCCCCTATTTTCGCACAGGCGCTGCTATTGGTTGTAATCAGACGTGTAGATGGAAGTTTATCGTATTAACGCAACCAAGCCTGTACGATCGCACGTCATTAGTACCGAGGTAGTACGCTTGGTGCGCTGCAGCAGACAGTGATCTTTCTTGTGAACTTTCGATCGTCGTGTAAACTAGGCATAACGAGTGTATAAGGTTCGTTTAAGTAGCTGCCAGCAAGCTACTCGTGCATGCGCAGAGCTGAAATTGAGTTCAAGAACGCCTTCTGCCGTTTCTGGCCACTTGCCGAGTGTCTGTTTGCTGTTTAAGCAGTAACAGCAAGGTACCAGATTCTACCCGTAAAAATATTTCTGGTGCACTCAAGCTGCCAGACTCGCACATGCGAAGAACTGCCTGTGTTGTAGTGGGAGGATGCTAGGGTTAGTATCCAGGTGATCATTGTTTACATTTTGTGATATTTGCATTTGTTTGTCTTTGTGTATAGCTGTCTCGTCATATGAAAACAAAACAGATTTCTGCAACTGAGAACAGTTAGGTGAATTTATCCACACAATCGCGGAAGGTTAATAAAATATAATATTTCAGTTTTCTAATTTTATTTCCACGATATTAGCAGAGATCAAGCATTAAACTGAACATGTAATGCATTGACAGGTCAGTTCATATATTTTGGCTATTAAAAAACTTGTGGTCTGTACATGAGTTCCCTGGACTTTCATCTATGTCGAGGATGTTGATTCAATGAACGAAATCTAGATGCTATATTATGAATATATGTATCTGAAATGTCTATTATTATTATAATATTGTAGTGACTTGGACACACGACGCATAATCGAGTGCAGATACAAGATCAAGAACTAAAATTATTTTTGCCGGTTTGCTAAAAATGTGGCATTTAACAGTCTATTACAGTAAACTGTTCTTTGCCACAGAGGCAGTCAATTTATTTCAAACAATATTACAGACTGTTCGCTGTGTTTTAAAGAGTTCGCGTTTTATGATGCATGTAGTGTTAACAGATTTCATATTCGTCTATAATAAAGAACTAAACATTAGGGTATACGTCAGGAAATTGATATCCTGAAAAATGAGTGCCGCGAGTAACGTTACGAAATTGTGATACTCTTGTCTAATCCTCGGATGTGTTGTTTGTTTCATGAGACAATGTAGGATCTGTTAATGGTGCACGTATGAATATTAATAAATGTTTACTTGAAGGTTAATGTGCAGGCGATTTAATCAGTAATTGGAAATAGACTAAATACCTATATTGACATCTTCATAAGAAATACTGGTTTCTTTTAAGCACATACTATCCATGAAACAGTGTTTCATACTTCTGTGATATAGCCTCAAGCTTTAATTTGTGTTTTTTTACTTAGGTATTAGATTTACAGTCTGACGTTCTTTGGCAAATTACTGAACACACTGCCAACATATCGTTCAGTGTTTTATCATTCTTCACATTTTCGTTACTTTGTAGGTATGATGTATTATGTGAAATACAACCCAAATGTAAACCGCTGTTCTGCATAACTGATCGGAATTCGCAGTTCACTTGTTGCTCCACCGGGATTCACTAGAATCCTACCAGATTTGTGACGAAAAGCAAGTGCAAGCTCCAAATACGTCATCATAACTGCGCATGCGCAGTAACGCCTACTTGCTAGCGCTTGGAAGTTACGAACCCTTGGAAGCAACCAAGGAGGTTTTAAGCAACAATAGGTCTTTGTTATGCGCAGAATTATGCACATAATGTTACGCAGACATCGTTATGTGTGGGCTGGGCTTATGAAATTGTTTTAATTATGCTAAGAACTGCTGTTCTTATGTTTATAGTGTATCATACGGAAAAGTCTAATTGCCGCATAATCAAAGTGTTATCTTTGGACGTTGGAAAGTATTGAAATGTTGGTTGTGGTAGCACTGAGTGCATAAACAGATTTCCTAATTCCGCGCCCTGCCGTATGAATTTGATGTAAATGGTAGTAACGTCATGAAGTATTTTTGTTTATTAATTTGACGTACTAATGATGATTAGGCAGTGTTTGTACACAGACTGTGTTTTCTGACTTATTTCTGTAATGGATAGCAAATGGTAAATACTCCTGATGTGTTTCCGTCACTATCCTAGGAGCTCTATGCATGTACAATAAAATGTTTCTAATCTGATTATCAGGGCAGATACGAAAAATAGTGTGAACAAGAGTTTGGCAAATCTGAAGAATGACTTAGAGGAAAGATGGAAGCAATTACCTCCCTCAGAAGAACTAAAGCGGACGGCTCACGACCGGTTATTGGCAAAACTGAAGGTGAGAATCTCGTGGAGAGTACCCAATAATCGCCAGTTTGTTTGGAAAACAACTGATGTACTGGTCGCTTGATAGTGTGTCTTGCACGATCATGTACCCATATTGATTACTATATAAATGAAAGCTGTACAGTTGTTGGAATATGCAATAGGCACGCTAAGAAATTATGTGAAGGGGCTTGTATAATTTGTTTGTTCGTCTTTGACAGTATTCCATGGGATGATTTTGTGCGCTTACCGATCTTAAATACCAAACCGCAACATTAATCCAAATCAGTCAGATTTGTCAGTAGCATGTTTGCATTGTAAAAGTTATAAATATTAAAAAAATGTCTTCTCAGACTATGTATTATTCCTTCCCGATATTTTATACATGAACTTATAACCAAAACAGATATTTTCGTCTCGATTACACAAAGAAAAATAATTATACCAAGCTATTGTAGTAATTTTATTGTGTACATATATCTCATCAGGCGCTCCTCTGATAATAAAAGTTGTTTATTGATATTTGCTTGGAGTATTTCTTAGTTATAAATATGGGTTGCAGGATAGCTAACTTTTACTCTCAAATTGGACAGCTTTTAATTTTCTTAGAATACGAATATCTTCACTAATTCTAGTTGTGAGCAGTAGTAGATTCTGAGTTCAAGTGAACTATGTGAATAACATTCTAGAGACTGTTAGTTATTTTAAAGAAGCTATCACTGAAATACTGTTTTGGATCTGGAAGTACAAAAGTGTTTGGTGCTTGTGCTTTGATCAGTCATTGAAATGTTTTCATAAGAAATCCACCAAACATCATTGTGAAGTGGCCATGAATAAATTGAGGAAGATGTACTAGGTCTGATAAATTTAACTTTGCATCTTTATTCATCACTGACCTACAGAATTTGCTGAAGGTACCTTTGGTTATTGTAGATAGATGTGATGAGCTCAAATAGTGATGGAGGGCTTGTTTTAAATACTGAGATCAGTATGCATGAATTTAGTAGCTAATGCACCCTGATGTTAATCAGCAATTCTTGTCTTGAGAAGGGTAGAAAATTTTTTATGAATTTTGTTATGGCTGTGTTATGGTGTCCAACCTTTTTGCATTCATGGTACATGAGTTTTTCCAAATGAAAATGTAACTTTTGGGCCTAAAATATAATTATTTTATGGATGCTGTAAACGTTTTCTCTAATAGTTCCTTCGACACCATGTTAGAGCTATCACAGTGAAATAAATAAGATGGGCACTCAATAATTTCTAGAAAATGCAAATATAAAAATAAAGATTGTTTGACTTACCGAAAGCACAGGCTCGCCGACAGAAAGCAAAGAAGTTGCTTTCTACAAATGTCTGCCTAGGTGTGTTTGCGTGTGGATATGTGTGTGTGTTTTTGTTTACCTTCCTTTTTTTCCCCAAGTAAGTAATTCCACTCCTGGGATTGGAATGACTCCTTTTCCACTTCCTTGATCCCGTATCCTTCCCTTTCTCCTCTCCTTCGTTTCTCTTTTTCCTGAAGAAGCTGCCAGTGGTGGCGAAAGTTTGAATGTTTGTGTGTTTTTTGCTTCTGGCGCCGAGCCTGTGCTTTGGGTAGGTCAAACAATCTATATTTTTCCCACCAGGAAAGTCTCCTCCTATAGTGTGTGTGTGTGTGTGTGTAAAAATAAAGATTGTTTGACTTACCCAAAACACAAGTTCACTGATAGACACAAAAAAGACCACACACAAACATTCAAGCTTTCGCTACCGTTGGTCGCTTCTACGGGAAAAGAGAAAGGAAGGAAGGGAGGGATATGGGTTTTAAGGAAGTGGAATAGAAGTCATTCCAATCCCAGGAGTGGATAGCTTGGAATGCCTGAAGGAAGTCCAATCCGAGGACGACATTATGACTACATTCTGTTAAAATGGCAAATTCAAACGGCTGGCTCCTGTTGTTGATGGTTACTCTTGTGACACAAGTTCCTGTTGGCTGGATGTAGTTTCTATTTGCGATCTTCAGCATAATTGCTTTTGTATTGCAAAACATAGTCTTCTTTAGTGTGCAATGGTAATTATCTGACAATATAGAGAAAGAAGTTTCTGAATCAACCAGTGCCTGGACAGGTTGGTCATTGATTATGACGTCTATGAGATTTCCCGACATCTTAGCGACTTATGACCATGGAGGATTTTCATCTGTGGCGGCCTCGCCTCTGTAGATGGTCGCCTTACTTAATTTTCCTGGATGCCGCACCTAGGGGACAGGCTGGTATCTCTGTACGGCAACGGTGAACAGCAGCGGTTCATCAGGGAACATCCTTGTCGAGAGTACGGTGATGGGCATCTTCCCATAGGTCGACTGAACAATTCAGCAGGTGACTGCCTGGGATAGGACTGCTCTGATGGCTGATGTCTTGCGCAAAATAATCGTCGAATTCTTGCCTCCTCTCTCTGCAGTAGTGTATAACATGTCCAGGGTGCTCACAGTGGAAGCACACTGGCATGTTGTCTTCTGTCCCTCAGGCTTCTGTTCTTCTGCGAGGTGTCATAGTTGCCGGGGGAGTTGGTCATAGCCACGTCGGCCGGTTCATAGGTCGCCGTTTGGTGGCTGCAGCATAAGTCATAGCAGGACGATGCCATTCTTCACATTGGGTGCAGTTGGCGGAGCAGACAGGAGCTAATGTCTGAAATACCTCTTCCTCAGCTGCTTCGGCTTCCACATGATTACAGGTCTTATATCCATGGCCATAATCTGGTGCTCAGTTGGTCCAACAGTCCTCTCTAAAAGCCTTTTTAAGTTCCGCCTGGAACGTTTCCCAGTCATTCAACTTTTCTTCATTGTTTTCAATCAATTGCTGGGCTGTTCCGTCCAGGTAGAAATAAACGTCGGCCAAGCACATTCGTATGATCCCAACTGTTATACTTGGCAACTCGGTCGAACCCTTTTAGCCATTTGTTGGGGTCCAGCATCTTCAGAGAACACCGACAGGTGTCTGATGTGCAGCTGGCTTACTGCTGGTTTCGTGTCCATGGGTCTACTGATGATTCAGACTTTTGGAAGGATGTATTCGGTATATCCCTTGTCATCCGGTTCTAGTCCGTGTAAGTGACAGCTTTTACATTAACTAATTGGAGCCATGGTGATGCAGCTGTTGCACAGGGTACCTGGCACCTCCACCAAACAATGTAGCATTGAAATGGAAGCAGGCTTGACTTCGTATGCAGGGTTGTCAGGTTGTCAACTGAACACAGCACTTATGCTGAAAGCAGGTTTATTGCGAACTGAACATACACGCAGCACTGACTGCCTCTTGGGCAGAGTGCTCTGCTATTTATACATGGACAGAAAGTTCCAGAAATTAGAAGAATAGTTAACATAAGAAACATGTAGAACATTAAGGAAATGATAAATACAAAGAAATAAATTTTTGCCGTTGGACGGGATTGAACCGGCGACCTTCACCACCGCAATCAGTGATGCTATCCATTGTGCCACACCGGCAATCGGATAACTTGGGATCTTGTGGCAGTATTGAAATGATCAATTAGAACTGTCTGTTTCGACTCATTTCCCTTTTTATGTTATAAACATGTGTTTCAAGAATATGTAATATAGCGATCATAACATGACAAAATAGATGCCAAACAAATTATTAATATTGTGAAAAATTGCACTGCAATAATAAAAAATAAAGTAATGCAACAACTGTGTGAATTAGGGGATTCAGGGTGCTAATAATAATAAAAGCAAAAACAGAAACAAATGAAAATCCTCAAATAACACATACAAAATATGCTAGAGTAAACCTACCAAAGACAACTCTTTTGGAACCGATTAATTTACTTGAGCAATTAAAATGCCTCAAAAGAACACACACGTACACCCTCCCCCCCCCCCCCCCCCCCCCACACACACACACACACACAAACTGGTCACTATAGATCATGTCATTTAACCTGTAAGACACCACAACCCATAAGGCACCTCAAACAAAGACAACAATACTAACTCCCCCACCACTAAACAAAACATAAAGCATTCAATTTTTGGCCAGTAACAAAATTACATGTTTGGCACGTCAATGTTGTCAGCATTCACCATGATATGTGATCAGAATGAAGCTGAACATGATGGCAAGGAAAATGTAATGAATGTTATTTTGACTGATTTGGCACAGTGCTATGCTAAGGAATCTCCATTTTAAGTGATCTTCGTTTCAAATGTTTTTAATTAAATCTTGGGCGCATGCTATACATCACTCAATTCAGTCAATTTATTAGAATGGTCTGCCATAATCACATGACTCATATTCAATGATAACAAAAGCAAACATGATACCGAAATCGGAATACAAAATAAAATTCAACCTGAAAGGTAACACACAACAAACATGGGTCAAAACAGATGGGTGGAACTGTATGCTTACCTTGTTATTGGTTCTAAAGTAACAATTAGCAATTTTTCTTTAACATAACTTCTGGTGAACTTCTCTTGCAGATTGCTGCCATTTTTCAGATATATTTTACTGAAAAATACTATTGATCCACTTGGGCCTAATAAGGATTGGTGTTTGTGGAAGGGATAGAGTTTGGTTACTGCATCATTCATTATTCTTTAGAAGACTTGCATTTATTGATGACAACATAATAACTATTTTAAACAGACCTAATACCTTGAAAATTTCATCATTCTAAAAGAAGTTAAATTTGTTTGCATTTCAATGTGCACCTCAATCAAAAGGGTTTTAGAACCAAAATTGAAATAAGTTTTGAACTTTGAGGAGAAATGGTACCGAAGAATAACTAGGCTTAGTGGCTTTAAAACATTTGAAGATAACTCTTAGGTTAACAATTTACCAAAGAGCATTTTTTTTAGTAATTTCAAGTTCAAGCTAGGCCCCAAATGGTCCTTTAAACCTGCCACCCAAAATAATAATAATAATAATACAATGGTATTTTACAAATGTAACTAGGCTCAGCAATATGGGTTGAATGCATAAACTTAATTGCTTATTTATGACAATGAATGACTATCAGTTTATGTATTTGAGTCAGAGGTGCTCAAGATTTGCACAGAAGAAACTGATGGTGTTGGACTAGTGCCATCTCAACAACAAAACCGGTGGAATACTCAGCGCACAATGTAATTTACAACACGCACGGCCCGCATTTCGCAGCACGCGACGAGAGGCCGCATGAGAAACACGATGGGCTGACTTTGTGGGAGGGCGTACGAGGAAAGTAGAACGGTGACACCAGGATGCCACCTGACATGGCAAATGATTATTTAAGCTGGGCAGCCAAGCCACTTGCTCATTTTCCTGATTGGATGCCGATCTGTAACTTGTGCTTATTAAACATATTGAAGTCATAAAAGTGGCGACGAGGGTTTTCACATCTGCGTGTGCTATATCTTTGCAATGTAAGAGCTGCTTAGGGTTTGTGCCGGCCGCAGTGGCGGAGGGGACTGAGTCGCTCCAGTCACGGTCTGCACGGCCGCTACAGTCGGAGGTTCAAATCCCCCCTCGGGCATGGATATTGGTACCATCCTTAGTCTTAGCTAGTTCATAAGTAGTTTGTAAGCTTAGGGAATGATGACCCGGTAGTTAAGTCCCATAAGTTCTGCTTAGGGCTTTCTGTGCCCACCTCCAGGGTCTTCTGTTGTTGCTCGCAGAACAGCAGCAACCTTTAGTAGCTGCCATGTCTTCCCTGGCATCTGTGGTATCACATTCGGTCCTGGGGGCAACCGCTGGTGTGGCGGTAGCGGTGATCCTTTTCCAACGTTTAAGATGAATACTGATGAATGGGAATATTACGAGCAACATCTGCATCAACACTTTGTGGTCTTTTAGGTGCTGGGCCCAGATAAGCAAAAAGCTTTGTTTTGTCCTGTCTGTCTCCGTCTATGCATAATAGGCTACTTGAACTTTTCCCCCTTCAGGACACCGTAGCGCTGTTGTTCTTAGTTATGTGTTCCTTTTTTGGGCTATTATGTCAAAAAGACCCATGTAGTAGCATTAGGGTCGCCTTTGATTGGAGTTGAAAGCAATCATACAAGGAATAGATTATGGAATTTCAAGATCCGGCCAGGCACTGCTGCTTTATTTCCAAACCACATGACGACTCGTGTGCAGAATCAATGGTTATAGATGCGGTGATTTGCTTTGAAGATCCTACCCTTATCGAAGTTGTTAGATTAGCCACGGCATATGAAATGTCTTCTGCTGTAAATTTTCAGTTGGATCAGTGGGCGGAATTTCACCAGCACAGGCTTCTCAGGTAGGCAGCCCACCGACCTTGGCTCCGTCCGTTCTGTAAAGCAGGACAACACCACATGCCATGTTTACTAATCTGGCATGGCTGGCTAGAACCAGGTCACCCGGCAACCTGTCGTCTTGCCCTAGTTGTTTTATTAAACATGAACGTGCTTGATGCCCTGTGCGGCATTCAGTTTGTCGGAATCGTCAGAAACAGGGTCATATCATGGTAGTCTGTCATTCAAAACACCATATACAGCCAATGGTTGAGGATAAATCTGATGTTGACGAATCCCCCATGACGGTCCACAAAGTTATAGACTATTCCCCCCCCCCCCCCTCCCCCCGAGTCCTCCAAAATTCCGTTTCAGCTTAAAATACTGGGTCGCGACGTGTCCTTGCAAGTTGATACCGGTACCACATACCCCCCCAGGGGGCCCACAGTTCTTTTGTGGGTACGTGTGTGGCGCGCACGGGGCCCCGAGCCGGAGCAGCCTTTCTTCTGCCCCAGGCTGCTTCACTTTCCCTCCCGGTTTATGCCTTCGCCCGGAGACGGGCGTATTTCACGAGTTCAGGTGTTTTCTTGTTGTCGTTTCTCTTATTCCTTGGTTCCTTCCTTTCTTACCCTTTGTTTCCGTCTCTCTCTCCTTGTCCTCTCCTCGCCTTCTTCTCCTCATTAGTCTCCGCCTCGGCGTTTGAGACACCTTTCCTTCTTTCTCTTCACTTCCTCTATTCTTCTTCTTTCCTCCCTGTGCGTGTCTGAAGGCCGACCCACGCATTATCATGCGTAGCAGGTGACGGGGTAACGCGTAATTCCCCGCCCCGGGTAGACAAGTAGGGCACGTACGTACCCCCTGGTAAAGGCCAGGCCCAGGGAGGGGTGATTACCCGAGCTGGTACCTTCCGAACATGCCAATTGGTCCCTCCGTCAGTTCTCGGGAGGTGTGACCTGAGGTGTGAACAATCACCTAAGGCGGGTAAGCCCTCGGAGAGGGCCCCCACTAGGAAGGAGCGCGCCATCGGAGACGCCGGTAATCACGGGGGACACTTCCGCAATGACTTCCTTCTCTTCTTCACTGACATTGACCCAGAAACGTAAGATAGACTCGCCTCAGCAAAAGAAGACTCTGCCTAATTTGCCGAAATTTCTTGTTGTGTCGCGCACCGACGGAAAAGACTTCAATTCTGTCAATCCTTTCGTTATACAGAAAGGTGTTGATGCAATTGCTGGCCCTGTTAAAACCTGTTCGCGTCAGCGCAATGGTTCATTGTTGCTGGAAGTGGACAGTGCTTTCCAAGCCCAGAAACTTATCTGGACTACGTTATTGCACACGTTTCCAGTCAAAGTAGAAGCGCACCGCACACTCAACTCGTCACGTGGGGTAGTTTTTACGAGATCCCTTGACGGGTTGTCTGATGACGACATCCGGTCCTATATGTCCGATCAGGGTGTGACAGCCGTCCACAGGGTGATGAAAAAGGTAGATAACCAGCTGACACCGACTCGTACTGTGTTTTTGACATTCGACAGAGTTGACCTCCCATCGAAGGTCAAAGCAGGGTACGAAGTTATCTCAGTCCGCCCTTATATTCCGAACCCAACGCGCTGCTACCAATGCCACAGGTACAACCATACCCGTGAACATTGCCCACATGCAGCAAAATGTGTCACTTGTGGTAGGGACGCCCATGAGGGGGATTGCCCACCTCTGTCCCCTCACTGCCTTAACTGCAACGGCGACCATGCGGCTTCCTCTCGCGACTGCCCTGTATATAAGGATGAAAAAATCATTCAGCAAATTCGGGTTACGGAGAAGGTATCGACATCTGCCGCTCGTAAGTTGTTGGCGAGTCGAAAGCCCACTGTCCTCCCAGCGGGTACATACAGTAAGGTACTCACCTCACCTCGACCTACCAAAGATTCCAGTACCCAGACATGTGATTTCACTTTCGCTGACACAGTTGTGCGATCCGCCAGCCCGAAGATTGCCCGTTCCACGTCCCCGCTTCCTCCTGCTGCTTCTAAGATACAGTCTTCGTCAACATCTAGTAAACCGCGGGCACCTAAACAAGATGCCCGGACCTTGAAAAAGGAACCCGTCCGTGAGGATTTTCTGCGTTCTCAGGCTTCCCAACCGTCAACTGCCTCTTCCCGCCGTCACTCTTCCAGAAGAGCTGACAAGAAAAAGAGTTCCTCTCCTTCCCCGCCGAGGCGTGACCCATCTGTCGCGCCGTCCAACAGTTGCCGGCCTCGGCCGTCTTCTGTTTCACCGGGACGCTCCATTTGCCGGGCGCCCGGCCCTTTACCGGCGGTGGAAACTGCCCCTCCTGATCAACTCAGGGAGGTGGCAGGTGCGTCGGTCGAACCTATGGACCACGACCCTTTGCCCCTGGACAGCGATAGCAGTGCTCCCTCGAAATCCGGTCCTCAGCGGCCGTCGAGGTGACCCCGCTCGCTACTTGGTTTTTATCCTTATTTCTTCTCTCATTTTTATCATGGCGCTCCTTCAATGGAACATTCGCGGCATTCGTTCTAATCGGGAGGAGTTAAAACTACTCCTTCGATTGCACTGCCCGCTTCTAGTCTGCCTCCAGGAAACTAAGTTGCGTCCACGTGATCGTGCAGACTTTCCACACTACACCTCTGTGCGGTTCGACCTGCCACCCGTGGAAGGTGTCCCAGCCCATGGAGGGGTTCTGATGCTCCTTCGAGACGACGTCTATTCCCATCCCATTTCCTTGCACACTCACCTACAGGCAGTTGCCGTCCGCATCACCTTATCCACATTTACCTTCTCCCTCTGTAATATATATTCGCCATCGTCATCTGCCCTTACTAAGGCAGATGTGCTAAACCTTGTTGACCAGCTCCCTTCACCTTTCGTGTTGGTAGGCGACTTTAATGCCCACCACCCCCTATGGGGCTCTCCGGCACCTTGTCCGAGAGGCTCCCTTTTGGTGGACCTTCTCCAACACCTCGATCTTGTCTGCCTCAACACCGGTGCACCGACCTTCCTTTCTGACACAACACACACTTATTCCCATATAGACCTCGCAATATGCACTCCTCAGCTTGCCGGTCGGTTTGAGTGGTATGCACTTTCTGACACGTACTCGAGTGACCATTTCCCTTGTATCATCCACTTCCTACATCACTCCCCATCTCCATGTCCCACCAGTTGGAACATTTCTAAAGCCGACTGGGGGCTTTATTCTTCCATGGCTGTTTTTCACAATCAGCATTTTCCCAATTGTGACAGTCAGGTCGACTACCTCACAGAGGTTATTCTCACCGCTGCTGAACGTTCCATACCTCGTACATCCTCTTCTCCACGTCGTGTGCAGGTCCCTTGGTGGACTGCAGCCTGCCGCGACGCGCTTCGAGCCCGACGCCATGCCTTACGCACCTTCCGCCGCCACCCAACTTTGGAGAATTGCATCACTTACAAACGTATGAGAGCGCAGTGCCGTCGTATCATAAACGACAGCAAGAAAGCTTGCTGGACAGCTTTTACTAGTTCTTTTAACCGTTTTACTCCCTCCACGGTTGTCTGGGGTGGCCTACGCCGTTTGTCCGGCATCAAGGTCCACTCCCCGATTCCTGGCCTGACCGTGGAGAACGCGGTCCTCGTGGACCCAGCTGATGTTTCAAACGCATTGGGTCGTTTCTTTGCGGAGGTTTCGAGCTCTGCCCATTACCACCCTGCCTTTCTCCCTCGCAAACAGGTAGAGGAGGCACGGCCGCCTTCTTTCCGCTCTTTTAATCGTGAAAATTATAACGTCGCCTTCACCATGCAGGAGCTAGACCGTGCTCTCGCCCTGTCCCGGTCCTCTGCTCCCGGGCCCGATTCCATTCATATTGAGATGCTGAAGAACCTCTCTCCTGCGGGCAAGTGCTTTCTTCTTAGTACCTACAATCGCATATGGACTGAAGGTCATGTTCCCACAAGTTGGCGTGAAGCCATTGTTGTCCCCATCCCCAAACCAGGGAAGGACAAACACCTTCCTTCCAGTTATCGTCCCATTTCTCTGACGAGCTGCGTCTGTAAGGTGATGGAACGCATGGTTAACGCTCGGTTGGTCTGGCTCCTCGAATCTCGCCGCCTCCTGACTAATATACAATGCGGTTTTCGTCGACACCGCTCTGCTGCTGACCACCTCGTTACGTTGTCGACCTTCATTATGAACAACTTTCTAAAGAAGCGTCAAACAGTAGCCGTGTTCTTCGACTTGGAGAAGGCATACGATACCTGTTGGAGAGCGGGTATTCTCCGCACATTACACACATGGGGCCTTCGGGGCCGCCTTCCTCTTTTTATTCAAGCGTTTTTGGCGGATCGCAAGTTCCGGGTACGGGTGGGCTCTGTTTTGTCAGATACCTTTTGCCAGGAGAATGGGGTACCACAGGGCTCCGTCTTGAGTGTGGCGCTCTTTGCCATTGCAATCAATCCGATCGTGGACTGCCTTTCAGCCGACGTCTCCGGATCTCTTTTTGTTGACGATTTCGCAATTTATTGTAGCGCCCAGCGGACGTGTCTCTTGGAGCGTTCTCTCCAACGCTGTCTTGACCGTCTATATTCCTGGAGCATCGCAAACGGCTTCCGATTCTCCACTGAGAAAACTGTGTGTATCAATTTCTGGAGATACAAGGAATTTCTTCCACCTTCTCTACGTCTCGGCCCTGTTGCTCTCCCTTTCGTGGAGACTACAAAATTCTTGGGACTCATGTTGGATCGGAAACTTTGCTGGTCCACACACGTGTCCTACCTGGCTGCCCGTTGTGCCCGATCCCTTAACGTTCTTCGTGTCCTCAGTGGCACATCATGGGGAGCGGATCGTACCGTCCTGCTTCACCTTTACCAGGCCATTGTTCAGTCGAAGCTCGACTATGGAAGCCTTGTGTACTCTTCAGCACGGCCGTCGATTCTCCGCCGTCTCAACTCTATCCACCATCGTGGATTACGTTTGGCGACCGGTGCATTTTATACCAGCCCTGTTGAAAGTCTGTATGCCGAGGCTGCTGTATTACCCTTGACCACTCGACGTGACATACTCTTGTGTCGGTATGCATGCCGCCTACGGTCGATGCCCAACCATCCCTCTTACAGATTATTTTT
This sequence comes from Locusta migratoria, assembly GCA_026315105.1. Lineage (NCBI taxonomy): Eukaryota > Metazoa > Arthropoda > Insecta > Orthoptera > Acrididae > Locusta > Locusta migratoria. Next base: position 900,058,835 of record CM048744.1, read on the forward strand.
TGACGACTCACTCGATCGCCAATACCAGTTGTCTGCGATTGCCTTGCTTCCACCTGGAGTTCGGTTTCGCCGCCTGCTACAGCGGCTCGATTTTACCCTTCCTTCCACCCTTCGGTTGAGCGAAAGCCCATTGCCACCGTGGCATCAGGCCCAGGTTCACACACACCTTGAACTTAGTTCGCTCCCCAAGGAGAGCACTCCGGATTTGGTATACCGCTCGAGGCTTGTCGAACTCCGTTCGCGGTTCGATAATGCCGTATTTATTTACACTGATGGTTCCAAGAGCACTGCCGGTGTCGGATCTGCCTTCGTCGTCGGGGACAACCGGTTCCAATACAAGCTCCCTGACCGCTGCTCGACCTTCACGGCTGAGCTTTTCGCCCTCCACCAGGCCGTTTTGTATACCTGCCGCCACCGCCAACCTTTCTATGCCATATGTTCGGACTCCCTTAGTGCCCTGCAGAGTCTTAAGGACCCTTTCTCGAACCATCCTCTCGTGTATCGGATCCAACGCTCCCTCCAGTTGCTGGCGGATGACAGCTGTCACGTTTCTTTCCTGTGGGTCCCTGGCCATGTGGGTGTGCCCGGGAATGAGGCCGCCGACACAGCAGCCAAGGCAGCAGCTCTTTTACCTCGCATGGCTACCTTTTGCGTCCCATCGGACGATGTTCAACGGGCTCTTCGCCGGAGTATCGTGTCGCAATGGCACAGCGTGTGGCTTTCACTGTACAACAATAAATTGCGAACTGTCAAACCGATCCCGACTGTTTGGAGGACATCCTCACGCCCCTCTCGGCGGGAGGAGGTCATCCTGGCTCGGTTGCGGATCGGTCATTGCCGTTTCAGCCACCGTCACTTGCTATCCGCCGAACCTGCACCGCTATGCTCCTGCGGTGAACTGTTGACAGTGCGACATGTTTTACTGACTTGTGTTAATTTTAATCATCTCCGTGTAGCCCTTCACTTTCCGTCTACTCTGGAGGAAATTTTAGCTGATGACACACGAGCAGCTGCTCGGGTTTTGCGTTTTATGAACTTGGCCAACCTATCCAAGGATATTTAACCCTATTAATTGTCTTTTATCTTTCGTTTTTAGCCTCTTGCTGATGTTCTGACAGTCACCATTTTTTGAGATCATAGCGAATCAATGTTCTTAGCTGGGCGCTAATGACAATAGAAGTTGTGCGCCCTAAAACCACAAAAAAAAAAAAAAAAAAAAAGGTACCACATACAATGAATTAGGTTCCCCTCAGTTCGTGCTGGTAACATGTAAGTTGCGAGGATATTGAAATCAACAGATTCCTATTTGGGGGCAATTTCAGTTTCTCAGCTGTTAACTTTCACCCTCATTGAATCCACAGGCGCTGCTAATTTGTTCAGGTTATATGCCTTCACAAGCTTCGGATTTACCGTGGACGACTTTACTTACTTTGTGTCCGAGATGGTCCCATTCGATACAGTCTCCACTCTTTGCAATGAATTTGCTCCCCTATTTTCTCCCGGATTGGATTGGGTGTGCGACTTTGAGGCAAACTTCCCTCTCAATCTGAGCACCATAACAATATTTAAAAGAGCTCGGCTTCTTCTGGTCAGCATGCGTTCTGTGGTTAAACAATAGGCCAGTTGTCGTAAACAAAAAAATGGCCTTAGGTCCAAAAAAATTGCAGGAAGCTGAATTTTTGGTATGTTGTTAGGACATATTAGAGTAGTATCAAACTAAGTTTAGCTAAACTTTTAAGAGCCAAAAAACCTCAAAATTTTCGGACTTTTTCTGGTTTTGGCTTATAACTCTTGAAGGGTGGTTTTTTGACGAAAAGTCAGTCACACCTTTATTAATGTAGATAAAATATTCTAAAATTTAAGCCCAACCGCAGATCTGCAAGTCCTATAGTTCCTGAGATACTGGGTTTCGAAAATTGACTTATTTCTCCAAAATGTTCAGATTTCCGATTTTAGTCATCTTTCAGCTAGAATATTGGCTCTAATGATCATACCACGGGGAAAGTCATACAAAACAAAGTTATAGAGCAGTTATTTAGCTTTAATCTAAATACAGAACGAAGACCATAGGCCCAATAGATTTCTAGTTTTCGTTAAAAAACGAAAAGTTGGAAAAATCGGATTATTCAAGAAACTGACAGAGATGAATTGCAGTCCTCTCTTTTCCTATATATGTTAAAGAAAAAGGAGGAATTACTCATTGGCGATGATTCATCTGGGTCAGTTTATTGAATAATCCGATTTTTCCAACTTTTCGTTTTTTAACGATAACTAGAAATCTATTGGGCCTATGGACTTTGTTCTGTATTTAGATTAAAGCTAAATAACTGCTCTAAAACTTTCTTTTGTATGACTTTCTCCGTGGGATGATCATTAGTGCCAATATTCTAGCCAAAAGATGACTAAAATCGGAAATTTGAACATTTTGGAGAAATAAGTCAATTTTCGAAACCCAGTATCTCAGGAACTATAGGACTTGCAGATCTGCGGTTGGGCTTAAATTTTAGAATATTTTATCTACATTAATAAAGGTGCGAGTGACTTTTTGTCAAAAAACCACCCTTCACGAGTTATAAACCAAAAACAGAAAAAAGTTCAAAAATTACGAGCTTTTTTGGCTCTAAAAAGTTAAGCTAAAGGATTTCGAAGCTGCAAACTTGGTTGAATACTACTCTAATATGTCCTAACAACATACCAAAAATTCAGCTTCCTGCAATTTTTTTGGACCTAAACATACCTGGCGACTGGCGTATTAATGAGTGAGGAGGTTCTGTTCCCTGCCCTCTCTAGTGAGTGGGCCTCTCCCTTGGTGGTCGTGCGGAAGCCTAGTTGTCAGTTACGGCTATGTGGAGATTTCAAATGCACATTGTCAGTTGGATACATGCCCCATGCCTCGTCCGGAAGATCTGATTTCAAATCTGGCCAGAGGGGCATGCTTCTCCAAGTTAGACCTGGCTGAAGATTTTTTTCAAATACCTCTGAGTCAAGAAGTTCAACATTGCTTGGTGTTTAACACCCCTTTGGGACTCTATAAATAACTGTGGCTGCTGTTTGGGGTTTCCAGTGGACCCACAATACTCAAGAGGTACTTCGAGCAGCTTTTGTAACCAGTAGAAGCTTGTGTACATTACTTAGACGATATTGTGGTCACGGGAAATACCCCTATGGCTCATATCACCATCGTTTGCAAGTTTTTTACATCTTGTCTGACGCCGGTCTCAAATGTAACTTGGCGAGATCTCAGTTTTTCCAGCCGAGTATAGTATACCTTGGCCTAGAAGTGTCCCCGCAACGTGTTACACCCATAAAGGAATATGTGGATACAGTAGCCTCCATGCATGCCCCTCGGAATGTAAGGAACTACAAGCCTGCCTCGGGAAATTGACATACTATCAGCCGTTTCCTCCCCATGCAGCCTTTATCGCTAAACCCCTTCATGACATGTTGCGCAAAGATTTCGCGTTTGAATGGTCTCCCACTAGTCCAGTCATTTGCTAATTTTACCTGGAAAGTTTTGCGGGAGATTTGAAAATTGGTATACTTATAGATTTTGACATGCTCTTTTTGAATTCTCTCTCTTCCACCTAGTATCTTTGCTGCTTGTGTCGCTATATTGGAAAAATGGCACCCAAAAACAGTTTTTTGACAATATCTCCTTTGACGCATTTTACGATGAAAATAGTCAGAAGATAAATAAAACTAGAGAATATTTCCTACAATGTATGTCCCAAACTTTTTCTTTTGAAATGAATAGTTTCGGATTAAGACCGCCGCAAAGTCTACTGCAACATGCGTATTGACAAATGATGCACTTATCATTAAATTTAGTGCATTTTTCTTCGCCACGCTATCCCTGATGGACCAAGGTTTGCGAGTTCTTCACGTACATAATCGATCAAAATTTCACGCATAGAGAGTTCTTAAACACTACCCACAATAGGGTTCTCTTCTTCGACGTTATCACCTTTTCCTCGATTTTGTCCTAGGTTTGCTGAACAACAGTCTGTTTCTTCCTCTTCATCACTATCCTGTTGTGGAACTTTGGAATTATGACAGGTACCACTGCAATTCATGCAAATAATGGAGCATTTTAATCCAGCCTTTCTGCATCCACAAGCTCCCTGTCATCCCTTTCTGCATTTGCAGATCCGGTGTGAAATCCATTGACTGCATGACGGTTTTAGCAATTGAAAGGTGAGCCAATATGTGTGTTCTTACCACATGTATATATGCGTGCCCTGCCATAATTTTCTCAATTGAATTCTATGCATAAATGGTATTGAAAAGCTCGTTCAATTCGCTTCCAGTTATCATGTATCCGATGCATCCCACAAACGACATTAATGAATGGAATCCACTGAGTCTTACTACAGCATTACTCAACTTGGAATCCTCACTGCATGAGGATACAATATCCCATGCTTTGAAATACAGGAGCTGCTCAAATGTGATGAAACAAGTTTGCTGATGTAGTGACTTACATTTTTCGGAGTCAGATAGCAGAACAGTCAAAATTGTGTCATGAATTGGTGGTGAATTAATGAAGGGCAAGCATCCTACAAATGTTTTCTGGAAGGGAAGTTGCACTGTCCTTTTTTCCATAAATCCACTCCATGCAGATAGATTAGTCCATTTTCCATATAGCCACAATAAGTCCAAAGCAGACGGCATAATCTCTTTTACAAATGAACAAATGCTCTCAAGGTTTCGAATTTTTATTGTTTTCAAACCCGTTACATAACTCTCCCTGAATGATTTCAATGCAATGGTACCAAATTTCCCTACAATTTGGGCAGACGCCATTTGCTGTAATCGTTGAATATTTTGCTCTGGAGCAATGGCATTTCTGGGTGTTATACACTGGATACCGCCCATGCCATGAAAAGTATTATGACCATCTAAAGTCTGCGTATTGAGATCAGGGTTGCCAAAAACAAACTGCGAAAATGCATTGCTGTAGGTATCCAACATTGGGTGTATTATAGCTGAATCTTCTAAAAGCATTGCTTCAGTGTATGAGGAGCAATATCCGAGAGATGACAATGTGTCTATTAGCCCAGAGATCCATACGTTTGAAACTAAAATGCTGGTACTCCAACTTGCATTGCCAACACGAAAGATTTCAGTCTTGCTGCAGCAATTATGCAATGAGCAAGAGAAATACTTTTTTCTTCCATTTCTCAAGAGACGCAAGTTTGTTTCTCAATATTACAAGGTCCAGGCAAACACCTACATTCTCAGGTATATAGGACTCTACTGTTTGAAAAAAAAATTCAGTGTTAGCTCGTGTACCTTGGAGTGAATATCCTCTAGAACAATTTCTGCAACTGTATTTACAATTTGTCGATGTTCTTCAGTCTTGTATGCAGTGTTTTCGTTGTACCGGGCTTCCATCAGTAATTTATACCATGTGTTTTGGAAGTAAAGTACAGAAGCCTTATTGGCAGTGTAGGCAATCAGAATATTGTCATCGTATTTTTTGAGGAGCTGTGCCTTCACGGTTTTCATGTGTGGGTGGTAGTCACATTCAAGTTTGGTCGTAAGTTCATCTAGAGAAAACTGACGCTTTTCAGAATTCTGTTTGAGATAAGAGTTAAATATACTGCATTACAGTATCAATTTTGTTTGCACACAAACCTCTTTTTTATGTCTTCATTCATTAGCCTTTGGTACATTTTTTTCACGCATGAGTTGAGCTGCTGTGCATCAGCTGTGACCAAATCATTTACTTGCTCGAGATGTTCAACAATTGCTTGACCCCAATCATCATTACAAGCTCTAGCAATTTGTGAAATTATGTTTTTCATTGATAATTTACGCACAGTACACACAATATTAAATTCGCATAAGCACATCTGTTTTTGTTTCGTTATAAACTGTGCTGTTATTTCAGCAGTGTACAAAAAGCAATTATTTCTGTATGAGAATGTTGAGGTAGTGGTGTATCGCAGCTATCGATGAGAAGATTCAACATGGCCTCCTCTGCACAAAAATGCAGATATTAATCTCTCATTATTGTAGAGTTTGCGAGACACATTGTGAACTACTATTGTTTACAGCCCCTTCAAGAGTTTTTTCTTGTTGTCCTTCCTTTTAGCACTTGACTTACGAAATGTCTCCAATTCTTTCTCCTTCACTCACCCCACTTCCTTGCAATGGATTTTCACAGATAAAACAGTTCCCTCCCTCAGGATTCGTGGTACTGAAAATCCAAACGATGTGCTCATACTGATTTTCAGGCAGAACATTTGAGCTCTGTTGGCAGACATTTTGTGGAAGGCATCCAAAAGTCCCCAGGGTACAGGAAGGGAATCCCGCTATACCTGTGACAGACCATGTAACCTCAAGTAGACCACAGTAGGCCGGGCTTTCACCGTGCATTAAAATATTTTTCGTTTAGTACACTTTGCGGCACTCGTATGTGGAAGGGTTCCGAAAGTCCCCAGGGTCACAAAGGGAAATCAGATTATATCTGAGACAGGTCGTGTAGTCTCAGGCAGGCCACAGCAGACTAAGTTTTCACCGCAAAGTAAAATATTTTTCGTTTAGTAGCCTCTGCTGCGCTTGTACGCAGAAACTATTCATTTTACAAAAATAAAGGTTAGGACATAAATTGCAGGATATTTTCTCTAGTTTAACTTACCTCATAATTATTGTCATCATAAAATAATTAATATTAAGATTAGCAAGAAAGAGAATACTGAGAATAACTTGCAACTAGATCACAACACCTGGACAACACTAAAATACGATCCAACAAAGCAATTACGGTAGACTTTACACATAAAACACCAATGAAATATTGAATAGTAATGAATCAGTTATTTCAGAATTAATATCTTTTCGTTTAGTTACTTAATTGTGACAGTTTTTATTTATATATTTATTTTTTCACTCAAGAAAGCAGATCTCTCATTCTAAAAATTGAATGTATTGAAATTATCTTTAATTTTAAACTTTAGTTTTTTAAATTGTTCATTATACCTTGACACTGAATTTGATATTCTTTTCACTTTCAACAACACTTGGGAAACTTCTGGAAAGTATAGGACCCTAATTGGTAACAATATCTTAGGACAATGACGTAGTAGAAATTCTTTAAATTATGGACATTATTAGAAAAAATAGTTTCTCAAGCACAAAACTGGGTACTGCCTTACAAAATGTCTAAACTCTGTGTGCTCAGAAATTATTGGAGCGATCTTACATTCTGTCGTCGTTGTTGAAGTTCAGCATGCTTCTAATCAGACAATGCTGCAGGTTACAATTTAGGCATTGATCCAAATCAGTGAGCAATTTGAGGGCAGAATATTTACATACACAGATGAACTGCCGTGTGCCTGCGCTTATATTGGAAACCTGTGCACTAATTATGGATTCTGCCAACAAGGCCTGGTAACTGCAAAAAGTGTGGTGCTGCATGCTTCCACACACTTGCTTGCGTCCGAATTGTTCTAAGGATAGAGCTCAACTCCCCTGACTCCACAGCTACTATTACTGCTCCCTCGTTGTTGCTCCAAAGACCATATACCACACACACCAAAGCTGTTTCCTACTTTTCCTATCAATGATTACCCAGATACATAAATAATCTTACATCTTATAAAATAGGCTGTATGTGTGTTTATGTATGTTTCACATCTCCTCCTAAACTACTGGACCAATTTCAACCAAACTTGGTACACATGTTCCTTAATATCAGGAAACAATCGCTGTAGGGGTAAGAATCACCTACGACACATAAGTAAGGAGATATGACGTCATAAACAATGAGATGCGCGAAAAGCTGCTGTGTCAAATGACAATGCTGCACATTTTCTCCTAAACCACTGGACTGATTTCAACCAAATTTGGTACACATATTTTGAATGTGAGCTAACAACTGCTGTAAGAGTATGAACCACGTACGGCACATGCTTCAGGAGATAGAACGTCATGAACAACAGGAATCACAAAAAACTGCTACATAATGCGACAAGGTGCGCATCGGTTGCACAATGGTAGCGTGCCAGACTACAAATCCAAAGGTCGCGGGTTCGATCCCCGCCAGGTCCTAGGATTTTTATCTGTCACTTTCCACTTCTTTCACCTCTGGCAGTATTGCTCATGTGAAATATACCGAGTAGCACCATGTTTCGGAGCCTATGTTAAACTGTAGGTCCCCTTATAACTGGCTGGGTAAGTCAGTTCGAAGGTCGGAGGAAGGCAACAGCATACCACCTCCAAACAGGACCATGCCTAGTAAAGCACTGTGGTGTTCAAACCAATCTTCGGATTGTTGACTGCTTTACCTTTTTAATGCGACAAGACAATACACTATATGAGAATGACAGTATTTGGTGATTTGCAACAAACTTTAAACATAATTTCAAACCTTTATTAAACTTTTTCTTGCAGACAACCACATCAAAATAATTCAAGGAAAAAAGTTTCTCGCTTACAACTTTTCCGCTGTTCATGGAGCAAAACTATGGCATTCGGTATAATGTTACAATTTATAATTTCTACACTACAAATTGAAGTCACAGGAAATTTTACATATAGTATACAAACATACAGATGAACATACTTTAGAAATTGTCACATTACAACACGTAGTTCATGAGATATGAGGACGTAGAGTAACATTCATGGAAAATTTGCTATTAATTTTAGCCCCACTCGCCTACCCACACACATGCATTCCAACTGTACACATCAGAATGATGTAGTAATATGTTGCCCCTATCTCATCTGCAACCTTACAGAAACTGTTTTCACAATTTTGATGGTTGCTTATTCACTTATTCCTCTTGGACCCTTTCTGACACCCCCCCCCCTTTCCCCTCGCATACATATTAGAACCCATTACTATTTGCCACATTCAAAATTTGGATCCTCTGCATTCCACTCGCATTCTAATGGGGATGTGGAGCGGCTCTTGTGAACGTTTAAGGCCCACATGCACAAATATGCGACCTTCGTGTTGGTTGAAGATGCCCTGTTATGATTTTTGACTACCTATTGGAATACTCAGAGTCTAGCTGAATGGCTCCATGGCCGTCAACCTTGTTCTCTGTTACATCTGACACCTGTCACACTGGCCACGGTTCCGGCTTCATCTTGCTTCAGGCCGGGCAATGCGGTTTGGGCGCGGTTACCATCGTCGGGTGCCACCCTGGTTTTCAGCGCGCGTCGCCCATTGCTACACTCGATGCCTACTGAACCTGCGCAAACCCTCAGGTAGCTGCACGTGCCGCCGGCACCAGTTCCGGCACTGTGGCCCTGGCCCTGCCACTCCTATCGGGGTGGCGGGAATGGATGTGGACTGGCTGTGAGCCCTGCGGCCTGCTCGACGCTGGGCATGGCATCAATGTCAGGGGGTAGACCTGTCTCTCTGCCCAGAGGGGAGTTCTCCTCAACCTCTACGTTCACCGGCTGCCCGGCCTGATGACACCTCTGTTTGTCGTCCCCGTACTGGCACACTTCGTGCACCTTCTCGCCAGGGGTGTCAGAACACTGGACACGTGATGTCATGGACTGGGACCTCCGATGACCGTCGTCGTGCCCCCTTCCCCCTCCCTGAGGTATGGAATACTTGGCGATCGACGTAATTTACTACATTTCGTGGCGCGCCACCAGAGGCTGCATGAGAAATACAATGGGCCTATCGCTGTGGGAGGGCGTACGAGGAAAGTGGAACACCAGGATGCTACCTGATGTGACAAACAGATTGGAGTAATCTGTTTGGCAGAAGGAACAAATTAACCAAGTAAAGCAGCCCCCATAATACCCCTCAAGGAATGTCACATGGCAGGAGATTGCATGACCAATCAATTACAAGATAGAACATTATTCAGCTGGCCATCGACCATGATTGAAATAAAAGTTAATTAAACACCATCATCACCATCATCATCATTTAAGACTGATTATGTCTTTCAGTGCTCACTCTGGAGCAAAGTCCCCCTTATAAAATTCCTCCACAATCCCCTATTCAATGCTAACAATGTCTTGTCTGATGTTAGCGAACATTCCTCACCAAATCCAAGTACTTTCTCTTTGATCTGACTCCTCATCCTCTCTACTGCTGAACCCATGAGTGTTAGGTGACATTGCGTCTCCCATGCGTGTAACATGATCCCACAATATAAGCCTATTTTCCGTATCCTTGCTACTTTTATATCTGTAGCTTCATCCTTATCAGTAAAGGTAACTCCCTAGCTTTGACTTCTGTACAACAAAGTTGGTCAAAAGATTGAGCAGTATACTGTGAATTTAGTTTTTGTACTGACTTCTTGGCCCCCCTGTGGGTTCAGGGGTATGAATAGGCCCACAGTATTCCTGCCTGTTGTAAGAGGTGTCTAAAATGAGTCTACACATGTTTTGGTCATTAGCTTTCGGTGCCCCCCCCCCTCCTCCCGTGGGTTTGACCTCTACAAGTTCCAAATTTTTCTGCAGTGTGAGCCATTTGGAGAAGGACTCCTTACATGGTGCTCCATATATTTTCTGTATGGAGTAGGCTTGTAACTGTGGCCTCTTTAGCCCCTGGGCAGGAGCCAGGGTGTGGATGGGCTAAGATGTGCGAGTTGTGCTCATTGAGCACTATCACACTGATACTCCATTTATATGTTGGTTCTGTTAGCACCAGAAATCCAGCATGGTAGCCAGTCTGTTACGGTGGGGACGTCATATACCCTTCTGGTTGTAGTCCCGGTTACACAGGGATCGCACCACCAATGCCAGAGCTGCAAAATCTTCTTGAAGGCCAAGGAGTAGGTGCTTATCTCTGGGGCATCAGGACTCCCGGCAATGATCATCCCGCCAATTGACCCTTACTGCGGCTGGGTGTCTTCCATGAGGAGAGCCCCTGTTCGGAGTGGGTGGCATCATGGTGGATGATAGGCAACGAAGCAAAATGAAAAGGGTGGATGGTAAGTTGGTGAAATCGCACTCATTCATCCTTACCTTCAATAATCCCAAACTTGCAGACCATGTCAAGGCAGGTTTCCATTGTCTGAAGGTTCGACCGTATGTCCCCAACCCAATGTGCTGCTTTAAATGCCAGTGCTTTGGGCATACCACCCTGGTGCAAAGGTGAGGCCACCTGCAGCAAATGTGGTGAGGTCGCGCATGACGGAGCCGAGTGTGTCTACTGCTCTGGGGATCACCTCGTCTGGAGCCATGAGTGCAAAGTCTTCCTTGAGTAAAAAAAAAAGGTGCATCTCGTATGCTGAGGCCAAGAAGATCTTCCTGGCCATGCAACCACCAGCCTTTGCCACATCTTTCGCTTCTGTTCTCCAAAAGCCAGTTGCCTAACCACCCAAAATTGGACCCTCCACCCCATAATCTTTCTGCCTCAGCAGAAACAGAAGGTAAGGGTGGAACTTCTGTAAGCGATGGCTCCCATACTAAAATGGAATATGCAGGGCTTTAGGACCCATGTGGAGGAACTTCGTCTCTTATCTCAGGGTTGACCTCTGTGTGTGTCTCCAGGAGACAAATTTCAATCCTTCCGACTCCACTGAGATATGTGGTTACACTCTACATAGAAAAGACGATGTTAGTGGGGAGAGAGCTAAGGGCGGAGTGGCTATTTTTGTTCATAAAGCCTACCACTCCAGCCCCTCTCCCTCACTACAAGCCTCCAAGCAGTCACAGTATCTGTACATGTGCATTATCGACTGACTATTTGCTCCCTCTATCTGCCCCCTCATGATTCAATGAAGAGGCCCTCAAGGACCTTCTTACCCAGCTCCCCCAGCCATTTCTCCTCTATGAAGACTGTAATGCACGTAATGGGCTTTTTGGCTCTGTCACTGCTTACACCAGGGGGAGAGCAATTGAGCTGCTCCTCTTGTTGTCAAACACACATTTACTTAACACCAGTCAGCCACACACTTCTGTACTACGACAGGGTCATTCTCTGCCATAGACCTCACTCTTTGTTCTTAGGCCCTTGTCCATACTGTACAATGGGAAGTGGTCGATGATCTACACAGAAGTGATCACTTTCCAATCTCCATTTCACAACCATATGGAATCGCATCTGAAAGACATCTACCACGATGGATGATCATTAGAGTGGATTGGCCACTTTACAGCCAACTTGCTAATCTTGAACATTGTGACAGTGTCACAGAATGGGTGCACCATATTACTTCCGTGATGCACTGCGCCACTGATGCATCTATTCCACAGTCTTCAGGATGTCCAAAATGGGAGCCAGTCCTATGCTGGAATGACGAATGCTGATCTACCATCAGAACCAGGTGGGCGGCTCTGTGTTGGTTCAAGTGCCATCCGACTTCAGAGAAACTCACCGCTTTTCATGTTGCAAGGGCCAAGGTGTCATCAGATTATTAGAGAGAGAAAATGGAGGTCATGGCAACAGTTCCTTAGTTCCATGAACCATTCTACAACCAGCACGAAAGTATGGGAGACCATCAGGAGGATTTCTGGAAGAGGAGGATGGTGCCCCATAGCCGCCATAATGGGTAATGGCACTCTGCAAACACGCCCAGCAGACCACTGCTACTTTCTTCACTACTATTACTGCCACTGTTAGTCAGGATCCAGAATTCCGGTGCCACAGAGTGGCTGCTAAACTGGACTTCAGGTCCGGAGTTACTGAGGAGTGCAACTGCCCTTTCTCCCTGTGGGAATTGGATTCTGCTTTGTGTGTGGCTCAAGACACTTTGCCTCGTCACGATGGAATCCACTATGCTGTGTTACAGCACCTTACAGATGAAACAAACTTATCCTCCTTAATCTTTTTAATGTCATTTGGACGACAGGTCACTTTCCCGACTCGTGGAGAGAGGTGATTTTAATTCCCCTTTTAAAACTCAGGAAAGATCCCACATGCCCCAGCAGTTATCGTAGTGTTGCCCTCACTAGTTGCATTGGAAAGACCCTAGACCAAATGGTCAACTGCCACCTTGTCTGGATGTTGGAATCCAGGCATCTCCTTAGTCGCTTCCAGTGTGGATTCAGGAGATATCGTTCCACCTTCAATAACCTGACCTCTCTGGAGGCGGCTATACAGCAGGCTTTCCTGTGCCGTCATCACTTTCTAGGTGTATTTTGTCATATTGAGAAGGCCTACGATACTACTTGGAGTCCTCTTATACTTAGGCATCTCCACAAATGGGGATTTTGTGTTTGCCTTCCCATTTTTATTCAGTCTTTCCTTTCTTCACGTTATTCTAGGTATCAGTTGGTGGTGTGCTCTCTGACCTCTTTGAACAGGAAAAGGAAGTTCCTCAGGGTAGTGTTTTAAGTGTGACGTTTGCTATAGTTATTAATAATATTACTTCTGTTGTGAAAATTCCTGTCCAGTGTTCATTATTGTTGATGATTTCTCTGTCTTTTGCTGTTTTTCTAGGCTTACAACAACAACTCGACAGTTGCAGCTCACTCTCAGATGGCTTGATGAATTGGCACAGAAGACCAGTTTTAAATTTTCAACTGAGAAGTCTGTGTGTGTTCTTTTCAATCGTTCACGTTCTATTTTTACCTTACCTCAACTGCAGTTGAGGGACACGGTTCTGAATTTTAAAGGCACTGTGCGTTGTCTGGGTCTCACATTTGACTCTAAACTTACCTGGTTGCCACATCTTAAAGATTTGAATAGATGGTGCCTCAAAACACTATGTATTTTAAAGTGTCTTAGTCACACTTCAAGGGGAACTGACAGGACTTGTCTGCTCCGGTTTTATAGAGCATTTGTGCGTACTTGATTATGGGTGCACCATGTATGGGTCTGCAAGAACCTCTTACTTAAAGAAGCTGGATGTGGTGCATCATGAGGGGTTCGGCTCGCTACTGGGGCATGGCATTCCGCACCAGTCCCATACCAAGTCTCTGTGCCGAGGCTGGTGAGCCGCCACTTCACATGCGGCAACAGTTCCTCGTGGCTTCGCCAGGCATATAATACGTTGTCCTCACGAAATACACCAGCCTATCCTGTCATTGCTCACCCTCCTATGGAATGGCTTTTCCATCCCAGGCTGCGAGCAACAAGGCCTTTTGGGATACGTTCCGAGGATTGTCTTTTGGATATGGGTGTATCTGATTTTAATGTTTTACATCAAGGTTGGAATAAATGTCCATCTTGGTTTCTCCAGAGGCCCAGATTACTTTTAGACTTTTAAGACATTTTAAGAAGGATTCTACTTCTGATTTTACATTTCAATCTATGGTTTTTAACATTGTAGATGAGCATCATGATTTTACCACAGTTTACACGGATGGGTCCTAACAAGGGGACTTGCTAGGCTGCTCCATAGTGTTCCCCAACACCACGATCAGGATTCGCCTCTCCCCTGCATAATCCATTTTCTTAGCAGAACTCCACGCGATACTGTGGGCGCTGCAGCAAATGCAGCTTGTTCGTGGCACACAGTTTCTTCTGTGCTCTGATTCCCTCAGTGCGCTACAATCTTTACACAATTTGAGAAGGTAGTACAGCTCATACATGACAGAATGTACTCTCTCCTGTAGCGGGAGAAGCAAGTGACTTTCTTTTGTGTACCAGGGCATGTTGGCTGATGGGGCAGCCAAGGAGGCCTGCTTAGGCTGTGATATCACACTTTGTACCAATCCCCTGCCGGACATCCTCTCTGTGATGCGATGGAGATCCCTTTGTTTGTGGGAGGAGGTGTGGCAGGCAGTGACGAGCAATAAACTGTGGTTGGTTAAGTCAACTGTTCGACTATGGTGAACTTCCTGTCAGTTATTGAGGCAGCATGAAGTGCCCTTGACATGTCATCGAATCGGGCATTGTCCTCTGACACATGGCTATTTACTTTGTCAAGAGGATCCCCGTTTTTTGGTGCTTGTGATGTGAAAATCACTGTACACCACATTATACTAGAATGTATTTCATATCCTTCTGTGAGGACAGGCTCTTGGTGGTACCCTGCCCTTTGTTTTAGCTGATAACGAGGCGAGTGTGACAAAGTTTTAAATTTTTGTGAGCTTTCTGGACTCTGGCCTAAGCTTTTAGCTGGAAGTTTTAGTGTGTTAAAAGAATGGCTCACACACCACTTTTATATCTGGGGTTAGCTGTTCATGATACTCTGGTACAGCATTTTAGGGACTTCTACGACTGTGTACCTTAGTGGACCAACATACATTCTTACCATGCAGTATTTGTTTGTGTATTTTCTTCATTCCCCTTATTGTCTGTCTAGTTTGGTACTTACCTTTATGTTTCCTGTTTTTGTTAATTTCGTTTTACTCAGGTCACGTGTGTCACCTAATTATCTTTTATGGGTTCTAAAAACCTAGTTGTCGTGCACCTATAACATCATATTCTATCCTGGTTCATACTACCTGGGGTGCTGACTGCTCCATCCTGTTGCAGCTGTATACAGCATTGGTGCAGTCCTGTTTAGATTTTGGGTGCCCTGCTTATGGCTCTGCGTCGCCTTCGGCTTTGCGCTTGCTGGACCCCGTCCACCACTGTGGGGTTGGCCTTGCAACGGGAGCCTTCTCTACCAGCCCAATGACCAGTTTACTTGTGGAGACCAGGGTCCCACCTTTATGGGTCTGCGGCCAACAACTGTTAGCAGCCTATGCAGCCCAAGTGTATAGTTCGCCAGGCCACACAAATGACCGCCTCCTTTTTTCTGACGTGGTCGTCCATCACCAACAATGGCGACCCAGGTCAGGACACACGATAGCTGTCTATGTCTGGTCCCTTCTGTGGGAACTTGAGTCCTATCCTCTTCCACCTCCATTTTAGACCTGTACACATACATCTCCATGGTCCCTACCACGGCCATGTCTTCATCTAGACTTGGTCCGTGGGCCCAAGGACTCAGTTTTCCCTGAGGCTCTCCAGTGTCAGTTTTTTACTATTGTTGCTGAGTGTTACCTAGTTTATACAGACAGTACATTGGTTAATGATTGTGTTGGCTTTGCCTGCGTTTATGGCGACCATGTTGAGCAGCAATCTCTGCCAGATGGCTGTAGTGTTTAACCTGCAGAGCTGGTAGCCATTTTCCGTGCTCTCGAGCATATGCGTTCCTGCTTAGGTGAGACTTTCCTTCTCTGCAGTGACTCCCTGAGCAGCCTTCATTCTGTGGACCAGTGTTACCCGCATTCTCTATCCAAGATACTTTGATCGGTCTGGTCGATCAGTGGTATTTCTTTGGACTCTGTGTCACGTCGGCATCCCGGGCAAGGAATGTGCCAATGGGCTTGCCAAACAGGCCGTCAGTGTGCCCATTTTAGAGATTGGCCATCCAGCTTTTGATCTCCGGTCGGTGCTGTAACATAGACTTAGTGAGCTTTGGGCTACTGAGTGGCATAGCCTGACCACGGCCAACAAACTCAGGGCTGTAAAGGAGACTTAACAGTGTGTGGCATTCCTCCATGCGGTCTTCCTGCCGGGAATCAGTAGTCCCTTGCCGGTTCCACATTGCCCACACTTGTCTGACCCATGGCCATCTTCTGCATGGTGAAGACCTGCCCCAGTTTTGTTGTGGCTCCCGCTTGACGGTGGCCCACACATTGCTGCATTGTACTATTTTAGCCATCTTGAGGCAGGGTTTTAATCGTCCTACTTTTTTATCAAATGTTTTATGTGACAATGTCGTAATTGCTGGTTTGGTTTTAAGTTTTATTCATGATGGTGGTTTTTATCACTCTCTCTAAAGGTTTACTTCAGTACATCATCTTTGTTCCTCTAGTCTTGTGTCCCCTGATTGGAGGTTCCCTTGTGTTGCTCTGTGGTTGACCCTTCCTATTTTTAATTTCATGGTCGGTCAACCACAGACATTAGGTTTGTTGTTTTTCTTCATTTCACTGTTAAGTTTTTTTGTGTGATTGTCTCATTTTGTGTTTCCCCTGTTGACGTTTTTATATTTTACTGATTACTAATAGCCATTGCTATTTTAACTCTTGGTGTATTTGTTTCTGCATTCATACTTTGTGCCACTTGTGATGGATTGAGGGACTGATGACCTTAGCAGTTTGCCCCCCCCCCCCCCCCCCTTTAAAATCTAAAACCAGTAAACCAACTGACTTCTTGCAGAGGATAGATCATAGCTAAGTGCTTCACTGCATTAGTTGAGTGCTGCACCTTCATTCTATTTCTTTCACTATATTGCCATCTGTGAGAAAATACATCCTCAGTACTTCAAACTATGCACCCGTTACAACTTTGTTCCTTCTATTTGGCATTTGATCTGTTTAATTCTCCTTTCCACAGACATTGCTTTCATTTTGTAGATGCTGATCTTCATACCGTAGACCTTGCATCTCAGATTTAGATCTGAAATATAGTTTGAAACATTTCAGCTGAGAGTGTCATTACAACTAAGTTGCCTACATATGCAAGACTGCTGCTTTTGTTTTCACCTATTTTAATCTCACCTTGCCAGTCTATCATTCCTAATATATGAACCATAAACAATATGGACAACAGTGGTGACAGGTTACAGCCTTGTCTTATCCCTGAAACTATTCTGAACAATGAACTCATTTTACATCAACTGTAACTCTGTTGAATTAATTGAAGCTTAAGAAAAATCAGTGTAAACATTAAACTGTAAATTAATCACCAGTACATTTGTGATTAATTAACAAATGAATACCAGCACAAGTGAGTAAACTAGACATTAAAAATTAGTTAGTGCATAATGTTAAGAATTAAGTTCAGTATGCTTGGGAACAACAAGCAACTGAATAGCAATTCAAGTTACAACTAATTAGAATATTAAAGACTCATTTAGTGAAACTTCAGTAAAACCATTCAGTTGAAAACATGGCAATTAACACACTTGACAACAATAGGCAGCTGAATGCCGAACATATAGTGACTCAACCTAAGGAATATTGATATTGTATGGCAGAAAACAAGCTGATAGTAGGCCAAGAGTTTGAAGCCCCAATAAAGAATTCAACTGTGATGGCAAGTAAACAAACACCATACCTTGAAATTGAGCAGGACACAGGCGAGCTAGTAAAAAATTCTGAACTTATCTCTGCCTCAATAAGACATCTTAATGGCCTGGCCAAACCACAGATCTAAAACACAACTAAAACCAGAAATAACAGACACAACCATGCATAGTAAATAATTAAGATTAAAACTACTACATTGTAATACTCTATTTCTTGAAGGCACTCGGCCTACCCAAAAACAGTTGTACATGGTTTGGCTGGAAGATCACTTACATTTGGTTACCACACAGAAATTTACCACTTTTATGGGGTTGAATGGTTGATGTCTTCTATGATGGCACTTAGATTTATAGATGAAAACCTGGATTGGGTAAAGAGGTTCGAGCCCATACCTTATACCCAAATTAATTAGAAATATGTAACATATATTTCCGGTGTGGCTCAGGTGACCTTGTTGGTGAGTGTCTTACTTATGCATGGCCCAAGACCTAGCAGTTGATGCCACCAGTATCGCGCTAAACTGTTTACCAGTAAGCCGCACAGTGCAAGAATATTATGGCAGTTAAGAATCCTTCACTTCTACAAATACATACCTAGCTATACCAAGAACATGCCTATAGCCTGTTGGACTATGTGAGTTCTGTTTTGTTGTTACATTGTGATTGATGTTTGGAATTTGGAAATTAGTGTAAGATGCCTTCCTTGGGCTTTTCTTCACAGAGATATTGGGTAGCGAATCGGCAGGAATTGTCTCTTGTAGGTAAAGTGCTGTGAGATTAAATATTCATAGCTTTCCCTGGCCTATCAAATTTATTGTTATTCATAATTAGTTCATTTTGTTGGTCACTTTATGCAGTGAACAGGATGTGCTTGATTGTTGTAGTAGCACCTTTTCCTTAAATATACATTTGCACTAGTACTCTGCAAGCCACCTCACGGTGTGTGGCAGTAGGTCCTTTGTGTACCATTCTCACTTCCTCCTCCTATTCCACTCACTTATGGTTCGCAGAAAAAACAATAGCCAGTGTGCCTCTGTGTGGGCTCTATTATCTCTACCTTTATCCTTCTGTTTTTTCTGAGATGCAAGAAGGAGGAAGCAATATGTTGATTGTCTCTTCAAGATAAATATTCTGTTACAACTTTGACAGAAAGCCTTACCACGATACATCTACATTTGCATACGTACTCCGTAATCCACCAAAAGGCGCGTAGCAGAGGGTACTCATTACCACTACTAGTTACTTGCTTTCCTGTTCCACTCCCATATAGAATGAGGAAAAAATGAATACTTATATGCATCCATATGAGCCCTAATCTCTATAATCTTATTTTTGTGATTGTTACATGAAATGTAGATCGGCAGCGGTACTCCTCAAATTCTGGTCCTTTAAATTTCTTCAACAGTGCTTCTCGAAAAGAACATCGGCTCCCCTCCAATGACTTCCAGTTGAGTTCCCGAAGAATTTTGGTACTTACTCTTTGATCTAATCTACCAGTTACAAACCTCACCATCTGCCTCTGAACTGTTTCTATACCCTGCTTTAAATTAATCTGCTGGGGATCACAAACACTTGAGTGATACTCAAGATGGGATTGTACTAGTCTCCTTTACAGATGAATCACACATTCCCAAAATTCTCCCAATAAAGCGAAGTTGACCATTCGTCTTTCCCATAACTGTCTTTGTCTACTCATTCCATTTGATATTGCTGAGCAGTGTTATGCCTAGGTACTTAATTGATGCGACTCTGTCAAGCAGCACACTAGTAATGCTGTATTAGAACATTTTGCGCTAGGTGCCATTCCTCACAAAATCTAGAAATTTGGTCCAAGTCAGCCTGCATCCTACTACAGTCATTGAATGATGACACCCTCCTGTACACCACAGCATCATCAGCAAACAGCTGCAGATTGTAACTCACACTCTCCATCAGATCATAGATAGAAAATAATAGCGATCCTATCACACTTACCTGGGGCACCCCTGACGATACCCTAGTATCTGATGAATACTTGTAATGGAGGACAACGTACTGGGTTCTTTTCTTAAGAAATCTTCTAACCACCCACATGTTTGGGCACCCATTCCGTTAGCTCGTACCTTTGTTAGCAATCTGTACTTTGTCAAGCGCCTTTCGAAAATTAAGAAATATGCAGTCTGTATGTTGCCATTCATCCATAGCACGCATGGTGTCGTTATAGAAAATCGAAAACTGGGTTTCACATGATCAGTGCTTCCGAAAGCCATGCTGATGCATGGACAGAAGCTTTTCCGTCTCAAGTGAATGTACTATATTAGAACTGAGAGTATGTTCAAGAATTCTACAGCAAACTGATGTTAAGGATATAGGTCTGCAATTTCGTGGGTCCATTCTGTTACCTTTCTTATACAAGGGAGGTACCTCTATGACGATTCAGAATGTCTATTGCAGTGTCTAATACGGGAGTTTTCCCGATAATCATGGTGATGCTTTCGTGCTCTCTAAATGAATCTGAAATGAAGTTTGCTCCTTTCCGTTGGATCTTCTGTATACTTTCTATCAACCTTATCTCTCAAGGATCCCATATTGATGATCGATACTCAAGCATTGACTGAACAAGTGTTTCTTTTGTTGTTCTTGTTGTGAGGATTCTTCCAATGAATCTGTCTGCCATCTCCACTATCCATGATTAATCGTATATGGTTGTTCCATTTCAAATAACCCCTTATACCTATTCCCAGATATTTTATAGAAGTAACAGCTTCCATTTTTGGTCCAGCTATTGTGTAAAGGAGCTTTATTTGCATGAAAACACAGCACTTTACATTTATTTATGTTGGAGTTCAATTGCCTTTTCCTGCACCATTCATCTATACGCTGTACATTGTCCTGCATTTCTCTGAACTTTTCCTGTGTTGTGTCTTCTCGATATGCTACAGCATCATGCACAAACAGCCTCATTGGACATTTGATGTTATCTATAGGGCCATGTACATAAACCACTTTAACACCTGAAGACTTCTGTCCGGTGGGATTGATATGCTGTTTTCTGTTAGTTATAAACTCTTCAGTCCACTCATACAGTTCTTCTGATATTCCATAAGTTCCTATTTTGTTCAGTAGGCAACAGTGTAGAACCCCATTCAGAACTCAAGAAACTTTTATCTACTGCCCTTTGGGTCTTAGGGATGAAAATTGAGGGCGGTACTGTTTTCATAGGCAGAGTTTGAATTTTTAAGAAATCGTGAATTTAAACCCCATTGTGAAAAATGTGTATTTTTCAACAATTTTCATAAACAATCTAAATGATGTTTCTTACTGATTATATCATATATCAGCTTATTGGTCTACATATGTGATGCATAAAAAAATTGAGGTCTGTAGGTCAACTCATCACTAAGCAGTAGCCCTCTGAAGATTGGGATGTTGGTGCTCGGCTGTTGATTGCATACACACCTTTCAGATTTATAACATAATTTTCTCAACAATGGTTGGAGATAGGAAAGTGATATTTGGTGTTTTTCTATTAAGACATGTACCCAGGCACCAAATATGATCAGATTCTGAAATGGTCACCTTATCTGTCTATGTGAGTTTCCACACGATGACCTGTCAGTAATATTTGGTATGTAATGTGTTTCACCTTGTTTACTTGCAAATTACACTGTAAAAATGTTAAGGAGGCCACTGATTACACAAACATAAGTCTACATGGCAACAGATGATTTTTTTGCAATTCCAACAATGTAATATGCAAAGACCGAGTATTCTGTGTGTTGTATCTTTGTTTACCATCTTTGAGAACCTAAGCAATAGCGTTGTAGAGGCCTGGCTGCCTTGCAGCAGAAACACGTGAACGGCGAGTGACAGACAGCTAGCACAAGGCAGCGGTATCAGATATCTGCCGATGTGCACAGTTCCTTTCATCAGCAAAAATCGTCCCAACGGCGTGGTGTGCGCCGGAGTAGTGCAGGTTGTAGGACTGAGTTGAGCAGACATCTTTTACCTCCGCAGTTCTTACGTGTTGCCGCGGACCACGTGGGTTGAGTTGAACGCAAGCTCCCCACACATACATGCATGCGAGAGTTAGTGCTGTGCCGCCCAACTGTCGTGACAAGCGGTATTTATTGCGCTGCACGCAGAAAACGCGTGTTACCTGTGGACATGTGTCCATTGCCTGCGCTCATACAACTGGCAAACGACCTCAGTCGCTGTGGAGTGTACACCCTCCATGACCAGCAATCAAAGAACTAACTATTTGTGCTAATTCAGTGTATGTTTAACACA
This sequence comes from Locusta migratoria, assembly GCA_026315105.1. Taxonomy (NCBI): domain Eukaryota; kingdom Metazoa; phylum Arthropoda; class Insecta; order Orthoptera; family Acrididae; genus Locusta; species Locusta migratoria. The sequence goes on from CM048744.1 coordinate 900,080,998, forward strand.
ATAAATACTTCCATGCAATCAATGTTATTTTACATCTTTTTCGTCATTACTGCCGACAAAGAACTGTAGTTAGAAGCGTAAATAATAAACAAACGCACTTCAGCGTCTTTGTCGATGCCTGTCAATACTTTACCTGATGATGGCCTAATAAGCCGAAAACTAGTTGTAAATAAACAAAAAATTGTAGAACAGCGACAGTTTGTTTTCAACCTTAAATATGGAAGTGTTCTACAAAGACAAATTGACAACCTTGATTTTCAACATACACAATACAAGATTGGCGGTTATTCATTTGTTACTACTGGTTCTCATGTTTGTAGTCTGGTTTCTTCAGATATTTTTTGATTATAGTTTGGTAGTAAGTTGGCAAAACCAACTAATGTGAGTGAATGAAAACATTCTGTGACGATGGACTGATCATTTGTGTAGTTGAAGAATCTTTCCAAAAACTTTGTGAGGCATTTTCAAAATTTTGTGTTCGGCAGGAACCAAAGAGTGCACTAAAATTTTGATGGAATGATGTTTTATATAGCATACATTGTTATGCTGCTACATAATTTCATAGGCTCAATGTTGTTATGATGTCGGTATCAGCGTAATTTGAGCTGATCGACTATATAAAATAAATAAATTCGACGCGAGAGGTTTACTGGTAACACAACTCTTTATTAGACAACAGAAGGTACTGAATGAAAAACAAAAGTTGTCAGAGAGTAAACTGCAGAGAGAGTAACATAAAAAATCATAGAGTATACATCGCGTATGGAATATACTAGAAGACGTAAAAATATACAGCGCTCCTGGCGGCTGGACGCTGAATTATGATTAACAGCCGCGATTCATTTATTACATCCGCGATAGTAGCGTACCTCTGGTGGCCGGTATGGAACTAATTACAAGCGCGGTTCACTTAATTCAATCGCTACACTGCACTGCACTGCACTTTCAACACTGAACTTCGCCTAACGCGTGGCGGCTGGCAAAACAGAGCGCCACATCAGCCCCCCGGGCGGAAGCGGAGCGTGGTATCGACGAATCGTGCTGGAAAGTGTACCCGTTGACCACAGCGAGTTGTCCGTGTCGGAGGCTATTCCGTGGGTGGCGGCGATGGTGTTGGTTGTGCATCTGGTTTCGCCAGGTTCTGATATCTCCGTTGGTTAGCGGTCGGGGATGACTCTTGAAACACGTATGCAGGCTTCACTCTGTTTAGAGAAACAGTTGTTGCTTTGCCCTTCACCAATATGTCCATTGTCTGCATACTTCTTCGTACCACGCGGTATGGGCCAGTGTACGGAGGTTGTAGTGGTGGTTTCACGCCGTCGCTGCGAAGCATAACATGGGAGCACTGATCTAGGTCCTGATGAACATAACAAGGCGGTGTGCCATGTCGTGAAGCCTTTGGAGGACGAATCTGTGCGATATGGTTTCGCAGGCGACGTAAGAAATCTGGCTGGTCTTGTGTCGATTTTTGCAGTGTACTGATATCGACGAATTCACCAGGCAGACGCAATGTTTCTCCATATACTAATTCCGCAGCCGATGAATCGATGTCCGGTTTATAAGTTGTTCGAAGGCCCAGTAACACCATTGGTAGAGCTGAAGTCCATGTGTTGTCATGGCACATGAGTGCTGTTTTTAAAGAACGATGCCAGCGTTCGATCGTGCCATTACTAGCGGGATGGTAGCTAGTGGTTCTGTGGTGTACATATCCGCAAAACTTGGCCAGCTGAGCGAACAGATCAGACTCAGACTGTCGTCCACGGTCAGTGGTGATATGTTGAGGGCATCCAAACCTTGCTAACCACGCTGACGCGAATGCAGAGGCTAACGTTTCAGCTGTTATATTGTCAATGGGAACTGCCTCTGGCCAGCGAGTAAAACGATCGATCATAGTTAAAAGGTAGCGTTGACCGTTCGATGGCGGAAGTGGTCCAACAACGTCCAAATGAACGTGAGCGAAACGTACAGTTGCGTCTGGAAAGTCACCGATAGGGGCATGCACATGGCGAGACACTTTACACCTTTGGCACTGCAAACATTACACTTTTGGCACTGCAAACATGTTCTTGTCCATTCTTTACAGTCTTTCTGCATGGCTGGCCACACGAAACGCTGGGACACGAGTCGAGAAGTGGAACGAATTCCTGGGTGGCACAAGTTGTGAACACTGTCGAAAGCTTGTCTTCTGAACGCTACAGGAAGAAGTGGGCGGGGTCTTCCGCGTGAGACGTCGCAGTAGAGCTTGGCGTCTTCTCCAGGAACGTCGACGAGCTGCAACTGTAATCCTGACGCGTCATTGTCGACGAACGTGCGGAGTTCCGCATCCTCTTGCTGTGCTTGGGCCAGTGCAGGAAAGTCGATAGGGCTCGTTACACTGTTGACACGAGACAAACAGTCAGCCACTACATTGTTGATACCTGAAATATGTTTTATATCTGTCGTGAACTGGGCTATAAACTGCAAATGGTTGAATTGCCGAGTAGAGCAGTTGATACTGTTCCGTTTGAATGAAAATGTCAGCGGTTTATGGTCCGTATATATCATGAACACACGCACTTCGACTTGAGGGCGGAAGTATTTCACCGCTTCATACATGGCCAGGAGCTCGCGGTCGTAAGCACTCCACTTTCTCTGTGATGGTGACAGTTTCTTTGAGAAGTATGCTAGTGGCTGCCAGGCGTTATCCGACCATTGTTGCAACGCCGCGCCTATAGCTGTCTGTGATGCGTCCACGACTATTGCTAACAGTGCTTCGAGGTTGGGGTGAGCTAGAAGCGCTGCATCTGCCATGCTCTGTTTAGCAGCTTCGAACGCTGCACTCATAGTCTCAGTCCAGTGTACAGTCGAACTGCCTTTCCTCTTAGGACCAGTTAGTGCCGCATTCAGTGGTTCTTGTAATTCAGCTGCACGAGGTAGGTGTCGACGGTAGAAGTTGAGCATTCCGAAGAATCGATGCAGTTCCTTGATTGTGGTTGGCCTAGGTAATTGCAGAATAGCTTCAACCTTCTCTGGTAAACGTAAAGAACCCGCAGCTGAAATTTTGTGTCCAAGAAAGGTCACTTCGGATCGTCCGAAAACGCACTTGGCAACGTTTAACACAACTCCGTAATGTTCTAGGCGTTTGAACACTTCCTGCAGATGTTGTCGGTGTTGTTGTTCTGTCTCAGAGAAAACGAGCACATCATCCAGATAAGCAAAACAGAACGGAAGCCCTTGTAGGACTGAGTCAATAAATCTTTGCCAAGTCTGTGCTGCGTTGCGCAATCCAAAGGTCATATACATACTTTCAAACAGGCCGAAAGGTGTTATTATTGCTGTCTTAGGAATGTTCTCTTTAGCCACTGGTATCTGAGTATAAGCCTTCGCACAGTCTAAGACACTGAATACCGTTGCACCATGTAAAGCATAGTTATAGTCTCTTAATAATGGTACAGGATATCGGTCCGGCACTGTTCTCGAGTTCAATGCACGATAGTCTCCGCAGGGGCGCCAGGATCCACCTTTCTTTGGCACTAGATGTAAGGCAGAGGACCACGGACTGTTCGACGGCCTGATAATATCTTCTCGCAGCATGGTGTCGAATTTGGCCGTAGCAACGGCAAGACGGTCTGGCGCTAAACGTCTGGGTCGGCATGACACTGGCAGTCCCTCCATCGTCTTGATGTGATGCACTGTATTGTGGTGAATCTGTTTAGGTGCTCCGGGTGGCCTGGTCAAACTCGGAAACTGACTTAAAAGTGAAGAATATTCGCTCTCAGGTGCCTGTACGAGCTTTGCACTATGGATGGTTGCACTGCGGTGAAAACCAGTGACAGTTAAACCAGTGACGCTGTCCACAAGTCGGGCGTTTGCCACGTCTGGCAAGAGTTTGTAATGCGCCAGGAGATCTGCTCCGATGATAGCTTCTGTAACGTCTGCAACAGTAAAATTCCATTTGAAAGGACGGCGTAAACCCAAGTTCAGCTCCATCTGCTGGGTACCATAAGTCGCAATCGTTGAATTGTTGGCAGCCGTTAGACAGAAGGCGGTTGAAGGCCTGCAACGATGTAGCGAAGACCGTGGCAGGATACTGAGGTCCGAACCGGTGTCCACTAGAAATTTCAGGCCAGAAGCTCTGTCACTGATGAACAGGCGCCTGGATGGTGATGGGCAGTCGGCTGCGCCTACGATCGACCGCCGCCGGCGTTTGGGTACAAACACGGTGCCGTACACTTTCGCGCATTCTCGCTGAATCTGCGGTGGTACCAACACACAGGCTGTTGCTCACCTTGTGGATTTTTGACGCGGCTCGAAGACCGGCTTTTTGAACGTCTGTGGTAACGTCTGCTGCTGTTTCCTGTGCCGCTTTGCAATAATGCACTGACTTGCCCACATAACATGTCTACTTTTGCAGCGAGCATTTCATAATCTGCTCGCGCTGCAGCCGCTGTACTGCTGCCTTGTGCCGCAACTGCGTTAATCTGGGCAGGCGCTATAGCTTCCTGTATAAGGTCTGCTAACTCCGCCACGGCGTCCAATGACATGTTAGTTTGCGATGCCACTATAGCCTTTATTTGCGGCGGTAATCTACTGCTCCACAGCGTGCGTAATAAATTGTCAGGCACGATGACTGTATCTACCTTACTGCGTAGATGCTGCAGATATTGCGACGGCTTGCGATCTCCGATCTCTTCCTGCGTAAGGACTTGTCGAATCCGATCTTCCTGTTAGGCTGCGACTCTCCGTATTAATTCAGCCTTGAGTCTTCGGTAGGAATCTTCCGCCGGAGGTGCTGTGATGATGTCTTGCACCTCAGCCGCAAAACGTTGTTCCAACTGGCTAACTACGAGTGCGAACTTGGTGCTATCTACCGTAATTCCCGCACAGGAGAAACTTGCTTCCACCTGCGCAAACCATAAGACTGGATTATCAGCCCAAAATGGCGACAAACGGACTGCTAGCCTTGATACTGCACGATCTTCTGCCATCTCGATAAAAAGTCAGTAGCAGTTCGGTTCTTCCGGTTCGCGAATCACGTCGGGGTCACCAATTGTCTGTATCAGCGTAATTTGAGCTGATCGACTATATAAAATAAATAAATTCGACGCGAGAGGTTTACTGGTAACACAACTCTTTATTAGACAACGGAAGGTACTGACTGAAAAACAAAAGTTGTCAGAGAGTAAACTGCAGAGAGAGTAACATAAAAAATCATAGAGTATACATTGCGTATGGAATATACTAGAAGACGTAAAAAAATATACAGCGCTCCTGGCGGCTGGACGCTGAATTATGATTAACAGCCGCGATTCATTTATTACATCCGCGATAGTAGCGTACCTCTGGTGGCCGGTATGGAACTAATTATAAGTGCGGTTCACTTAATTCAATCGCTACACTGCACTGCACTGCACTTTCAACACTGAACTTCACCTGACGCGTGGCGGCTGGCAAAACAGAGCGCCACAATGACACTGATTGAGCTTTTTTTCTGATTGGTTGCACAATATTGTCAAATTATCAGACTTGTTGTATTGGCTTCCCATAATTTACCACACAAACTGTTACTAGCAATGGAGGTGCCACTGCCACACTATATTTGCACCTTTACTGTATGGCTAAATGAGCCCACTTTTTCAAGGACAGTGCAATTACTGACTCTAGTTTTCCCTATGTGATTCATAACCCACCCTTGTAGCTTCAATTTCGGTTTTGTTACCTTCCAAATTATTATTGAAGTGCATTGCTCACCTCTCACTTCCATTTGTGCTTTTCCTCTTGCTCTCCATTTTAGTGGTTCAGCATTAAGACACCGGACTCATGTTGAAGATGATGATGATTCAGGTCTACATTTCTTCATCAATATCATGTAGAAGGGCATGGCCCAATTTCTTCCCTATCTTTCCCAATTCCAGCTTGGGACCCATCACTAATGAATTCATTGTTGAATCTTCCTTTACTGTATATGTACTGCGACTAAAATGTTTTGAGGTAGTTAGTTAAGCAAGTAGTGTGGTATAGGACAGTCATCAGTCAGATTAGTTCTTTCTCAGGTACCACATGCTCGCTTTGTTGCCTCTCTCGTCAGTATCGGGAAAGCCTTGTGAGGTGTGGCTAGGTGCACGCTGGAATCTCTCTCTAATTCCACTGCAATCTTTGAGCCACAAAATATTGTAGTCAAAGTAAATTTTTTATTCCTTTTTTACTTTATATTCATAAATGATTTTATGTAACTTTTTACATATGTAACTTTTTTTCCAGACTTGCCTTCAGAGTTTCCTGAAAGATGAAGAAGAATTGTTAACAGAACATCAAATAAAAGTTTTACGAGAAGATATAAATAAAATGTGGGCTCAATGTTGTTACACAGATTCACAGAAAGAAGAGTTTAAAGAATATGATGTTCCTGTTATATCTGAAGCAATCTTGGACAAACATAGAAAGTATCTTGCTACATTGGAAGAATTGTATAAGAACAATGAGTATGATTACATATTTTTATTGTACTTTTTTCATGTTGGCCAGAGATTCATATTCCAACAACAATCTATCTTATTTCTTTTCCATCATTGTCCTAATAGTACCACTTTCATTCTTCTGTCAGTACTTTACCAAAGTGCATATTTTCATCTATAATATCCCATTGCATGAAGTATTTTATACTGCCCTACTCCACAATTTGGCTTTTCTAAAACATCACAAAGTTGTCTGTGAATGCTAAATGTATTTAAAATTAATATCAGTTTTCTTTTTGGAGTAATCGGTTTAGTTCCAAGTTTTTATATTATAAATTCCAATTATTAATTTTGTAATAAAATTACCTCATTTTCCAGCTATTATGTTTGTGTAAGTGGTTAACTTTCTTTGAAAAACTCAATTTTAGTTTTTATAACCAACTGAAAACTGTTTAGGGTTTAGGCCAGAAGATTGTCATTCCTACATGCTCAGATTTAAGTTCAGAGCATTTAGTCCTGTAGTTTCCCTTTGCTTTTAGCCGTTCATAGTAACTGCATGGCAAAGCCATGTTAGCTGATGTTACAAGGCCAGCTCAGTCAATCATCCAGACTGTTGCCCCAGTAACTACTGTAGGCTGCTGCCCCTCTTCAGGAATTACACGTTTGTCTGCCCTCTCCACAGATACCCCCTCCACTGTGGTTGCACCTATGGTACGGCTATCTGCATCGTTGAGGCACGCAAGCCACCCTACCTTGGCAATGTCTGTGGTTCATGGGGGTGGACAATAATAATAATAATAATAATAATAATAACAATAATAATAACATGCTTGTATTACTAAATATGTTGTACTGTTAAAACGAGATAGAATGGCTGGCCAGTACTTACCTTTGTGCTGTACCGCCAATAGTAACACAAATGAAGAAATAGAAAAAAAAGGGGACAAAAAGGAAAAGCTTTCGGAACACAGTTACTTCATCAGGTGCGAGGATGGGAACAGAAGGGAAAGGTAATTCATGACCTAGGTCATGAAGGTTGTGTTTCGGGAGTGTGGACGTCAGAGATACTGCATGTACGCACTGAGCCAAGCCAGAGAGGATATATAACAAAAGAGGAAAGATCAAGTAGTAAAGAGAAGAGAAGATGAGTGAACTGAATGATGCTGAGGGGTGTAGGAGGGGCGGGGGGGGGGTTGTCTAAAATGTTTTTCATTAACAGGGAAAGATGTATGGACACACACACACACACACACACACACACACACACAGAGAGAGAGAGAGAGAGAGAGAGAGAGAGAGAGAGAGAGAGAGAGAGAGAGAGAGTGGTAAGGAGGGGATAATGAATAGGTGAGCTGAGGATGGAGGAAGGGGGGGGGGTTAGTGTAGATTTAGGCCACGGGGGTGGCGGAAGGAGAGGATATGTTGGAGGCCAAGTTCCCACCTCCATAGCTCTGAGGGACTGGTGTTTGTTGGTAGTATCCAAATGGCATGTGTGGTGTAACACGTGCCCAGGTCCCTGGAGTTATGCTGGAGGGCATGTTCTGCAACAGGATATTGGGTGTCTCCTAGGCGAACAGTCCGTCTGTGCCCATTCATCTGCTCAGCCAATTTGTTAGTAGTCATACCAACATAAAAGGCTGAACAGTGGACACATGTCAGCTGATATATGACGTGTGTTGTCTCGCATGTGGCCCTGCCTTGAATCGGATAGGTCTTTTGCTGTGGTGGGGCTGTAGTATGTGGTAGTGGGAGGATGCATTGGACAGGTTTTGCAGCAGGATCAGTTGCAGGGGTATGAACCATTAGGTAGGGAGGGTGGTTTTGGGATGTTGTAAGGTTGGACGAGGATGTTGCGGAGGTCGGGAGGACGGCGGAAGGCTACTCCGGGTGGTGTGGGAAGAACAGTGTGGAATGATGATCTCATCTCAGGGCATGACTTGAGAAAGTCATAGCCCTGTTTGAGGAATTTGTTGAGGCATTCCAGGCCAGGATGGTACTTGGTGACTAAGGGGGTGCTTCTGGGTGGTCTGGGGTTAGGAACCTCGTTGTTGGAGGGAGAGAAATGGACAGCTCGGGAGATCTGTTTGTGGACGAGGTCTGTAGGGTAGTTGCGGGAGAGGAAAGTATTGGATAGATTGGTGTTGTAGCTGGTGAGGGATTCGGAACTGGAACAGATACGTTTCCCACGGATGCCTAGGCTGTAGGGAAGGGATCATTTAATATGGAAGGGATGGCAGCTGTCAAAGTGGAGGTACTGTTGTTTGTTAGTGGGTTTAATATGGACTGATGTGTGGATGTGAGACTCGGCAAGGTGAAGGTCAACATCAAGGAAGGTGGTTTGAGTTTTGGAGAAGGACCAGGTGAATTTCAGGTTGGAGAAGGAAACGTTTTGGAAATGTAGATGCAGTTTTCTTGCTGCTTTTTATTTATTACATCCAAAATGCATGTTCACTCTTCTATTTGAGGGCATCATCTGCAAAATTGTTATTGGACAGTTTGAAAGCAGAGTTGCAAGGAAAACATTGGCGATTGGTCCACAAAAAAGGCCTTTTCCATCACGACAATGCACCAGCACACACCTCAGCAGTTGTGGTCGCAAAATTATTGGAAATAGAATTCCATTTTGTTCCCCCCCCCCCCCCCCCCCCTCCCTGCCCCCGCACTTTTCTCCAGACTTGGCTCCCTCAGACTAAACCCGGGCTGCTGAAACTTTGCACTTGATGTTTACAAATAACAAGTGAAGAGCAAGAAGCGCGAGGCACTAGTCGCTAGGAACGATCCAATCACAGCATGCTGAATGCTTCCACTGATCACGTGCCGCGATGTCATAATTCCCGCGTTGCCGGCTTTTTTCAGTGCTATCGTAAATAAAGTTGTATATCGTGTTTACTGCGTGTTTATGTTGTGTGTGCTTTGTTCGCTGTGATTTGTTTTTCTGTGAGTGGTTCAAATTGACTTCCTGAGTTCAAGTAATTGAATAATGTCACCGAAAAGACGTTTGTCTAGTGACTTTTCTGAGTAAGTTTTCAATTTCGTGTGAATAAAAACTTCGAAGCTTATGCTTTGTACAGGAAGTTCATTCTCACTTCAAACGATTGGAAAGAAGTTATGGTGCAGTGGCTACAAGAAAGAAATGTTGCTGCAGATATGTCAATGTCAAAACTTCTTTTATAATCACTCGTGAAGCAAAATAAGCCTATTATGCCCAAAATCGCAAAGGAGCAGGGTCACAATGTACTAAGGCTGCCACATATCACTGACATTTGAAACCTATAGAATTAGTATGGAGTGATGTGAAGAATTACATAAAGAACAATAATAAGTGTTTCACAATAACAGAGGTAGAAAGGCTGTTGCGTGAAGCTGTTGCCAATGTGGATGCTGCATGTTGGAAAAAAAGGTCGAGCTCGTTGAAAAACTCATTCGGGCAGCACAGACAATGGAAGGGATCATCAGTAATAATGAACAGTTAATGATATTTCTTAGTGATGATGACGGTTTTGGCAATGACGACAACATTAAAGATGGGGAGCTGGATGTATTTGCACCATTTTCGCCATAAATTGGTGAGTGAAAAGCATTGTGATTATAAAACATAGAGATAGAAGTTACTATCTGGATTATTGTTTATTTTGTATGTCATGATCTAATGCTTATTTTCTATATTTCATTGCTCCGTTGTTGAAAGCATGTACATTGTTGTGCTCTTGTCTACATTTACTATGCTGTTAATTAATTGTTGCTTTGTGGTAGCAGCTCAAGAACAAATTATTATACGCACTTTTATTGCTCAGTAGCTTACATTTACGAGATGCAACTGAAAACCGTTTCGTCTGCTGTATGTATAGAGGCTAGTGTTGCAACGTTGCTAAAGTAGTGTACCCAACTTAACTCACTGTAGCGCGAAATGTCAAGTGCAATGTTTCAGTGGGGTATACTATTTTTTCACCAATTTGAAGAAATGTCTGGTGGGACAAAGATTTAGGTGATTACAGAAATGAGCTATTTTACAGGCTTGGACAGTTCCTGTTATTTGGAAGGGATTAACAAATTAGAACAGCATTGGATGCAGTTATAAACCTAAATGAAGGCCATCATCATCATCGTCATCATCATCATCAGAGACTGATTATGCCTTTCAGTGTTCAGTCTGGAGAATAATACCTCTAATAAAATTCCTTCCTGATCTCCTCTTCAATGCTAACATTGATGCCTCATCTGATGTTAAGCCTTTTACCACAAAATCATTCTGCAACGAATCTAAGTAGGTTCTTCTTGGTCTACCTCGACTCCTCTTACCCTCCGCTCCCGAGCTCATCAGTCTCTTAGGTAACCTTTCTTCTCCCATACATGTAACATAACCCCACCATCTCAGCCTGTTCACTCTAACTGCTTCATCTTTGGTGTTCAGTCCCAGTTTTTCTCTGATTTCCTCATTAAGGATACCCTCCTGCCATTGTTCCCATTTATTAGTATCTGCAATCATTCTATCTACTTTCATATCTGTAATCTCCAGCCAACTTTCACACCCATACAACCAAGTTGATAGAAAGATAGAGTGGTGCACTGCTAACTTAGTCATGGTACTTACTTCCTTCTTGCAGAAGAGAGTAGATCTTAGCTGAGCATTCACTGCATTAGCTTTGCTGCACCTCGATTCCAGTTCTTTCACTATATTGCCAACCTATGAGAAAATACATCCCAGGTACTTCAAACTGCCTACCTGTTCTAAGTTTGTCCCTCCTATTTGGCACTCAATCTCTTTAAATCTCTTTCCACAGGCATTAATTTCGTTTTTGAGATGCTGATCTTCATATCATAACCTTTACACCTCTGATTGAACTCTGAAATATTAGTTTGCAACCTTTCTAGCAAATCTGCCATTACAACTAAGTCATCTGCATATGCGAGACTGTTTATTTTGTTTTGACCTATTTTAATCCTGCCCTGACAGTCTACTGTTTTCGACATATGATCCATGAATAGTATGAATGACAGTGGTGACAGCTTACAGCCTTGTCTTACCCCTGAAACTACTCTAACTGCTGCCTGACAGTCTACGTAAAGACCTTTAATTGCCTGCAGAAGTTTATTCTCCTATTCAATAATATTGTGGAACTGATAATAGCTTCCTCCTAGGAACACAGTCATAAGCCTTTTCTAGATCTATAAAAGATAGATACAATTCCCTGGTCAACTCTTAGTACTTCTCCATTATCTGCCATAAGGTAAATATCTGGTCCTGGCAGCCTCTAAGAAGCCTAAACCCACACTGATTTTCATCTAACTTGTCCTCAACTAATACTCGCACTCTCCTTTCAACAATACCTGAGAATATTTTGCCTACAGCGCTAATTAAAGAGATACCTCAATATTTGTAACAATCTTTTCTATTTGCATGATTGAAAATTGGTGTGACTACTGCTTTTGTCCAGCCAGATGGAACCTGTCCTGATTCCCACGTCTTGTCAATTGTCCTGTGTAAACATTTAAGACGTGACATTACACTGTATTTGACGAGTTGCGGCTTAATTTCATCTACCCCAGCCGCTTTATTCCACTGCAATCTATTGACCATTTTCTCCACTATCTCATTCTACCTGAAAATCTGACACATCATTGAACGTTTCACCTACATTGAGCAATTCTTCAGAATATTCCCTCCTCCTGCTGAAAGCATCCACAGAATTGACTAGAAGCTTTCCTGACCTGTTCAAAACACTTATTAATTCCTTCTTCCCTTCCTTTCGAAGACTACCAATTATGCTTTAGAATGGTTTTCCCATGGTTTGACCCATAGTTTGTAGCTTTTTTCCAAAGTCTTCCCATGATTTCTGCTTGGAGTCTGCAATTATCCATTTGGCTTTGTTTCTTTCTTCATCACAGCTCTGTCTGCCTGATTTCTAGTAGGGAGCCATTTTTGAAACACCTTCTTTTTCTTCTTACAGGCTGCCTAGACTGTGTCATTCCACCAACCTGGCTGCTTCTTCCTCCCTTCCTCCAAGACATTCTCTAGCTACTTCTAGTATTGTGTCCATATAACTTGACCATTCCTCTTCCATTGACTGTAAATGACTACATTCAGGTAACTGGTACCTTGATTAAAAATAGAAGGTATTACTGTTACCAGTCACTTAGTTGCTGTTTTCCATTCCTGTTGGCCTCCATATCCTCTCCAAACTTACCCATAACCTTTTCATATCCTTCTGTTCGATTTCATATCCTGGTGTTGAAATCACCCATAAGCAAAACACTATCCTTGTCCTTCACTCTAACAACTACATCACTAAGTGTGTTGTAAAATCTGTCCATCTCATCTTGATCTGTTCCTTCACAGGGCGAATACACTGACACAATCCTAATTTTCTTTCTGAGATGGTCAAATCTATCCACATCAGTCGTTCATTTACATACCTATTTGCAATTATGCTGGGCTCGATTGCTCTCTCCTGATGTAAAGCCCTACACCCCACTGGGCTCTCCCTGCTTCAACTCCTTAGAGGTAGACCTTGTACTCTCCCTTACCCTAACGTCACTAACACCTAAAACATCTAACCCCATCTTACTTGAAGCCTCTGCCAGCTCTACCTTCTTCCCAGTGTAATCCCCATTGATATTGATAGCTTCCCATCTCATTCCAGATCATTTGTTAAGTCATATCTGAGGAGTCCCTGGTCTGTCAATTAGAGGTGGGACTAAAAAATGAGACTGTCGAAAAATAAAAATGGCTTTCCCCATACATGTTAATAGTTTTTATTTTTACATGGACTTTTCAAATGCCCCTCGTATGTAGATGTGGATGTACATAAAATAATGTCTTGTTGTCAAAGAATTCCCATACATATAATATTATTAGCTAAATCCCCTGCTGTCACCAAGGTACTTGTTTATTACACTCTAACATTACTAAATCTCTCCTTTCCTTTTCTCTCCCTGAACACCTTTTTTTGTCTCTCTCTGGTCATTCTCTGCCAGTCCCTCCTCGTCTCTCTGCTGAACTACTACTTTACCTCCTCAGGCCATTACTTCCTCCAACTGTGAAAAATCATATAACTCTGTTAACTTCAATCTGTGAAGTGGTGTGGTGTGTATGTTTATTACAAGGCACCCCTGCCATACACTGTACAAAATCTTAGGTATTTGGTAATGTTCCTCTTGTTTTGTAGGTTATGTTTCTCAAATGTCATTGAGATCGGAACAAAACTCTAGATTTTGTCAAATCTGTGTGAAATTGTGTATGAGTTATCCAAAACTCCATTTTTCTTATCCCATCTTGTCCTACAGATCTTGCCCTTTTGTGTGCATACTGCACAGGAGCTTCACCAGCTTCTGCCCTTCTAACATAAATTTCAATGACATATAGACTAGTTTCTAAAGGATTTTCCTTGTCAAATAGTTAATAGTTATGTCTTTCCTCCAAAATAGTCCTATTACTATTAGTAAAACTTCCAGCATGATTCTACACTACTCTTGAAATGTCACCCACTACATTTTTCTTAATCTAAGCCCCCTCCCATCTCTCTTTCCTAATTATTCTGATGCAGTATTAGGTGTCTCTGGCAGGATACATCTTTCATTTTCTACCTCATATTCTACTGCCCAGTAAAATTTGTTTTGTCATCAGTAATTAGTTTTATTTTCTCTTTGTTTTCACCTCAAATTATTCATCTAGTTTTTTTTCAAAGTCATTTTAATGAAGATACTCCTTACCATTTCTACAAGTATAAGAACCTACAACATTTTCTTCCTTCACAGTAATAACAATTCATTCTCCTCCAAATGATAATTGTCAGATTAGCATCAACAGCACAGTTTTCTGTTTTACATTCTTCACTTCTCATTACCTACCTAATCTTGACCCTTCCAAAATTATCATCTCCATTAAGTTCTGCATATTTACACACCTCTTTACAGTGCTGTGTATATATTTATGAGGTCTAATCAAACAATGGAAATACCTAAAAGGATTCAACAATATTTTGGAAAGGATAGGTTGCTGCACAGATAACAGAATAAACAAAAAATGAAACTTTCTGCTGTTAAGCCTTCATCTTCCACAGAGAAACACACACACACACACACACACACACACACACACACACACCTGCCGCCTCCAGAGGTTGGGTTGTGTGTGTGTGTGTGTGTGTGTGTGTGTGTGTGTTGTTGTTGTTGTTGTTGTTGTTATTTAGAGGGGACTAGACTGTGCGGTCATCAGTCTGTTTGTGTGTGTGTGTGTGTGTGTGTGTGTGTGTGTGTGTTTGTTTGTTTGTTTGTGCATGCGTTTTCTCTGTGACAGATGAAGGCTTAACATCTGAAAGCTTCATTTTGTTTTGTTTATTCTGTTATGTGTGCCTTTCTGCTGCTCATCGGGTGTCTCTGTGCTGAGTAGCAACCTATCCTTTTCAAAAATATTATTTATGAGGTCTGTTAGAAAAGTATCAGAATTTTTAAATAAATAAAAAAAAAAGCAACAACAACAACAACCTGATTGATTCGAATCTAGTGCATATGCATGAGTCTTGCTTGCGTGAATTTTTCCTGCCTTTGAATAACATCAGCTTCTTGCAATCAGCAATTGTGTGAGGTAGTGTGCAGCTCTTAAATAGTTTTTCAATTGCAAGGGAAATGACAGATGACTGGAGATGAATCAGCACTAATGCATCATATTTTGTCAGAAAGTGGGCGACAACCAGGTTAAAACCATTTCTAAGTTTCAGATGATTTTTGGTGATGATCTTGTGGGTATCACTCTATTAAGAAGTGGTACGAACCGTTTAAAGATGGCTGCACATTCATGGAGAGTGAACTACACTCTGGTCAGTCATTAGCACGGTGAACGGACCAGGACATTTCCAAAGTGAACACTGTGTTGATCTGGGACTGCCATGTGACTATCCGAGAAATTATGGTAGATATATTGGCACTTTCTTCGGACATTTTTTTGTGACCATTGATTTGCCCATAGAGAGAATATCTGTGAAATTTATGCAGAGCTGCTGACAGCAGAGCAAAATCAGCTTCACGTTGAAATCTTACAAGACATATTGGACTCTACAAATAGTGGCCCTGACCACCTTAATTAATGGTGTATAGTCCTGGGTGTACAGGTTCAACTCTGAAACCAAATCCCAGTCATCAGAGTGGAAGCATTCCTCATCACTAAGACCAAAGAAGAACATCCAAGTGTGCAGCAATGTCAAAGTGACACTGACTGCTTTCTTTCAATCTCGTGCTGTGGTACACAACAAATTTGTTGTTATGATACACCTTAAACCTGAGGGACCCCCCACAAAAAATGATCAGAACAGGTGACTCACACAGCCAGCTAGGGCCGTGAACACACTGACCTCTGCTAACAACTCTGACAGGTGTTAAGATTGTGCAGATATGCTCCATCCAAGGTTCAACTGGTTGTATTTGCAGTGGCTCTATCTTGGAAGTAATGGTAGGTCTCCTCTTCCATTAATGGTGCTACATTCATTTCCAATCATATTCACTCATCTGGGCCATATTTATATTCTATCTCTATATTAAGGATTTATAGCATATCCTTTACAATTGTATTCCTCTGTCCTGAGACTAGACAATAAACTTCCACATTGCTTTTGTAGCAATCATTATGCAGTCTCTCAGCTAGTCAGCTTGTCGTCCCACCACATATGTAACATGTTATGGAAGTACTATACTGTAACTGTATTTCTTGATTTGGAAAATGCCTGTGACATTTGACTGAATATTCCATAAAATTCACAGATGACGTGTCCAAGGCTGTCTGACTCTCTGTATAAGGACATTTTAAAAGGCTAGGTTTGTATTCAGTGCATGTGTATTCCACTTTATTGGACAGAACAGTGCATCTTGGGGCTTCATTCTGAGTGTACCCTTATTTGCAACTGCAATCAACCCAATTGTTGATTGATACTTACCTTTGTGCTGTATTGCCGATAGTGACACAAATGAAGAAAAAAGAAAAAGGACAAAAAAAAATGACAAGTTTTGGAACACAGTTCCTTCGTCATTTAGGAGAGAAGGGAAGGGAAAAGGGATGGGAATGGAAGGGAAATGGAAGGAGAAGGTAATTCACAACCTAAGTCATGAGTATGGTGTTTGAAGAGTGTGGACACGTAATTCACGTCCTAAGTCATGAGGATGATGTTTGAAGAGTGTGGACAGTATCTCTGACTTCCACACTCTTCAAACACCATCCTCATGACCTAGGTCATGAATTATCTTCCCCTTCCGTTCCCATCCCTTTTTTCTTCCCTTCTCTCCTACCTGAAGAAGGAACTGTTCCAAAAGCTTGTCCTTTTTTGTCCTTTTTCTTTTTTCTTCATTTGTGTCACTATCGGCGGTACAGCACAAAGGGTAAGTACTGGCCAGCCAGCCTATCTCTTTTGAAAAATAATTTATCATTTCTGAGGAGAATTTCCATCATTAATCAATTGTTGATTAATGTGTCAAACTGTCTTTTTGTCAAACATATCACAACATTTTGCAGTTCTTGGAAGACCTATTTATTGCAGTAGCAACAACAGTGTTGTCTTGAGTATATTTTCTCATGGATTACAGACATTGGATTCCACTATTCCATCAAAAAACTGTAGATTTGAATTTCCTGTGATGAAACAACTACTCCCACTTGTCTTACAAGGAGACCACATGGATATTGGATTTTAGAATTTTTTTTTTATATTTATGGTACGTGAAGTTCACAGATAAGATAACAATCAGCCAAAGCATTCAACGCAACTTTAAAAAATTCTTGAGAAAAATCAACTTTGAAGTTTTGCAAACTAAATGCAAGTACCAATAATTGAAACGGTTACTGTGTCTGTCGGTGTAGCTTAGGTGATAGCGTTCTAGTCTTGCAACCCTGCGGTCGGTGGTTGAAATCCTATTGTGACAGGTTATTTATTTTTTCCCATTATGTTCTAATACTCACAACTTTAATATCTAATGGTAATTTTTATGACAAGTGCACATATTTTTCTTTATTCGTAATTTTCTATATTTCATAGAAAGCTGTTAATTATGATGGTTTCAATCAAAAAATGTAAGTTACAATTTTTACAGTTTTGGCTTCACTATTTAATTGATGGTGGTAAACTGTGATTGATCATTTTGTGAAAAGCTACAAAACTGTACTTGGAAAGTTATCTCCATAGCTATTAATGGCTTTCCAAGCAGCTAACCTACTCAACTATTGTCTTACATGATGACAAGGTTTTTCAGCTCGTCTGCATACACGTTAACAAAAACTGACACAACACACAGAATTAGAGGTGCCAAAACTTTTATATAAATGAATTCGAAAACAAAAAAAATATATCGCCTTGGGATTCGAACCACTGACTCTTATGTTGCCAGGCCAGAATGCTACCACCTAAGCTACACCGACAGATTAACCAAACGTTTTTATTATTGGTACTTTTCAAAACTTAAAAGCCAGTTTTCTCGGAAATTTTTGAGAGTTGTGTAGAATGGCTTTGGGTGATTGTTATTTAAATTCTGAATGTCACTACCATAAATATAAAGAAATTCTAAAATCCAATACCCATGGGGTCTCCTTGTCAGATTTTGTTCCAACAGCTGTTTCATTATTTGTAACTGATAAATTCTTTAGTGTAAGGCTCATTAGAAAACTATAATAGTCCTCTCGTACACTTTGCAGTGTCTAATAGTGGAAAGTCCAGGTTGGAATTCATGATACAGTAATAAGGGCAGTTATAACTCAATGCAAAGATGTGACAAAGAACTGCTACAGGCACACAAGAAAGACACACACAAATAACACTTTCAGCTATCAGCCATGGCCTTCAGAAAATAGGACATTCACGCAATAACAGAGGCACACAACACGGTCACACAACCATCAGCTCCGGTTGTCACGCTTCAAATCACGCTCTGTGGTGTGGAAATAGTAGAGAGGGGGGGGGGGGGGTGGGAAGGTTGCGTCACGATGGTGGTACAGATATAGCACAGCATTGCAGAGCATATACGTATTAGATGGGAGGAATGAGATGCAGCTTAGGAATGGAGCAGGGAAGCGGGTGAGGAAAGGAAAATAAAGTAAAACAAAAATACACATGAGCGTCACTCGTTCATACTCCCCCCCCCCCCCCCCCCCCCCCACACACACACACCACTCAAAATACGCGAGATTTAGGATAGAAAGGTAGGTACTTTTGTGTGTGGAAAAAAGGAAAGTTATTCTTAGTTGAGGCCTGGATAATTTCAGAATCAAATAATGTACTGTAGAGATAAGTCCCATATGCGCAGTTCAGAAAAGCTGGTGGTGGATGGGAGGATCCAGATGGTCCTGGTTGTGAAGCAGCTATTGAAATCAAGCATTTGCTCCACCGCATGCTGTGCCACGGGGGGGGGGGGGGTGTCCATTTGGTTTTGGCCACAGTTTGGTGGTGGCCATTCATCCTTGTGGACAGCTGGTTAATGGTAATGCCAATATTGAAAGCTGTGCAGTGATTGCAGCACAATTCATAAATTACATGGGTGCTTTCATAGGTGGCCTGACCTCTGATACAGTAAGATAGGCCTATGACAGGACTGCTGGGTTGGTGGATTGGGCAGTTATTGCAATGGCTGGGTTTTGTGGTTGCCTAGGGATTGACAAGGATGTTATGGAAGTTGGGAGGGTGACGGTACACCACTTCAGGAGGGGTGGGAAGGATCTTGGACAGGATGTCTCTCATTTCTGGGCATGAGGACAGAAAATCAAAACCTTGGTGAAGGATGCAATTTAGTTGTTCGTGTCAAGGGTAGTACTGGGTGACAAGGGGAGCACTCTTTTGTGTATGGTTACTGGTGGATGGGCACTAAGACTTAGAGTATGTCGTCACAAAGGTATTCAAAACCAGGCGTAAACACAAGGATGCCGACTGCCTTTCGAGAAATCCATTAGCTGAACTCAACAGCATGAATGAAATTTTAGCCCTCATTGAGTTAGGTGACATTACAGCCGAAGGGAAGATCCCGCATTATTACAAACCATAGAGGCCTTGGAGAAAGGAGAACCGACCAAAAGAGAGTTTCAACTCATAAACGGTACATTGTATAAGAGCAACTATGATCCACTGGGCTCCAAAAAGCTATTGGTCGTTCCAGGTCATCTCTGGTCTCTATTCTCCATTATTTCCATGATTCTCCAGTATCCGGTCATCTGGGATTCGTGAAGACCCTAGACAGAATCAGACGCAGGTATTACTGGCGAGCACTCTGTGAGTCACTGTAAGGAGTGCCAGAGACGGAAGCATGTGCCACAGTTATCTCTAGGTCATCTGGTACCAATTCCACTTGCAGTAGCTCCATTCCACCAGATTGGTGTCAACATTTTAGGTAAGCTCCCAAAGTTGACAACCGGTAACTGATGGATAGTAGTCAGCACTGACTACCTCACCCGCTACGCTGTTGCGAAATCCTTGCTGACTGCAGAAGCTCCAGAGATCGAAAAATTCCTAATAGAAGACATTATTTTGAAGCATGTCAAAACTAGTATCAGAGATAATGTCACATTGCAACATTGTCCACAGAATAACAGCTGCCTACCATCCTCAGAGAAATGGTCTTACAGAACATTTTAAAAAGACATTAGCAGATATGCTGTCAATGTACGTCGATGTTGAGCAGAAGGATTGGGATACGATACTGCCAGTCATGACATTTGCCTATAACACAGCAAAGCAAGACACTACAGGCTTCACGCCGTTCTTCCTGCTCCATAGCTGTGAAGCTGAGACGACAATGGATAAACTGTTACTGTTCCAGCCGGATGACACTCAGGATGACTATGTGAAACAGCTCATCACCAGGGTCAAAGAAGCACGACAGCTTGCTCGTATACGGACACTGGATGCCCAGGAGAAGGACCGTCAGCAAAATAACGACAAGCACCAACCTGTTATGTACAGCCTTGTACGACGAGAATACAGAAATTGAATTTCACACAGACGCCAGTGGTTATGGGTTTGGTGCAGTGCTTGTACAAGTTCAGGAAGGTGCTGAAAAGGTGGTAGCCTATGCATCAAGAGTACTCAAAGTCCGAGATAAACTACGCTACAACTGAGTCAGAATGTCTGGCAGTTATCTGGGCTATCAAATTCCGGCTGTATTTATTCGAGAAACCATTCACCGTCGTGACAAACCACCATTCTTTGTGTTGGCTGACTAGCTGGAAGGATCCATCAGATCGCCTAGCAAGATGGGCACTAAGACTCCAGGAGTACGTCGTCACAGTTGTATTCAAGAACGGGCGCAAACACAAGGATGCCAACTGATTTCAAGGAATCCATTAGTAGAATACAACAGCATGAATGAAATTTCTGTACTCATTGAATCAGGAGATGTTACAGCTGAACAGTGGGAAGATCCAGCACTATTGAAAACCATAGAGGCCTTGGAGGAAGGAGAACCGACCAATGGAGAGTTTTAACTTATAAACGGGACATTGTATAAGAGAAACTATGATCCACTGGGCCCCAAATGGCTATTGGTCATTCCAGCTCATCTCCAGCCAGCTGTTCTCAAGTATTTCCATGATGCTCCAATATCCGGTCATCTGGGATTTGTGAAGACCCTAGACACGATGAGACGCAGGTATTACTGGAAAGGTCTCTACCAATCTGTCATGCACTATGTGAGTCACTGTAAAGAGTGCCAGCGATGGAAGCATGTACCAGAATTACCTCCAGGGCATCTCATACCGATTCCACCTGCAGGAGCTCCATTCCACCGAGTTGGGATCAATCTTTTAGGGAGGTTCCTGAAATCGACACCCGGTAACCAATGGATAATAGTCTGCACTGAGTACTTCACACGCTACCTGTGCCGACTGCAGAAGCTCCAGAGAAGGCAAAATTCCTTGTATAAGACATTATTTTGAAACATGGAGCACCACATGTGATGACAGCTGATCATTGAAAAGTATTCCAGTCAAAACTAGTATCAGAGGCAATGTCATGTTGCGATATTGTCCACAGAATGACAACTGCATACCATCCTCAAACAAATGGTCTTAGAGAACATTTCAACAAGACGATAGCAGATATGCTGTTGATGTATGTCGATGTTGAGTGGAAGGATTGGAATACAATTCTGTCAGTCGTGACATTTGCTCATAATATCGCAAGACAAAACACCACAGGCTTCACACTGTTTTTCCTGCTCCATGGTCATGAAGCTAAGACGACAATGGATACGCTGTTCCCGTTCCAGCTGGACGACACTCAGGATGACTATGTGAAACAGCTCATCACCAGGGTTGAAGAAGCAAGACAGCTGGCTTGCATACAGACACTAAATGCCCAGAGAAGGACCGTCAGTGGTATAATGACAAGCACCGACCTGTTGTGTACAGCCCAGGAGTTCTGGTATGGATTTTTACCCCTGTGCGGAAAGTTGGACTATCAGAAAAGTTATTGAAGCGATACTTTGGTCTATATCGTGTCATATGTCGCCTGTCAGATGTCACATGTCGAGGATTATGAGCCTTCTTCGAAACGACGAAAATGAAGAGACATTGTTCACGTCCTCCGCATGAAGCCTTATTACAATCCTGAAGAGCAGGTAGGCGAAAATGGCTTCTTGTTCAAGGACTCTAAGGATGGTAATGATACTTATCAAGCTGTAACAGGAATGTCTGTTGTTGGTAGTCATGTAGAAAGGAAGTAATTCTCCAGAACTGCCATACAGAGGACCCATGACAAGATCAAGATCCAGGACCATGCAGCTGGCTACAAAGCGAACCTAACAGCAGGTCGCTGTTCTTTCAGGAGAGGGAGGAATGCCACAAGACCCAAAGTAAACCAACTGCCGGCTTGACGCAATGGATAGCATCGTCAATGCGGTGCTGAAGGTTGTCGGTTCAATTCCATCCACCAGCAAAAATTTATTTCTTTATAATTATCATTTCCAGAATGTTCTACATGTTTCTTTTGTTCACTTGTAATTTCTACATGTTTCTTACGTTAACTACTCTAATTTCTGGTGCATTCTGTCTGTGTATAAGTAGCAGAGCACTCTGCCTGAGAGGCAGTCAGTGCTGCGTGTATGTTTGAGTTCACAATAAACCTGCTTCCGGTATAAGTGCTGTGTTCAGTTGACAATGCTGCCTTTGAAGTCAAGCCTGCTTCCATTGCAACACAACAATATTCTAGTCCTGTCACAAGCACCTGTGAAAGCAGCCATGTAATTTATGAACTGTGTTGCAATCACGGCGCAGCTTTATATATTGGTATTGACTACTAACAAGCTTTCGACAAGGATGAATGGCCACTGCCAAACAGTGGCCAAAAATAAGGTGGACCATCCTGTGGCAAAGTATGCAGTGGAGCACATGCTTGATTTCAATGTCTTCTTCACAACCTGCGCCATGTGGATCCTCCCACCCACCATCAGCTTTTCTGAACTGCACAGATGGGTATCACCCCTACAGTACTTTCTCCAATCCCAAAATTATTCAGGCCTCAACCTACGATAACTTCCCTTCTTTCCACTCCCAACAGTTCCTATCTCTCCATCCAAATGTCTCCTATTTTGAGTGGTGTGTGTGTGTGTGTGTGTGTGTGTGTGTGTGTGTTTTATGTGCTTGTCGTCAAGTCTTTGCAGTGAGTTGTAAACTGTCCTTGTAATTACTTTGCAATGTCTGTTCTTTGAATGTACAGTGTGTGCTGTGTGAAACCTCATTAGGAATGGATGAGACAATACTACCTGTTGCTCAGTAGATCCTTAGTCTGACACAAGCTGATTAATGGATGTAACATATACATTGGTGGCTAATGCCTCAGATGACAGGGAGTTCACTTCACTTCTTTGAGTGTCGGATCTTGATAGTGCCCCTTCCCCCTCCCCCCCCCCCCCTCCTTCGTCCGGCGTCCAAAGACACAATGTGGTGCATTTCTGCAAGTGGGTCGTGGAAGAGCTCCTCCCCCCTCTTTTAGATATATTTTCGTCAAAAGAGCTGCAGAATATCTTAAATGGGCTTGTTTGCGCTTGCTTCAAATCGAGATGAGGCGTCGGCCTACTAAGCTTCTTTATGGCACACTTTTGTTACAAGCTTAAAGCTGAGTAATTTGTTTCTAAAAGATATTGAATGTTGTTCATTTTTCTTTGATAATGAACTTCATGAATATGTAGATGAATACTAAAACACAGTAACTGATTACACTGTTAAGTGACTAAGAAAATAAATGTTATACGATGAAGAGACAAGCTACCTTCGGGCCACATGACACTGTAACCTTACACATGGGCAAAGGCTGCTCTCCCCCACATCTTTTCAATTAAATATTTGTTATAACGAAGAGTATAAATGTCATTTACCCGTAAAATCGTGACACATTTGCTAAAATGTCCAAAGATGTGTGTCAAATAACAATACAAAAGTGATTGTTGTTTCCCTATCTGTTAAAAAGAAGAGAATTTGAACCTCAGCCGGGCATGCGCATTGCAACGCTGGCCACTGCTGCGTATATTAAGTGGCTGTGCATCACTCGTATATGAGCTTTCTCCACAATGTAAATTGTTTCTCATGTGATAAAAATACTTTGAATGTGCATATAAAATGATCTGACAGAAGAATGAAACGAAGAATGATAGTTTAAAAACACTTTTTTTTTAATTTAATTTATTTACTGACAAGCTTTCTTCTGGGGGTTCACTGAACCAGTGAACACGTAGGACGCACCGTCACTGGTCATATATGTAATTTGTAAACTGTCCACTTCATGCCTTATCACAGTAGGCTACAACATTTTGCTGGTCCCCTTTCAATTACTGCCTTCCTTTTCTGTCTTTAAGCTCTTACAAGAGCAATCTTGTTTCTGTACAACTTATAGATAAACTGTCATTCTCTTTGGAAAGGAGAACACACACACACACACACACACACACACACACACATTGTAATATAATGATAATTATTCAAATTGTTGGGAGACAGGGTGGCACATGTGCAGGTGGTGCAAGGCATGCAGCTTCTGTTTCTGGAGGGCCAGGCAGCAGTCAGGTAGCCTGGATTTGTCCCTTGTAACCACTTAAGACTGCTGAAGATGTTAGTGATAGCTGCAAAAAAATGGTAAAATCCTGTGCAGTTGGGGAGCTGAGCAATGATAGAAGACAACTGGGAGAAATCATAATGGATGCTCTGGTGGATACTTAAAACATTGATACACTCTTAGTTTAGAAATGAATAATAAATCACAGTGTTAGATTCCTATGAATTCTGAAGCCACCTTTGATGCCAGAAAAATTGGAAGTATCTCATTAACCAACAATATTTTTAATATCTTGAAAACTACAAAATTTAATATTCACAGTATCTGAATATAGCAAAATTAAAGTTACCAATTTTTTAATGTATCATGTGATTTCAACAAACTATGTCTAAGATGATAGGTTATTACCTCAAGCAATCATATTGAAAGCAACACAGTTCTAGCTTTTCATTTAAGAATTTATTACACGTGTTATATCAGTTTACTAAGGAAATGCGCTTAGTTCGTCATATCCTCCCCACTAACTTGGCAATTGTAAGCAGCATGATATGTTTGTGTTGTCCTCATGTTTGTGTAAATATTTAATGAATATTTGTCTACTTTGCCTACTGTATGTAAATACCAGTGGCAGCTGCTACCTGAGTCACACCTGCAGAATACTAAGTAGCATAATTTAAATCTTCTATTCTTTTATTACTAGTCATATTCTTAAAGATTATTAGTGCTTCTGTTTTTAGGAGCTTTATTATAGCATATTTGGTAAATTATGTTAGTGTTTCTGCTATCAAGGGCTTTATTATTGCATGTTTTGGTACATATGGTAATTTTAAATAACTTGACAGAATGGGCAGGGACTGCACTTTTTGTGTGTGGATTCAGGAGGAGTTGGGCACTGTCCGTAAGCAGCTGGTGGCTATGTTCACCACAGTAAAGTCTACAGGCTACTATCCTAGGCTGCAGTGCCCCACGGGCACCTCAGGTGATTGCTGGTGTACCTTTGGTGCCTATTGCTATGCATCTAATCCTGAGGCTGCTATGGTTACAATTTTTTACATCTATGGCAATTGACAGTTTCCTGGTGGAGATTAGTGAATTGTTTAGGGATCACGAAACTGTGGGCAGAAAAAACCTGTCTCTTGCTTCTAATAGGTTTGAGGTGGTGTCTGGTGCTGATAATACCTCTGAGCCAGCATGAGATGCCTCGCCTGTTGCAAAAGTGGCCAGTTCTTCTGAGAAGTCCGGATAGATGCAGATAGTGGGTTTGCTAGTCATTGGGAGCTCCATTCTTAGGCGCCATTGTTAACGAAATAGTGGCAAGGACACTGTGTTTGTTTGCCGATGGTCTTATCAAAGGTTTTTTCTTCTTTTCCTTTTTTTTTTTTTTTTACCACAAGTGCTTGCAATTTTGAACCCAGTCTCTACATAATATAGTGGATCAGGTTTTCCACAAGGTCTCTTAGCTGCCACACTGCTTGTCCAGATATTCATGTATGAAGGACCAGAGTGCCATTGCCTCCCACCGCATGTAGGTGGAAGTCGGCAGTATTTATTCAGCAGTTACTGTTGTTTTTGTGGTCCTCAGTCCGGAGACTGGTTTGATGCAGCTCTCCACTCTATTCTGAGCAAGCCTCTTCATCTCCTCTTAAGAACAGAAATCTACATCTATTTTAATTTGTTTACTGTATTCATCTCTTGGTCTCCCTCTGTGATTTTTACCTCTCACGCTTCCCTCCAACACTAAAATCATGATTCCTTGATGTCTTAACGATGTGTCATACCAATCGATCCCTTCTGTTAGTCAAGGTATGCCAGAAATTCCTTTTCTCTCCAATTCTGTTTAGTGCCTCCTCATTAGTTATGTGATCCACCCACCTAATCTTCAGCATTCTTCTGTAGCACCACATTTCAAAATCCTCTACCCTCTTCCTGTCCACACTGTTTATCATATACGTTTCACTCCCATACATGGCAACACTCCACACAAATGCCTTCAAATAGGACTTTCTTACACTTAAATTAATATTCGATGTTACCAAATTTCTCTTTTTCAAATCCTTTTTCTACCCATTGCCATTCTGCATTTTATATACTCTGTACTGTGACCATCATAAGTTATTTTACTGCCCAAGTTACAAAACTCATCTACCATCTTTATTGTTTCGTTACCTAATCTAATATCTCCAGCATCACCTGATTTTCTTAGACTGCATTCCATTACCCTTGTTTTGTTCCTGTTAATGTTCATCTTATACACACCTTTCAACACACTGCGCATTCCGTTCAACTGTTCTTCCAGGTCCTTTGCTGTCTCTGACAATTACAATGTCATCGGCAAAACACAATGTTTTTATTTCTTTGCCCTGAACGCTAATTCATTCTCCAGATTCCTTCTTGCTTTCCTTTATAGCTTGCTCATTGTACAAATTGAATAACATTGGAGAAAGGCTGGAACCCTGTCTTACTCCCTTTCCAACTTCTGCATCCCTTTCATGCCCTTCAACTGCTGTCTGCTGTTTGAACAAGTTGTAAATAACCTTTCCGTTCTCTATATTTTACTACTTCTCATTTCAGGAGCTACTATGTACTTTTATTAAAAGAAAAAGAAAAATAGTAGCAAACATTAAAAATGTAATACAGTACAATTAGATGCAATAGTGTAGTTAACAATGTAAAAGATTATAATTGTGTAATTAAGTCTACTGAAGTTTAGTTACATTTCAGAAGGAGGAGCAAAACTTACAAATTATACCATATACAATTGACAGTACTGGGAAAACTTAACAATAATATTGTATCTGGTTTGTAAGTAAACGTAAGTTCCTATTAGTTGAATACTGATAACAGATTCTTGCCTTTAGTGAATTAATTGTTGATAATTTTTAATTACTTGAATCAGATAGTAATACGTTATTTCTAAGCACTGATTAAGTATTACAATGATGCACATATACATAAATAACACGTGAAATTGTTTAGTAATGAATTTTATTTTCATGGTAAGACAAAGTTCAGAAGTGATTACTGATTTTTGAATGTATTGTTTAAATTGGCTGGTTCTATTTACTCACATTCCAAGCGTAGTTTCATAATTTATTTTGGAACTGTGACAGCTATTACCACAAAAATTATTCATAATGAATAATCAATGCATGATGTCCTGTGCTGAGAAGACACCTCATATAATCAGGAGATAAACACACAATATTGTAGATCTGAATATTAGTACATCAGCAAAATGAGAAGAAAATAAATGAAGTTTGTTACAGAAATAGAGCAAAAATACTACAACATACTCTGAACTTTTCAAGTTTTACAATGAACTATTATTTATGGCACTTAAATAGATGCAGTAAAAATGATAAATTCAGTAGCCTTGAAAGGTAATTTTTCCAGTTAGTGTTATAAAGAAATGTTGTAACTGTTAACTGTTGTTAACTGTTAATCTTGTTTGTAGTTCAATACCTTCTCACAGGTTTCAGCATTTCTTTTTTAACACTAACTTGAAAAATTGCCTTTCTATTTTGTGCAATGATACGAAGAACTGTACTTAGTCATTTATTCCTGTTACAGGATTTTTGTATTAGTTATTCTTTCCTTTTGTATTTGTTAACAGAAAAATTTAGAATTATTAATTATTATATTTAACTTACCACATTTTACTATGTCATGTGCATATTACACTGCTGTATTGTCACAAATGCCTTTTGGCTGTTCCAATACATTAGATTGTCCCCTCTATGATATTACATATTACTACACTATTGTGTACGTGTCATGATTTTCACGCCTTTTCAGATTATGAATATTACATCCAGTAATTTTTTATTTCTTTTTTGTTGGTGTATTCATTTCTGTTACATTTCTCAATGTCTTGGTTAGTATTTGTGTTGCCTTCAATATCTGCGTCATAGTCTGTGTAGTTGTTTGATTAATCATCACTACTGTTATAATCTGCGTTTGCCTGTGATCTGTTAATATGTTCTCTGGGTCTTTCTCTCTGAGATGTGAGGAGCCTCTGCTGGTGGCAATAGAGAGCACTTGGCACACCTTGTTGCAAATTATTGCTCATGTTCACACCAATGATTCCTGCTGCCTGGGTTCAGAGATCATCATCTGCTCCTTGGGCGGCTGCTGGATTTTGTGAAGACAGCTAGCCTTGCTCTTGACTTCCACTAATGGATGGAGAATTGTGGGATCCCCCTGAATAGGTCAAGTGTGCACTACACACAAGAAAGGTAGAAGAGTACATGTGGAGTGCAATGTGTGTGTGTGTGTGTGTGTGTGTGTGTGTGTGTGTGTTTTCCTTAGGTTAGAGAAATGCCTCCTTAGGCCCGTTACTGATTTTGGTAAGGGCAGCACTCGACACAGAGAAAGAAAACATTAATATAGTAATAGTTAACTGTAGGAGCATCTATGTAAAGATTATAGAACTGCTCTCACTTTTATACACAGTGTCCCAGTTATCTTGACCACCCAAAATATCTTTGGAACAATAACAGCCATTGTAAAATGAGTTTCTCTGGTATTAATGTAAGACTGTGGCTCATGATAGTAAATATATTGAAACAAAAGCATGTGTGTTTTTAACACAAACTTATGTGTTTTTAAATGGACACCCTATATTATTTCATCAGCAGTCTATAGCATGACAAATCACATAAACAATGGTGCTGATTGCCTTACAATACGCCAATTACATGCCAAGATATTGTGAAGCGAAATTGTCACTTGAAATAAACAAAATGCGCTGCTAGTGCATGTCCTGAGCAGCATAGGGTTCTTGTCTGATTCTCAGGACGTGTGCTAGCTACACATTTCATGAATTTTAGGTGTCAACTTTGCTTCGCAATACCTCAAGATGTAATTGGAGTATAGCGATGCATTCCACACCATTGCATATGTGATTTGTCATGGTATAGATTGCTGATGAAATAATCTACAGTGCTCATTTAAAAACACATAAGTTTGTATATATAAAAAAAAAAAGCACACATGATTTCGTTTTAGAATGTTTCAAAATAATGATACCAATGAAAGTTGTTTTACTATAGCTGTTGTTGATCCAGAGATATTTTGGGTGGTCAAGATAAAGGGGACACCCTGTATTGTCAAAATGCCCACATAGTACAAGGGGACAGAAAGCTGGCTGAAACCAGGTGTTAATAATAAAATCGAAATCAGATTGGAATGTACACCCCAGAGACAGGTTAAACACAGTGTTTTTGTAGTTCAGTTTCAGAATGTGAAATAATTTGGGTGAAAGTCATTGTGAAAAGTGGTGCAAACATGGCTCAGCAGCAGTAGTGGCACAACATATGAGGGAAAACTTGGAAAATATGTCACATAGATTTCCTTGTCATTTTAGGTGGAGATTGTAACTTACCTGATATAGACTGGGAGAGAAACGTGTTTAAGATGGTTGTCAGGGACAGAGAATCTAACAATACTGATCTACGTGCTATATCCAATCGTTGCACCCAGGAAGTATATAGTAACCCACTGTTCACAGTAAAAACATTTGTATCATTGAGGCAGTCTTACACATTTCCCAGCGGTGGTGTTAGTGCAAGGGTGAAGACAATGTCTGATATCAGAATTATTATTATTGACAATTTTAGTGTGACTCAACAACAAATAAATGTACTATGAGGATCTACTTATTCCTTCTATGTTAATGTGGCAAATTCTGAATGAGACCATGCTCATTGTCAGCAAGACAATTAGATCTTCTCTCACTTACTGGCTGCCAGTAATGAGTCAAATCCAACCATAGGCTGCCAGAAGGAAGTGTGCCCTGATGTGTGAATACCAAATGATCCTGGGTAACGTTCAGCTCCCACTGCTAAATGATGTAGCCCATGTAAAATGGAGAAGGTTGAAATCGAGACATCCTGCAATTGCTACAGCCGAGGTTCTTTCAAAAAGCAAGTAAAATGTCATCCAGTCATGTGCAGCATTGAGGTGAAGCCATTAGGGTTCCAACACCCCCACATCAGGTGGACAACCCGTAACCAAATCTGTACTGGACATAAGAGATGCACAGATACACCCCATAAATGAGGAAAAAATTACCTCCCCAGAATGTGGCTGTGGTGTGGAGAGGTAGGCTATGCAACATATTGTGCAGGGATATTTTTACAGAACTTAGTTACAATGATCACATTACTACACAAAATTAGTACCGAAGTCAGATTGAGCACGATATTGTTGATATTGGTTAGCATCATGGACTGTGGTGCTTGCGGCCCCCTGTCCAAAACCCGCCATGGGTGGAAAAAATTTATTTATTTGTATTTAATTAATGATGAAAATTCTCCTCAAAGATGATGAATATTTTATAAAAGAGATAGATTGGCTGGCCAGTACTTACCTTTGTGCTGTATTGCCAATAGTTACACAAATGAAGAAACAGGAGGGAAAAAAAAGGGGGATGAAAAAGGACAAGCTTTTGGAACACAGTTCCTTCCTCAGGTGGGAGAGAAGGGAAGTAAAAAGGATGGGAACGGAAGGGAAAGGTAATTCACGACCTAGGTCATGAAGGTGGTGTTTCAGGAGTTCCCATTCTTTTTACTTCCCTTCTCTCCCACCTGAGGAAGGAACTGTGTTCCGAAAGCTTGTCCCCCCCCCTTTTTTTTTTCCTGTTTCTTCATTTGTGTAACTATCGGTGGTACAGCACAAAGGTAAGTACTGGCCAGCCAATCTCTCTCTTTTATAAAATACTTATTTGTATTTACTATTTCTAGAATGTTGTACATGTTTTTTATGTTTCATGTACTTGTAAGTTCCAGAAAATTGTTTCTATGTATAAATAGTTGAGCACTCGGAGCAGGAACCAGTCTGTACTAAGTGTACGCTTGTGTTAGCAATAAACAAGTTCTAAGTGTAAAGTGTTGTGCTTTCTTAACGACTAGCCTTCAAATTCTGGACCTGCAGTTTGCAATGTGACATTTTCTGGTGGAGGCACCGGGTAAACTGCAATACATCTGCATCATCATGGTTCCGATTAGGCAGCGTAAAAACTGTCACCTACATGGACATGAACAAAGGGTACACTGACAACCTTCATCCGAAGGTCCGTGTCATCAAAAGACCCGTGAATGCCAAAACAGCAGTAAGCCAGCTGCATCTCTCAGGCACCCATTGATGTACTCAGAAGATGTTGGACAGGGCCCAAATAAATGGCTGAAAGGATTCAATTGAGTTGCCATGTGTAATAGGTATGATCACATGATGTGGTTGGCAAACATATATTTCTTCCTGGATGGGGCGGCGTAGTAGTGGTTCAGAAATAACGAGGACAAGCTCGATAGCTGGGGAAAATTCCAGACAGAATTTAAGATGTTTGTAGACCACCAGTGGAAAGTCCATTTATCAGAAGAGCAAATGAAGGAAAGGGCCCAGAGACATGGTGAGTCAACACAGTCGTATATACACTGTGTTTTGGCCCTATATCACGTAGTTAACCGGGTATGATAGTGGCCGATAAAGTTTCATACCTGGTGGAGGGCTTAGCGGAAGACATGCATCTTCTGTTAAAAGATGCTTCAAAGACACAAGAGTTTATCCAATGGTGCCAGAAAATTGAAGAGTTGCAACAGAGTGTAGTAGGAGGAAAGAAGTGCGACAGACTTCTGAATGTTGTCCTTATGGCTGTTGTCGAACACCAGCATGCTTTGCTTCTCTCATACAGCAAATTGAGGGAGAAGAATTTCACTTTTTGGCAGCCGGGACTATTGGACCAAGCAAGCACCAGATTATGTCCTTGGATGTCAGTCCTATACGTCGTGAGAAAGCTGAGGAAGAGGTATTTCAAACATTAGCATCTATCAGCTCTGCCAGTCGCACCTGACATGAAGAATGGCCTCACCCTACTAATTTAACAATTATTATATGTCAAGACATCATTATAGTCGACAGGACCAACTGTGGACCTCTGGTACAGAGCTGAGTGGAGGGTCTGAATCAGAGGCTCAGACGGTTCTGCAACTGTATAGGCTGCAGATTCCTTGACTTGCGCCATTGGGTGGCGGGTTTCCAGGTTCCGCTGAATAGGTCAGGAGTCCACTATACACAGGAATTGTCGTAGCTGTGTCGGGAAAGTACCAGAACTCCAAGCGTTAATAGAAAGCACTGAAACGCACATCATTGTAGGCAGTGAAAGTTGGCTCAAGCCGGAAATAAGTTCATCAGAAGTATTGGCAAAAGATCTAACTGTGTTCAGAAAGGATAGCTTAAACAAAATAGGTGGAGGCGTGTTTTTTGCCGTCAAAAGTAGTATTTCATGTAGCGAAGTTGAAGTTGATAGTTCCTGTGAGCTATTATGGTTTGAGGTTGTACATGAAAATTGTAATAAGTTAATAATTGGTTCCTTTTACTGGCCTCCCGACTCTGACGATACAATAGCAGAAAGTTTCAAAGAAAACCTGAGTCTAATTACAAAAACGTACCCGACTCGCACAATAATAGGAGGCGGTTATTTTAATTTACCCTTGATCTGTTGGTGAAATTATATTTTCAAATCAGGAGGTACGCATAAAAAATCATGTGAAATTGTACTCAACGCATTCTCCGAGAATTACTTCAAACAGTTAGTTCATGAGCCAACTAGAATAGTAAATGGATGTGAAAACTCACTTGATATCTTAGCAACAAATAATCCTGAGCTCATAACGAGCATCAAAACAGATACAGGTATTAGTAAACACAGAGCTGTCGTAACGATACTGAATATCGAAAGTCCCAACGTTACCAAAAATAAACGAAAAGTATATTTGTTCAGGAAAGCAGAGAGAAATAAAATACATTGCTTCTTGAAAGACAGGTTCCACTTGTTTCTAAAACTAAACATAGGTGTAGACCAGATGTGGCTCAAATTCAAAGAAGTGGTATCGACATCTATTGACAGTTTTATACCAAATAAATTAATAAAAGAAGGAGGTGATCCCCCTTGGTACACAGGTCAGGACACTGATGCAAAAGCAAAGGAAAAGGCATACTAAATTTAAACGAACACACAACCCCAGGGTTGGTGATCCTACACAGAAGCTCGAAATTTAGCGAGGATTTCAATGCGAGATGCCTACAATACTTATCACAACGAAACTCTTTCTCGAAATTTGACTGAAAACCCAGAGAGATTTTGGTCATATGTTAAATATACTAGGGACTAAACACAAACAATACCCTCACTACGTGATAGTAATGGTAATCCTGCCGATAACAGCCCTACTAAAGCAGAGTTACTAAACATAGCTTTTAGAAACTCATTCACCAAAGAAGACGAAACCAATATTCCAGATTTCGAATTACGAACAGAGGTCGTAATGAGTAACGTAGAAGTAGATATCATTGGAGTAGTGCAACAACTAAAATCACTTAACAAGAACTAGTCTTCCCATTAGATTTCGCTGAAGAGGTAGCTCCTTAACAGCCATATACAACCGCTCTCTCAAAGAAGGATCTGTAACAAAAGTTTGGAAAGTTGCACAGGTCACACCTTTATTCAAGAAAGGCAGTAGGAGTAATCCACTAAACTGCAGACCTATTTCATTGACGTCAATTTGCAGCAGGGTTTTGGAACATATCCTGTATTCAAATATTATTAATTATCTCAAAAAGAACAATCTATTGACCCAAGGTCAACAAGGAATTAGAAAATATCGTTCATGCTAAACACAACTACCTCTTTATTCACACGAAGTGATGGGTGGTATCGACAAGGGTTCGCAAATCGATCCTGTATATCTTGTTTTCCAGCAGGCTATTGACATTGTACCTCACAAACAGTTTTTAATCAAATTGCGTGGTTATGGTATATTCCCCTAAGTTGGGGATTAGATAGGGGATTTCCTGTCAGAGGACACAATTTGTAGTAATCGATGGTGAGGCATCAACTAAAACAGAAGTGATAACCGGCGTTCGACTGGGTAGTGTCATTGGTCCTCTGCTGTTCCTTATTTTCATAAACAATTTAGGGGAAAATCTAAGTAGCTCTCTTAGGTTGTTTGCAGATGACACCGTCATTTACCGTCTAGTAAAATCATCTGAAGATCAAAACCAATCGCAGAACGATGTACGAAAAGAAATCCGTTAAACTTTGTTTACAAGATAAATCAATCAAAAGTGAAGGCCGTAAACTCCACAAAATACCTAGGAATTACTATTACTTCAGGCTTAAATTGGAAAGAACACGTAGATAATGTCGTGGGAAAGGCGAACCAGAGACTGCGTTTTATTGGCAGAACCCTTAAAACATGCAACAGAATTATAAAAGAAACTGTATACACTACGCTTGTCCGTCCATTTTTGGAGTATTGCTGTCTAGTGTGGGATCCTTATCTGGTGGGTTTGACGGAGGACATTGAAAGAGTCCAAAGAAGGGCAGCTCATTTCGTATTGTC
Source organism: Locusta migratoria (assembly GCA_026315105.1). Classification (NCBI taxonomy): domain Eukaryota; kingdom Metazoa; phylum Arthropoda; class Insecta; order Orthoptera; family Acrididae; genus Locusta; species Locusta migratoria. Next base: position 900,115,840 of record CM048744.1, read on the forward strand.
GTGATACAGGGGAAACAGCGTTATGGAAATGATACAAAATCTGGGATGGGAATCAATACAACAACGGCGCTTATCGCTGTGGCGTGGGCTACTTACGAAACTCCAATCGCCAACATTCTCCTCTGAATGCGTAAATATATTGTTGACTCCCACTTACATAGGTAGAAATGATCATCAGAATAAAATACGAGGAATCAGAGCTTGAACGGAGAGATTCAGGTGTTCTTTCTTACCACGCGCTATTCGAGAATGGAATGGTAGATAAATAGTATAATGGTGGTTCAATTAACCCTCTGCCAGGCACTTAAATGTGATTTGCAGAGAATCCCATGTAGAAGTAGATGTAGATCCATCAGAGCAGTCCTTTAAACGGCAGTCAACAGCAGATGATTAATGTCAACATATGAGACAAAGTCTGTCACCGTATCCTGGACATGGTCGCTCTCCAACACGCTGCCGCCGTTCACCGTCACCTTGCAGAGATACCAGCTAATCGCCTAGCCGTCATGTTCAGGAAAACTAGGCGAAGCTACGATCTACGGAGGTGAGGTTGCTGCATATGAAAATCTTCCATCGAAAACGGTCACTAAGATGTTGAGAAATGTCATTGATGGCCAACCTGTCCATGCACTAGTCGATTCAGGTGCTTCCTTCTCTGTATTGTCGAATGACTACCGCTGCAAACTAAAGAAGATATTCTGTGATACAACAGAAACTGTGCTGAAGGCCCAAATGGAAAATACATGCAACCTGCAGGAATAATTATCAACAGGATGCAACCTTTTGAATTTGTCATTTTAACAGAATATAGCCATAACGTCATCCTTGGATGGGACTTCCTTCAGGCATCCCAGGCTGTCACTGACTTTGGAAGGTCCGAACTACAAATTGAGGAAGCCATTCCGTTGAGTACACATAACACAAACTCTCCTTGGAGGTTGTTTGCTGTCGAGAATGTTGAGATGTTAACAATGAGGAGAGTTCCAGTCAGCAGCCAAGATGACCAGCTGGACTGTGAAGTGCTTGTCGATTGCTAAAAGTTAATCAATATAACAAAGGGAATCTATACACCAGTGGCTATCATAAGCATTACATGTGGTCGAGGAGAACTTTGGATCACTAATTTCCACAGGCAATCGCAACTCATTCCTGAAGGATTGTGTATTGCAACAGCTGAACCAGTCCAGGATGGTGAGCTTAATATCATCATGCTCTGCTGTTACTGCCGAAAAATCACTTGAGGAAACTACTATGGAATCGCATATATGACCTGGTCTCATGCAGGAACATCATCAGCAGGTGTTAACCATACTACACCAATTTTCAGGTGTATTCTAGGCCAGGCAGGAGAAGATGCAGATTAAATGGCCCACCGTGATAAAACACTGTATCAATACTGGGAATCATCCACCAATTAGCCAGCGTTTGTACAGAGTGTCGCCAGCTGAAAGACTGATAATTAGGGAGGAAGTGGAGAAGATGTTTCACAGTGGCATTATAATAATAATTTCAATTGGATGCCACTTGGGAGACTTTCGTGTCCCTAGCCTTCCCCAGTTATCCAACCGGGGAAAGGGGACCTACAGCTTAACGTGGAATCCGAACCACATCTCATTTCTGGTGACTGCTCACATTGTTGAGAGATGAAGGATGAGTTAAAACACAGACTGAAAAAATCTGATGTCCGACTAAGACGACAATGGATACACTGTTCCTGTTCCAGCCGGACGACACACTGGATGATTATGTGAAACAGCTCATCACGAGAGTCGAAGAAGCAAGACAGGTGGCTCGCATACGGACACTGGATGCCCAGGAGAAGGGCCGTCAGCAGTATAACGACAAGCACCGACCTGTTGTGTACAGCTTAGGAGGTCTGGTATGGATTTTTATCCCTGTGTAGAAAGTTGGGCTATTGGAAAAGTTACTGAAGCGATACTTTGGTGCATATCGTGTCATACGCCGCCTGTCAGACGCCACATGTGAAGTAAAGGATTATGATCAGTCCTCAAAACAACAAAAACGAAGAGACATTGTTCACGTCTTTTATATGAAGCCTTACCATGATCCCAGAGAACAAATAGCAATGGACTTCTCAAGGGCTCAAAGGACCTTTATGGTAATGATGAAGTCACAAGAGGAGGGTCTCGTGCCAGTCATCGTCACCATAAGGAAGGTGTACAGGTAGAATTTAAGGATTCTCCAGAACTGCCATACAGAGGACCCATGACATGATCAAGGACACTACAGTTGGCTTCAAAGGGAGCGTAACAGTGGGCTGCTGTTCTTTCAGGATGGGAAGTAATGCCACGAGTCTTCTGACGGAACATTTGATACAGTGGTTAGCATCATAGATCACAGTGCTTGCAGTTCCCAGTTGAAATCCCGCCACAAGTGAAAAAATTTATTTCTTTTTGTCTACTATTTCTAGAATGTTCTACATGTTTCTTATGTTTGGTGAACTTGCAAGTTCCAGAATATTCTTTCTATGTATAAATAGTGGAGCACTCCAAGCAGGAGTCAGTCTGTACTGAGTCTACGTTTGTGTTAGCAACAAACAAACGTGTTCTAAGTATAAAGTGTTGCCCTCTCTTAATGACCGGCCTTCAAATTCCGGACCACCTGCAGTTTGCAAGGTGGCAATATTCGCGTTTGTGAATATTGTGTACAAGAGCATACATCAATCATTTTTGCTAAGAATTTCATCACTGGAGTAGAAGGAGTTGACCACCAAAACATCCTTTATTCTCTTTTCAAACTGAATCTTATTGGGACTTAAATTTTTTGTGGCTGCTGAATAGTGGACACCTTTCTGAATTTTTGTTGTTGCTAGTATTGATTCCATGAATTGAAATATTGGTTTGGAAAAAAAGATTTTTTTTTTAATGACAAATTTCATTAGAAAATAAATGTATTGGGAAGCAGTAGTTGATATCCCCAGTTCCTTAAATAGCTCTCTGTTAGTTGTTTTTGAGTTGACACCATAAATGATTCATATCACACATTTTTGGGCTTTGAAACTTTAGCTTTGCCTGACAAGTTGCTTGACAAAATAATCCCATATGGTATTATGGAGCGAAATATGCATAATACGGTAGCTTTTTTATTTTTATTTTTATATGTTCTATTCCTGACAACATTCTCATAGCAAATAGGAACTTTTTTTATGCACTTCAGCAGTTTTGTGGTATGCTCCTCACAGTTAAATTTATTATCAAGCTATAATCCCAAGAATTTGACTCTCACAACTACTTCTGTCTCTTTGTCATCATATTTCAGGCGAATACTGGCAAGAAACCTTTAACTAGTCCTCAACTGCATTTAGTGTGTTTTATTAAGGTTTAATGACAGAGAATTAGCTAGGAACCATTTAATAACATCCAAGAAAATTTCATTAGTCAACCTATCTTATTGATATTGAAATACAGATATCTCTCTCTCTCTCTTTCTCTGTGCGTGTGCATGTGTGTGTGTGTGTGTGTAAAAAAGATAGAAATCGAATAATGTACCCAAGGCACAGGCTCATAGATAGTTCACAAAAAAAAAAACCCACACACAAACCCAACTTTCAAGCTTTCTCAACTGTTGGCCACTTCTTCAGGAAAAGAGGAAGGACGGAAGGGGGAAAGGGAAGGATACGGGTTTTAGGGGAGTGGAAGAGAAGCCATTCCAATCCCGGGAGAGGTAAACAAGCGCGCGCGCGCGCGCGCGCGCACACACACACACACACACACACACACACACACACATACCAAGGTAGACATTTGTAGAAAGCAAAGACGTTGGACAGAGAGAACAGTTGAGGCAGAGGCTCTGTCCAGAGAACCGAGGCAAAGGTGTTAAAGAAAGGTAGGCAGGAATTTGAATTTAGCAGAGGTTGAGACCAAGTCGGCAATGGGAAGAGAGAATATGCTGAAAGGTAAGTTCTCATCTCTGAAATTCTGAAAGGTTGGTGTCAGTGTGAAGTATCCATATAACCCGGATGATGTAACACTGTGCCAAGACGTGCTGGCTGTGCACCAAGGCATTCTTAGCCACAGGGTGATCCTCATTAACAACAAACACGGTCTGTTTGTGTCTGTTCATGTGAATGGTCAGTTTGTTGCTGGCTATTCCCACATAGAAGGCTTCACAGTGCAGCCATGTCAGCTGCTAAATCATGTGGGTGCTGTCGCAAGTGGCTCTGCCCGTAATTGTGTACACTTTTTGGGTTAAAGGACTGGAATAGGTGGTGGTGGGAGGATGCATAGGGCAGGTTTTACACCGGGGGCAGTTACATGGGTAGGATCTGGAGGTTAGGAAAGGTGGTTTGGGGTTTTCATAGGGATGGACTAGGAGGATACTAAGGCTAGGTGGGCAACAGAAAGTCTCGGTGGAGTGGGAAGGATGTTATCAAGGATGGATCTCATTTCGGGACAGGATTTAAGGAAGTCGTATCTTTGCTGGAGAGCCACATTCAGAGTCCACTCCAGTTTCGAAAAGTATCCGGTGGCAAGAGGGGCACTTTTAGAGTCCCCCTCTGTGGGAGGTTCTGGGTTTGGGGGAAGAGAAAGTGGCCCTGGCTGTTTGCTTCTGTACCAGATCAGGAGGGTAGTTGCGGGATGTGAAAGCTGTCATCAGGTTATTGGTGTACTAATTCAGGGATTCAGGACTAGAACAGACTCGTTTGCCACGAAGACCTAAGCTGTAGCAAAGGGACCGTTTGATATGGAATGGATGGCAGCTGTCATAATGGAGGTACTGTTGTTTGTTGGTGGGTTTGATGTGGACGGATGTGTGGAGCTGGCCATTGGATAGATGGTGCTCAGTATTGAGGAAAGTGGCATGGGATTTGGAATAGGACCAGGTGAATCTTATGGAACCAAAGGAGTTGAGGTTGGAGAGGAAATTCTGTAGTTCTTCTTCACTGTGAGTCCAAATCATGAATATGTCATCAATGAATTTATACCAAATTTTGAGTTGCCAGGCTTGGGTATCCAAGAAGGCTTCCTCTAAGCATCCCACAAATAAGTTGCCATACGAGGGGGCCATCCTGGTTCCCATGGCTGTTCCCTTTAGTTGTTGGTATGTCTGGCCCTCAAAAGTGAAGCTGGCTAGGGTAATAAGGAAAGAGGTTTTAGGTAGGGTTGCAGGTTGTCGATGTGAAAGAAAATACTGCATCGCAGCAAGGCTCTGGGCATTTGAGATATTTGTATATAGGGAAGTGGCATCAATGGTTACATGGATGGTTTCTAGAGGTAACAGGCTGGGTAAGGATTTCAGGCGATCGAGAAAGTGGTTTGTATCTTTGATGAAGGATGGGAGACTGCACATGATGGTTTGAAGGTGTTGGTCTATATAGGCTCAGATTCGTTCTGTAGGGGCTTGGTAACCAGTCACAATGGCGCAGACGGGATGTTTGAGTTTGTGAACCTTGGGAAGTAAGTAGAAGGAGATGGTGTGGGGTGTCGGTGGGGTCATGAGGTTAATGGAGTCAGGTCAAAGGTTTTGTAGGGGGCCTAAGGCTCTGAGGATTCCTTGAAGTTCAGTCTGGACATCAGCTCAGCAATGGGATTGCCTTGACAAACTTTATATGGGGTACTGTCTGAAAGCTGACGCGGTCATGGATCCCTTGTCGGCTAGGAGAATGACATGGATTGGTCAGCCTTCAGATCATGGATAGCCTGGGCGTCAGCTGTGGTGATGTTGAGAGTTGGATTCAGGTTTTTCAGGAAAGATTGAGAGGCAAGGCAGGAGATGAGAAATTCCTGGAATGTTTGATGACGGTGATTTTGAGGAAGAGGAGGTGGGTCTCGCTGTGATGGTGGATGGAACTCTTCCAGGTAGGGTTCAATTTGGATGTTGTCTTGGAGAGTTGGATTATTAGGAGTAGGATTAGAATGATTTTTCTTAGAGGCAAAGTGATATCTCCAGCAAAAACTAAGAGTATAGGACAGTAGATCTTTGACTTGGGTTATTTGGTTGAATTTGGGAGTAGGGCTAAATGTGAGGCCTTTGGAAAGGACAGAGGTTTCAGACTGGGACAGAGGTTTAGAAGAGAGGTTGATTACTGAATTGGGACGTTGTGGTACTGGATTGTGTGGACTAGCATATTGAGGTTTGGGGGGGAGTGGAGCTGGAAATGGGAGATTGAGCAGATGGGAGAGACTGGGTTTGTGTGCAATGAGAGGACGTTAAGGTTTGTAGGAAAGGTTGTTGAGGGAGAGTGTATTGCCTTTCTGGAGGTGGGTAACTAGGATATTGGATATTTTTTTAGATCGAGGGTGGCATGCTGTTCTAATGTATGATTGGCCTGTAGGAGGATGTTCTGAACTATAACTGTGGATGTGGGAGAGGAAAGATTGAGGATTTTGATTAGGGGTGGGAGTTGACAGGTGTGCTCATTGGCTGAGTTGATGTATAAATTAAGCATTAGGCGGGCGAGGGCTATGGATTGTTCAGTTAGGAATTGGTATAAGGCAGGATGAAAGGATGGGTTACAGTCAGAGATGGATACTTTCAGTGTGAGGCCCTTGGGGGTAATGCCAAATGTCAGAGTAAGCCTTAGTAAATAAATTGTGGGAACGTAATCTGGCAAGGGAGAAAGCATGTTTACGAAAGGAATGTAAATAAAACTTGATGGGCTTGTTGTGAGGGAGACATAGTATGTGGATGATGGAAAAGTGAGAAATGTGGAATATGTAACAGATTGCAATGAACAAAAAATATATGTAAAATATTATATAAAAATATTTTATACGGGGAGAGAGATAAAAGTGAACAGATAATAAAAGTAATTCAAATGTGAAAAAAGAAAAGATAGAAAAAGTTGGCAAAGAAAGTTTGTTATTGATACTGTCGTCACCTTTTAGTTAGTCAACAACATAGTGTTCAAGCGTTTGGTAGTAGTATTTGCATTCAAAATGGGTTTAAGGATGGAGAAAATCGGAAGAAGTTTGAGAAAACCATGTGAGAATGCAAGGAAAGCATCTGTTTAGGATTGGTTATTTGAAAGCAGATTATGATTTTGAGGCTGACAATAGTCTGACAAAGGATACCCAAGCCTGTCAACCCAAAGCTTGGTATAGATTTATTGATGATATCTTCATGATGTAGACACACAGTGAAGAAGAACTCCATAATTTCCTCTCCAACCTCAACTCCTTTGGTTCCATCAGATTCAACTGGTCCAATCCCAAATTCCATACCACTTTCCTCGATGTTGACCTCCATCTATCCAGTGGCTAGCTCCACACATCTGTCCACATCAAACCCACCAACAAACAACTGTACCTCCATTATGACAGCTGCCATCCATTCCATATCAAACGGTCCCTTTCCTACAGCTTAGGTCTTAGTGGCAAACGAGTCTGCTCAAGTCTTGAATCCCTGAATCAGTACACCAATAACCTGATGACAGCTTTCACATCCTGCAACTACCACCCTGATCTGGTACAGAAGCAAATAGCCAGGGCCACTTCCTCTCCCCCCCCAAATCCAGAACTTCCCACAGAGGGACCCTAAAAGTGCCCCTCTTGTCACTGGATACTTTCCAGGACAGGAGCAGACACTAAATTAGGCTCTTCACAAGGATACGACTTCCTCAAATCCTGTCCTGAAATGAGATCCATCCTTGATGACATGCTTCCCACTCCACCGTAAGTGTCTTTCCGCCGCCCACCTCACCTTCGTAACATCCTAGTGCAGCCCCACGAAATCCCCAAAACACCTTCCCTACCCTCTGGCTCCTACCCATGTAACTGCCCCTGGTGTAAAACCTGCCCTATGCATCCTCCCACCACCACTACTTATTCCAGTCCTGTAACCCAGAAGGTGTACACAATTAAGGGCAGAGCCACGTGATTTAGCAGCTGACATGCCTGCACTGTGAAGCCTTCTATATGGGAGTGACCAGGAACAAAACTGTTCATTCACATGAGCGGTCACAGACAGATAGTGTTTGTTGGTAATGAGAATCACCCTGTGGCTAAGCTTGCCTTGGTGCATGGCCAGCACATATTAGCACAGTTTTACACCGCCCTGGTTATATGGATACTTCCCACTGACACCAACCTTTCAGAACTCCGGAGATGGAAACTTGCCCTTCAACATATTCTCTCTTCCCGTTGCCCACCAGGTCTCAAGCTTCTAGTTTTAAATTCTAGCCCACCGTCCTACAACATCTTTGCCTCCATCTCTGGACAAAGCCTCTGCCTTGACGGGCGTCTCTGTCCAACCTCTTTACATTTTGCATAAGTCTGCCTTTGTGTGCATGTAAATATGTGTGGGTGTGGGTGTTTGTTTACCTATCCTTCCCCCCCCCCCCCCCCCTCCCTCCCAAGGTGAGTCTTTCCTCTCTGGGGATTGGAATGACTCCCTACCCAATCCCTTAAAACCCTCATCCTTTCCTTTTCCCTCTCTTTCCCTGCTCTTTCTGAAGAAGCAACCTAAGGTTGTGAAAGCTCAGTACTGTGTTTGTGTGTCATAAGGTAAATCTCTCTTATATGTATATATGGACATAACTTTTCTCATTTGATAAATAAGAACTTACTTCAACATTTAATCATTAATCATCACTTCATTACAATATGCTCACCTCCATGACGATTGGTTTTCACGGAGGTGAGGCTAACGGAGGCGAGAAACCTTAACAAAATTTGATGTTGTGCATATTCAATCATTCCTCTCTTCACTGAGCTCCATTCATTTAATTGAGTGTTTTGTCATAACGCCCTGAAAGTATAACAGACACTCACAAAAATAAACCGGTCTCTTTCACCTCCTGCACTATAAACACATTCAATCGTTCCAAGCCTGTCAATTGGTTATGCCAAAATGACATGCTAATGGTAACTCATGTTGACACTGGCCCCATGAATGATGGGAAGTGAAGGCAGTCAATGAGGAGTGGCGTTCAGAGAGACAATAAGAATGTCTTTTTTTATTTTTTTCCCATTACTTGAATTAATTATGAAATTATCTGTTGTTGCAAAGTGTTAGGTCATTATGGAAAAATGACACAAAAATCCAGCCATTACTTGGATGTAACAGATTTCCTAATTAATGGAAATTGAACACATTTACCTTTAATGGTAATTTAAAAGACTTCTTTCAACTCAAAGCTACAAAATTAAAGTTGCCCCTACATACTGACTGTTTCTCTGCTTTTAAAAGTTTTTCAACGAACATAATGACTTTATTTCTAACAGAGATGATCAGCATTACCATTCACAAGTAAATCATCTAAAACAATCTATTTTTACTCGTAAAAAATAGGTCCGTCCACAACCCTGAATTGTTTTCAAAGTGAAAGGACATTCTTAACAGACTGAATGCCACTCCTGATTAGCTACCTTCATTTCTCATCATTCATTTCACCTCTTCCAACATTACATCAACTAGAATAGGCTGTCACCAAACCTACAAAATTATGAACTGCAAGTTATTCAACTCAATAAACTAGCAACAAATGTTACCTACAGAATAACTTTTCGTTGATCGCACATTTCTCAAAAGAAGAAAATAGTAAGTTTTTGGTTTTACAAAAACACAAGGCTACAATTTTACCTCCGACAGCAGTGGCATAATATGCTGATGGTAGCAACGACAATTGAATCTGCATTGAAAACTGTCACCAGAAAGAGGAGAATGATCTTTGTGTTGAAATAAATAATTAATGTCCATTATGCTGTACAGTTAATAGGTTCATTTAAGTAACCTGTTCTGGTCAGTAAATTAATTATCATTGCAAATCGAACATTTTGTTGCCAACATTAACATACTCAACAACTGCTTCCTTAAGTAAAATTAAACCAATATGACATTCAGTGATTACATCAGGTACACTTTGTTACTTTTCAGTACACTTAGTGTGGAATTCGTTTTTTGAATCCAAAATCTTTTCAAACTGTGGGCCCAACTTTGTTGTATCAACAAAATGTCTCTTAAATCACTGAGGTTACTCCTGTATTTAGATCTGACAAATTTGAGCAAAGAAAATATTTGTTCATATCTGTGTGTAGTGCCAAATAGACAAGCATGAAAAGTCTTTCATGTGGGGGTAGTTTTGTTTGGGAAGAAACTTATAAACTGTACAATACTGCCTTTCTTAAATTTGCCCTTCATTGGCTCATCTGCTATTAGATCATTTATTTCCATTTGCAACACTACAGGAAAATCTTCCACTTAACAAGAGAAGGCGTTGTGTAAAATTTGTATTTCCTTCTAGTATGCATCTAAATCGGATAACCTGCAAGACATCCCAATGAGATCCCCATGAAAAAGAACCACATTCAGTTATTGGCAATTGTCGAAAGGCGAAACAGTTTTTTAATAGATATTACCTAAAAAAGTATTAGATTCTCTCGGAAAACTTTAATGTGTATTTAAATATCACAGTATTATCCTCCCCTTAAAGTTTTTTGTTCAACTCGTTTAAATGCAGGGTAGGTCAGCCAAGAAAGCTAACTTTTAAGGTGATTTTTTTTCCCATTTAGAAATCTCTCTCTCTCTCTCTCTCTCTCTCTCTCTCTCTCTCTCTCTCTCTCTCTCTCTCTCTGTTCTCAGGCACAAAAAAAAAAAATTGAAAGAATTTTACCACACGTTAATCACCTTAATGGCATGTGGTATAGGAGATCACTGGACAAAGATTCAACCTTTTCTTTTTGCTGTTGCTTGGAATTTGTTATCTAATGAATTAAGTACATTCTCACTGTAGGTGTAAATAGCCTTCTCAATATCGGAACCTTTCAGAAATCCAAACTGTGTTTTGGAAAATATGTCATTCGTGGTCAGGTGTTTGAGAAGCTGCTTGTACATTACCTTTTCTAGAATTTTTGAGAATGCTGGCAAAAGTGAAATCAGTATGTAGTTTGATGGTATCCCTTTATCCCCGTTCTTGAATAGAGGTTTAATATACTCATATTTTAGCCAATCGGGAAATGTTTCAGTTATAATAGACTAGTTACACAAATAACTTAAAATTGTGCTAAGTTCATAAGAACACACTTTAATTAACTTCATTGATATTTTCTCGTAACCTAGAATGCTTTGTTTTTAAAAGATTTTATTATGGAAGTTATTTCTTGTGGTGAAGTGAGTAACATATTCATGTACCTGTAGTTATTTGTAAATGCTAGTTTGAAATCTTGAAGGGCATTATTTCCTGACCCAGACAATCCCATACTATCAGTAACAGATGTAAAGTACTTGTTAAATAGATTTGCCACACTATGCCCATCAGTTACTAATGTCTCATCTACTCTTAATCCTACCTGCTCTTGTTCCTTTCTGGTTCTACCAGTCTCCTCTTTCACTACATCCCATATTGTTTTTATTTTGGTTTCCTGATGTTGCTATCTTCTTCTCATATAGTGCATTTGTTTAGATGCCTGAATAACTTTTAAAAATATTTTACAGTATTCCGTATATTTGGCTAAACCATCATTGCAACTACTCTTGACTGATAGATACATTTTCCTTTTTGTCGTACATGAAATCTTTATTCCTTATGTAATCCATGGTTTTATTATAAACTTCTGTTTGAGTTACTTTTAGAGGAAAACAGTTTTCAAACATGATACTAACATTCTTAATGAATATATTATACTTTTCATTCATCACATGAGCACTATATACATCTTTCCAGTTCATGTCTTTGAGGAGTTTTCTAAAATTTTCAATTTTTGGTCGGTTGACTACCCTCCTGTATGTACATTTTGCAGTCTTCATAATCTGTTTAGAATCTATACCTAAAACAGGGAGCTGCATATTATGATCTGATAGGCCTTTTATTATTGGTTTTATGATATGATTTTTCCCTTTGATTTGTCTATAAAATATTATCAGTTGCTGTCCTAGAGGTTTTAGTTATCCTAGTTGGAAAGTTTATGGTGTGCGTTAGGTTGAAAGATAAAGTTACTGACTGCAATAAATTTTTACTGGAGGACTGCATAAGAAAATCTGTATTAAAGTCATCAACAACCAGGATTTCTTTTTTTCTTCCTGTTAAATAACCCAATAGAGCTTCTAGATTATTTAGGAATAGATTATAATATCCTGCAGGTGCTTGGTAAATAGTTACTATTATATAGCATCTGTTATGGAACTCCACTTCTGTTGTACAAGCTTCTAAATGCTCTCTAGATAGAATTTATTTATATCAATATTCTTGAATTTATACCAGTTTTTAATGAATGTGGCAACTCCTTCTCACTCCATATCTACTCTACAGAAGTGTGAAGCTAAAGTAAATCCTGGAATGTTTAACATATATATACCAGTGGCCACATGATGTTCAGAGAAGCAAATTATGTTAATTTGGTTAGAGGAATCTATTTCATCAATACAAATGAGTAGTTCATCAAGTTTATTTCCGAGTCCTGGAATATTTTGATGTAATAAAGATAACTATATTGCATACTAACACTTTTGACTTTACTGGCAGTTTCTGAGTACTTCCTGTTAAACATTGTTTGCTAATATCTATCTCCTGTTTATCTGTTGTTGTTTTTTCTCAAACTGAGGGTGTCTTACAAGCTCTCTCAAAACTGGTTTCCTTTCCCCGCTCCCTATCCTAAAAAAGGCATCTCTCTGACACCTGTAACAACTGGTATTTTACCATTTGTGACTGTGCCGCCGCCCCCCCCCCCCCCCACCTCGCCCCCCTAATTTACTTGCAATCAACTGAGACAGTTTTCCCTTCCCTTTCCTGTTGAGGTGAAGGCCATTCATGGTGTAGTCCCACCTACAGGTATCATCCACAGTAATCAAACCAATATGGGACCCCATATCTGACTCCAAGTTTACTCTCCTGACAGAAGAGTTGAAATGAGGCGGATCATGGCGACTCAAGACAGATACAAACCCCACACTAGTATGCTCCATTGCTGATGATATCTTCACCAGGTCACACTCTATAGAACATTCACAGTTGCTGTCAGTGTTGTTTCCCAGACCACCCACTATAACCACAATATCCTCCATTGTGAAATCTTTACATAAAGAACCTATATCCTCTGTTAGCTGACCCAGACCCGAATTTGGTTTGAAAACCTTTGTGACCTGGTACTCTGATCCTAGCTTTTCCTGCAGTAGGGTTGGCCAACACCTCTACCATGGGAGCTATTTAACAACAATACTTTATTTCTTTCCACGGTTTTCCCTACCTTTTTCAAATCCTTCTTGAAAGTTTGTTGTGTCCTTTCTACAGCTTCAGCTAATTGAGGCTCATCCGATTCTGACTGAGGCAACAGGTCAAATCTATTTTTCAGATTCATGACAAAGCTGTCTGAAACTGTCCTAAGCCTGTTCCCCCTGTTACCTGTTGCCACTTCCCACTTCTGGTCACCCTTCTTCCTCCTTAACCTACTCAGAGTCTCCCTTGTCTTTTCCTATCTCTATTGCAGATCCTACAACACCACCGGTGAGCCTCATTTATGTCCCCATTTCCCACGCCACTGCATTCTCCCCAATGAAAGAAACCACTACAATTATCATACCACACCTCGGAACTAATGATCCTACGGCATGTCACACACTTCTCACCCATGGTAAAAATAGAAATCGTAAAAACTTAAGTACTGACTAAAATGTGAAAGTTACACCAAGAGACACTAAAATCTGTTCACACAGATATAATTAACTGAAAGGGCACTGGATATAAAGAAACTTGCTCACGAAAACAAAAATTAGGCCTAAAAATACGCTCACGAAAACAAAATTTAGGCATATAAACACGAATTACTGTACACACTTTTGCTAAATCACGAAATTTATGCTGTTTTCCTTTTATTTGTGTCTGATAGACTTTATAAATCCTAACTACTGTATACAGTGAGTGAAAAATAGAATAATGTATAATTACATAAAAGTTTTAGTCATTCTTTACTATGATTCATGCATGTTAAATTAGGCCTACAAATACATGCTATAGGCACGAGAAGAAAAATAAACTTTTTTTACACCGTTTTTTTCTTATTTAACACTACACTAACACTTCTGTTAATGTAACAACACTTACATTTATACCAAGTGGAAACAAATATAGCTTAAAAACAACGATTTTTGTAATTATTTACTGATGCAAATACCCAAAACATTCACACGGGCACAGTGTTACTAAACTTTGATATGTTATCTAAATTTCATATGGAGCTATGTATGATCCAAAATCAACCATTCAAAAAGTCTACACAATGTGTTTTTGCCTCTGCAAACTCTTTCACATATCTTGCAATACTTGACTAAACTGGATGCTGCACACTAACTCTGATGAATCTACATTTACATCCATTCTTCATAAACCACCTAAGGTGTCTGGCAGAGGGTACTTTGCATTCCATTGTCATTTCCTCCTGTCCCAGTCGCATATGGTTTGAAGGAAAAATGATGGCATGTATGCCTCTGTGGTGTCCCTAATCTTATCCTTGTGGTCATTTCATGACACGTAGGAGGAATACCCTCTTGGAACTTTGAGTTACGCTCGTACCATACTACAGAATGTCTCTTGCAGCATCTACAACTGGAGTCTCCTAATCGTCTCCATGGTGCTTTTGCACTTATTGAGCTGAAAACAAAATCACCCCTTCATATCAATCTGTAAGATTTATAACAATCCCATCTCTAATAACTGAGCCGTCAATAGGACGCTAAACCCTAAGCTTCCTTCATTCATTTTTTGTACAACAATCAAATTTTTTGAATAGATTTTTTTTTCTGTTTGGATGGCAAGTTGCAGAGTGCTCTGAACACCATCTTTCAGTTCATGTCGCACTTTTATTAGTGCAACATCTGTTTTTTCTATGTATCTTGATAATAGAGAAAGAATTTTCAAAACGGAAAAATGCCATTTCTAGATAATGTCTATGTATGTATTTCAATGTTTGAAAAATTTTCTGTGGTTAGATATTTCTAACTCAAAGTCCAAAATCGACTAAAATTGAGTTTTGTGCTTTTGTGCAAAACTATGATCAGCTTGAACCTCTGGATCTCAGTAATGGATAAAGAAATCGGGGAAAGGGGGGGGGGGGGAGAATAGGGAATAATTAGTGTTCTGAGAATACTATCTTCAGAACATATGGTAAAAATTGTGGCGCATTGTAAAAAATAGGAAATGAATGAAGTGTCCATCCCCACAATTTGTGATTTTAGTACCCAAAAATAATAATTTTTGTGATTTTTTTTTTCTGGAACTGTTTATGAATAACTGGTACTGTTCTAAGCCTAAAAAGCCCACTGTAGACCACACCAACCGATTTGCTCAATTTGGATGGCATCCACAAAGCATGTAGTACGTAAAATTGTGACACATTTACTATAGGAGACCTCAGTCTTCTAATGTGTCTACAAATGATCACTAGGCCAAGGGCTATCAAGAACACTTTACACCATAACTCTGGAATCAATACAACCTGAAATAAGGGTCACTGTAGAGTTGTGAATCCATTTATACTGTGCACTGCAGAAAATTCTGATCTAATTTAGCATTGAAGATTTGTAATCTATAACACTTGTGACATTCTTATGTTTTATAGTGCCATAAGCTAAATAAATAAAAAAAAATTGTGGTTGCGCTAATAGTCAGGCTCATAGCAAGACTAACTTGTAAATGGTAATCCTACTCATCACCCCTTCAATATTACGGCAATGATTTGATGACTACAGATACAAATGTGTAAACATATGTCAGATGTAATTTTATGAAAAATATATAACAGACACGTTGAGTTGCAGACTCAAGCACAATGAAAAAAATTGCTCAACATTACAGCGTTCATCTAAAACACCATCAACTAAAGTTGAATCTCTCTCTCTCTCTCTCTCTCTCTCTCTCTCACACACACACACACACACACACACACACACACCATGAAAGCTCAACTTACCTCTTATCAGATTCCATTCTCTGATAATGGGACTGGTCTGTTATTCTATCTTGGCTGTTAAACTGTCTGAAATAATTTTCTTAAAATTGCACAGATGTGTATTTGTTATTTACATAGCAGTGCAATTACATGGCAGCAGTGAAAAGATTCGGTGATTTATTTAGGTAAAAGTATGCAACCAGCTGCTTTTATGGATGTTTTTTATTCATCCATAACAAGTTTTCGAACCACTGCAGGCTCTTCTTCAATGGGGATGTTACAGGAGCATTATATTTTCTTGCAGTAAATGTAGGTGGTGGTGGTTTGTGTTTTAACTTTTGGTAAGTGTGTTTCCATATTGAATCTAGGGCACTGGCAGTATTCACACGACATGTTACTACAATTGTAACATTAGGTGTAGTAACTTACTGTGACGTGTGAATTTGGCATTGCCCAAAGTACAATATGGAATTGCACTCACCAAGAGTAAAAACACAAACCACCACCACAGTGTCACCCTACACTTAGTGCAAAAAAATATACTGCTCCTGTAACACCTCCATTGATGATGAATATGCAGTGTCTAAAAAAATGATTTATGGGTGAATGAAAGACATCCACAAAAGCAACTGGTTGCATATTTTTACAAAAATAAATCACCAATTTACACTATAGTTGGAGTTCATAATCCAGAATGGGTATTTTGTGAAGGGGAAAAAATGTCACTTGAATTCCTATAGTTATGTTTCACTTGTCAAAATGTCACTGTTTGAAGATACTGCAACCCAGCTGGAAAAACTTTATCAGCTGTGTATGGAGTATAGACTGTCAGTAAACTAGGGACCAATCAGCACTCTTAGTGGGGAAGTGGCCTTTCTCGGAAGAACCTTGTCAAAAACCTATAGGGACACTGAAAATCAGGTGCCTGTTACCTGTCTAGTGTATTGAATTATGCTATATAAATAATGATTCCGTTCTTTTTGACTTTAGTTACTAGCATCAGCTCGATTTCTATATTTACTTATTCAGAAGTAATAGATACATGTCTTCCATCACAAGAAAGTGTATACAATAGAAAGTAGAAGTGTTTGTCAACTGTTTATTTCTAATAAGTTTACAGCTTGTCACACAAAGAAATGTTAACTAATATCACTAGTCCAATCAATTAGCTGCAATTTAAGCAAACTCCAGCTTCTCCACAGCAGGGTGCACAAAAAAAAGTGAAATTAAAACACCTGGTTTACTGGAATTGCTAAGAAGAAACAATATGAATTTTGGTGCAAAACTCTTCACTATAGACAGTTTCACAAAGTCAATTATTTGACACACAATGGAACACTTTTTTATAACTCAAAAAGTTGTGACAACACCTAGTCATTGTCTTACTGCTGTAAAACAAAAACGGAATTTTAGTTGGCAGAAAGACATTGTTTACAGGAAACTGTGTGAAATGGGATTTACTTGGAAGAAACTTGACACCAAAAAGATTCTGGTCAAGCAAACTGATGTCATTGACTGTAAATTTTACTGAATGTAACTATTAGATCAAAGTAAGGAAATAAAAGGAGAAGGTAAAAAGTTCTTCTTGTATCGATGAAAGTTAGGTCGACAATGACATTACCTATAGAAAATATTGGTATGTTCTTGGAGTTAGTGGCAACTGTGGACAATTTTTGTGAAAGCAACTTGATTAATGTGATCAATATTGCATTCAAAGATGAGAGTTTATTGTGCAACAGGGGACTACACAACCAAATGAATTAACGTGGATTTTTTTCTCCAAGAGTTGACGCAGCTCTTCTGCCACATACTCTTCTCAATCAAGTACCACAGTTGTGGAACCCTTGTCTGCTGGGAGAATTACAATGGAGTGGTCTGCTTTCAGCTCTAGGATGGCATTTGGATTCAGCTGGGCTGATGTTAGGAGTGGTTGATACGTTATTCAGGAAGGATTGGGAGGCAATGCGGGATGTGAGGAATTCCTAGAATGACTTCAAGGGATGGTTTTGGGAAAGAACAGGAGGATCCTTTGGGGAGGGAGGTCTGAATAGTTCAAGACAGGGTTCAATAGAGGCTCTGTTGCCTGGGAGTTGTGACTGGGTGGTGAAGTGGTATTTCCAGTTGAGGCCAAGGATCTCCTTTCTTTCCCCCATAACATCAACTGGAAATACCACTTCACCACCCAGTCACAAACCCCAGGCAACAGAGCCACTGTTGAACCTTGTCTTGAAATATTCTGACCTTCCTCCTCAAGGGATCCTCCTGTTCTTCCTCAAAACCATCCCTTGCAGGCATTCCAGAAATTCCTCATATCCAGCACTGCCTCCCAATCCTTGAATAAAATATCAACCAGTCCTAACATCAGCCCAGCTGAATCCAATGCCACCTGAGAGTTGAAAGCAGACTGCTCCATTGTAATTCTCCCTGCAGACAAGGATTCCACAACTATGATACTTCATCGAGGGGAGTATGTGGCAGAAGGGCTGGTTCAACTCTCGGACACCTCTTCCTACAAACCCTTCCTCATGACCCCATTCCCTCAATCCAGGCTGAACTACAGGAAATCCTTAAAACCCCAGGTCCATCACAAGGTCCCACCACTGCCTCACCATTGCCTCCATAGAACTTCTCTCAGATTAGATTAGATTAATACTTGTTCCATAGATCATATATACAACATTTCGAAATGACGTGGAACGTGTCAGTTTAGTGAATGTTGTCTACTCTTTACAGTCAATATTTTAAGGATTTTTTATTACTTTTAATTATTATTATTATTATTTTAAGTTTGTAGAATTAGTTGGCATCCAGAAATTCCTTCGATTTCTTTTTAAATACCAGTTAGCTATCTGTCAGACTTTTGATGCTACTTGGTAAGTGACCAAAGACTTTCATGGGAGCATAATTCACCCCTTTCTGAGCCAAAGTTAGAGTTACCCTTGAGTAGTGAATATCATCCTTTATCCTAGTGTTGTAGCTATGAACACTGCTGTTACTTTTGAATTGGGTTGGATTGTTAATAACAAATTTCATGAGTGAATATATATATTCTCACCACCTGAACCTCGCACCCCGACCTTATACCTATTCCCTAAAATCCATAAAGAGAATCAATCATCCTGGCTGTTTTATCGTAGCAGGCTTCAAAGCCCCAACAGAACTTGCCTCAGCTCTCGTAGACCAACACCTCCCACCTATAACCTGCAGGTTCCCATCCTATATCAAAGACACAAACCACTTCCTGGAACACCTCAAATCCATCCCTATGCCCCTCCCACATGAAAGCTTCCTTGTTATCATAGATGTCACATCCCTCTACACCAACATCCCCCACACCCATGGTCTATCACCCCTGGAACACTATCTTTCCCAACATCCACCTGAAAGCCTCCCAAAAACTTCATTCCTTGTCAAAAATGTTCAAATGTTTGTAAAGCTTATGGGACTTAACTACGGGGTCATCAGTCCCTAAACTTACAAACTACTTATTAAATACTTACGAACTAGGACGGCACAAATATCCATGCCCGAGGGGGGATTCGAACCCCCGACCGCAGTGGCCATGCTGACCGTGACTGAAGCGCCTTAGTCCCCTCGGCCACCGCGGCCGGCTCATTCCTTGTCACCCTTGTTAATTTCATCCTCATCCATAATTACTTCACCTTTGAGGGCCAGACCTACAAACAAATCAGGGGGACAGCTATAGGAACAAGGATGGCCCCCTTCCTATGCCAGCCTCTTCATGGACCACATGGAAGAGGCATTCCGTAAGACACAGATGTTGAACTGCCTGGTTTGGTATAGATTCATAGATGATATCTTTGTGGTCTGGACTCATAGTGAAGAATCCCTTCTGAACTTCCTCCAAGACCTTCACTCCTTCTCCAACCTAAAATACACCTGGTCCTTCTCTAAAACTGATGTTAACCTTCACCTTGTTGTATCCCACATCCACATCTAAGTCAATATTAAACCCACAAAAAGTACATCCACTTTGACAGCTGCTGTCCCTTTCATATTAAACGAACCCTTCCCTACAGTCTAGGCATCTGTGGGGAAGATATCTGCTCCAGTAACAACTACCTCAACACCTACGACAACAATCTATCCAATACTTTCCTCTCCCGCAACTACCCTACAGACCTCATCCACAAGCAGATCTCCTGAGAAGTCCATTCCTCCCCTTCCAACAACAATGTTCCTAACCCCAGACTACCCAGAAGCATCCCCTTAGTCACCCAGTACCATCCCAGCCTGGAATGCCTCAACGAATTGCTCTGTCAGGGCTATGACTTTCTCAAGTCATGCCCTGAAATGAGATCATCATTCCAAAGTGTTCTTCCTACACCACCCAAAGTAGCCTTCCGACATCCTCCCATCCACCACAACATCCTTGTCCAACCTTACAACATCCCAAAACCATCCTCCCTACCTTATGGTTCCTACCCCTGTAACCGATCCCACTGTAAAACCAGTCCAGTGCATCCTCCTATAATCACATATCCATCCCCACCACAGGAAAACCATACCCTATTCAAGGCAGGCCCACTTGCGAGACAACACATGTCATATATCAACTGACATGTTTGCACCGTGTGGCCCTTTATGTTGGTATGTCCTCCAATAAGTTGTCTGAGTGGATGAATGGTCACAGACAGACTGTTCGCCTGGGGACACCCAATATCCTGTAGCAGAGCATGCCCTCCAGTATGACTCCAGGGACCTTGGCATATGTTACACCACATGTGCCATTTGTATACTACCACCAAACACCAATCCGTCATAACTATGGAGATGGGAACTTGCCCTCCAACAGATCCTCTCTTCCCACCACCCTCCTGGCCTAAATCTAGACTAACCTCTCCCCCTCCTCCATCCTCAACTCACTTATCCATTACTCATATCTCACCCCCTTCCTTACCTTCCTCTCTCTCTCTGTGTGTGTGTGTGTGTGTGTGTGTGTGTGTGTGTGTGTGTGTGTTTCTCACTATATATTTCCATCTTTCGCTATTCATCGAAAAGTTTTGGATAACCCTCTACCCCTCCCCCCCTCCCAATCGTTCGGCTCACTCATCTTTACTTCTCTTTTCTGCTTGAATGAACCTCTCTGGTTATATATATCCTCTTTGGCATGGCTCAGTACTAATATACAGTATCTCTGACTTCCACAATCCTTAATCATCATCCTTATGACCTAGGTCATGAACCCCCCCCCCTTCTGTTCCCATTCCTTTTCTTCCCTTCTCTCCCACTTGATGAAGGAACCCTGTTCCAAAAGCTTGTTCTTCCCTTTTTTCGTCAGTTTTTCTTTCCCTGTGTAACTATCTGTGGTACACCACAGAGGTAAGTACTAGCCAGTCAATCTATCTATTTGAAGTATAATTTAACATTCTGTAATATCATTGTCATTTCTTCCATTCTTCTCAATTACACTTTACAGGTTCCTGAAGCTTTCTACCTTCTTCAGCTGTTCATTTCCTAGTGTTATTCCCCTTACTGATCTATCATTTTTCCTGGTAGTTGACATGAATTCACATTTTCGGATGTTGAACTATAGTCTGTGTCATCCCACTGTTTCGTCCCAAGCATCCAATTGCTCCTGGATTTCCATCACCTTGTGGCCCCAGATCATCTGCAAGCACTTTTGCTTTCATATTTTCTTCCCCAATTTTTTCAGCTACCTTTGTCATTATGTCATCCATGACCACAATGAAGAGAATGGGTGACAACGCACTGCCTTGCATCAGCCCGCACACTTGTTTGAACCATTCTGTTCTTCCCTCTCACATTTTCACACAACCCATACTTCCATAATGCATCTTCTTCGCCATGCTTACAGTCTCTGTTTCCACTCCCCTAATTTCATACACACTATCATACGCCCTTTCTATGACTAGAAAGGCCATCAACAGGCCCTTTCCATATTCGTAATGCTGTTCTTAGAGTTGCCTTACTGCAAATATAAGGTCAACTGTCGATCCAGGTTGGAATCCATACTGCTCTTCTCTCATTCCCCTCTCGGTTTTGGCTCGAATTCTTCTTTCCAATGTCTTCAATACCATTGCACAGTGTGACATAATGTGACTCTTTTCTATTACCTTTCTTAAATATTGGGACACTCAATCCTTTCTTCCAATCTTCCAGAGTCTTCTTTTTCTTTCATATCACCCTCATCACCCGATACAGCTACTGTTTCCCAACTTCCTCTTCTGCCTTCACCATTTCCACACTCACTTCGTCCACAACTGGTGCCCTTTTTCATCTCGTCTTGTTTATTGTCATTTCCACTTATCTCCAAGACAGGTCCTTCTCCATTTCTGCACTAACTTTCCCATCTTCTACTGTGCTGCCATCCTTATGACCATTTGCATTTAGCAAATCGTCAAAATATTCTTTCCACACTGTCTTGAGTGTGTGTCTATTTTGGATTTCTTTTCCATTCTTGTCTATCACCACCACATCTACTCTCAGGCCTGTTCTCTTAGTTTTGACCATCCACATAGTACTTTCTTGTGTCCTCTGCTGTCCTCCTTCGTAATCTCTGACTGCTTCACCATCCACTTCTTCTTTTCCTTTGTGACCACATTTGCTGCTTCTTTCTTCTTTTGCTTATAATCCTCTCTCAGTTCTATCCTAGAACCACACTCTGAAAGGCTTGTTCTTCCTTCCCACTGCTTCTTTTACTCGTATCATTTCACCGAAGTGTCTCTTTACATCGCTGAATTTCTCCCTCATACTGCTACTGCAGTTTCGACCATTGCACTTTAGAACTGCATCCATTCCTCTTCTCCTGTTTTTGGATTATCTGTTGGCAACTTTTCCCTTATTTTCTTCTGGAATTCCTCCTTGTCTTCTTTTTCCTTCAGATTCCATACTTAGATTCTTCTTTGCTGGTTCTCTGACCTCTTGTTCCCTACCCTCAGGTTCATAACCAGCAGCCAGTATTTGCTATCTAAGGCTTCTGTTGGTATTATTTTTTTGTCACACTTCGTTTGTAGTAAGTATAAGTTTTCTAAAATACAATCATCTTTTGTACAAAAATGTTATTTCTGTACAGTATTGTATTGTGCAAGAATAGAATGTTAACTAATTTACTTATAAGTAATAAGATAAATAAACACCACCCGAACATATCTGCATACAGGATTGATGGTGATTTAAAGTGCATGTGAAAGGGTCAGTTCACCATTGTGAAATACTGTATGGACACACTTTGTGACATTGCTAGATAGGTGGTTACCGACAGAATGTATCCTGATGAAGTTTGTGTGAACTCATTATAAGTTATTGTATCATGGCTGTTTTTGTTTTACATTATTTTAATTTTTTTTTGAACTGTATTCCAGATTGGTATTCAGTTCAGCAAAGAAATATTTTGACCTTTGGAATCATTTACAAGATCTTGAGAAACAATTAAGTGATCCTACTAGACTGTTCACTAATCGAGGTGCACTACTTCTTAAAAATGAAAAGGATCGTAAGGACGGGAAGAAGGTGAGCATGCATTTGTTAATTTCTTTCCAGATTTTAGTATTTAAAGAGAGGTATGTGTACATAACCCTAATATCTTAAGTGATATGAATGTAAGTTAACATTGCATTCCCTTCGTACAGAAGGAAAACCTTAGAAATTTTATCATTGATCTCTGATGAATAACATTAGTCAGAAAAACAATATACAGAATGAAGAGGGTTGGGTGGGGGGGGGGGAGGGTCAATAATTAAGAATCAGTCTACTTCGGCCAATAAATAATTAAAGTATGTTGGTGAAAGTGTATGACATTAATGCTTCATTCTTGATTTTTTGTGTGACTATCTTCATTAATATTAACTGTTCAGAGTATTCTATGTGACTAAAAATATTATTTTACATGAATCTAAAAGAATCAAACATTGTATCCTGTTCAAAATTTCCAATTCTGTATATTCGTTGACATTTTACATGAATCATTCCGCCCCTAAGGGGGTTCAGCATTAACTTGGTGAGTACAGGCTTGCAAACCTGGTGTCCCTTAGCTGGCGTCTGGTAAGTGCCCTCAAGTCCTCTGTCACCATAACCTTTAGTCATCCTTCTACGACTACCATGTGGTTTGGCAGAGGAATGTTGTGTGCCTCAAAGAGTGGGAATCTTGGCTGACTGCCTGGGTCATGAGTATAGGAAAAGAACCTCTATAAAAACCCTTCAGTCCCAAGGTGTGCTATATGTTGGTCAAATGCATGGCTGTTGACGTGGAATAGTTGGTAGCAGGAAACTGCTGGAGATACTGCCGCACCTAAGTTGTATAAGGCTTAACCAGGCATGCGGAGCTCTATCTGGGTGGATGTTTAGTTTTCTAGCTGCTCGTGGTACCGAGATGAATTTTTCGACTTTGTCTCTTTCACTTTCTAATTAGATGGATGTACAAATAGGGGCACCAACACCTAACATAAGAAGCGGGCTTTGTTACCCAGACCTGATTCAGCAACTAAAAAATAAATGTTGGGCTTAGTTAACAGAACACAGGGTGTGTTTATGATTGTCAGACAGAAAGAGGCCTCCCTGTGAAGAAGAGTCACATTTTAACCTTCAGAAGTGTATGGAGGGTATTGCTGATGAATTAAAAATCTGTAAAGTTCTTGCTAAATGAAACACTGTTGGCTGAAACATCTACTTCCCAACAAGCAGTGAAGTTAAAGAAAGCCACAAGTCTGGGAGAGTAGCTCACTGAGACAGAGTTGCAGAGCACTTTGAACTTTAACAAAGGTGTAGTAACAAATTAATTTGCTATCCTGAAACTGTTGCTGAGACACAGTTATATATATAAGGTGTAGTAACTTGCAAGGATTGGGTAGGCATTACAACCAAATACTGAAAGGTGAGTGGGCTCACGAAGGCATTCTTATTGTCCCAAATATTATGAAAATGGTAGATGGGGAGTACATAGAATCTGACTCCTTCATCCTCACTTTTAACAGCCTAAAACTCTCTAAATATCTCAAGGCAGGCTTCCCAAGGTTAAAAGTATTGCCCTATGTCCTAAATTTGTTTTGCTGCTTTAGCCTAAGTGCCAGCATTTTAGGCAGACCACCTTTGCTTGCAAGGGAGAATCCACTGTGACGTGTGGTGAGACCACCCATGACGGAGTAGCTTGTTCACTATCTTGTGAGTCAGTTGCTCTGGGGAACATTCTGTTTGGAGTAGGAACTGCAGCATGTACTTGGAGGAACAGACAGTACAGGAAATTAAAACAAAAATGCACATCTTTAAAGTCATGCAGCCTCTTTCCTTTGTCACCTCTTTTCACTGCTGCTTACAAATGCTAATTTCCAAGGTTTATTCCTCGAATCAAACTGAAGTATCTGTTTGTGTACTTGTAAGGCTGTAGTTGTTACAGAGCCTCAATCCCAACCATGTACATAAAAAAAAGCTACTGTTGTTTGATTTCACTTTTGGTATCCTCCTCAGCAGAGGCCACTGGTAATGCCCTGGCCAGAGTTTATTGAAAAGGCCAATGCTGCCACCTCTGCTGCTACTGTCAATACTGTAAAGCCTACTGAGCAGAAAAAGGCAACTGGGAAAAATCAGGTGCAGGTTAAAACAGGCAATACATTTTCAGACTACATAGAGGTCATTGCACCTGAATTCTCGTCCGAGTATGCTCCAGAGATCGTGGAGCTAGATGTCCCCCCTCTAGATCAAACTTCTTGCCCCAAGACAGGACCTCCAGCCAGTGTCCCCGCTGTAGCAGAATGAGAGTGTAAAGGTGCAACCTGTGTGTTTGATGGCTCCCATACACCATTGCAACTTGCAGGGTTTCAGGACACATGTGGAGTAACTATGTTTATTGAATCAGGGTAGACTGATGTTTATCTGTCTCCAGGAGACAAATTTTAAATCAACTTCACAAGGAGGACAATCTTGGTGGAGAGCAAACTAAAGGAGGAGTGGCTATTTTCATTAATACAGCCTACCATTCTGAGCTCCAACATCTACATCTGCATGGGATACTCTGCAAATCACATTTAAGTGCCAGGCAGATGGTTCGTTGAGCTACCTTTATACTATTCACCTACCATTCCATTCTCAAATAGCACCTGGGAAGAAAGAACATCTGAATCTCTCCATTCGAGCTCAGATTTCTAGTATTTTATTCTGATGATCATTTCTACCCATGTGGGTAGGAGGCAACAATATATCTTTTCATTTGGAAGAGAATGTTGGCGATTGGGTTTCGTAAGTAGTCCATGCCACGATAAATGCCATTGTTGTAATGATTCCCATCCCAGATCCTGCCTCATTTCCATGATGCTGTCTCCCCTGTATCGACCCTTCTTTGGACTCTTTCAATGGCTTCCATCAAATCCAGTTGATAAGGATCCCACTCTGGGCACAATACTCAAATGGACAAGCTTAGTGTATGCAGTCTAGTAGTTCTGTTGAATCTTTTATGTGTTCTGCCAATAAAACGCAGTCTCTGGTTCGCTTTTCCTACTACACTATCCGTATGTTCTTTCCAGTTTAAATCTGATGTAATAGTAGTCCCTAGGTATTTAGTGGAGTTTACAGCCTTCACATTCCATTTATTTATTTTGTAAACAAAGTTTTAACAAATTTCTTTTCATGCTTGTGTGAACGACTTCACAATTCTCATTATTTAGAGTCAATTGCCAATTTTTACACCATACTGATATCTTATTTAGATCGTTCTGCAGTTGGTTTTGATCTTCAGATGACTACTAGATGATAAATGACGGCATCATCTGCAATCAACCTAAGAGAGCTGCTCACATTTTCTCCAGATTGCTTATGCAGATAAGGAACAATAGAGGACCAAGAACACTACCCTGTGGAACACCCAATATCACCTCTGTTTTAGTCGATGCCTTAACATGAATTACTACAAACTGTGTTCTCTCTGACAGGAAATCCCCTATTCAGTCACAAATCTGGGGTGATTTTCCATAAAAGTTGTTTGTGAGGTATGGTGTCAAAAGCCTTCTGTAAATCTAGAAATACAGAAACAATCTGAGATCCTTTGTCGATAGCACTCACCACTTCATGTAAGTAAAGAGCTAGTTGTGTTTCACATGACAGATATTTTCTAAATTCATGTTGAACTTGGGCCAATAGATCATTCTGTTAGAGATAATTCATAATACTTGAATACGGGATATGTTTCAAAACCATGCTGCAAATTGACGTCAATGATATAAGCCTGTAGTTTAGTGGGTTACTCCTACTGCCTTTCTTGAATATTGGTGCAACCTGTGCAACTTTCCAGTCTTTTGGTACAAATCTTTCTTTGAGCGAGGAGTTTTATATGGCTGTTAAGTAAGGAGCTATTACATCAGCATAATCAAATAGAAAACTAATGTGTATACTGTCTGGACCAGAAGACTTGTTTTTGTTAAGTGATTTCAGTTGCTCCACTACTCTGATTATCTCCCCTTCTGCATTACTCATTCTGGCCTCTGTTCATAATTCGAACTCCTCTTATCAGTTTAATAAGTCATGGTTGCAAAATACTAACACGAATTATTTACAGGTGAATGGAAAAACTTGTGGAATCCGACCTCGAACATCAGTTTGGATTTAGGAGAAATGTAGGAACACGGGAGGTAATACTCACATTAGGACTTATCTTAGGCTAAGGAAAGACAAGTGTACATTTTTAGCGTTTGTAGATTTGGAGAAAGCTTTTGACAATGTCGACTGGAATACACTGTTTCAAATTCTGAAGGTATCAGGGGTAAAATATAGGGAGCGAAGAGTTATATTCAACGTATACAAAAACCAGACAGCAGTTATTAGAGTAGAAGGGCAAGAAAGGCATGCAGAGGTTGGGAAGGGAGTAAGACAGGGTTGTAGCCTTTCCCCAGTGAGGTTCAATCTGTACATTGAGCAAGCAGTGAAGGAATGGAAGGAGAAATTGGAGAGGGCATTAAAGTGCAGGGAGAAGAAATAAAAACATTGCGGCTTGCCGATGACATAGTAATTCTGTCAGAGACTGCAAAAGATCTGGAAGAGTAATTGAATGTCTTGAAAGGAAGATATAAGATGAATGTTAACAAGAGTAAAACGAAGGTAATGGAATGTAATGTCAGAAAATCAGTCTATGCTGAAGGAATTAGATTAGGTAATGAGACAATATAAGTAGTAGATGAATTTTGTTTTTTGGGTAGCAAGATAACTTCTGATAGCCGAAGTAAAGAAGATATAAAATGCAGAATGGCTATGGGAAGAAAGGCATTTCTAAAGAAGCAAAACTTCTTAAGATCCAATATTAATTTAAA
This sequence comes from Locusta migratoria, assembly GCA_026315105.1. NCBI lineage: Eukaryota > Metazoa > Arthropoda > Insecta > Orthoptera > Acrididae > Locusta > Locusta migratoria. Next base: position 900,143,954 of record CM048744.1, read on the forward strand.
TGTTATGAAGTCCTTTCTAAAAGCATTTGTCTGGTGTGTAGGATTGTATGGCAGTGAAACGTGGATGATAAGGAGTTCAGATAAAAAGATGACAGAAGCTTTTGAAACATAGTGCTACAGACGAATGATGAAAATTAGATCAGTAGACCACGTAATTAATGAGGAGGTGCTTAACTGAATTGGGGAGAAAAGGAATTTCTGCCATTTCCTGACTAAGAGAAGGGATAGATTGGTGGGAAACATTCTGAGACATCATGGAATTGTCAACTTAGCATTAGAGGAAAGTGTGTGGAGTATAAATCGTAGAGTGAGACCGAGGGATGAATGCAGTAAGCAGATTCAAAAGGATGTAGGTTGCCGTACGTATTCTCAGTTAAAGAGACTTACATGGGGCAGGGTAGCGTGAAGAGCTGCATCAAACCAGTCTGCAGACTGAAGACCACAACAACTACTTTCTTGCTAAAAATTTACAAGCAGTTTCCGTGTCCATATATGTGTACCATCATGTGACAGTATGCGCCCTCTTTCTTCCCCTTCATAACACACTCTCAATGACCTTCTTAGTCAGTTCCCCTTTGTGATGATTTTAATGCAGGTAATGTGACCCCTTAAACTACTTGCCCCAGGGGTTGAGCAATTGAGAAGCTTTTCTTGATCTCATTCACACATTTACTCAACACTAAGCATTCCACACTCTTCTGTACTGCAACAGGGCCATTTCTCTGCCATAGATCTCTTGCTTTGCTCTCCAGCTCTTGCCCACACTACTCAATTGGCAGTGTTTTATGACCTTCATGAAAGTGATCACTTCCCAATCTGAATACACCAGCCAGATGGACTGGAGCCTGTAAGCCAGCTGCTGCGATTGGTGCTCAGTTGAGCAGACTGGACGCTTCACAGCTAGATTGGTGTGTTTGAATGTCATGCCATTGTACAGGAATGCGTAGATCACATCATCCAAATGATCCACCATGCTGCTGATGCAGCCATTACACAGGCTTCAGGAAATGGTAGCTCATCCCTTGGTGGAGTGACAAATTCTGTTATTCTATCAGGACCAGGCAGGTGGGTCTATGTATTTCAAGTGTCGGCCAACTGCAGAGTGTCTCACTGCCTTGTGAGTGATAAGGGTTAACTCTCAGAAAGTTATTCATGAGAACAAAAAAGAGGTCATGGCAAAAGTTCCTGTATTCTGTAAATCATTCCACAAAAAGATCAATAATACAGGAGACGATTAGGAGAATATCTGAGAGAGGAGGGAGGTATCCAGTGATTGCTTTAAATTAGAATGGTACTCTCCACACCGGCCCGCGAGACATTGCCCAGACTCTGGCTGCCAATTTTTCCACAGTTACTGCCACTGCAAGTCAGGATCCAGCTTTCGAGGGTCACAAAGTGGCTGCTGAGACAGGCAATTTGGATTTCAGATTCAATATTGACGAGAATTATAATTTCCCATTTTCCTTATGGCAGATGGATTCTACATTGTCTGTGGCTTGTGAGATATCCCCTGGTCACGATAAAATCCATTACATTGTCATAAGGTACCTCACAAGATGAAACGACGAAATCCTTCAATCATTCTAATGTCATCTGGATGTGAGGCAAGCTGTTATCATAGAGTTATCCTTATTGTCTGCATGGGGAAGATGTTGGAGCTGGTTGTCAACAACCACCTTGTTTTAATCTCAGAATCTAGACAGCTCCTTATCAGCTTTCATTGTGAGTTAAGGAGATATCTCTCCACCTTTGATAACATGGCCTTGCTGGAGGCAGTTATAGAACAAGCTTTCCTGCACCAGCATAACCTTGACACTGAGAATACCTACAATATAGATTTGAGGCACCTCATCCTCAGACAGTTCCAGTAATGAGGGTTTCGTGGTTGTCTTCACATTTTTATTCAGACCTGCCTGTTTCCACATTATTTTAGATACAAAGTCAGTGACGCCCTCTCTGATATTTTTGTGTAGGAGAACTATATCACTCAGGGTAGAGTCTTAAGTGTGACATTATTTGTCATACCAATTAACAGTCATACATCTGTCATTAAATGTGCTGTTCAGTGCTCCTTATTTGTTAATGACGTCTCAGTCTTTGGCTCTTCTTCCAACCTTGCAATGCCAACATGTTAGTCTAACTCTTAGACAGAAGAATTTTCTACCAAGAGACTGTGTGTGTTTGTTTTAACCATTTTCAAGCCATCTTAAACTTGCCTGGACTGTGAGTGAAGGATTCCATTCTGTATTTTAAGGATACCTTGATGTTTCTAGACTTCATATTTGACACCAAACTGTAATGGTTGTCACACATGAAGGATTTGAAAAGACATTGCCTCAAAGCATTAAGTATTTTAAAATGTCTTAGCCACATTTTGTGGGGAGCTGACAGAACTTGTCTGATCCAGTTTTTAGAGCCTTTGTATGATGTCGGTTTCATTACAGGTGCACAGTGTACAGGTCTGCATGGTCATTCTCTTTAAAGATATTGGACATGGTGCACCATTACAAGATTTGACTGGTCACTGGGGTGTTACAGATGACTGCCACACCATGACTCTACACCAAGACTGCTGAGCCATTCGAAACGAGTGCTATACCATGACTTTGCATCGAGATTGCTGACCTGCCTCTTCACATATGATGTCAGCTCATGGTGTACTAGGTATTGTCAATGCCATATACAAATGCATCCATTCCGTTGCTCGGCCTCATATCAAAAGGCCTTTTTGTAATCGGCTATGAGCAATGAGGCCTTTTGGGATTTACCCCCTCAGGGGCCCAGCATTAATTTGCTGAGTACGGGCTTGGCGAACTCGGGGTCCTGAGCTGGGGACTGGTAAGTGCCGCCAGTCCTCTAGACACCATAAACTCTGGGCACGCTTCAGTGGCCACCGTGTGGCGCGATGGTGGAACGTTGTGTGTACTGGGGAATGGGGATCTTGGCTTGACCGCCCGTGTCGCGAGGAAGGAATTACCTCTATTAAAAAACAACACTCAATCCTAAGTTGTGCTACGTGCTGATGGGATGCTTGGCTGTTGAGGCAGAACAGTTGCTAGCGAGCAACCTCTGGGGATACTGCCTACTTCCCTAGCTACTCTTGGGACCAAGATGCAAAATCCTAATTTGTCCCTTGCACCTTCCAGTGGGGGGGGGGGGGGGGGGTGGGGGTACCAACACCCAGTCAAAAAAGAGGTCTCGAGTGGCTAGTCCCCCAGACCAGTTCAGTAGTAAAAAGAGTTTTGTCCAAAGTAACAGAGCACAGGCTGCTAGCCAGAATGTGTTTATCGTCATTAAAAGGAAAGAAGGTTCTTTTGAGAAGATTTCACCCTTTTATATCAATAAGGGCTTATAAGGTCTTCCAGGCTCTTTGAAATCTGTTAAAAGATTGTGGAACGGTATCTTGTTGATTGAAACGTCAACCTCCCAATAGGCGGAATATCTGCAGAAGGCAAAGTATCTGGGTGAATACGAAATCAATGAACTACACAGTACCCAGAACTACAGTAAGGGTGTAGTTTTCTGTAGAGACCTGAGGGACATTCCAATTGAAGAACTCAAGGCAGAATGGGCAACGGGAGGCATAGTGGACATCCAGATCATTAAGAAAAGACTCCCCTGCCTCTTGCCTCACCAAATACGGCCGAAAAAGCTACAGATACCGCATTTGCAGACCGTGTGGTCTCTGTTGCTACAGAAGTTGTGCTCGATAAGGAACCACAGGAAATCATTAAGAAGGCACCTCACGAGCGAAGTGCCCCTCAAAAGAAGAATATTCCGCCAAAGCAGAGTACTCCCCAAGTCTGCCTTTCCTCCTCATCTTCTCAAAAGAAGAAGCCGAGGAAAGTATCTCCACGTCCACTTGTCACTCTTTCGGGAGCGTCATCAGACGTCTTAATGGCAGTGTTGACTGACGAGGACATTATTATGGACCTCTATGCCTGAACCAAGTAGCCCATCTGCTACCCAGTGCTCCAAGAGTGCCTCACCATTGCAGCACAAGGGTAGAGAGAAGATAGACACACAGGTGACATGGCTCCCATACTGAAGTGGAATTTGGCTGGATTCAGAACTCGTTTGGAGGAACTGCAGTTTGTTATAAAGGATAGGCCTTTCTGTGTCTCCCTTAAAGAGACACACTTCAAATGGGCTGACGTACCTGTCCTGAGAGGCTATCACCTCCATACGAAAGACGACCTAATGGGTGATAGAGCACAAGGTTGTGTGGCAGTGTTTGTCAGGGACACTTTTCACTCACCTGTGCCATTGACCACTACACTGTAAGCAGTTGCTGTTTGTATACTGGCCCATCATATCATCACAGTCTGCTCTCTTTACTTACCGCCTGGAGAGCCTGTTGACAGTAATACCCTGATACACCTTGTTGAAGAAATCCCTCGTCCCTTTCTTCTTTTAGGAGATTTTAATGCGCATAATGCACTATGGGGCTCTAGCAACAACTGCCGTAGGGGAGGATGGTTGAGACTGTCATACACTCCTCTGATGTTGTCTTACTGAATACAGGCCAGCCTACACATTTTAGCATTGCTACAGGTTCGTCTTTAGCCATAGACCTCTCCCTCTGCTCGCCTGCTCTTGCACACACTGCTCAGTAGAGCATGGACGATGACCTTTATGGCAGCGGCTACTATCCCATTTGGATAGATTTGCCGGTCGCCATAGGTTACAGTGGGAAGCCACCGATATGGCAGCTGCACAAAGTTAACTGGACACTTTTTCAGCAATTGGCTATTTTCGAGCGGTGTCATGGTATCCAAGACTGCGTGGATCACATCACAACAGTGATTCACAATGCTGCTGACGCCCCCATCCCGAAATCGAAGCCACCACTTCAACGACCAGCTGTTCCTTGGTGGAACAATGCTTGTTTTTCAGCGATCAGAGATAGAAGGGCAGCGGTGCGGCGATTCCATTGGTGCCCTACCGATGCGAATTTGGCCAATTTTCGGTTGGCAAGGGCACGGGCAAGGAGGATTATTAAAGAGAGTAAGCAGAGGTCTTGGCATGAGTTCCTGAACTCCATCAATAGATCCACTCCTGCAGGTGAAGTATGGGAACCCATTAGGAGGATTTCGGGACAGAACTCCCAACAGGGAATAGCAGCTGTGCGAGGACAGGAATGTCTTTTACAAGGGACATTGCCCAAGTTATGGCAGAATCCGATGCAGTCGTTACATCCGATTCTCGCCAGGATCCAGTCTTCCGTCAATATCGGACGATACAGGAGAGGGTTGGCTTTGACCTCCATTCCTCCAATGTTGAAGACTACAACCAACCTTTCTCAATGTGGGAGCTGGAGTCTGCATTGTCAGCAGCTTGTGATTCTGCACCTGGCTATTACGTGATACCGTACAGACTGCTGAAACAGTTGGTACCCCAGTCAAAGGAGGTCCTCTTACATCTTTTTAATGAAATTTGGATTACGGGGAACTTTCCACATTCCTGGAAAGAATCCATTTTAATTCCAATTTTAAAACCGGGGAAAGATTGCACTGACCCAGGTAGTTATCAGAGCATTAGCCTCACGAGTTGCATTAGTAAGACGTTGGAGAATATGGTCAACCGGCTCTTAGTATGGGTCCTCGAAAGGAGATCCTTACTTAGCTGCTCTCAATGCGGGTTCAGGAGGTACCACTCTACACTGGATAACCTCACCCTGCTTGAAATTGCTATCCAACAAGCTTTCCTACAGGAGCAACACTTAATCAGTGTTTTCTTTGACCTGGAAAAAGACATTGTTGTACAGCAGGTTTGCGAGTGGGATTTTCATGGACGTTTGCCCACTTTTATCCGATCTTTCCTCTCTGACAGGTATTTTAGATACAAGGTTGGGAGTGCTTTGTCTGACAAGAGAATGGTGTCCCGCAAGGGAGTGTTTTAAGTGTAACAACATTTGCCATTGCCATTAACAGCATTTCATCCACCGTGTAACCACCTGTACAGTGTTCATTGTTCGAGGACGACTTCTCCATCTTCTGTGCGTCCTCCTCCATTGCATCGGCAGCTCGTCAATTACATTTGACGATCAGGCGGTTGGAGGAATGGTGTTCCACCACTGGTTTCAAGTTTTCCTTGGAGAAAACTGTCTGTGTGAATTTTAATTGCTCCCGTTCCCTTTTTAATACACCTGTTTTAAAACTAGGAGACACTTCAGGACAAGGTGAAATATCTTGGCCTCACTTTCGATGAGAGGCTGACTTGGTTGCCGAACCTTAAAGAGGTCAAACTGCGATGCCTCAAGGCTCTAACTATCATAAAATGTCTTAGCCATCGTCTTGGGCACGTCTGTTACAGTTCTAGAAAGCTTTTATGCGGCCTAGAATGGAATATGGCTGCCAGGTTTATGGATCGACCAGGCCTTCATACCTGAAAATACTGGATGCAGTACACAACGAAAGTATCAGGCTGGCAACTTGTGCATATTGCACAATTTCAGTACTTAGCTTGTGTGCTGAAGCTAGTGAGCCCCTGCTCTCTATTAGCCGTTTTTTGCTCGTGGCACGCCTGACGTACAGAGCTCTGTCAGCTCCGCACATGTTACTTTCTCTCAGTGTTGCATAGCAGCCCAACCAGTGTTTGTTCCACAACCGGCCACAGGCTACGAGACCGTTTGGGATTAGAGCACAGGAGAGCCTTGAGTTGCTACAGGTGCAGAGCATCTAGGTTCAACTCCAGGGGTGGAGTAGGGGTTCTCCCTGGCTCCTTCATAGGCCTACATTGATTTTAGATCTGAAGTTTTTATAAAAGTAGGCTTTTGGAGATTTTAAACCACCATGCAAATTTTATTATTGTCTATACAGATGAAAGGAGAAAATATAAAAATGCAGTAAATGAAACAGGAAAAATGGAGTACAGACGAATAAGAAATGAGATTGACAGGAAGTGCAAAATGGCTAAGCAGGAGTGGCTTGAAGGCAAATGCAAGGATGTAGAAGAATGTATAAATAGGGGAATAAGAGATACAGCCTACAGGAAAATAAAAGAAACATTTGGAGATAAGAAAAACAGCTCTATGAATATCAAGGACACTGATGGAAAACCAGTTCTCAGCAAAGAAGGGAAAGCTGAAAGGTGGAAAGAGTATATAGAGGGGCTCTACAAAGGAAATGAACTTCGAGACACTATTGTAGGAAGGGAAGAGGATTTAGATGAAGATGAAATAGGAGATACTGTACTGAGAGAAGAATTTGACAGAGCCCTGAAAGACCTAAGTCGAAACAAGGCTCCTGGAGTAGACGATATTCCCTCAGAGCTACTGAAATCTCTGGGAGAACCAGCCATGACAAACCTGTTTCACCTGGTGTGTAAGATGTATGAGACAGGCGAAGTACCCTCAGATTATAAGAAAAATGTTATAATCCCCATTCCAAAGAAAGCAGGTGCAGACAGGTGTGAAAACTACAGAACCATCAGTTTAATAAGTCATGGTTGCAAAATATTAACACGAATTATATACAGAAGGATGGAAACGCTGGTAGAAGCTGACCTCGGGGAAGATCAGTTTGGGTTCAGGAGAAATGTAGGGACACGAGAGGCAATACTCACTTTACGGCTTATCCTAGGAGATAGATTAAGAAAAGGCAAACCTACATTTCTAGCTTTTGTAGATTTGGAGAAGGCTTTTGACAATGTTGATTGGAATAAACTCTTTCAAGTTCTGAAGCAAGCAGGAGTAAAATATAGGGAGCGTAAGGTTATTTACAACTTGTACAAAAACCAGACAGCAGTTGTCAGAGTTGAAGGGCATGAAAGGGATGCAGTGGTTGGAAAGGGAGTAAGACAAGGTTGTAGCCTTTCTCCAATGTTATTCAATCTGTACATTGAGCAAGCTGTGAAGGAAAGCAAGGAGAAATTTGGAGAAGGAATTAAAGTTCAGGGTGAAGAATTAAAAACATTGCGTTTTGCCGACGACATTGTAATAATATCAGAGACAGCAAAGGACCTGGAAGAGCAATTGAACGAAATGGACAGTGTTCTGAAAGGTGCATATAAGATGAACATTAACAAGAGCAAAACTAGGGTAATGGAGTGCAGTGTAAGAAAATCAGGTGATGCTGAAGGAATTAGATTAGGAAACGAAGCAATAAAGGAGGTAGATGAGTTTTGTTACTTGGGAAGTAAAATAACAAATGATGGTCGAAGTACAGAGGATGTAAAATGCAGAATGGCAATGGGTAGAAAAGCGTTCTTGAAAAAGAGAAATTTGTTAACATCGAATATTGATTTAAGCATAAGGAAGTCCTTTCTGAAGGCATTTGTGTGGAGTGTTGCCTTGTATGGGAGTGAGACATGGACGATAAACAGTGCGAACAGGAAGAGGATTGAGGCTTTTGAAATTTGGTGCTACAGAAGAATGCTGAAGATTAGGTGGGTGGATCGCGTAACTAATGAGGAGGTACTGAACAGAATTGGGGAGAAAAGAAATTTCTGGCATACCTTGACTAAAAGAAGGGATAGATTGGTAGGACACATTCTTAGACATCAAGGAATTGTGAATTTAGCGGTGGAGGGAAGTGTGTGGGGAAAAAATCGCAGAGGAAGACCAAGACGTGGATACAGTAAGCAGATTCAGACAGATGTAGGTTGCCGTTCTTATGTGGAGATGAAGAGGCTTGCTCAGGATAGGGTATTGTGGAGAGCTGCATCAAACGAGTCTCTGGACTGAAGACCACAACAACAACAACAACAACAACAGATGGATCCAAGCAGGGAGATCGTCTGTGCTGCTCCGTTGTGTTTCTTAACTCTGTCCTTCGGATAGGGCTCCCAAAACAGTTTTCCGTTTACTATGCGGAACTGTTTGCTATCCTGAGGGTACTAGAACAGATTAAACGACCTCAAGGTATGAAATTCCTGATCTGCTCAGACTCCCACAGTGCCATCCTCGCTGTCGACCAAATGTATCCAGCAGATCAGATGGTGCAGGACATACAGGACGCTCTCCTTGCATTGCAGCGACAAGGAGATAATCTTCTGCTGGGTTCCTGGGGAAATGAGCTGGCCAATGCAGCAGCTAAAGAGGCGTGTTCGTCCCCCCCCCCCCCCCCCCCCCCCCTCCGCCGTACGCTGAAAGCCGTCACCTCTTTTGTGACACGCACAACCATGGCGTTATGGGAGGATCAGTGGTTGGATGTGGTGCACAATAAACTATGCGCAGTAAAATCCTCAGTCTGCCCATGGCATACGTCCTTCCGCCCTCGACAAGCTGATGAAGTCGACCTTACTTGTCTTCGAGTAGGACATTTCTCCAGGATAACTTTTTGTTCAGCTAATAACTCGTCTACATATTTTGTCAGTTTCTTCCTGTCCTCACAAGACAATAACATCAGTGAAATACCATCTTTGTGAGATTCCACAAACTCTAAGAAATGAGTTAAACCAAATGAAGATGGAGGAGAAGAAGTTTCGTACTGAGTCAAAGAGTTCAAAATTGTACCAGTGTATTTCTCTAAGTGTCCATCTTCGCTGTCCCACCAAGAATAGAATATCTTCAAAGTTGGTTGTCCAATTGCAGCTTCCAGGAAGGTGTACAGCAGTTGTATTATTTCCAGCAGTTGCTCCATGTTCACCAATCTGAAATCAAATTATTACCAATATCATATTCTTCCTCACTATCAGAAACAGCACCTAATGAGCCTCCGCAATGTACACTTTGAAATAATGGCGTATTTCTACAAATGGCCGTAGCGTTTGATGTGTGGAGGGGCAATAACACCTCTTGTATAAGTTGTAAATAAGACCCATTTCAGACATTAGTTCATTTATATGTTGTTGGTACTCATTGCGCCAATTAGTAGACACTGCTCACATATTTGCCACTCAAAATTAAAGTATGTTATTTCCCAATACTGAACATTAATTTTGAAATTACTTTGCCAGAAGTTACAGATTTGTGGAAAAGCACTCATCGTTAACAAACACACCTTTCCAAGGTAATGCATTATCTACAGACAATTTACATCCCACTGATCAGACACAATTTCAAATATTGTAGATACATTTGCAGACTCATCAAATATGTAACAACTTGGTAACCTATATGTGTCTAGCATATGTTTCATTTTATCTATTTTAAAGTAGCAAAGAATTTGAAGTTGAATGGTACGTGGCAAATCTAATTCAAATACATCAATACCATTATTTAATCTACCACAAACTACTTCACGTGAATAGTGATTTAGCCATTATTTCAAAGTATACTTACAGAATCCTCAACAGGTACATATTCCGATGTACTGACATTAGCTTCTGAAGACATGATGCGCTAAGCAGAATTTTTAAGCACTAATATAGCAAGAAACTGTGTCACAACTCTATTGTCCGACACGTGTCGCTAAGAAAACTACATGCTGCATGTTACATTATCTAAAGTCACACATGGTGGTTTGTATTGAGATTTTTTGTCTTTTGCAACCTTTTGCTGGTGTGTATGCTTGCCGAGATAATAGCTTCAACAAAGCTATTACCTAAGTGGGACACAGACCTTTGGACCCAGGGGGGTTAAACAGCCTTTAAACGAATCGAAACAACACAAAAGTGTCATCTTTCAAAGATTCCCTTGTTGAGCCAAGCTGTTTAACCCCCTGGGTCCAAAGGTGTGTGACCCTACCACTGTTTATACTTAAATTAATATTTGATATTGTCACGTTGCAATGGAAGTAGGCTTGACTTCGAAGGCAACTAAACACAGCACTTATACTGAAAGCACGTTTATTACGAACTCAACATATACGCAGCACTGACTGCCTCTCAGGCAGAGTGTTCAGCTATTTATACACAGACAGAATTTACCAGAAATTAGAAGAACAGTTAACGTAAGAAACAAGTAGAATTTACAAGTGAACATAAGAAAGATGTAGAACATTCTGGAATTGTAAATTACAAAGAAATAAATTATTGCCGGTGGGCGGGATTGAACCGGCGACCTTCTGCTCCGCAGTCCATGACGCTATCCCCTGCGCCACGCCTGCAGTTGGTGTTCGTGGTCTCTCGCGGCATTGCTCCCTCTCCTGGAGAAACAGCGACCCGCTGTTATGATCCCTGTGGAGCCAGCTGCAATGTCCTGGATCTTGACCGTGTAATGGGTCCTCTGTATGACAGGTCAAGAGAATCCTTGCCTTCTCCGCGATTATCGACGACAGACGTTCCTGTCGTGGCTTCATCAGGGACATTACCGTCCTTAAAGTCCTTGAACAAGAAGCCATTGTCATCTACCTGCTCTTCAGTAAGTAAGGCTTCATGCGCAGGACGTGAACAATGTCTCTTCGTTTTTGACGTTTCGACGACAGCTCATAATCCTCAACTTCATATGTGACATCTGACAGGCGGCGTATGACACGATATGGACCAAAGTATTGCTTCAATAACTTTTCTGACAGTCCAACCTTCCATACAGGGGTAAAAATCCATACCAGATCTCCTGGGCTATATACAACAGGTCGGTGCTTGTCGTTATACCGCTGACGGTCCTTCTCCTGGGCGTCCAGTGTCCGTATGATGCGAGCCAGCTGTCTTGCTTCTTCGACCCTGGTGATATGCTGTTTAACATAGTCATCCTGAGTGTCGTCCGGTTGGAACGGGAACAGTGTATCCATTGTCGTCTCAGCTTCACGGCCATGGAGCAGGTAAAACGGAGTGAAGCCTGTGGTGTCTTGTCTTGTGGTATTGTAAGCAAATGTCACGACTGGCAGAATTGTATCCCAATCCTTCTGCTCAACATCGACATACATAGACAGCATGTCGGCTAACGTTTTGTTAAAACGTTCTGTAAGACCATTTGTCTAGGATGGTATGCAGTTGTCATTCTGTGGACAATGTTGCACCGTGACATTACCTCTGATACTAGTTTTGACTGGAATACTTTTCCACGATCAGATATCATGACACGTGGTGCTCCAAGCTTCAAAATAATGTCTTCTACAAGTAATTTTGCGATCGCTGGAGCTTCTGCAGTTGGCACAGGTTCGGTGACAGCGTAGCATGTGAGCTGGTCAGTGCAGACTATTATCCAACGATTACCGGTTGTTGACTTCGGGAACCTCCCTAAAAGATCGATCCCAACTCGGTGGAATGGAGCTGCTGCCGGCGGAATCGGTACGAGATGTCCTGGAGGTAATTGCAGCACATGCTTCTGTCACTGGCACTCTTTACAGTGACTCACATAGTGCTTGACAGATCAGTAGACACCTTTCCAGTAATACCTGCGTCTGATTCTGTCTAGGGTCTTCACTAATCCCAGATGACCGGATATTGGAGCATCATGGAAATATTTGAGAATAGCTGGCTGGAGATGAGCTGGAACAATAAGTAGCCATTTGGGGCCCAGTGGATCATAGTTGCTCTTGTACAATGTTCCGTTTATAAGTTGGAACTCTCCATTGGTCGGTTCTCCTTTCTCCAAGGCCTCTATCATTTTTAATAGTGTTGCATCTTCCCTCTGTTCAGCTGTAACGTCATCTAATTCAGTGAGAGGTGAAATTTCATTAATGCTGTTGTGTTCCACTAATGGATTCCTCAAAATGCAGTCGGCATCCTTGTGCTTGCGCCCGTTCTTGAATACCACTGTGACATCGTACTCTTGGAGTCTTAGTGCCCATCTTGCTAGTCGACGTGATGGATCCTTCAAGCTAGTCAGCAAACACAAAGAATGGTGGTCTGTCACGACGGTGAATGGTTTGCCGAATAAATACGGCCAGAACTTGTTGATAGCCCAGATAACCGCGAGACATTCTTTTTCAGTTGTAGAGTAGTTTATCTTGGACTTCGAGAGTACTCTTGACACATAGGCTATCACTTTTTCGGCACCTTCCTGAACTTGTACAAGCACTGCACCAACCCCATAGCCACTGGCGTCTGTGTGAAGTTCCGTTTCTGCATTCTCGTTGTACAAAGCTGGTGCGGAAGTTAGAGCCTCCTTAAGTGCTCGGAAAGCTCTTTCTTTTGTCTCATCCCAGTAAAATTTGGCGTCTCCCTGCAGATATTCTTGTAATGGACGTGCCTTGTTACAAAATCCTTTTATGAAACGTCGGTAGTATGAGCACAGCCCGAGAAAACTTCTCACATCACGAATGTGCTGAGGAGTTGGAAATTCTGTGACTGCCCTTACTTTATCTGGATCAGGGCGGACACCATCTCCGTTGACTAGGTGCCCCAGGATTTTTATCTCTTTGGCGACGAAGAGGCACTTCTTTGGATTGAGGCGGAGACCTGCAGCCTGAACACACTTCAACACAGTTGACAGGCGACTCAGATGTTCTTCAAATGTTTTCGAGAAAACGACGATGTCATCTAAATAGCAGAGACACGTCGTCCACTTAAGGTGTCTAAGCAAGTTGTCCATCATGCGTTCGAATGTGACTGGAGCATTACATAACCCAAATGGCATTACTATTCATAGAGACCGTCAGGTGTAATAAAAGCCGTCTTCTCCCTGTCAGCTTCGTCAACCTCGCCAGTAACCTGTCTGCATGTCCATAGCTGAGAAGTATGTAGCTCCTTTCAAGCAGTCTAAGGTGTCGTCAATGCGCGGCAACGGGTAGACATCTTTCTTTGTGATTCTGTTCGGCCGCCGATAGACGACACAGAATCGCCACGTGCCATCCTTCTTCTTTACGAGGACCACCGGAGACGACCAAGGACTCTCTGAAGGTTGAATAATGTCATCTCACAACATCTTCTCCACTTCCTCCCGAATTATCCGTCTTTCAGCTGGCGACACTCTATACGAACGCTGGCTAATTGGCGGATGGTCCCCGGTATTGATATGGTGCTTTATCATGGGCCGTTTCGTCTTACTTTTCCCCTGCTGAGGTGTGAATGCACCCGAAAATTGGCGTAGTATACCTAACACCCACTGGCGTTGTTCCTTGGTCAGTCCAGGCCCTATTGGCAGTTCCACGTTTGTTTCCTCCAGCGTGTTGTCTGTACTAATAGCAGGGCACGGGTCTTCATTGATGAAGTTGAGCTCACCGTCCTGGATTGGTTCAGCTGTCCCGATACACTTTCCCTTCGGGATAAGTTGTGACTGCTCGTGACAATTTGTGATCCAAATCTCTCCTTGACCACCGGTAATGCTTATGATAGCCGCTGATATGTAAATTTCTTTTGTGAGCCTGATAAACTTTTTACTATCAACAAGAACTTCACAGTTTAACCAGTCATCTGTGTTTATGACTGCAACTCTTCTCATTGTCAACGGCGGTATCGTCACATTGTCAATGACGAATAACTTCCCAGAAACTTCTGTATTACGTGTATCTGGCGGAACAACTTCTTCAATTTGCAGCTCAGATCTTCCACAGTCAATGATAGCTTGGGATGCCTGAAGGAAGTCCCATCCGAGGATGACATTGTGACTACATTCTGTTCACACGACAAATTCAAATGGCTGCGTCCTATTGTTGATGGTTATTCTTGCGACACAAGTTCCTGCTGGATGGACGTACTTGCCATTCGCGACCTTCAGCACAGTTGCTCCCGTATCACAGAACATTGTCTTCTTTAGTGTGTGGCGGTAATTATCTGATAATACAGAAAAAGAGGCTCCAGAATCAACCAGTGCCCGGACAGGTTGGCCGTCGATTATGACGTCGATGAGATTTCCCGACATCTTGGCAACTGTCGTCCATGGAGGATTTTCATCTGCGGCAGCCTCACCTCCGTAGATGGTCGCCTCGCTTAGTTTTCCTGGGCGCGGCAGCTAGGGGAGCGGCTGGTACCTCTGTACGGCGACGGTGAACGGCTGCGGCGCGTCGGGGAGCGACCTCGTCTAGGGTGCGGCGATGGGCTTCTTCCCATAGGTCGACTGAACTCATCAGCAGGTGACTGCCTTGGATAGAACTGCTCCGATGGCTGACGTCTTGCGGCAAAATAATCATCGAATACTCACCTCCTCTCTCTGCAGTAGCGTACGACATCTCCAGGGCGTCCACAGTGGAAACGCAGTGGTGTGTTGTCTTCTGTCCTCCAGAAGTCTGTTCTTCTGCGGGGCGTCATAGTTACCGGGGGAGTTGGCTGTGGTCGCGTTGGTCGGTTCATGTGCTGCCGTTTTGCGGCTGCAGCGTAAGTCATAGCAGGGCGACGCCATTCTTCACGTTGGGTGCGATTGACGGGGCAGACAGGAGCTAATGTTTGAAATACCTCGTCCTCAGCGGCGTTGGCTACCTCATGACTTACAGGGCTCACATCCATAGACATAATCTGATGCTCGCTCGGTCTAATAGTCCCGGCTGCCGTGCACTGTTGTAATTCTTCTCTCACGATTTGTCGTATGAGAGAAGCCAAGTCCTGCTGGTCTTCCACAACAGCCATAGGAACTACATTTGGGAGTCTGTCATACTTCTTGCGTCCAACCCTCCTTTGTTGCATCTCTTCAATACGCTGGCACTACTTGATGAACTGTTCTGTCGTAGGGATGTCTTTTATCAGAAGAGCTTGGTACATATCTTCTGCAATTCCCTTCATCAGGTGCGTGATTTTGTCCGCTTCAGTCATGTTCGGATTGACTATGTTACACAGGGCCAAAACACTCTGTATGTACGATTGTGTCGGCTCACCATGTCATTGGGCCCGGTTCTTCAGTTGTTCTTCCGCCGAGCGGATTTGTCACTGGCGGTCTCCAAACGTCTTCTTAAGTTCCTCCAGGAACGTCTCCCAGTCATTCAACTTGTCTTTGTTGTTTTCGAACCATTGCTGGGCTGTTCCATCCAGGTAGAAATAAACGTTGGCCAAGCACATCGTATGATCCCACTTGTTGTACTTGGTGACTCGGTCGAACCCTTTTAGCCATTTGTTGGGGTCCTGTCCAGCATGTCCAGAGAATACCGATGGGTGTCTGATGTGCAGCTGGCTTATTGCTGGTTTCGTCTCCATCGTTCTTCTGATAATACGGACTTTTGGAAGGATGTACTCGGTGTATCCCCAGTATTCCGGTTCCAGTCCGTATAAGCGACGGCTTTTACATTGCCTAATCGGAGCCACGGTGATGCAGCTGTTGCACAGTGTACCCGGCGCCTCCACCAAACAATGTTACGTTGCAATGGAAGTAGGCTTGACTTCGAAGGCAACTAAACACAGCACTTATACTGAAAGCACGTTTATTACGAACTCAACATACACACAGCACTGACTGCCTCTCAGGCAGAGTGCTCTGCTATTTATACACAGACAGAATTTACCAGAAATTAGAAGAACAGTTAACGTAAGAAACAAGTAAAATTTACAAGTGAACATAAGAAAGATGTAGAACATTCTGAAATTGTAAAGTACAAAGAAATAAATTTTTGCCGGTGGGCGGGATTGAACCCGGCGATCTTCTGCTCCGCAGTCCGTGACGCTATCCCCTGCGCCACGCCTGCAGTTGGTGTTCATGGTCTCTCGCGGCAATATTAACAAATTTCTCTGGTTTTTGTACAAGTTGTAAATAACCTTCCGTTCCTTTTATTTTACTCCTGCTGATTTCAGAATTTGAAAGAGTGTATTCCAATGAACATTGTCAAAAGCTTTCTCCAAATCTACCAATGCTAGAAATGTAGGTTTGTCTTTCCTTAATCTACACTACTAGCCATTAAAATTGCTACACCAAGAAGAAAGGCAGATGATAAATGGGTATTCTTTGGACAAATTCTGAGAAATCAGTACCCAGAACAACCACCTGTGGTCATAATAACGGCCTTGATATGCCTGGGCTTTGAGTCAAACAGAGCGAGGATGGCATGTACAGGTACAGATGCCCATGTAGCTTCAACATGATACCACAGTTCATCATGAGTAGTGACTGGCGTATTGTGATTTTTCAATTGGTGAGAGATCTGGAGAATGTGCTTACCACGGCAGTGGTCGAACATTTTCTGTATCCAGAAAGGCCCGTACAGGACCTGCAATATGCGGTTGTGCATTATACTGCTGAAATGTAGGATTTTGCAGGGATCTAATGAAGGGTAGAGCTACGAATCGTAACCACTTTTCAAAGTGTCGTCAATGCAAACAAGAGGTGACAAAGAAGTGTAACCCATCATGCCGGGTGATACGTCAGTATGGCGATGACGAAAACACGCTTCCAATGTGTGTTCACCACGATGGATTAATCCGAAAAAAGGACGTTTTGTCATTCGTGCATCCATGTTTGTCTTTGCGTACACCATCACAGGTGCTCCTGTCTGTGATGCAGCGTCAAGTGTAACCGAAGCCATGAAATTGGTTGGAAACTTTCCTCATGTCAGAAAGTTGTAGGAGTCGCCACCAGCACCAACCTTGTGTGAATGCTCTGAAAAGCTAATCATTTGCATATCACAGCATCTTCTTCCTGTCAGTTAAATTTCACGTCTGTAGCATGTCATCTTCATGGTGTAGCAATTTTAATGTCCAGGAGTCTATCTTCTAAGATTGTAAAGTGAGAAATGCCTCCTGTGTTCCTACATTTCTCCTGAATCCAAACTGGTCTTCTCCAAGATCGCCTTCTACCTGCTTTTCCATCTTTCTGTAAATAATGCGTTTTAAAATTTTGCAACCATAACGCGATATTGTCTCTACGATCATTTCCTTTGTAGAGCCTCTCTGTGTACTCTTTCCACCTTTCTGCTTTCCTACTTTGCTGAGAACTGGTTTTCCATCACAGTTCTTTATATTCATACAGCTTCTTTTCTTGTCTCCAAATGTTTCTTTTATTTTCCTGCAGGCGGTATCTATTTTTCCCCTATTTATACATTCTTCTACAGACTTACATTTGCCTTCTAGCCACTCCTGCTTAGCTATTTTACACTTCCTGTCAATCTCATTTCTTAGTCGTCTGTACTCTATTTTGCCTGTTTCATTTGCTGAGTTTTTATATTCTCTCATTTCATCAATTGTGTTTATTATTTCCTGTGATATCCAAGGATTTTTTTGTAGGTCTTTTGTTTCTACCTATTTTGTTGTCTGCTGCCTTCACTATTTCATCTCTCAATGCTATCCATTCTTCTTCTACTGTTATTTCCCCTCATTTCTGTCAACTGTTGCCTAAAGCTCCCTCTGAAATTCAAGAACTTCAGGTGCCTTCAATTTATCTAGGTCCCATCTCCTTATTTTCCTACTTTTTTTGCAGTTTTTTCAGTTTCTGCCTACAGTCCATGACCAACAAGTTGTGGTCAGAGTCTATATCTGCCCCTGGGTATGTCTTACAGTTTAAAACCTGCTTCGAAAATTTAAGTCCTACCGTTATAAAATCTATCTGCTATTTTCCGGTGTCTCCTCGTCTCTTCCACGATCTTAAACCAAGTGGGTGTTACGAATAAATTATGGTCCGTGCAGAATTCTACCAAGTGATTTCCTCATTCATTCCTTTCCCCAGTACATATTCACCTACTATTTTTCCTTCCCTTGCTTTTCCTACTACCGAATTCCAGTCTCCCATCACAATTATGTTTTCCTCTCTGTTAACTGTCTGGATAATATTCGTTATGTCCTCATACGTTTCTTCACTCTCATCATCAGCAGAGCTAGTGGGCATATAAATGTGTACTGTTGTGCTCAATGTTGGCTTTGTATCTATCTTGACTATGATTATGTGATCACTGCACTGTTCATAGTAGTTTAACCTCATTCCTATTTTCTTATTCTTTATCAGACCTACTCATGTAATGCCCCCAACAGATTTCGTATTTATAGTCCTATACTCGCCTGACCAGAAATCCTGTTCCTCTTTCCACCGAACTACACTAATCCCCACTATATCTAACTTCTGCTGATCCATTTCCCTTTCTGAATTTTCTAACTTCTCTACCTGATTAAGGGATCTAACAGCCAGCACTCCGATGATGATGACATCCTCCTGAGTAGTCCCTGCCTGGAGATCCAAATGGGGGACTATTTTACCTCCAGAATATTTTCCTCAAGAAGATGCCATCATCATATTCATACAGTAGAGCTGCATGTCCTCGGGAAAAGTAACAGCTGTAGTTTCCCCCTTGCTTCCACCCATTCACAGTAACTGTGTGGCAAACCCACATTAGCTGATGTTACAAGGCCAAGCTCAGTCAATCATCCAGAATGTTGTCCCTGTAACTACTAAAAAGGCTGCTGCCCCTCTTCAGGAACCACATTTCTGTCTGGTCTCTCCACAGATAACCCTCCCTTCTGGTTGTACCTACGGTACGGCTATTTGTATCGCTGAGGCACAGAAGCCACCCTACCTCGGTAGTGTCTGTGGTTCATGGGGGTACCCTCATTATAAACAGAATAACTTTTGCAGCAGAATGGTATGATCAGGTTTGTAAATGTTAGTTTGAGCAGGGCTTGTAACACTTTGGCCATATAAAGTTTTATTTTCTTCATTTGATATTGCCACATATCTGTACTAGTACTTGTGATGCAACACAAGAAGAACAAAGATAATAAAAGCAATCTCCGCCCAGATATTATACAAAATATAAATTTTGCATTCAGAGAGTTTGGTTCGTTGTTTGTGTTAGAAATTCTTTTAAAATTTGGGGTAAATTACAGTAGTAACTAATAATTGTTCATCACGTCACATCTTAATCATTTCATTTCTTGGTTTTAAATATACATAATTAACTTTTTCATGTTGATTTACTGTTTTTTCATGTAAAATAGAAAACTGATTGGTAGTTATTACCACTTGCACTGTTCCTTATAATTTCTGCGCATATTTTACTAAATTAAATATTTGTCATCTTTTTCTTGATGGTTTTCTCCTTCGGACCAGCTAGTTTGATCTGAAGTGTTGTGTTTCATCAGTCATCGTCTCTTGGCAGTTTTTAGGCTGTGAAATAGGGAACTTGTAAATTGTGTACCGTAGTTCGTAAGTAAGCTATTTGGTTTTTACACATTCACAAAGTATTATCTTAAACATTGATTAGTTCGGCAGAATTTGTTACTTTTATACTATACAGCTTAACGTACTTGTACAAATAACCACAAAAATTTTGGTAACATCTCCTCTACCTGTTGGTAAAGGTCCATACAAATCTGCTGTTGCTGTTATGGCTGTAGCTACTAAATATATTTTGGCTACCTCCTTGAAATCTTGATTACATGCAGGAGGTGTCAATAATGGATAGGTAACAGCTAACCGTAAAGAGGCTCACTGAGATGCTGACAGGCACAAAAATAAATAATCACATACAAACAACTTAAATTTTTGGCCATGACCTTGGTCAGAAAAAGAAACACATACATTCACACAATCATTCAGACAACTATACACACACAACCACCATGTCCAGCCACTCCAGCGCCTCGAGCATATAGACTGTGAGTAGGAGGATTATTTTTAAAAGGTTCCTTATAAATAATATTTCCACTTTTCCAAGATACTCCTTTTAGTATCAAAGTCCAACCCTAGTAATATTTTAAGACTTAAATTTGAGACAATTAACAGTGTCTGATAAAAAACAAAGTTCCCAATTTCTATTGGTAGTCTTGTCTCCTCTTTTATAGGTGTTTCTTTACTTCCCACTATACCTACAACATAAATGCCAGGAACAGGTAATATTGGACATTTCACCTTATTTTGAATGGTCATAAACTCCTGAGAAATTATTGATGTCTCACTACTTGAATCCAGGTGTATATTAACATTAATTTCAAAGATTTTCCCCACTACTATAGGTCCCCCCCCCCCCCCCTTTTGTTTCTTCTTCCAATAACCATTCACAAGTGGGAATTGTATGTGTAAGAGCTACTATTTTTTTTCTACCTGCAGATCTACTGCTATTGTGATATCCTGAAACTTCCCCCCCCCCCCCTCTCCAGAACAATTTTCGTTTTCCAACTCTTGATTTACTTTTTGAAATCTTACTGTAGCACAAGTCCCTGTATTTTCTGTTCTACTGGAAGTAAATGTTGCAAGGTTCTCATTGATTTGGTTATTTCTCTTACCATTACTTTGTCTTTTTTACTTTACAGAATTTACTTTCATTTTTTCCTTTGAAATCTTTGAGGATAATGATTTCCTTCACTATTCTTCACTGCTGGATTTCCCACTTTGGAATAATTTAGGGTATCTAAACCTTCGATAAACATCAGCAAGTCATGTACAGTTGACCATCCCTGGTACCAGATTTCTTTGGGCACTTGATAAGATAACCTCACCAATATTTTAAGCTAATGTACTTCTTCTATTTGTTTGTCAAAATATTAGCCTTTATGAGGTGCCACTCCATGGATTTTTTGTAGCTACCCCTACTATTATTATAGTATTTTGGATGAAGTTGCTCAATTGTTAATTTTTCTTGGGCACTACCTGACCAATATTTCGTTTTAAGTTTTTCTTTGAAATCATCCCAGGAAGGGAAATCCTCAGAGCTTTTCCCCACTCAGTGGCATCTACCTTGGTGTGTTTGCCTGTGGGTGTGTGTGCGCTTGTTTACCTTTTCTTTTTTCCTTCTAAGGAAAGTCCTTCCACTCCCGGGATTGGAATGACTCCTCTTCCACTCCCTTAAAACCCGCATCCTTTCCTTTTTCCTCTCCTTCCTTCCTCTTTTCCTGAAGAAGTGGCCATCGGTTGCAAAAGCTTGTATTTTGTGTTTGTGTCTATCTATGAGCATGTGCTTTGGGTAAGTTATTCGATTTCTATTTTTTATACATATTTATCCAACTAGGAAAGTTACCTTCTATAATACTCAACTTTTTATTTATTTAGTTATTATTATTTTTTAACAAATCTTGAGTATTCTGGTGACTGGCATTTAATGAATTCAGCACCTCCCACCCCTTCCCCAGGCTGAAGCTTCAGAGAATGGACGGCGAACATCTGCCAGTCGATCCAACCCTGTGCCCCACTGATATGCCGCACCCTTGAAACCCTTGACAACTGTACATTAAATATATATATATAATTTTTGCACTCTGGGCGTTTCTCAGATTAACTCTAATACAGACAATAAACAATTATTTACATTCAGGACTATCTTTCATTGTCTTTGAAGACAGAAAGTGTGATTTAATTTTCTTGAAATGACATGTATAATTAGTATTCCAGTAACCAGTTCTGTTACACGAACCATTGTACCTAATATAATTTAGCTGTAGTAATGAATAATGATATCTTTTCATCAGAAAATATTGACAACAAGCATTCTAGCTGCTAAAATTAATTTTGTTTTGTTACTGAGCTTACATTACATTTATTATTGTTCATTTCTGATGAGGTGAGATAGAAGGTGGCAATTTCACACACAAAATCTGTTAAATGATTTTATAAAATATATGCTGTTCGGTAATTTTTATAAAATATTGCTTATGCATAATTTAACTTATGTTGATTCATTTCAGATGAATGTTTCCCACTCTGTACTCTTTGTGTAGAATATGCACACATGTTCAGGGGGAGGGACATAACAACTTGAAAGACTAGGTATCTGAAGTTTATATTCATGTGGCAGATACATTATGACATTATGTCTTTCTCAAATAATGCCCTGAAATGAGGCAATCCCTCCAAAGAATCCTCCCCACACCACCCAAAGTAGCCTTTCGCCATTGTCCCAACCTCTGCTATATTCTTGTCAAACCTTACAACATCCCAAAAGTACTCTTCCTACGTAATGGTTCTTCCTCCCCCTCTAACCGACTCCACTGCAAAACTTGTCTCATGCATCCTCCCTTAAACATCTACTCCAGCCCCACAACAGAAAAACCTGCACCATACAAGGTAGGACCATATGTGAAAGAACACCTTATCTTGTAATGACATTTTCACTGCACAGCCTTTCATGTTGTTATGACTAACAACAAACTGGCTGGATGCATGATGGACACAAACCTGGGGGAAAATCAATGTCCTGTGTCAGAGCATGCCGTCAAACATGACTTAGGGACCTTGACAAGTGTTACACCACACATGCCATCTGGATACTCTCAAGTAGCACCAGTGTCTGGGAGCTATGGAGATGGGACTTGCCTTCTAACACGTCCTCTATCTTTCCCTTCTTAATTAATTATTTCTTTTTACCTGTTCCCCACACTCAGCATTATTAATCTGTTCACTTTTCTTTACTTCTTGATACATCTGCTTTGGCTTATCATGCAGTATCCTCGACTTCCACTTACCAGCCATCCTTACCTCACCTTTTTCTTCTGACCCCTTTCTCTTCATTCCTCTCTCTTACCCGATGGAGGAAAAGATTTCCAAAAGCTTGTGTCTGCATTCATTTTTGTCTTAATTCACATCCTTTTTTTTTTTTTTTTTTTTTTTTTTTTTTTTTTTTTTTTTTTTTTACCATTGACAGTGCTGAGATAACTACTGGTGAACCACTCTCTCTCTTTTCAATATTTTCACATCTCAGTGGTGAATTTCCATCACTTGAAATAAACATTAGTGTGTTCTGCAGAAATGATTACCATTTGAATCATGTCAGACCGTGACTTCATGATCAGCACGGGTATTTCAGTGAACACCATCTAGTGTAAACTGCATTTTTGCTATAAACTTGGGGAATGGATCAGGAAGGCCTAATCAGACATGCAGGATGTCTTGCAGATGTATGTGCAAACCATACTGTCAAATCACTGAGTTTGAAAAGGTTTGTTTGGGATGAGAGAATGTGATACATCTACATTGGAAATTGTTGGCATGTGGAACAAAGTGTTTCATCAATGCAAGAGTCGTATGCGGAGTGGTTCATGGAAGGCTGTAGAAAATGACGAGATTGGTCGGGAGGCACCAGCCAGACCACCCCCTCAGAGGATCAACAGCTTGTCCGAATGGCATAGCAGGACAGATCTTCATCTTTGTCAGCTCTGGCTCAACAGCGAAACATTGTAACACATTGTAACACAAACATGCTATACAGGAATACTGTATTTTACGATGACAACATGGACATAAATGTTATCCAATATTGTTTTTAGTTGAATCTAGGTTATGTTTGTGTGAAAATGATGGGCACACTTTGTTTTGCCGCAGGCAGGCAGGGTATTCACAGTTACTGCATTCTCACAAGACATCCAGTGCCCATTCAAGTCCTTATGGTGTGGGATGCTTCTGGGTACAACCACAAATTGCAGTTGGATCAAGTTCGGGCACCCTGACAATGTTCGACTGAACTAGGTGGCGCAGAGGTAACACATTGGGTTTTGCATTCAGCACAACGATGGTTCAAACCCACCTCTGGTCATCCTGATTTAGGTTTTCCATGATTTTCCTAAAGCACCCTAAGCAAACACCAAGTTGATGTCAAAGAGCATTTCCATCCCCTTGCAAGGCAAAAACTATTGTAGTGTGTGCTCCATCTGTAATGACCACAATACCAATGGTATGTTAAACATTAATCTTCTTTACTTTGTCACCAGTTTGAACTGTGTGAATGACACCCTGCGATCCTTTGAACACACTTATTGTCACTATGGAGTTTTATAGCAGTGTATTGTGATTACAGATAGCCCTCCCAACACAGACATGTACAAGTTGGGCAGAGATGGCTTGCCTCCACAATTTTAGAAGTTTGTTCCACCGCCACGGCGGAGCTGCCAAGCGCATTGAGGTGCTATGCTACAATGCGCGAGGCCATTCCCTGTTGGGGGTTCGATTCTCCTTCGGCATGGATGTTTGTGCCATCTTTAGTATAAGCTAGTTCATAAGTACAGTAGAACCTCAGTTTTACGCTTTTCAAGGGACTTCGGTAAAATTGTGTAAAATGCAGGAAATGTTTTAAATGGTAAAATATGCTTATGGATCAGCCTTGCATTTTTGTGGTTTATTTGTGATATATGTATGTAATAGGCATCTAAATACTCGGCAGGAAGTTTATTATACAATAAAGGTTATCGAAATTTTTACTATTTTAAGAGCAGGACAGATCTGGTAATTTTATGGGAAGTAGAAATATTTGACATAATTTCATTCATTATAATCGAGGATGCCACTATTTTATGCGCCAGGCACAATTGGTAATTTTACGGAAAGTAGAAATTTTTGATGTTATTTCATTAATTATAATTGAGGAAGCTGCTGCTGGACTATGTAAAACATCTTCAAAATTACCTGAACCATTTCGATAGATATCGTTTGGATGCCGCTGCTGGGCTATGTAACACATCTTCAGAATTACCTTAATCGCTTCGATAGATATCGTTTAGACGCCGCTGCCAGGCTATGTAACACATCTTCAAAATTACTGCCTTTTACTGGCATTAATCATTTACATAGTAAAACTCCTAAAGTTCCCTTCTTTTTGTATTTTTCGATGTTTCACACAACAATATTAGAGAATTTATTCGTGTTCTCGACTGCAAACATATGCATAAGTATTTTTGTGACGTTTGCATAGGATCAGCATCTCACACTATTGTCACTTTTTTTAGGTTGTGGGTATTATGATACCCAACTTTGACGGATAATGTTCTTTGTTAATCAGAAATATATATCACAAAAACAATGCAACTCTTCATTCTCACATCAACAAAGCAATTGGTTCTGATTGTTTGAGTACACGCCAGCCGCTCTGGCAAAGTAGGTAGCAGAAAGAGGAACTACACCGCCACAAATCTGCGTTATTCTCACGTCAACAAACCGTTCTGTTTGTCTGAGTACACGCCAGGCACTCTGGCAAAGGAGTTGGTGGAAAGAGGAACTACATCGCCATAAATCGGCACATTGTAAGTCAACTAGCTGCGTACTGCCAACTACGATATGCGAAATATACATTTGAATAAATGCAAAGTGTCAAGAAACTCGACTGCAAATAATTTTTAAGCACTATACTTTAAGAGGAAAACAGTGCTAACGTCAATTTATGTAGATTACGTCATTTTTTCTTCACGAACATGCTTTCGAAAAGCGTAAAACGTGGGAAAAGTGTAAACGTGTTAACAAACAAACGAGGGTGAATTAACGTTGTGAACATAGAAAATTTTACAGGACCAACAAAAAATGGTGTAAATGGTGGGAAAACATAAAAACTGGAAATGTAAAAACGAAGTGTTACTGTAGTTTGTAAGTTTAGGAACTGATGACCCCATAGTTGAGTCCCTTAAGCTCTACAAACATTTGAACATTTTTTTGTGTTCCACCAGGGAGAAATATATGCTGTTCTATTCTGCTGTGGGGGGCATGCATCTGTAGTAGAGATGATTTATATGCACATATGCAGAGTGAATGGTTTTGATTGTGTTTTCTGTTTTGAACCGTGGTTAGCAGACAAAATAAGAGTGATTTCTTAAGGAATTGTTTTGGCTATTTTGCGAGATATTCCTCACACATTCCAATGAGTAAGCGTTACACTTCCCCATTTTCACTCTGCTGCCACTTCTGTTTACTGCATTTCAAGATGCATCTTGCATTCCTGCCTATTCAACCGTTTAAAATCCATCATCACTCGTGCCCAGTGTCCTCCCCCCTCCACACTCACTGTCAAGATGATTGTTGCTCTGATGCAGCCGGAGATGGTGGTCATGTATGCATAGTTATGTCTGAGTGATAGTGTGGCTGTGTGTTTTCCTTTTTCTGAGGAAGGCCATGGCCTGAAAATTTAAGTTATGTGAAATTATTGACATTGACTATTTTACAGGCCTGTCAGCTGATCAGTAATCACAGTGAGTTATCTATCCTCTTTTATTAAAATTCCAGCCTGGATTTCCAATGTTAAAATTTTTATAGTATCAATTATCAAAACTTGCACCACAGTATTTAAAAACTTCCTATTATCAAATGTTTTTTACATGAATTACTATAACTGCAGCTGTTCATTTTCTTTGCAGATTACCATGGAGGAGTAGCTATTAGAAAGATTATTTTTCCTACATGTGCAACGATTATAAATCTTTATTCTTATTCCTTGTTTCAATCCACAGGAATTACTTCGCTTGGAGGGAGAACTGACAAGACTAGCAAAACAGCATGAAGATAAGTATGGAAATCAACTTTTGATACATGGAGAAACGATTTGTTCATGGTTGGAGAAGTTTAAGCCTGAATCTCTTCAAGGATCAACTTGCAAATCTAGGGTTAGTCTGTTCGCGTAGAAACCATCATGTCTCATCCTTTGGATCTAATCATTTTCATATTTTTGACAATTGCAAGTTAATATGTTTGAACTTGCCAGTTTTTCGAAGTGATATCTTCAAGACCATCACACACATTCAGGATGTATGAAAGAACAGACACCATTTCAGTATGTATAGATGTATATGGCTATGAGTTGATGATGCCACGCTTCATTTCTTCACTGCAGGTGTGGTAAAATCATCGACCTCGGTCAATATTCTGATATGGCAAGCATAAGAGGACCATGAATGAACAATCTTTAGCATATGACTTGTGGGGAATTGGGGGAGGCTGGAGGTGGGCTCGGGTAGGGAAGTGGTTATGGTGATATAAGAATCGCGGATTCAAATTCCGCACCAGCACAACATTTCACTTGCTGTAATGCAACTAAAGATAATCCTTTCCCTTTCCTTCTTAACACTAGACTGATTTGCAGGTATTTTTGTTAAGTCTCTACAGTTGCATTGTTTTTAATATTCTCATTGGCAATGCTTAAGTTGCCTATTCTGAGGCTCCTCTCTACAATACCTGTGGTTTTGTAAGCTCAATGATGTTTCTGAGACCTATTAATGACTGTTGGTGAAATCAAATGCAGCATATCACCCTAGCAGAACTTCAAACAAACAAAAATAGGTTTAATCTTACAGAAATTCTCCAGTGATATGGAACAGTATTAAAACAAAAATTTGTACTAATATTCAGGGTGTTTCACGAGGAATGGTAAATATTTTAGGTGGTGGTAGTATAGATATATTGCAATAAAAATGACACACAGCATCTTTAGAATTTTTATTGAGTACAGAGATACATGCGTGTTAATGCATTTTCTTTTTGTGTGTTCCTGCATTGGTTGCTATGAGTAAATTTATGGAATGTCAGCAGCAGAGAGTTGATGTTTAAGTTGTGTAGTTGTGCTGTAGTTTACAATGAAGTTTTCATTGTGATTTGTTGACCAGACCTACTGTACTGTAGTGTATAAACATATTACATGTATTGAGACATACTTTAAATGTGAGTTACTATATGTGAACATTTAAGACAAGTGTCATTTAGTTAGTGTCGTTATTGGCAATTAAGATGGTGTGTTACTAATTTGCCTGAAGTAAGCTATTATGTGGAAACTCAAAAGTACCATTTCTTTGAACTTAAATGACAGGCAGTTGTTATGAAGTTCTTTGTAAAATTCATATTGCCATATTTACGATTAACATGGTGGAAACTGGACTGAAGTTGCGCATGATAAATCAGTTAATCATAATCTGGCTTCTTTTAATACTCTAGCAACAACTTCTAAAATCAATGACATCTTCATTAACAAATAATGGGAAAATTTGTTACTCAATTCATAGAAATACTCCTTAAGTTGGTTCCATGTAATAGGCATTTGAAACTGTAAAATGATGCCACCATAACATGGTTTATTCCAGTCTTGAACCCAAATCATTGATATTCAGGAACACAGAAATTTTACATTAATTATAATGCATAAAAATCATCACAAAGGAGTGACTATGTGTTGTAGGCTAGCTATTTCAGAAACTGTTGTGCCAGTGACAGGAGTTGCAGTGTGGCTTCGGTTTCTTGTGATGTCACAACCTAGCCACCTGCTTCACCTGCACCATCTAGAAAGCTTTGCCTGCACACACGCTTGGAGCAGCTTCAGCCTTGTGCTGCATTTGAGAGCACCTCATGGCCACACAAGCGGCATCGCATGAGCAGGTGAGCACTCCCCTGCTTTTGGGAAAGGCCACCGGTGTAGTGCAAACACACACAGATCAAATGTCAAACTTGGCGCCAAAAGTGTTCTAACTTTCCTATCAACAATTAAGCTTAAACTTGATATTGCTCGGCTCTATTTGTTACTGGCTGCATTACTGGCTGCCATGATGTGGGATGCCTGTTGCAATTGCCATGGTGCTGTGGTGACACTGAGCTTACCGAGCGGCTTGCTTGAAGTTACGATGAAATCCACTATAACACCCACATCATGGTTGTGAAGCCCTTCAGTTGGTGGCTCATATCTTAGTGGAATGTTAATTCCTTTTGACTCTCTGTGCTGAATGTGGGCTATGGACTTCCGCACTCTTTGCCTCCAGTTTTGATGGATGATCCATGGATGGTTGACTGGAGCCTCGATTATCTCCTTGAAAAGGCAGGTTTGATTCTCAGTTATAAGATTTACTCTGTAATGCGTGAATATGGTGGGTGGGTTTGTCACTCTTCCTGTGGTTTGGTTGGTTTGGAACAGTCCCCGCCCCCCTCCCCTCACACACATCACAGACCAGCTACCTTTTTACCTTGTTTTTAATTTTCTTTTTCTCCCATGTTTATTTAATTGCCTTTTTTATTATTATTTTCCCATCTTCTACAAGCAAAATATCCTTAGTTGGACTACATTCTTAATTGAGCTATCTACATCAGAACACACTATTCTGTGATAAAGAGACTAATGATTTATGTATTTGTTCCCTTAGGTTAACCATCCAACCAAGGTCTATCTTGGAAATATTCTGACAAGCTGACTGAGGATGTTCTCACGATGTGGCATGGAGTAGTTTTCTACTTAGGCCTGTGCACTTACTGTCCATTTGAAATCTTTTCATAACAAAAGGGAGCCATTTGGTTCTATAACCAAAACTAAGGGTGTAACTAAAGCTGTTGTGTTAATACTTTTAACTACCCCAGCTTTGTGGATGGAATAGAGTTCTTGCTTAATGACTGTTTGTAGGATGTGCTTGGAAGAAATAGGGCTTGTGTTCACAGAATGTATATACCCAGGAGCAACTAGGAAATATTAATGATTTTTTTTAGAATGACAAGAATTTTTCATTTTTTAGTCACTCAAATTTTTGTGATTTTTCATTGCTAAGAACTGATACCTGAACAAAGAATTTTATGTTAGCTTGTTACTGCAGACTAATACTGTAGCACCCCTCAGGGGCTCAGCATTAATTTGTTGAACTCGGGGTCCTGAGCTGGGGACTGGTAAGCGCCACCTGTCCTCTAGACACTGTAAACTCTCGGCACGCTTCAGCAACCTCCGTGTGGCGCGACAGTGGAATGTTGTGTGTACTAGGGAATGGGGATCTTGGCTTGACCACCCGGGTCGCGAGGATGGTACAAAACTCTATAAAAACCCTTCAATCCCAAGGTGTGCTACGTGCTGATGGGATGCATGGTTGTCGAAGGGGACAGTCGCTAGCGAGCAACATCTGGGGATACTGCCACACCTCAGTTGTATAAGGCTTACCTAGGCATGCAGGACGCTGTCTAGGCAGACACGTAATTCCCTAGCTACTCATGGGACCGAGATGCAAAATTCCAATTTGTCCTCCGAACCTTCCAGTGGGATGGGTGTACCACTGGGGGGGGGGGGGGTACCAACGCCCAATAAAAAAAGAGGGCTCAGGAACCCAGTCCTCCAGATTTAGGTTCTTCCAAAAAAGTTTTTGTTCAGAGTATCAGATCACAGGCTGTTAACCAGAATGTGTTTATTGTAGTTAAGAGAAAGGAAGGTTTGTTTGAGAAGGTATCGCCCTTCTGTATCAACAAAGGTCTTGAAGGAATTGCTGGTACCTTGAAGTCAGTAAAGCGGTTGCGGAAAGGCACCATGTTGGTGGAAACATCAACTTCCCAACAAGTGTCCAAACTACAGACAGCAAAGAGTCTTGGGGAATATCAAATCGAAATGCAGCTATACAGTACTCTTAATTATAGCAAGGGCGTAGTCTCTGGTAGAGATCCGATTGACATTCCGGTGGAGGAACTGAAGGAATAATGGTCTGCAGAAGGCATAGTCGATGTGTAGAATATGAAGAAAAGGGTTAATGGAGAACACGTCCCATCTGAGTCCTTCATCCTCACCTTCAAGAGCCCTCGACTACCTGAGCATGTTAAGGCTGGTTTTCTGCATTTAAATGTACGATCTTATGTCCCTAACACGGTGTGCTGTTTTATGTGCCAGCGCTTTGGGCACACCACCTTGGGATGCAAGGGAGAAGCTACCTGTGGCAAATGTGGGAAAGTAGCACACAATGGGTTTCACTGTACTCCACCTATGACCTGTGTCAACTGTTCAGGCGACCACCCAGTCTGGAGTAGGGATTGTGCGGTCTACCTTCAGGAGAAGACGATACAGAAAATCAAAACCACTCAGCGTCTCTCCTATGCAGAGGCCAAGAAGGCCTTCAAGGCCATGCAACCTGCTGCATTTACTACCACCTATGCTTCAGTACTGCAAAAGCCAGTTGCCAGAGCTGATGCCTGCACACAAACTGAGGTTGTCAGTGTAGGCACCAACACATGCATGTGTCAGGCCGCGGAATCTGCATCTTCCGTAGCCCCACTGACAACAGCTGACAAAGATATAGATACTGCCTTGGGAGAGCTTGTGGTACTTCTTCCTGCAGAACCCGCCATCACCGCCACAACCACCACCACAACCACCACCACAGTTGCAACCACGACCTCTGTCTCCACCACCAAGCCACCTAAACCAAAGAAGGTTACCAGCGTAACACAGTCTCAGGCAAAAACAGCCATGAACCTTGAAGTTACCCCACCTGAGCCTTTTTCCGACCCAGCTCCAGACCTCATGGAGCTGGATATTCTTCAGGGGCAACCCTCTTGCCCCAATTCTGGACCTCCACCAAGTTCAGTGTCTTTGTCTCAGAAGAAAGAGAGGGTAAAGATCTAACCTCCCTGATAAATGGCCCCAGTACTGCAGTGGAACTTGCAGGGTTTCAGGACGCATGTTGAGGAACTCCATTTATTGACTCAGGGTAGACCGATTTGTATATGCCTCTAAGAGACAAACTTTAAATCCACTGACAACCCTGAGGTCCGTGGCTATGTACTCCACAAGGACAATGATCTTAGTGGAGAGAGAGCGAGAGGCGGAGTGGCAATTTTTACTAATACGTCTTATCACTCTGAGCCCCTCTCTCCCTCACTACACAGTTACAAGCCGTTGCAGTGTCTGTATATGTGTGCCACCGTTTGACAGTGTGCTCCCTCTATCTGCCACCTCATGACACGTTTGATGTAACGGTCCTCAAAGACCTTCTGACGCAGCTCCCCCACCCTTTCATCCTCTGTGGTGATTTTAATGCACATAATGTGCTTTGGGGCTCTATCAGAACCTGCCCCAGGGATCGAGCAACCGAGAAGCTAAACTTGTCAACGAGCGCACATTGGGACAGCCCACACATTTTTGTACTGCAATGGGGTCGTTCTCAGTCATAGATCTCTCGCTTTGTTCTCCACCCCTCGCTCACTCTACACACTGGGAAGTGGTCGATGACCTGCATGGTAGAAGTGGTCGATGATCTGCATGGTAGTGACCATTTCCCCATCTGGCTTCACCTGCCAGACAGAGTAGAGCCCGACTGTAGACCACCTCAATGGGTGATCAGTGAAGCCGACTGGACACTGTTCAGCCAACTCGCTGAGCTGGAAATTCGCGGCAATGTCCAGAAATGGGTGGATTGTATCACTCAAACGATACACAGTGTTGCTGCAGCATCTATGCCGCTGTCATTAGGACGACCAAAACGGCAGCCTGTACCTTGGTGGATGGCTGTGTGTCGCTCAGCAATTAGGGCTAGGCATGCACCTCTGCATAGGTTTAAGAGTCGGCCAACTGCAAACAAACTCGCAGCCTTTTGGATGGCGAAGGGCAAAATGTCGCCAAATTATACGAGAGAGCCGAAGAGATCTTGGCAAGTTCCCGAGTACCGTTACCCACTCCACTCAAAGTTCCACTGTATGGGAGACCATACGGAGGATTTCTGGGAAAGGGGAGAGGTGTCCAGTGGCTGCTATCATGGGGAATGACGTTCTTTTCACCAGCCCGCGAGATATTGCCCAGACCATGTCTATGTACTTTGCCAATGTTACAGCTACTGCCAGTCAGGATCCAGTATTCCAGCGCAACAGAGTGGTTGCTGAGAGGGGCAATTTGGACTTCAGGTCCACTGGTCATCATGATTATAATTGCTCTTCACACAATGGAAGCTGCATTCTGCTTTGTCTGTGGTGCAAGACACATCCCCTGGTAATGATAGAATCCACTACAGTATGCTGCGGCACCTAACACAGCAAAATAAAGAAATCCTCCTGAGTCTTTGTAATGCCATTTGGTCGTCAGGTCACTTTCCTGATTCATGGAGAGAAGCACTTTTAAAACCCGGGAAAGATTGCACATGCCCAAGCAACTATCGTAGTGTTGCCTTCACTAGTTGCATTGGAAAGACCTTACAACGGATGGTCAACCGCCGCCTTGTCTGGATGTTGGAATCCAGGCAGCTCCTTAGTCGCTTCCAGTGTGGGTTCAGGAGATATCATTCCACCTTCGGTAACCTGGCCTCTCTGGAGGCAGCTATACAACAGGTTTTCCTGTGCCATTACCACCTTTTGGGTGTATTTTTTGATATTGAGAAGGCCTATGATACTACTTGGAGGCATCTTATACTTCAGCAGCTTCACGAATGGGGATTTCGAGGCTGTCTTTCCTTTCTCCACGTTATTTTAGGTATCGAGTTGGTGGCGAGCTCTCTGACCGCTTTGAGCAGGAAAACGTTGTCTCTCAGGGTAGTTTTTAAGTGTGACATTTGCTATAGACGTTAACAGCATTACTCCTGCTGTGAAAAGTCCTGTCGAGTGTTCACTATTTGTTGATGACTTCTCTGTCTTCTGTTCTTCCTCCAACCTTGTAACCACAACACGTCAGTTGCAGCTCGCTCTGAGACGGTGGTAAAGACAGCCAATCATGCTTGCAGGATGAAGGCAGAGCTCACCTTGTGCAGCATAGTTTACAGGACCGACTGTGGATCTCTGTTACAGAGCCGAGTGGAGGGTCTGAATCAGAAGCTCAAACAGTTCTGTGATCATGTAACCGGCAGATTCCTTGACTTCCACCATCGGGTGATGGGGTTCTGCTGAACAGGTCTGGAATCCACTACTCGCAGGAAGCGGCTATACAGGTAGTGGGGGTTGTGTGACGTGGACGGGGCAGTATTTTAGGTTAGAAGGCCTCAGGAACACACAGAAATGGTTTCTTTCTCAAAGGGTATGGGTCAAAGATAGGATGAACACAGATCTAAAAACCATTGATCTAACAGTTGTAAATTGTTGTAGCTGTGTGGGAAAAGTACCAGAGCTCCAAGCACCAGTGGAAAGACATGATGATCAGAAAGTATAGATTGAATAAAATAGGTGATAGTACATTTATTTCTGTCACAAGTAGTTTATCCGACAACAAAATTGAAGTACTTAGTACCTCTGAGTTGGTATAGGTCGAGATTATATCTGAGAACCGGAATACATTAATAATTGCTTCTTTTAACTGACCCCCTGACTCAGACGATTCGATTGCATAAACTTTCAAAGCGAGCTTCGAACAAACTTCAAAAACATACCCAAAGCATACAATTTGGTGTTGACTTTCACTTACGCTCAATATGTTATCAAAAATGCATGTTAGGAACTGAAGACAAGCATGAAACATCCGAAATAATACTGAATACATTCTCTGAAAATTATTAGTTCATGAACCAACTCGATTAGTAAATGATTGTGAAAACATACTTGACCTTCTAGCAACAAATAATCCGGAGCTAATAAAGAGAATCAAACAGAAATAGGGACTAGTGAACAGAAGTGTTGTCGTAGGGAGACTGAATATAGAAATTCCCAAATCTACAAAGACAAAAAATATATCTATTCAAAAAAGCAGATAAAAATTCCCTTAGCACTTTCCTGAGTGAGAATCTCCAGTCTGTATAATCTAACAGTGTGAGTGTATATCAGACATGGCTTACATTCAAAGAAATAATATCAACAGCTCTTGAGACATTTATAGTTTCCACAATGAAACCCTGTCACATAGGTTCGTAGAATATGCGAAGGACTTCTGGTTGTATGTAAAATATACCAGTGGCAAGATACAATCAATACCTTGACTATGTGACAGCAATGGTGTTGCTACGGATGACAGCTATGCTAAAGCAGAACTGCTAGATACAGTTTTCTGAAATTTCTTCACCAAAGGAGAGAAAGTAAATACTCTAGAATTCGAATCAAGAACAACCACCAGCAAGCGCAATTTAGAAGTAGATATCCCTGGAGTGTTAAAGCAACTTAAATCACTTAACAAATGCAAGTCTCCTGGTCCAGATTGTATATTAATTAGTTCCTTTCATAGTATCTGAAGCAATAGCTCCATACATAGCTATCATATACAACTGCCCACTCAGTGAAAGTTCCTTACCCAAAGACTGGAAAGTTGCACAGGTCACTCCAATATTCAAGAAAGTCAATAGGAGTGATCCACAAAATTATAGGTCTGTATCATTGACATCAGTTTGCAGCAGAATTTTACAATATATACTTTCATCAACATTATGAACTACCTCAAAGAGAACAATCTATTGACCCATAGTCAACATCGATTCAGAAAGTATTATTATTATTATTATTATTATTTTTTTTTTTTAAAAAGGCAGCTATCTTTACTCACATGAAGCACTGAGGGCTATTAACAAAGAATCTCAAATAGATTCCATGTTTATAGATTTCCAGAAGGCTTTTGACACTGTACCTCACAGCGCACACAACTATTGCCTCATGTGCACTGTTACTCATTTGTGTAAAAGAAAATCTAAAACTGAAAAGGCACTTCTACGTAGCACAGGGTTGTTGCAAAAACAAGAAAGAAAGTTTTTTTTCTTTATAAACACTCAAACACTGGATAATCGCTTGTGACGTGTGTGGCTGTTTTGTTTTTTTTATACACTGCACAGCACTAGTGTCCACTTCTTCGGTATTTGTCCTGAAGTCTGTTGAGGGGACTTTGAAGTATGGCCTGAAGTGGCCTTTGCGATATGGAGGATGTCTGGATCCCAGTATTGGGGACTCAGCCTCCTGGAGTATGCCCTGTTGAGTATGCCGGAACTGAGGGAATATCGGTGACATTGGTATACCGGATTCCTCTTCTGCTGCACTCATTGGTGTGTGGGACAGCAGCTTCACAGGCTCTTCATTTGCCGGTGATGCCGACGTCTGTTGAGGAAGGGGTGCTGGGTCAACGTCCAAGTCTGATGTGTCAGGGGACGTACTTGGTAAGGACAGGACCCGCTTTCGGAGTTGGTTGTAGTGCCGAGCTACTTCTCCTGCGGCCGTGCGAACCTTGTATAATCGCTGTCCTGTTTGTTCCTCTTCCTCATTCACTTCTGGCCTCGGCCATAAACCCGCACCCATTCTGTTGCGCCAGGGGGAAATTTTCGGGAAGTAGCAGGGGCTTGTGCATTGAGTGGGAAACGAATGAGGTGTAAAAGTGTGCATGGCTGTCTGCCGCACAATAGCTCTGAGGGGCTGTACGTGCCCATAGGTGTGAAACGGTAAGAGGCTAAGAAGTTAGTAAGAGCCTCTTCAGTGGTAGCAGAGGTCAGAAGTTCCTTTATTTGATTTTTGAAAGTCCTGACGAGGCACTCTACCTCGCCATTAGATTGAGGATGAAAGGGTGGGGATGTGACATGTTTCATGCCCCTGTGGGCACAGAAGTCTGAGAATTCAGAAGATACAAACTGAGGCCCATTGTCGGATACCAATGTTTTTGGATATCCTTCAAGGGCAAAAACCTTTGAAAACGTGGATAAGGTGGCTGCTGTTGTGGGAGAGGATAATCTGCAGACAAATGGGAAGTTGGAATAAGAGTCTACTACCAGTAACCAATAGTTGCCGAGAATGCACCCGCCAAAGTCAATGTGAACACATTCCCATGGGTGCGTGGGCGATGGCCAAGGAACTGTTGAAGTTTTAGGGGCAGGAGTCTGGGCGGCGCATACCTCACAGCTCGTCACCATGTGCACGATGTCGGTGTCGATGCCCAGCAAGTACAAATGATGCCTGGCAAGCAGATTAGTTCGTGAGATTCCCCAATGTCCTTGGTGTAATAGTTTCAGTACTCAATTCCGTAGGCTGAGAGTGATGACTACTCTCGGTGTAGCCTCTTCAGTAGAAACTAGAACCACGCTGTTGCGAGAGGTGAGTCGGATTCGCAGCAAGAAGTAGTTCCTAAGCGGATCCAACGCCATCTTGGATGGATGGTCGAGCCACCCATCCCTGACGTGCTGGAGAACTTGTCGCAGCCGTGGCTGCAGCTGGCTGTTCGCCCATGGTTGGAAATCCGTCCACCGCAAGTTGTTCTGCTTCGTCAATGTGGAAACAGAGAAGTTAATCCTTATCAAAGGCAAGGTCGGGACCTTTGGGGAGGTGAGATAATACACCCACATTGGCATGTTGTATGGTTGGGCGAAAGTGGATCTCGTAATTAAAGCGAGAGAGGTACAAGGCTCATCTTTGCAGTCGATGTGCGACCTTGTCAGGTAAAGAAGCAGAAGGGCTGAAGAGTGAAACTAGGGGTTTATGGTCCGTGATTAGGTGAAACTTTATGCCATATAGGAAAACACTAAATTTGCGTAAGGCATACACTATAGCCAGTGCTTCCTTTTCAATTTGTGAATAATTCTGTTGAGAAGAATTGAGTGTTTTGGACTCATAGGCTATGGGACGTTTTGAACCGTCCTGGTATCGGTGGGCTAGTACTGCTCCAATGCTGTGTTGTGCGGCATCTGCAGCAAGAACAAGCAAGTGTCTGGGTGTGTACGTAGTTAGGCATGGAGCATTAAGCAGAAGAGTTTCCCCTGTTCAGTGATACGAGACGT
Organism: Locusta migratoria; assembly: GCA_026315105.1. NCBI lineage: Eukaryota > Metazoa > Arthropoda > Insecta > Orthoptera > Acrididae > Locusta > Locusta migratoria. The sequence goes on from CM048744.1 coordinate 900,181,679, forward strand.
TCTTGGGGAGAAGCCAAGCACCAGTGGAAAGACATGATGATCAGAAAGTATAGATTGAATAAAATAGGTGATAGTACATTTATTTCTGTCACAAGTAGTTTATCCGACAACAAAATTGAAGTACTTAGTACCTCTGAGTTGGTATAGGTCGAGATTATATCTGAGAACCGGAATACATTAATAATTGCTTCTTTTAACTGACCCCCTGACTCAGACGATTCGATTGCATAAACTTTCAAAGCGAGCTTCGAACAAACATCAAAAACATACCCAAAGCATACAATTTGGTGCTGACTTTCACTACCCTCAATATGTTATCAAAAATGCATGTTAGGAACTGAAGACAAGCATGAAACATCCGAAATAATACTGAATACATTCTCTGAAAATTATTAGTTCATGAACCAACTCGATTAGTAAATGATTGTGAAAACATACTTGACCTTCCAGCAACAAATAATCCGGAGCTAATAAAGAGAATCAAACAGAAATAGGGACTAGTGAACAGAAGTGTTGTCGTAGGGAGACTGAATATAGAAATTCCCAAATCTACAAAGATAAAAATTCCCTTAGCACTTTCCTGAGTGAGAATCTCCAGTCTGTATAATCTAACAGTGTGAGTGTAGATCAGACATGGCTTACATTCAAAGAAATAATATCAACAGCTCTTGAGACATTTATAGTTTCCACAGTGAAACCCTGCCACCTCGGCCACAGACGGTATGACTTTATGATAGTAGGCAATTGCACCCAGGTATGCTTGCAACTCTTTAACATTTTGAGGTCTTGGGAGTGCCTCTATGGCCGCAACGTCATCGTGGGGCGGGAATATCCTCTCATGGGAAAGCTTGAACCCTAGATAAACCACAGAGGGTTGAAAAAACTGTGATTTTTGTACGTTGCACTTAACACCAGCAGTCTGTAAAAACAAAAAGATTTCTTGTAAATTTGCAAGATGTACCTTGGTTGTTTTACCGGTGACCACAATGTCGTCCTGGTAATTTACACACCCTGTTACGTTGACCAATATTTGCTCTAGGAAACGTTGGAAAATGGTCGGCGAGCTTGCCAGACCGAATGGGAGACGTTGATATTGAAAAAGACCAAATTGTGTGTTTATTTATAACAAGAATCTAACAAGAAGGTTGGTCCAAAGGCAGCTGGTGATAAGCCTCAGATAAGTCTGTTTTCAAAAAATATTGGCCTCCCACTAGTTTCCCAAACATTTCCTCCGGTCGAGGCATAGGGTAGGTGTCAATTAAACATTGTGAATTGACGGAGGTCTTGAAATCTGTGCAGAGGCGGAGAGAACCATTTGGCTTGCGTACAACAAGAAGTGGTGTCGCCCACTCACTTACTGTAATGAGCAATAGGACGCCCAAGACTGTGAGCCTGTCCAATTCCTTTCTTATGTCATCGCACAAGGCTACTGGAAGTGGGCGTGCGAGGTAGAATTTCGGCCTTGCCGTGTTTCTGAGATTTACGTGGGCTTCAAAGTTGTTGGCGCTTGCTACACGTGGTGAGAAAAGGTGTTTGAATTCCATGAACAAAGATTCTAAATTGGAGTAAGGTATTTCTTCTGAGATGACATTATCAGTGTCATCAACAGAGAATCCAAACAGTCGAAAGGCACCCAGTATTGTAAACCACAAAATGGTAAGCGTTCTGGTTATCGATTTGTAAGACACATCTAATTCCATCTGCCCTAGCAGCGAAATTGGCTGCTTGTTATAGGTGTGTAATTTGTGCGTGACAGGCTTCAAAGGGGGGTGAACCTAGCAAGACATACGTGTCTGACGTGATAAGAGTAGCCGCCAATCCAGTGTCTAACTGCATGCGAAGCTGGGTCAGAAGACGATTCAACTTTGGGGAAATCCAATACAAAAAAAGATACTTACATAAATGTTGATCGTGAATGCATGGAAGTGTTGGCGAAGAAACTTTTCATACTCGCACCAATGTTCTGCAGTCTCAGACTGGAATGAGACGTGCAGCTGTTGAAGTGCTGTGTTTTGCGTCTTGAGCTGTTCCATCAACTGAGCTAGTATATGTTGTATAGTGACCCTGGTAGCACTTTTCACTGACGCAGGTAACGTAGAATATCCTTTAACTCGCTGCCATTTACTGTTGTATCTCAAAAGTACTTTATTGAATCACATGTGATGTATATCGTACACTTGTTGACTATCGGAAAACTCAACTGAAACTGCCTCGTGTCCCGCTCGTCCACCAGGCTGGTCGCCTAGGTGGCGCTAGTTGCTGCTGAGGGCAGCGCCGTATGTGGCGAGCCGGCGGGCGGCAGGCGATTCGAATGGGGCACTGCCACAACAACATAGACATGGTTGTGTGACTAGATTCACAATTTCCTGTCAGAATGACACAGTACGTAGTAATTGACGGAAAGTCATTGAGTAGAACAGAACTGACATCTGGCATTCTCCAGGAAAGTGTTATTGGTCTCTACTGTTCCTTATCTTTACAAACAATGTAGTAATAAGGGCAGTTTACAACTCACCGCAAAGACACGATCCCCCCCCTCCCCACCCCCCCCCCCCCCCCCCTATTCCAATTGTGTCAGAAACAAACATACTTTCAACATTGTATATAACAAAAAAAAAAAAAAAAAAAAACAAGGCAGTAAAAGTACAAAACTAAGTAAAAATCCAAACTTTGTTACTGTAAGCATTACCATTTCTGGGATTAATTATTGCTAACACAAATGTAATTAAATGTGCCGCAACCAGTATGCGGCCACCTCACAGGCCTCCTTGATAATGTCAGTCAAATTTTGGGGAGAGCATCTAGTTGGACATTGTTTGAATTTGAGAAGATGGCTCATTGTCTGTTATTCGCCACATTCACTTACGGCCGAGTCACATGGAAATCTTCTCATGTTGATCTTCATTCTTCCAGCTCCTGAGAGCAGTCTGTTAAGTGTCTTCAAGGTTGACCAGCTTTCCTCGTGACATTGGGGAAAGCTTTCTGAGGGCACCATGCATCCTGTGAGGTAGCTAGATCTAGAAAAACAAGAGTTTACTCTGAAGTTTGATGGTTCTTCATTGAGGCTTTCTGTTGACTGAAGAAAGCTTTTCCTTGACCTGAGCCTCTGGGATGCTGGTTGGTTGGTATCCATCTAGAGTATGGGTTGCAACGTTAAGTGCTTTAGTTTTCTCCACAGTGAATGCGCACTCATGAGGGATATCTGTAGGTGGGATATCTGCTAAACAGTAAACTTTATCCAGTGGTGTGGATCTAGACATCCTGTTATAAGTCTGCAGGTATCATTCAAGGCTGCATCCACTTCTTTAGTATGACTAGATCTGCACCAGACAGGGCAACCATATTCTGCGGCTGAATAGCAAATGGCTATAACTGATGTTCCTAAGATATGGGGATGTGTTCCCCAGGTTGTATCTCATTATTTCCGGACAATGTTGTTTCTTGCAGCTAGCTTCCTTTTTTATGTTATATAGGTAAGTGTTCGGTCAAGAGTTACTCTTTAAGTATTTTGGGGCGAAACAGTGCTCTAATTGTTTATCTTCCCAGATCAATTGCAGCTTTCTTGATGCCTGTTGGTTTTTGAGGTGAAATGCACAGTCTTATGTTTTTGATGGATTTGGTTTTAGTTGGTTCTCTTGATAGTATCCAAGTTAATCAGTAAGTCATGGGAGACCTTCTGTTCCGCAAGTTCAAATGTTTCTTCTTGTATGGCTAAAGCGACATCATCTGCATATATAAATCTCTTTGTCTCGTGTGAGTGAGGATGGTCAATGGTGTAAATGTTTAAAAGAATGAAAGCTAGTACACTACCTTGAGGGAGGCCATTCTTTAAGGTCCTCCATCTGCTCCTCTGACCTAGGAATTAAAAAAAAAAAAAAACACTTCTATTTTGAAGAAACCACTCAATCATTTGTGTGAATTTATAGACCATACCTATATCATGCACTTCATGAAGCAGTTTTCAGTGGTTAACTGTATTGTAGGCTGATGTTGAGTCAATAAAAACTACACCCAATTACTTCATTGTTTTTGTAGCCATGTTCTATGTATTGTCAGGTGCAGTACTTGGGAAGTACAACTTCTCCCTGGTCTAAAGCCTACTTGTTCTAATATGACTAATGGGTCTACCACCTCAGATAGTGTATCCAAAGTAATTCTTTCTAAGATTTTATAGAAATGACTCAACAAAGAAATTGGTCGATAATTCTTTGGGTCATTTGCGTTCTTACCAGGCTTAAGTATTGCAATAATTCTTGCTTTTGCAGTAAGTGGTGCAGTTACTGAACAAATCTAACAAGGAGACCACATGGTCCTTCATGATACTTCCATAGGGAAGATTGAGTCAATAATTAAAGACTAAGGACTCTTGTGGATACGATGGGGTAACTAGTAGAATTCTAAAGTACTGTTCTCCATATGTTAGGCCAGTACTAAGCCATATTTGTAATTTTTCCTTTCAGAATGGTCAGTTTCCTGACAGATTAAAGTACTCAGTAGTGAAACGACTTTATAAAAAAAGATAAAGGGATAATGTAGACAACTATAGACCTATTTCTATACCATCGGTTTTTTCTAAAGTTATTGAAAAGGCTGTATATTCAAGATTAATTGATCTTTTCAGTTCACATAATTTGTTGTCAAAAGTTCAGTTTGGTTTTAGAAGTGGTTTAACGACTGAAAGTGCTATATTTTCGTTTCTCTGTAAGGCACTTGATGGGTTAAATAAGAGGCTACGGACATGAGGCGTCTTCTTTGATTTAACAAAAGCGTTTGATTGTGTGGATTGCAAAATATTGTTGCAGAAGTTGGAACATTATGGAATACGGGGAGTAGCTCACAACTGGTTCACCTCTTACTTTAATAACAGACAACAGAAGGTAATTCTCCGCAGTGTAGAAAATGGCTATGACGTACAATCCCAATGGGGCACAATTATGTGTGGGGTGCCCCAGCGGTCTGTTTTGGGACCGTTGTTGTTTCTTATTTATATAAATGATATGTCTTCGAATATAACAGGTGACTGTAATTGCAGCACATGCTTTCGTCGCTGGCACTCTTTACAGTGACTCACATAGTGCTTGACAGATCGGTAGAGACTTTTCCAGTAATACCTGTGTCTGATTCTGTCTAGGGTCTTCACAAATCCCAGATGACCGGAAATCGGAGCATCTTTGAAATATTTGAGAATAGCTGGCTGGAGATGAGCTGGAACGACCAGTAGTTATTTGGGGCCCAGTGGATTGTAGTTGCTCTTATACAGTGTTCCGTTTATAAGTTGGAACTCTCCATTGGTCGGTTCTCATTTCTCCAAGGCCTCTATCGTTTTTAATAGTGCTGGATCTTCCCTCTGTTCAGATGTAACGTCATCTAATTGAGTGAGGGCTGAAATTTCATTAATGTTCTTGTGTTCCACTAATGGATTCCTCGAAATGCAGTCGGCATCCTTGTGCTTGCGCCCGTTCTTGAATACCACTGTGACATCATACTCTTGGAGTCTTGGTGCCCATCTTGCTAGTCGACCTGATGGGTATTTCAATCTAGTCAGCCAACACAAAGAATGGTGGTCTGTTACGGCGGTGAATGTTTTGCTGAATAAATACGACCGGAACTTGTTGATAGCCCAGGTAACTGCGAGGCATTCCTTTTCAGTTGTACAGTAGTTTATCACGGACTTTGAGAGTACTCTTGATGCATAGGCTATCACTTTTTCAGCACCTTCCTGAACTTATACGAGCACTGCACCAATCCCATAATGACTGGTGTCTGTGTGAAGTTCTGTTTCTGCATTCTCGTCGTACAAGGCTAGCACTGGTGCGGAAGTTAGAGCCTCCTTAAGTGCTCGGAAAGCTCTTTCTTTTGTCTCATCCCAGTAAAACTTGGTTTCTCCCTGCAGAAGTTCTTGTAATGGACATGCCTTGTTACAAAATCCTTTTATGAAACGTTGGTAGTATGAGTACAGCCCGAGAAAACTTCTTACATCTCGAATGTGCTGAGGGGTTGGAAATTCTTTGACTGTCCTTACTTGATCTGGATCAGGACGCACACCATCTCCGTTGACTAGGTGCCCCAGGTTTTTAATCTCTTTGGTGACGAATAGGCACTTCTTTGGATTGAGGCGGAGTCCTGCAGTCTGAACACACTTCAACACAGTTGACAGGCGACTCAGATGTTCTTCAAATGTTTTCGAGAAAACGACAGTGCCATCTAAATAGCAAAGACATGTTGTTCACTTAGGTATCAAAGCAAGTTGTCCATCATGTGTTTGAATGTAGCTGGAGCATTACATAATCCAAATGGCATTAATTTAAATTCATAGAGGCCATCAGGTGTAATAAAAGCCCCGTCTCCTCCCTGTCAGCTTTGTCAACCTCGATTTGCCAGTAACCTGTCTGCATGTCCATAGTTGAGAAGTATGTAGCTCCTTTCAAGCAGTCTAAGGTGTCGTCAATGCGCGGCAACGGGTAGACATCTTTCTTTGTGATTCTGTTCGGCCGCCGATAGTCGACACAGAATTGCTATGTGCCATCCTTCTTCTTTACAAGGATCACTGGAGACGACCAAGGACTCTCCGAAGATTTAATAATGTCATCTTGCAACATCTTCTCCACTTCCTTCTGAATTATGTGTCTTTCAGCTGGCGACACACTATATGAACGCTGGCTAATTGGCAGTTGATCCCCAGTATTGATACGGTGCTTTATCGTGGGCCGTTTCGTCTGACTTTTCCCCTGCTGAGGTGTGAATGCACCCGAAAATTGGCGTAGTATACCTAACACCCACTGGCGTTGTTCCTTGGTCAGTCCAGGCCCTGTTGGCAGTTCCACGTTTGTTTCCTCCAGCGTGTTGTCTGTACTAACAGCACGGTATTGGTCTTCATTGATGACGTTGAGGTTACTGTCCTGGATTGGTTCAGCTGCCCTAATACACAGCACTTATACTGAAAGAACGTTTATTACGAACTCAACATACACTCAGCACTGACTGCCTCTCAGGCAGAGTGCTCTGCTATTTATACACAGGCAGAATTTACCAGAAATTAGAACAACAGGTAACATAAGAAACAAGTAGAATTTACTAGTGAACATAAGAAAGATGCAGAACATTCTGGAATTGTTAATTACAAAGAAATATATTTTTGGCAGTGGGTGGGATCCTTCAGCACCCCTGCGCCATGCCGGCACTTAGTGTATGTGGTTTCTCGCGGCAATATCATCAAGACAGACAACTCTGTCATCCTACGGATTGGAGCGCGGAATGTTAGATCCATAAAGGGGTAGGGAGTTAGATATTATGAGGATCAGGGAAGTTTGGTGGAAAAAAGGAACAAGATTCCTGGTCAGGTGAATACAGGGTTATAAATACAAAATCAGCTGGGGTTATTACAGGTGGTCTAGTAATTAATAATAAAATAGGACTGTGGGTAAATTAGTATGAGCAGTGGAGAGATCGCATTATCGTAGTCAAGATGAATATGAAGCCAACACCGTCCACAGTAGTACAAGTTTATATACCAATTAGCTCGGCAGAAGATGAGGAGATCGGAAACATATATATGAGGTGGTAAAGGAAATTATTCAGACAGCTAAAGGAGAGGAAAACTTAATTGTGATGAGGGGCCGGAATTTGGTAGTAGGAAAAGGAAAGGAAGGAAAAGCAGTAGGTGAATAAGAATTGGTAATAGAAATGAAAGAGGTAGCTGCCTGGTAGAATTTTGAATGGTACATAATTTAATCATAGCAAAAACCTGGTTTAAGAATCACGAAAGAAGGTTGTAATATGTGGAAGAGACCAGGAGACACTGGAAGATACCAGACAGATTTTATAATAGTAAGAAATAGATTTCAAAACCAAGTTTTAAACTGGAATGAAACTTCACTCTGCAGCGGAGTGTGCGCTGATATGAAACTTCCTGGCAGATTAAAATTGTGTGCCGGAACCGGGACTCGAACCTGGGACCTTTGCCTTTCGCGAGCAAGCGCACTACCGACTGTGCTATCCTGACACGACTCACGATGCCGGTTCCAGCACACAATTTTAATCTGCCAGGAAGTTTCAAGTTTTAAACTGTAAGACACATCCAGGGGCTGATATAGGCTCTGACCATATCTTCCTGTGTGAACTATAGGCTGATACTGCTGAAATAGGAAGATAAAGAGATGGGACCTGGATAAATTTAAGGAACCTTCCAAGCTTTTGTTTCTCCCACAGTTTATCATTTAGTAAGGCCCCCATTGCAGTCCTCTTCGGGTTACATCTTCTTTCACGTTGTCTCTTCATGTTGCTTGTGGCCTTCCAATCTGTTTCCATTCAGATCCTGTCCATTCTGTGCCTCTTCTGGGAAGTCATTCTGATCCCATTCTTTTAATGTGCCCAGATTATTTCAGCGTATTACTTTTAGTAATCTCTTTTATGGGCTTGATCTTTAATGTGCTTTGTATAATATTTTATTTTTCAAAAGAGATAGATTGGCTGGAGAGTACTTAACTTTGTGCTGTACCACCGATAGGGTCACTATCGGCGGTACAGCACAAAGGTAAGTACTGGCCAACCGATCTATCTCTTTTGAAAAATAATTTCATCCCTTAGGAGAATTTCCATCATGTATAATGTTTCTTATCTTGTCCTTACATATCTTACCATAAAGTGCATTTCTTTTACTTATATGCCACTCGGATCTTTTGTCATCCAAATGCAATAGTCTGATCCATATATTAGAATTGTAAAACTAATAATGGAAAGTCCAGGTTGGAATTAACAATATAGTAATAAGAACAGTTTACAACTCACTGCAAAGACGTGATGACGAGCTGGGACAGGCACATAAAAAACAGGCACACATACAATACTTCAGCAGTCAGGCGGCATGGCCTTCTTCAGAAAATTGAACATTTGTGCAATTATATAGGCATACAACATCATCTCCAGCTGCTGCACTCTGCTCCACACACTGGATTCAGAGTGTGGCAGCCAGAGATGACAGTTGTGTGATTGGGTGAATGTTCTGTTTTCTGAAAAAGGCTATGGCCGATAGCGGAAGTATTGTATGTGTGTGTCTGTTTTTATGTGCCCATAGAATTAAAAAAACTGTGAGATGATATGACTTGTACATCATGATTTTTGCTTCAGCATGTATTTTCCAGTTTCTAATTATGTCTCTACTTCTGAACAACTTTCTATTCTTTTTTGAAATTCCCTTCTTGACATCTCCTTTATTGGTTAACTTCCTTCCTAAATACTTGAAGGAATCTACTTCTTCAAAAACTTCTCCTTTGATAACTACATCCGATATTTTCAGCTTATTTTCATTACTTCACTTTTTTGTAAGCTTATTTCCATACTTGCTTCTTAGATTGCTCTGTGCCAAATATTCAGTGGTTCTTCCAATTTCTTTTTATTTTCTTCCCAAATTGTCTCAGCATCTTAATACACTATTATTTTCATATCGTCTTCTTTTGGCCTTTGGGGAACTACCAAAGATCATTCCCTTGGAGATGGGTCATATCACAAAGTAGGGAATTGCCTGTGGGCTAAAGTAAATTCATAAAATGTATCCAAGTTGGCATCATAATTGGAATCTGTTAAACTGTAGGTCCCCTCATAAATGTAGGGTCCTCACCTTTCCAACAGCTTGCCAGTGTGCTGCAATTCTTTTGCTCGTATAATAGTTTTGGCACAAAATCGAAATTCGGTGTGGCATGACATGCTACAACTGCTGTACACAGTGGCTTCAGGTTTCCAATTGCAGATAAAATCCGTAGCACATTTCTCAGCGGCATCTACATAGAAAGGTAAAGCTTTATCTCCAATCAACATCCTGTCATGGCTAGAAGCTTAATTCAGTTTCAGACTTTCTGACACGTATTTGGCACTTTCAACAAAATATCTTCATTGGCAAGCTAGACATCCTACCTCCGATTAATATATGTTGATAGTAATCGCAAGCTGTCCTCATTGGAACAGCTATACTGTTAAATGATTCAAAATTCTGGAAATTGCCCAAACTGTTGATATTTTTCTCTGCTTCAAACTTTTCAAAACGTACCACTATAATAGTATCCTTCATTACAAAGAGTATTTTCTCTTTCTGGACATGTTTTAACAAGTTACAAGGTAAACATTAGTGTACATGGTTTAACTTGAAGGTTGCATGAAATCATATAACAGTTGGGCATACTTACTTCTTACTACAGAGAAACTTTTACCGTTGATTAAAAATGCTTAGAAAAGGTGCAAAAGCAATTTAGAAAAATAAAATTAAGCAAGAAAGGTTATTGAAGGAAACTGAAGAGAGACAAGCATTGAAAAAATAGAACAGCAATATTGAAGGTTAAAATTGGTGCTGACCTTGATGAATTATCAAGTACGTTATTGCAGATAAATAAGGAAAAGAAAAACCAAGAAAAAGCTGCAGACCAGTTGCTCAAAGAAGTTACCAAGTGCTTTGAAAGAGCAATCACTTTACCCCCTGGAATGCTAGCTGGAGTTAAAAGGTTTAGAAGAAGCGAAGAAGCCAAAATATCGATATCAGATGGCTACAATTGCAGACAACATTAAACAAAGAATAAATAAAATATCATCCTACTTTAAGAAAAAGTAAATAGTGTCTTTGTAATTGCCTAACACTCTAATTTTTAATTATTGTGGCAATGTTAAGACTGTTGATGTTCGTTATTTTTTATTTGTAATTCAAACATTATATTATGTAAAACAATGATAACAGAATGAAATTGTACCACATCAAATTGATTATTTGTTAAAGATTTTCTTCTTGGTGTGGTCTTCAGTCCATAGACCGATTTGATACAGTTCTCCCCGCTATTCTGCCCTGTGCAAGCCTCTTCATCTGAGAGTAAGAATGGCAACCTAAAACCTTTTGAATCTGCATACTTTATCTGTCCCTCAGTCTCCCTCTACAATTTTTACCCACCCACTTCCTTCTAATGCTAAGTTGACAATTCTTTGATGTCTCAGAGTATGTCCCACCAACCTATCCCTTCTCTTAGCCAGGATATCCCAGAAACTCCTTTTCTCCCCAATTCTGTTGAGTATATCGTCCTTAATTATGTGATCTACAAAAGTAATCTACATCATTTGTCTGTACCACCACATTTCAAAAGCTTGTGTCATCTTTTTGTCTGAACTCCTTTTTTACTTTGGCCATCAGAAGTTATCTTGCTACCCAAATAACAAAACTCATCTACTTCTTTTTTTGTCTCATTACCTATTTTCTGACACTACATTCCATTACCCTCGTTCTACTCTTGTTAATGTTCATCTTATATGTTCATTTCAAGACACGGTCCATTCCATTTTAATTGCTCTTCCAGGTCTCTTGCTGTCTCTGAGACACTTACTATGTCGTCAGCAAACTGCAAAGTTTTTATTCCCTCTCCCTGGTCTTTAATTAATTCCCTCTCCAAATTTTTCATCCCAGTCCTTCACAGCCTGCACAATGTACATATTGAACTACATTGGGGAAAGGCTACAACCCTGGCTTACTCCCTTCCCAAACATTGCGACCTTTCATGACCTTTGACTCTAATAATTGCTCTCTGGTTATTGTAGAAGTTGAATAGAACTCTTTGCTGCTTATATTTTACCCCCTAAAAAAGTGTATTTCAGTCAACATTGTCATTCTCCGGATCCACAAATTCTAAAAAAGTAGATTTCCCTTTCCTTAATCTATCTTCTAAGTTGTAATGTATTGCCTTGCATGTTCCTTCATTTCTTCTAAATCTAAATTGATCTTTCGCAAGGTAGATTCTACCATTTTTTCTTCATCTGTAAATAATTCGTGTTAGTATTTTGTCAACCATGACTTATTAAGCTGACAGTTCTGTAATTTTCACATTTCTCTGCACTTGCTTTCTTCGGAATTGGAATCACTTTATTCTTCTTTAAACCTGAGGGTATTTCCTCTGTCTCATACATCTTGCATACCAGATGGAACAATTTGTGCATGACTGGCTCTCCTAATGATAACATCATTTCTGACAGGACATCATCTACTCTAGCAGCCTTGTTTTTACTCAAATCTTTTAGTACTCTATCAAATTCTTGTCGCAGTATACTATCTCCAATCTCATTGATATTCATAACACTGCTTTTCTTGTCTCCAAATGTCTCTTTATTTTCCTGTAGGCGGTATCTATCTTTCCCCTAGTTATACATTCTTATACGGTCTTGCATTTCTCCTCATGCCACTCCTACTTAGCCAAACTATCCTGACAACCTTAGTTTTCAGATATATTTACTCCTTTTGCCTGCTTCACTTGATGCATTTTTGTATTTTTTCCTTGTATCAGTTACGTTCAGTATCTGCTGTGTTATCCAGAGCTTTTTAGCAAGCCTTGTCCTTCTACCTGTATGATCCTCTGCGACCTTCACTGCTGTATCTCTCAGAGCTACCCATTCTTCTTGTTGTGTATTACTTTCCCCCGTTTCAACCACCTCTGGATCTTTCAATTTGTCCAGTTTCCATCTTCTTAAATTTCTACCTTTTTGCAGTCTCTTAAGTTTCAATCTACAGTTCATAACCAATAAGTTATGATGAGAGTGTATATCTGCCCCTTACAGTTTAAAATCTGCTTTCTAAAACTATGCCTTCATTATAAAGTCAATCTGGTACCTTCCTGTGTCTCCTGATCTCTTCCACATATACAACTTTCTTTGGTGATAATTAAACCAAGTGTTGGTGATCATTAAATTGTGCTCCGCAAAAAATTCTGCCAGACGATCTCCTCTTTCATTCCTTTTTCCCAATCCATATTCACCCACCACAGTTCCATCTCTTCTTTTTCCTACTACCTAGTTCCAGTCCACCATCATAACCAAGTTTTTGTCTCCCTTAATTGTTTGACTAATTTTTTTTACCACCTCATACATTTCTTTGATGTCCTCATCATCGGCAGAGCTAGTTGGCGTGTAAACTTGTATTACTGTGGTCGGTATTGGCTTTGTGTCTGTCTGTGTTCCCTTTGTTGTTCTTAGTAACGTATCTGCATTCCTATTTTCTTATTCATTATCAGATCTACTCCTGCATTACCACCAACTGATTTTGTATTTATAACGCTGTACTCACCTGACCAAAAATCCTTTTCATTCTGCCACTGAACTTCACTAATCCCTACAATATCTAACTTTAACCTATCCATATCTCTTTTCAAATTTTCTAATTTACCTACTCAATTAAGGGTTCGAACATTCCACTCTCCGGTCCGTAGAATGCCTGTTTTCTTTTTCTGGATGACGATGTCCTCCTGAGTAGTCCCCACCTGGAGATCCAAATGGGGGACTATTTTACTTCCGGAATATTTTACCCGAGAGGATGCCATCATCATTTATTCATATAGTAGAGCTGCATGTCCTCAGGAAAATTAACGACTGTAGTTTTCCCTTGCTTTCAGCTGTTCGCAGTAACTGCATGGCAAAGCCATGTTAGCTGATGTTACAAGTGCATGTCAATCATCTAGACTGTTGCCTCTTTAACTACTGAAAAAGCTGCTGACCCTCTTCAGAAACCTCACATTTGTCTGGTCTCTCCACAGATATCCTTCCGCTTTGGTTGAACCTACGGTTCGGCTACCTGTATTGTTGAGGCATACAAGTCACTCCACCTCAGCAGTGTCTGTTGTTCATGAGGGTGGCAGATTTTCTTCCATTACCTAATTGCAAGGAGTCTGTAATATTTTTGTTGTGTAGATATTCTTCCACTTGATACTCCCTGAAGGTAATTACTGTGAAAATGAATTACAAATTAAAAACAGCCTTGATTGCAGCTTTTTTTAATGTATTAAAGACTGAGCTTTATGCCTATATTACTCCGAAGATGTCTCAGATGGTGATACACATTAGCAATAAAGAAATAAAGTACAATTATCACTGTTTTTTTATGTCTAAATGTTTGTAGCTATTTTTCTTTCTTTTTTCAATGAAGGAAAATGATGAAACTCTTAAGGCTTTCCTTTACTTTTCTAAAGAAACATTAATTTCTGATGTAATTGGCTTCTGTGATTACTGATCATTTATGTAATTGTTTTCATTTGCCTTTCACACCTTTATGTAGGCATATATCATCAAAATTGATTAAGTGGTTTGCAAAGGACTAAAGATAAAGAGTTTGCAATAATATTCTAACTTAATCTTTTTTTTTTCTTGTAGGTTCGTCCATGGCACCAAACATCTACTGCAAAAAAGAGGCCATGCACTACAGACTCTACCATAAGCAATGGACATGTTCCGGCGAAAATGTGCAAGCGATCCCTACATGGGAAAGTGAATGGTTTTTAGTCTTTTAATGATTAATGACAATTCGTGTATAAATTAAATTTTAATTGTAATGGATGATGTCAGCTTTATCTTTTTACTCTGTACAAACTATAAATTTAGAACTGTTTTATCTTAAAGTAAATGTATGGTTATAACTCATCTTGTTTTACTTCTGTCACTGAGGGGGGAAAACAAACATTCTGTGCATGGATACAAACATCCATACTGTTAGTTTTAGCTTTTATAGCAGTTATAATTTTAATAGTTCATATATTTTATTGTAAATATATTTTCCTCCAAAAAACCACAGCAATATAACTGACTTAAGGTGTTTATTGTGGTAAGTAAGACTGGAGATGTGTAAAGGTGCTGTGTTAAGTAGGAAAAAAAAAACTTTAATATTCTGTGTTCAGTTCTTTTTTTGCCAATAAGTAACACTTATGTCAAATGGCAATTTACTTTTTATGATGCATATTATAATTGAATGATTTTCTCTTGACAATTGACTAGGAAACTCACAATATTTTTTTATATTAATGTTTGATCAAGAAAACATTAAATATCACAACATCAGAATTAATTCACAAAATGTGATTGTTATTAATTTATTTTTTCTTGAATGATATTTTCACTTTGCAGAGAAGTGTGCGCTGATATGAAACTTGCTCGCAGATTAAAACTGTGTGCAGACCTGGATCTGTACCTGGGAGCTTTATCCATGATAGGCAAAGGTCCAAGGTTGTGTATATGCTTTCTTGTAGGAGTGCTAGTCCTGCAAGTTTCACAGGAGAACTTCTGTGTAGTTTCGAAAGTAGGAGGCAAGGTACTAGCAGAAAAGAGCTGTTAGGATCAGCAGTGAAGTGTCCTACAATGACTCTATTTTCTTTTAAATCGCCTTAATCTTATTTTCCTTCAAAAAAAGGCTGGCATTTGTGGAAAATTTAAAAATTATTCATATATCTTTTGTTTTCAGTTGTGGCTGTTTTAAAATTTTGAAAAAAAGAAAATGTATATCATGCTTTTTTCTGAAACCTATTGTTCTTATTTTGGGTTTGTACCTTGAGACATACTGGGTATCACAGAAGAGTGTGGAACATATGTTGATAACTTCAGAGAGTGGACCAAGGGACAAGGAAAAAGCCTCACTAGGAAGTTCTGAGGTGTGGCAAGAATAACAAGATATTTGCTACACATACTAGGCTTTAGTTAATACATTATGTACTTTGAATATCTCAATTCCTTGTAGTTGGTGATATTAACTTCTGCAAACAGTGAAAATATTACTATTCTTAAATTTGATAATATTTTAAACTTTTATTATTAATGACAAACTGATCATTCCAACAAACCCATGTTGTGACACCTCTTTCAAACACATCGTATGCAATTTACTCACTAAATGTGAGTTAAAAGGCCCAGCAAATAATCTTGATCAGCCTGAATGTTCTTTAGAAGATGTTGGGGCGAATGCTAGCAGCTGGTAAAACCTTCATATTTTGACAAAGAGATAAGGTCATGGTTCATTATTTTGTGATGAATGAGCAACATGTGTAATCCATCAGTTTCAAAGGGCTTATTGCAATTACAGAATATGAACTATTCTCAGACAGTTCGAGGAGAAATGTGCATTGCTGACGAATTACAACAAATTACATTTCATTCCATTCCATGATGGTGGTAGTGGTGGGGGCGGCGGCTGGTGCAGGAACAGTGTTGAATAATTAAAGAATCCTCAGTCTCTGTTGCAATATTTTTATTCTCCAATTACGAGCTTCGCGCTGTTAGCGCATTGTCAGACTGGAAAAAGACAAATGTTTTGTTACAGTCCGTGTACCTCGCGGGCAGTGAATCTAATGTGGCTAAGGTGAGTAAATTTTGAAAAGTCAGACTTACTTGGGCGGAGATGGAGCCACAGAACAAAATAGCTGTGGTGGAGGTAGCTTAACAATTTGTTTTGTCATTGGGCCCCTGCAAAGAGGTAAACATACAAGCTATAGACGGTTCTGTGGCTCCATCTCTGCCCAAGTAAGTCTGACTTTTCAAAATTTACTCACCTTAGCCACATTAGATTTGCGTCCGCCAGGTACTCGGACTGTGACAAAACATTTGTCTTTTTCCAGTCTGACGATGCACTAACAGTGCGAAACGCGTAATTGGAGAATAAAAATATTGCAACAGAGACTGAGAATTATTTAATTATACAACAAATTAGTCTCTGTTCCTAATGTTCAAATCAGCAAAAATGAATAAAACTAAAAAAGCAGTGCGCAGCAATTGAACTTGTAGAACTTGGTTCTGCATTGCTTGAAGTGTTGCCGTCTGCTGGGCCTGTGTCTGAATGACAGAAAATAGATCAGTAACTGTGGGTGGAGTGGTGCTGGGCTGTTGCAAATTGGGGAGCCCTGCATTAGTAGGTTGGGGTGTGACCATTATGACGAGAGAGAGAGTTGTTTCTGAAGGCTACACAAACCAGGAGAAACAACAAGCAAGAGCAAATTTTCTGGATTAGCCAGTGGGGTACATGTACTAACTGTTCCTTTACTATTGATGTGCAAATTGGAAAACTGTGGTTCTGACAGAAAAACATTTCAAGTTGGCGACAAGAAAATTACAGATGAGCATCGTATTGACTGCTATAGTCCTGCAGCAACCAGGTAAGGCCTGTTGTAGTCGATTACAAAGGCTCTAAATGAGATACTGGTTACTTCAGTTGTCTTCCCAGTATTTCCTTTATGGACACAAAAATTTGAAAGCATTGTTTTCAAGTAAAGCTTCTAATATGAAAAATAACATTTTTTTTTTTTTTTTTTTTTTTTTTTTTTTTTTTTTTTTTTTTTCCAAAGTAATTTGATTTTCTGTGACAGGTTAAAACTGCACCATGACTTTACAGACCCAATGCAGCATCTACACAATTCGCTTCATTTCATTGTTACGTCATTACATGCGAATGCAGAACAATGAAAATTATTTAAAATAATCTTCCACAGTTTTTCTATTGTTTGAAGATTTGTTTATTTTTTCTTCTATATTGTATCATTGTCATGCTGTGACATTATAGACTCCCTGCGTTTGTGGAAAAAGTACAGTATTTTAATTGATAGCCACGTCAGATGCCCACAAGCTTTTCACCGAAATCTCCCCGGCATTGTCAAGTGGCAACTGTTGAATCATTGCAGCTACCATCTTTATATAGCTGTGCTGCTTCCTGTGACGTCACTGGTGCTTTCGCTGTTGCCATACCTGGTAATAATTTTTGGAGACATTTGTGGAGAATATGTAATTTGTGATAAGCAATTGAAACTAATTAAAACAGTCTAGATTGAATTTATTTGTTTCCTGGTACTCAGTTTTATTCTTTTCAAGATAATCTTCAGACTGTTGGAGCACATGACAGGGAAAATGCTACATGCAACTGTTATTGCACATTTTCAGCATCGCTTGCTCCTGGATGTACAATGATCTTGCAAAAGATTGAAACTGATCGCCAGGGAATGAATAAATAAACACAATCTAGACGGCTTTCCTTTTGTATTTTAGCTATAAATTATAGTGTTGTGTATGTGTGTCTGCCACGCCCATTTCAACCTCTCAATGGTCATGTCCCAATTGTGCTTAGATGTAAGAGTTTTGTTACATATTTTAATCTTGTTTGCCTCTTTTATTAAGCATCTTAGAAACTGAATCTACTTGTAATTACCAATGTCGCCCCCCCCCCCTCCCCCATGCTTTACAGTTGCTGATTTTTTGTGATAACGTAAGCAAAAGCATTGTTTGTGTTTGACACATCACTATTCAATGGTTTGCACTGTCTGTCTGATGTAAAACTACCCGCATCCACATGGTATTTTGTATACACCTGGCATTGGCATTAGAACGTCTATCACGGGTCTCAGCAGCTGTCGTAATGTTGTAGGAGACCTGAAGACCGAATCCAGCTTGTCTGTCTTAAGGAGCCAGCAAATTTTTCCCATTACTGAGCCACAAAGCTGCAAAAACGCAAACTTCTTTGTGTCCTGCTTGGTGGTCTTCTGCTTGTGTCTGTCTGGAAGGAAAACTTGCGAAATATGTCGATACCTGTAGGTGTTTTCCCTAAATACTTTCCATAAGTGGCATAATGCCTTTGTAGATTTTCGGACTACTTTTTTTGATAGAAAAGTTGTATCTATGAACCGGGGTGGTGGTGGTGGTGGTGGTGGCGGCGGCTCATGGCAAACAGATACTGCTCCATACGGGTGGGTTTCTGGTAAGCACTATGGCTGAGATACACATTTGCCTTACGGCTGATGAGGAGAACAGCTGTATAGAATCTTTGATGGTAATGTATGTGATTAATGATACCACATCAAAGCTGATCGTCATATCCTCTCCTCCAAGACGGAAGCATTTGATTCTGCTGATTAAGGTCAGTCGTATTCTTGATGTGGTGCACACACTGATCGACATGTTGAGTAAGTAGGCTGGTCTGGTGTTTCACGAGACTATAAGTCAGTGTATCAGTGGTACTCACTATTGGACGAAGAGGTGTGTTCATTTTATGAATCTTTGGGAGTCCATACAGTGGAGGTGCCTATTGAAGGGGGTTTTTAATGACCTTTTCTTCCATTGAATACTGCTTGAGAAACTTGGACATCTTCCTCAGTGATATGGATGTTGGGTCCCTCAATAATTACTGATACGTCTCCTCCTAAGGATCTCTCAAATCTTCATGTTGTAGATGGCTGCACTACCCTTGTCAGCTGGTAATTCTACAATGAAAGGATCATTCCAGAGCTTGGAGAAGGCCATTATGATCCGCTCTTGTCTTATTCAGTTTGGTTCCTTGGATTTTGAGAGAATTTGGCATGTGTCCCAATAAATTTTTTCTACAGTTAATTTGCAATTTAATTGTTCCACACCATTTATGATGTCAGCAAAAGGTTACTATTTGGTGATGGTGAAAAGTTGTGACTCTTCTCATATGCTGACATGGAAATTGTGTCAATGGTTCTAGCTATCATGTTGTTAATGTTGCGTTATGCTGTTGCACTGTCTACCACATACTGTTGCTGAGAAAGCTGGCTAAATTTCCCATTCTGCATTTCAGTGGTTAACATCTAAGATTATATCTGTTGTGCTACTGTGACTGCATCAATCCATTCCCAATCAAAACCAGAACCTAACTCTGTCAACTACACATGACTGGCCATTAGTTTGTGGCCATTTGTATCCATTTGCTTCCTAGTATGACATTTGCTATCTCACAGGAGGGCAAAATTCACTTCACAAAATATTGTTCTCACTGCAGCAGTGTTGATATAGTGGCTCACCATGGCAAAACCTTCAGGACAGTCTGGTAGGAAAGCAAAAGAACGTAATAAATAAGCATTCTTGAGATGAAGCTATCCAAGGCATTTAATGTTGAACTACGTTTCCTCCCCATAGAGTACATGTTATGCAGCGAGTTTTACTTAACTGAAATTGCTCAAAAACCTTTGAGTTAATAATTACAGTGTGTCCATAAAGTCATGGTGCAGTGTTAACTGGTCACAGAAAGGCAACAAAACAAGATAGAAATGTGAAACCTTCACCAAACGAAAGAAAAACTCTCCAAGTTTGTTATGTAATTTTATTGTTGTGTGCTCACATGTAATGATCCAACAGTGAAATGAAGTGAATTTTGTAGTTGCAACTGGTCAGGCTGTTTCAGTCAACATGTGTGTACTGTAGGGAAAGTTCAGTGTGTTCTGCGGCTAGCTAAATTTAAATCCATAACACATGTTCATTTTGAATATCATTGTACGTTCAGTGAAGTCCCCACATCATAGAAATAACATCAGACGCTGGGATCAGCAGTTGAAGGAACTCATTTTATTGGACCAAAACATCATGGCAGGCTTTCAGTTTGTGATGAAACAGTAAAAGCTGTGTGGAACACCTACCTAAGGAGCTCCCAAGAATTCAGTTCATGTGTGTGCTCAATCAGTACACTCAAAGATTACTGGCCATATTTTCAAAGAAACATATCTATTTTCAAGGGTTACAGACTGCATTTGCTACATACGGCCCACCCAACTGACAGGCCCAAATAATTTGAATTTGCACCACAGATGCTTCTCGAGATAAACAAAGAAGAACAATTCCAAAAGAACTGTTTAGAAACAAGGCCACATTCCATGTATGTGTTCATGTTCATCATGTAATGTCAGAATATGTGCTCCTGAGAATCCTCTTGCCTACAGGGACTATCAACATAACTTCCCTAAAGCCATGTATCGACAAAGTGTAAATGCTGCTTGTAAGCAATTGGTGCACAGAAAAATCTGTGCATGTTTGCACACGGCAGCTGCATTTTGTGGTTACGTTAGTTGACTCCTGTAATTTAATAGCATACTTGTCTTTAGACTCAGCAGATCTGACAGAAGAAGGGACAAAAATTGTGAGCCTGTAATATTATCTATAAGATACATGCGAGAGTTCACATGAATGAAATTATGTTAATTTTTATTTGATGATTTTGCATTTCACACATACACACACACACACACACACACACACACACACACACACTCAATAGACAGGAGATACACGTGTGTACTTTCTACAACTTATTTATTTTAGTCAAAGATATACATACACATATACAGAGATTAAAACAAACAGACTTTATTAATATGTAACATCCTCCCCACCCTGGTCCATCCCAATCTGGTCAATATCAAGTGGGATGACCAGTTGCACTGGTCGAGTAATACTTTTTCCGTCTGGGTCTGAAGAATTAATGTCCGCACTATTCCATCTCTCCCTGGTCTTCTTTCCACAATGCAGGCTTTCTTCCACATATGTCTTGGCTGTCTGTCTTCCTGTAAGAGTACAATATCTCCCACACGGTATTTATCAGGTTTCCCCTTAGGTCGTTGGACTTCATGAAAGTTTCTTAATTCCAGGAGATACTCCTTCTTCCATCTTTTCAGGAAATCATTTTGCAGTTTTTTCCCTTTGTTTTGCCAATTTTATTAGATTCTTCTCTGTACTTGGTTCAGGACCGGACGGAATTGCAGTTAGTCGTTCTCCTATTAAAAAATGGCTTGGTGTCGGTACATCTGAATCTCCCTGTACGAGTAGCCTTGAGTTGATGGCAGCTTCTATTTCTGCCAGTAAGGTTCTGAGAGTCTCTTTATCTACTAGCGATCTTCCCAGTACTTTTCTGAGATAACGTTTCGTTGTTCCTACCATGCGTTCCCACCATCCTCCCCACCAAGCTGCCCATGGTGCAATGAACTTCCAAGAAACACCTTGGTGGACGAAGTGCTGATTGATTTTCGTGTCCTCAAAATGAAGAAGGTTCTTCAGTTCTGTATTCGCTGCTTGAAATGTTTTAGCGTTATCTGAGTAAACAGTATTCGGCAATCCTCTTCGTGCAGTAAATCTTCTAAAGGTCATCAAAAATTTATCTGTGCTCATATCTGATACTAGTTCCACGTGAAGAGCTCTTGTTGTTGCGCATGTGAAAAGTAAGATTAACATTTCTGCAGCAGTGTACCCAATTTGACAAAAAGCAGTCCTGCGAAGTCCATCCCTGTTACTGTAAATGGTTAGGTGAATTGAATGCAGTCAGATGGTAGTGGTGGTTCTATCTGGCGTCTACAAACACTTTTAGATATTTTGCAAGGGAGACACGTATGTATCACTTTTTTTACTGATTGTCTTCCCTTCAAAATCCAAAATTCATTTCGTAATTCAGCTAGTACTATGGCAGTTCCTAAGTGGTGTAAACGTATGTGCGTCCATCGAATGAGCGACCTCGTAAATGGATGGGAGCCTTCTAAGATAAGTGGATGCTTCTCTTGTACATTCAAGTCTGCAAAGTGAAGTCGTCCTCCAAGTCGTATCAGTCTATCTTGAAGGAACGGGTTGTAACAATGAATTTTTTATTTCCTTGGAAATTCGGTTTTGTTTTTAAGCGAGTGGTATTCCTCTGGAAAGCTTTCCTGCTGAGCCATCCATATCCAAGTGCGTTTAGCTGAGTCTAGTTCATGGGCACTCAGTGGACCTTTAATCTTTTCATAATGTTTAATATTGTACATGAAACGTAGAATCCATGCCATTATGTGCAGTAGTTTCCAATGAGAACTGTATTTTGTTGCATCAATCGGACACACGCATTTACTGATAATCAAATGTTGCTTGTATACCCGTCGTGTTTCTGGAAGAGAACTGCAATGTATTTCTTGTTGAGGCCAAGTATCAGGTGGTTGAGTTAACCATGAAGGTCCGTTCCACTATAGTGTGAAAGATTTTGTCTACTGAGGCTCCGCGTGATAACAAATCTGCTGGATTAGCTGTGGTGGGACAGTGTCGCCACTGTGACGGCATCAAAGTTTCATGGATTTCCGTACTCTGTTACAAACATACATATTCCAGCGATTTGGATCACCCTTTATCCAGCCCAATACTACCATGGAATCACTCCACATTATTGCGTTAGTGATGTCAAATCCTGAAGACTGGCAAAAATACCTTACAAGTTGCGAACCCAGTAAGGCAGCTAATAACTCAAGCCGTGGAAGTGTTACTCTTTTGATAGGGGAAACTCTATTCTTACTAACAACCAAATTAACAGATGTATTTTTACTTTCGGTAGTTCTAACGTACAGCACTGCTCCATATCCCCTTCCTGAGGCATCACAAAATACGTGAACTTGTGAAGCTGTTGGCGTCTGACTGTGAAGTCCTATCCATCGTGGTACCTTGAACAACTGCAGCTGAGTGAGTTGTGAAGTCCAGTTTTTCCATCTGGAGGCAAAATTTCATCCCATTTGTTGCCTGTAGACCATGTATCTTGAAAAAGGATCTTCCCTGTTATGGATATCGGTGCAAAGATTCCAAGAGGATCGTAAAATTTCGCAATAGTATGCAGTAACTGGCATTTAGTTGCAGGATCATCTTGTAGTTTATTTGTAATGAGATGGTGATCAAACAAGATTGAATCTGATTCTTTGTCCCAGTCAATGCCTAAAACTGTGGTATGTTCTTTAACTGACCGTCCCTCTGTTTTCCATATGCCTTTTAGAACATCAGAATTCGTAGCCCATTTCGCCATAGGAAGTTTTATTTGTTGCAACTGACCTGTCAGCTGATAGTAAATGGATGTAACTGTGTTGTCGTCCTCACAGCTCGCTGCAAAGTCGTCCATGAAAGTACTTTTATCTAGAAGTTCTGCTGCAATAGGATATGTGTCTTTAAATCTTAGAGCCAATTCGCACAATGTTGCAGAAAGAAGATATGGGCTGCATGTTAGGCCAAATGGTAAACATTTAAACCTATAAGTGATAACATCATTGGTAGTCTGCCAAGTTGCATCTTCTTTCTTCTCAACTTGAAACCAAAATCTTTATCCTTCTCGTTCGACAGTTGTAAAAACGCTTGAGTGCCATCTGCAATACTTGCTCTTTGGTACATTCTGAACCGAATTAAGGTTGAGAGTATTTCAGGTAACAAATTAGGTCCTGAATCTAAGACATCATTAAGTGACGGTGAGTCGTTTTCATGTGATGAAGCATCAAAAACAATTCTCCATTTTGTACTTCCTAGTCGTTCTTTCTTCACTGTGTGACGAGGTAGGTAGAATAGATCATTTGACGTAGTCTGCATACTAATTTGTTCGACTTGCTCAATCTGAATGTAAAACAACATTTGCGCATGATACATATCACGAAATTGAGTGTTGTTCGATAATCTTTATTGTAACGACATGAAATGTTTTTCTGCCTTACAACGATTCGAAGAAAGTATCATATCCTTCTTTCTGAATAATGAAACTACTCTTCGCCCGTTTTCTAATTGAAATGTATCATGGAATTCTTGCAAAACTGCAGTATTTTCCGGTAAGAGTGGTCGTTTTTGTTGATCTTTTATTCCCATCAATTCTAAATCCCAGAATGGACGCATGTCGTTGTCTAATGACGCAGACTCTTCGTTGAGGTACACGTGACTAACAATGGCATGCCTGACAATAATACCAGACCTACGACTACTCAAAATCCACCCAAATTTCGAAGGAAGAAGAACTGTAGAATCATCAAGGCGTACTGGTGTGTCATTCTTAACTATTTTCCAATATTGATCTGCACCTATCAGAATTTCAATAGGATACTGTTGTTCGTCGTCCTTTTGGATCAGCAAGTTGCAGCTTATGGTCAGTAATATCTCGTGGAACCGTTAGAAGTGATGTGTACGAGTTCCCACTTTCAAAAGTTGAGAAGTTCATGGTGTTATTTGTACAAACTCCTGTTAACTTAAAGTGAACTAATCTGCGATTTGTTGGCGTAAAATGTGGTGACTCGTATCCTGTAACAATTAATGGTTTATGACTGATGACTCGTAACTGGAAACTGTTGACCAATTCCGTGCTAATGAAACTACATTGGCTTCCGGCGTCGAGTAAACAACGCATACGCTTCTTCACCCCTGTCAGACCTGTGATCCAAACAGACACAGTCTGAAGATACGTGGAGAGAGGAGACTGAACATCAATCTTCCCTACCGAAACGCACTGTTTATCATTGCAGATAGCTACGTGGTGCGATTTCTTACATTTAGAACAGGCTACTTTATTTTTCTTGCTGCAATCTTTGATATTGTGCCCCTTTTTTAAACACAAGAAACATCGATGAGTGACTTTCAGCTTGTCGATCCTATCCTTGATGTTCGTTATCTTCATACAATCTTGTGCCCAATGACAACGTGCATCACAAAAGACGCAGTGCCTTTTCGTCTTTCCATCTGGTTTCTCTCCCTTAGTGTTCACTTGTAGGGTCGCAGTTGTAGACGGAAATGTATCTGCAACACTACAACCTCTAATTTTATGCGTAATCATAGCGCCTACCACTTCCTCGTTCAAAAACTCCATTAACCTCGTAATGTGACTATCAGTAATATTTTCTCTTCTAGCGTAAATAATCCAGTGTCGAACTATGTCTTCTGGAAATGCACATAATATTTTAGGTGCTAACATGCGCCCGTTAGTGGTCAACATTTTCCCCTAATGCTTGTAAGGCTTGTAGGCGTTTGTTACATTCAATAAACGTAGCATTCAAAATATCTGTAGACGCATGTGTTACCGGTTTCATTGTTTCAAGGTGGTAGAGATGAGCCTGTATTATACGTTTTTTGTCTCCATAACGAGAAACCAAAATTCGTTTCGTTTCTTCATAAAAATCTGCAGTAATTGGAATGCCTTCCACCAAATTCCTTGGTTCATCTTCCAAGCATCTTCGGAGGAAGACGTGTTTGTCTATAGTAGAAATTGAAGGATTGCTATCTATAGACGACTGGAACTGCTCCCAAAATCGAGACCACTTTTCTACTTCTCCTGAAAACGACGGTAATCTGATTATGGGAAGTTTGACAGTATGTGTGACAGGCACAGGAGCTGCTACCGCGGTTGATGATGTCGTAGGTATCGAGTTTGAATCATCTGAACTAAAACAATCTTTCGCCTTCCTTGTTGCCTTCAAAATAGCTTTCCTACCGGTACCAACATAGTCTTCGCATTTAGTGACATCGGCATCATAGTCTGTCTCGGAAAGTAAATCTTGAATTGCATCATCTAGCACTCGCAAACGATCTAATGTTTCTTGCAGTCGTGTTCGAAAGTACTCATAATCGGTATCTTTGCCTGTATCTCCTTCATCTATCACTCTATTCAACCATGTTACTAACTTCCGTTCAGTACTTCGTTTCCTTTTCAAGTTACGTAAGCGTATCTCTGTATCTGTTTCTGAAATTGTACTATGAAGTGACGTTCAGTTAAGATAAACAAGTCAAAGATAAGTGCTACGTGGACAGCAACACACTATGACAGCGACCAAAGATTGTAACACTCAATCAACAACAAACAATGGAAGGCGCTGTGTGCGACTCAATAATCGCAGCAATTCAAATTAGAGATTAATTCTGCGAACTGCACTTGTGTGTGTAAAACGCATAATATCAACAAAATATTATATGCGTGCCTGCGAGAGGAAACGTGCTACACAAGCTACTTGAGATAGGCTATGTGACTGCACGCTTCTAACGTCCATCACCCCATTTCGGAATGACTCAAACTGAGCTCTAATAGTTTCCTGAATTACGGAAAGTTTTATTAGTTCACAGTCTATAACAAAGTCATTCCACTGTAGGTGAAGTTGAACTTATATGCTGGCTGAGGTCCATTGCGTTGTAAGCTGTCTTCGGCATTCCCTAAAACATTTGATTTTATAGGATCTTTTCGTAAATTAAAACCATGTCAGATGATATGGAAACGATTTTATTTCCACTTAAACAACGTTCAAATCCATCACATTGTTTCACAATCAAAAGATGCAGCGGCAAGCCAACAGAGCTGCTTACAGGTTTCTCGCTGCTAGAAGACTAAATAAAAAATGGTTTCTCTCCAACATCCTTCTACATAACCGCGTAATAAGATTGATGACAAAGTTTTGTAATTCACAATTAAACAATATTCTTTTACATTAAATATGCCAAAATACAGAAATTAAAACATTACATTTAAGCTTTGACTATTTATCTCAATGTATGTACTTGTTTCATGAAATTTGTATTTAAATGTGGTACACAAATTCAAAGTCATCCTTTTGACTAGTGTTTACAGTGCTCAAATTATTTACATTATGTGTGTTTTCGAAGTGCACACATATTTGTTTTGCCAATATTGTGTAGGCGTAATATTATTGTGACATGGAATTTTAATGTGATTCAGTTTGCGGTCAAATTATTTATTAATACGGATTTGTATATGGTTGTCATAGTTTTGTTAATTTCGAAGATAGTTTCTTAGTACCAAACGGATTATTAATTTTAGTGCATGAAAAATTATCAGTATTTAATTTAGGATCCAGTGATATATAAAACATGGTCTGCCCTAATTTATTTAAACAAAAGGTATATATGAAATCATGTTGTGCAATAGTTATAACATGTAGTATTATTGTTTTTATACAAATTAGTATCTATATAGGTTCAGCAATTTCCGAAACTAAGTGTAATGCATTTTTAGTGTTTGCAGCTATTATTTACGAAAGTATTAAAAACTGAAAATTATGTAAAAGGTCAGCCAAAGTTATATTTAAATCAACGTACTATTTCTTAAAAGCGTTTTACTAATAGTGTTAATAGAATTTCAAACAGAAGGCAAAATGTGATATTTTACATGTCAGGTAATGAAGTTTTACTTTAGGTGTCAGATATTTCGTGTTTCTATGTTGGCAACTGATTTTTAGGAGTTTGCAACATAGCAGAAACGTTACACGCTGCACTGCCGTAAGCTGTCTCCGCTCTTACCTCGATTCGAGGGCGTGGAACAAGCAAATGTCGTATTTCGTGTTGCAGCTGGTTTCTTTTACCTTCTCTCAGCTTCCGTCGCTTCAGAGTTCCCGGGTTTCGGCACCATTTTGCATTTCACACACACACACACACAATAGACAAGAGATACACGTGTGTACTTTCTACAACTTATTTATTTTAGTCAAAGATATACATACACATATCCAGAGATTGAAACAAACAGACTTTATTAATCCGTAACAGCTGAGGAGCAGAGATGCAATAGCTTGATGTCACTTATTCATGAAGAATAAGTTGGACTTGGAGATTAAGAAGCGAGGATTTTTTTTTTTTTTTTAATTCAACAAGTGTTCTTCTAAGAGTAAGACTCTTGAGTGAAACTCAGACTGAACTGTCCTATCTAATAGAGTTCATGAGAATGAAGTCTTCCGCAGTGGCATTCTTGTATAAAACATTCTCAGACTTCTTGCCGTGTCAAATCTTGATGAAAATTCAAGCTTCCAGTGATTACCTCCATCGCCTTCATTATTTTCTCCTGACGAAGCCGATGGAGGTAATCGCTGAAAGCTTGAAGTTTCATCAAGATTTGACGGGCAAGAAGTCCAAGACTGCTTTATATAATAGATTTCATGTTATATGTCTGTTATTGAATTAAAAGTTTTATTATATGACACAGTTGAAAGTGTTTTCAATATATGTGTAATCAGGAGTCTGGCATTATTCATTTGAGTAGCCATGGAAGTTTCTTCAGCCCCAAATATTTCCCCTGCTGAGTAAGAGAAGCTGATGCCAAGTTACATCAGGGGAGACCAATTAACAGGCTCCTCATTCCTCAACTGAAGACTTAAAGCAACACAGAATGAACAACCTGCATATTAAGGTAAAGTGATGACTTGGATTGTTCACGCGAGTGTACAGCATTACAAATAAGTTGAGTATTATAATATTATACCCGAGTCACCACACTTTGTAGCATGTGTTCTTTGCTGATTGAGGGTAGTGAGTTATTGCTCCACAGTACGTGTTGGCAGCTGATTGTTACTCACAAGGAGAAAAACAATGAAAATTCTATCTTTCATAACATACAAAAGACTCACACATACAACACTTTCAGCTATCGGCTATGGCCTTCTTCAGAAAATAAAACACTCACACAGGCACACATCACAGTCATACAACCATCACCTCCGGCTGCCACACTTCAAATCACGCTCTGCGGCGAATCGGGAACGGGAGGTGTGGGGTGGGGAGGGGAGAGGGGATAGGAAGGTTACGTCACGGTGGTGGGGATGGGTTAGATGGGAATAACAGAATGCAGTTTAGGAATGGAGTGCGGAGGTAGGTGAGGGGAGAAAAATAAAATAAACAAAATAAAATAAAGTTAAATAAATATACAAAATGTGTGCACACAGCAAGTACACAAGACCGCATAACGCACACGCGCTCTCTCACACACATGCGCACACGCACGTGCACACACACACACACACACACACACACACACACACACACACACTGTTAGTTCCTACCTCTCTATCCCAAACCTCGCCTATTTTAGTGGTGTGTGAATGTGTGATCGTGTGTGTGTGTGTATGCGGTCTCGTGTACTTTCAGTGTACACACATTTTGTATGTTTATTTTATTTTTCTCCCCTCACCCGCCTTCCCACTCCATTCCTAAGCTGCATCTCGTTATTCCCATCTAACCCATCCCCAGCACTGTGACGTAACCTTCCTATCCCCTCTCCCCTCCCCTCCCGTTCCTGATTCGCCGCAGAGCGTGATTCGAAGTGCGGCATCCGGAGGTGATGGTTGTATGACTGTGTGGTGTGCCTGTGTGATTGCATGAGTGTTCTATTTTCTGAAGAAGGCCATGGCCTATGTGTGTATCTTTTGCATGTGCCTGTCGCAGCTCATCGCCCCGTCTTTGCGGTGAGTTGTAAACTGTCCTTACTATATTATTAATTCCAATCTGGACTTTCCATTATTATATTTTGAAAACAAATTTATTTGTATTCATTGAGATATCCTTTTCATAGCAAAGTTTAGAAGAGAACCATGCCTACCTGATCATTTATCGAAGATCATGGGGTATTACCACACAACTTGTGCAGTGGCACATCCCCCTTTTTAGCTTGCTTTTATACTAAGGTTGTACCATATGAACACTCCTTCCTTATGTCACTCCGAGATTTGTCTCAAATGAGGCTCGTGAACTAGCATTAATCCCTTTCTTTCATTCATAATTCACTTGATAATTATTATTTCCAAAAGTTTTTGTTAACTAAAATTGTTTTATTCCTATAAGATGTTCTAAAAATAATAATTCACTACTTGACCAATCTGACTTCTTCATGGGTGGGGGGGCATGCACTGCATAAAATAATAAATCAGAGAGAAAATAGTTCTCCTATTTTCTCTCTGATTTATTATTTTATTTCACAGGTTCCTCAGTGAGTCACTTTTTGTTGAGAGTTGCAATTCAAATCTCTCAACAGAATTTCTTTTGTATATATATATTCTTTTCTTTTCATAGATATCTGTGTGCTATTGCTTTTATTCTTGTGTTGTATAGTTGCTAAGTGTATCTTTCCATGTGTTTTTATTAAAAAATATTATAATATACCAGGAGGATATTTCAGCAGTTATTATTACAAGCAAATTTACATTTTGTGTGCCTGAAGAATCTCCACAACTCTCTAATTTCATCAGGTTATGGGCCCAGAGCTGTGCTGATTTGCAGGATTCGTAATTTGGTTGTTAAAGATGCAATCTCACTCTTAATTATGGTTGACGAAGCAGAGAAATACAAAATTCCACTGTTTGGTGGAACCAATTTTAGTAATTGGAAATTTTAAATGGAGGTGCTCCTAAGTGAGATGGACCTGCTGGAATTTATTCAGATGAAATATTCAAGAATGATCGTATTTGATGATAATGATAAAGAAGAAGTACGCACAAAGAAAGAAATGCAATTAACGTCTTTGACGAAATGTGATAACAGGTGTAAATCTCAAATCATACAGAGAATTGCGGACTATTATTTAGAATATGCTAAAGATTAAGCTACACCGTTTGATCTTTGGTTGTCACTTTGTAATGTTTTCGAGCGAAGAGGAATGCCGAGTCAGTTGTTAATTCGGAAAAGTTTACTAATGATGAAATTTGACTCGACAAGTACCTTCCTTGCTGATCATTTTCTACAGTTGGACAATAATAATTCACGAGTTGCGATTATCTGGAGCAAGATTAGAAGAAGTAGACGTTGTTTGTCCTCTATTGTTGACAATGCCGCCAGATGACAGTCTAGTCACAGTGCTAGACACACTGTCACCAGGTATGTTAACTGTAGATTTCGGTGTTATAACTGTGGTTTGAGAGGACATAAAATGTCAGATTGCCGAAAACCTAAGAAAAACTAAGTACAGAAACTGAAACATAATTCTGTAGGGGCAACGTCTGATACTCAGAGCAAGAGAGAAAATAATTACTGTTCTCCTGCCTCTGCTTATAAAAAATTGGCAACCTCAACTGAAAAAAGTGGTATTTAGAGTCTGGAGCGACAGAGCATTTAATAAATAGTAATATACAGTTGGAAAATGTAAAGAGGTTGCCAGAGCCAATTAAAATCAATGTTGCGAAGTGTGGAATATTTCTATATGTGAAATGTGCAGGTGAAATTGAAGTTACAAGTTGTGTAACTGGTAAGAAAATTACGATTTTGATTACAGATGTTCTGTCAGTTCCAGATCTTACTTATAATCTGCTGTCAGTACGTAAACTAGAATCAAAAGGTTTGCGGGTGATTTTCGAGAATAATAAAGGTATTATTCAGAAGGACGATATAACTCTTGCCACTACTGAGAGAAGTGAGTCAAACATGAACACAATGAATTTTGTACATAAGAAACCTCACTGTCATGTAACTTCACCAACTGAGACCATTGAACTATGACACGAAAGGTTGGCTCATCTGAGTTATGATAATATTCGTAAGTTGTGGATGGAATGTATTTCAAATCTAACAAAACGGGTCATGATATTTGTTATACTTGTGTTGAAGGGAAACAGACATCACAGCCGCATAAAAAAAAAAGTAAAAACTACCAGGCCATTAGAACTCATTCACGGTGATCTAATTGGACCCATTACACCAGTTTCTTGAGATAACAAAAGGTATGTTTTGACATTTATTGATGACTTTACTCATTTTGTTTGTGTATATTTTCTGGAAACGAAGTCAGAAGTGCCAAAGTATTTTAACTGTTTGTAGCTATGTCTACAGCTCATCTTAACTTGAAAATAAGTCGTTTTCGCTGTGATAATGGGCGAGAGTATATATCTAATGAGCTGAAGTCTTTTTTTCTGAAGATTTGGGTATTCAATTTGAGTTTACAATGAGATATACACCACAGCAGAATGGAGTTTCTGAACGTCTTAATGGGACTATTTTGGATAAAGCGCATCATATGCTTCTCAAATCAAAACTTGACAAGTGTTTTTTTGGACAGAAGCAGTATTGACTGTTGTCTGTATCACAAACAGAAGTCCAACTACAGCCTTGGATGGAAAAGTACCAGCAGCTCTCTGGTATGGGAGAAAACCTAATTTAGAGAAGATGAAGGTTTTTGGTTGTATTTAATTTTTAAAAATTCCAAAGGAACTTCTAGCAAGAAAATTTGATTCTCATTCACTTAGATGCATTTTTACTGGCTATTGTTCAAATGGCTACAGATTTTGGTGTCCAGAGCTGAAGAAAGTAATTTCTGGAAAGGATGCAATTTTTGATGAAAGGAAATTTACTTTCGATGGTACAACTAGTGAACAGTGGCTTTCAGCAGGAGGAGAAAATAATATAGAATATGATATAGGCCTTGATGAAAACAGGACAGAAGAATACAAGACAGATGAAGACTTGAAAGAAGAAAAGGACATTAAAAATTCAAAAGAATTGGTCAAGACACCTGAAAATGTACAAACTCTTAGACGAAGCAACAGAAAAAGAAAGATGCCTGCAAGATTTGATGATTATGCAGTTCTGGCCTTGAATGCTGAATCATTTGTTGATGATGTTCCTGAATGCTAGGAAGATATACAAGGCAGACATGATGAATATGAGTGGAGGCAAGCAATAAATGAAGAAATATACTCATTAGAACTTAATGAAATTTGGGAGTTGACAGAGTGCTCTCCAGAGAAGAAACCTCTTGACAGTAAATGGGTTTTCAAAATTAAGAGAAATCAACATGGAGATATTGAAAGATATAAGGCAAGGCTTGTGATAAAGGGTGTGCTCAGAGAAAGGCTTATGATTATGATGAAAAATATGCCTCTGTTGCACATTTGGCTACATTAAGAACATTAGTGTCACTAATCATTGAAGAAGATCTATGTACGTGCCAAATGGATGTTAAAAATGCCTTTCTGCATGGGGAACTACATGAAGATCCCTCAAGGTGTCACAGGTGAAAGAAATAAGATCTTCAAATTAAAAAAAAAAAAAAAAAAAAAATCTTTGTATGGATTGAAACAAGCTCCACGTACATGGAATGCTACATTTGATAACTTTGTCAAAAATATTGGACTTCGACAGTTGAGCGTTGACAGTTGTTTGTATATGGATAGTAGAGTGTATCTTCTTTTATATGTAGATGACATAATAATTGCTGCAAGTAATTCTGATGAAATCATGAAGATTAAGAGGGCTTTTGAAAATAAATTTTTAATGCAAGATATGGGAGGACTTAAATCATTTCTTGGCATAGATTTCAAAAGAGTAGATGACAGAATAATAATGAGTCAGTATATATATCTGCAAAAACTACTGGAGCCTTTTGAGATGAACAATTGTAATTCAGTTAGGACGCCCATGGAGACCAAACCAACAATGGAAAGTACATCAGAAATAAATAATAATAAAGACTGTATAAATGAAACAAAACCTTTTTGTCAACTGATAGGTTGTTTGATGTATGCTATGATTACGACAAGACCTGACCTAAGTGTAGCAATTAATTATTTCAGCAGATATCAAAGCAAACCAATGAAAAGTCATTGGAAGGGACTTAAGAGAGTACTACGATATGTAAAAGGAACAATGAATTTGGTTTGTGCTATGGAAGAGGAGAAGCAGAGCTGTTTCTTTGCTATGCAGATGCAGATTTTGGCAATGGAGAAGACAGAAAGTCTACATCAGGATTCCTACTGCAAGTGCATGGAAATACTGTCTTTGTTGGATGACTAAATGTCAAAACTGTGTCTCCTTATCATCAACTGAAGCTGAATATGTAGCCTTGGCCACAGCAGCAGTTGAACTTCTGTGGCTAATTCAACTGTTAACAGACATGGGTCTCAAGTCAACTATCCAGTAAGGATTCTTGAAGACAACCAATCTTGTATTCATTTGCTCAGAAGATGGGAACATCGACAAATGAAGCATATTGACATTAAATATAATTTTGTGAGAGACTATGTGAGCAAAGGAGTTATTGATGTTTGTTATATAAATACAAAGGCACAATTGGCTGACATGTTAACTAAACGATTACCCAGTGAACAGTTTGAAAAATTGAGAGACTGTTTAAATGTTGTGGATGTGTGTTGGGAGTTGTTTGAATTGAGGAGGAGTGTTGAGAGTGGCAATTCAAAACTCTCAACAGAATTTCTTTTGTATATATATGTTCTTTTCTTTTCATATATATCTGTGTGCTATTGCTTTTATTCTTGTGTTGTATAGTTGCTATGTGTGTCTTTCCATGTGTTTTTTATTAAAAAATAATGAAATATACCAGGAGGATATTTCAGCAGTTATTATTACAAGCA